>JAOQGH010000051.1:42772604-42800682 GCA_025769975.1 Gallinago jamesoni
TTAGGGACTGGAAGGGGCTTTAAGGTCTCCCCGGAGCCTTCTCTTCTCCAGGCTGAACCCCCCCAACTCTCTCAGCCCCCTCCCAGCAGAGGGGCTCCAGCCCTCCCAGCATCTCCATGGCCTCCTCTGACCCTGCTCCAACAAGTTGAGCAACCTGATCAGATGGGAGGTGTCCCTGCCCACGGCAGGGGGGTTGGAACTCGATGATCTTTAAGATCCTTTCCAACTCTAACCTTTCTGTGATTCTGTGAAGTCCATGTCTTTCTGCTGTTGGTGGCCCCAGAGGGGCTGGAGGCAGCACTGGGGGGGTGTCACCCCAGAGGGGAGCAGAGGGAGCAGAATCCCTCCAGCATCCCTTCCCTCCTGCATGTCAAACGCCCCACACAGCTTGGTGTCATCAGCAAACTCGCTGAGGGTGCACTCCATCCCACTGTCCCTGTCACCAGCAAAGATGTTAAACAGCACTGGTCCCAGCACTGACCCCTGGGGAACACCACTCCTCACTGGTCTCCACTCATTATAAAAGCACCTTTTATTTTAGGTGGTTAGTTTGGGTTTTTTTTGGGGGACAGGATTCCCAAACTGTATCTCCAATTTGCAGTGAACCATTGAACTCCACCTCCTGCCCCATCTCAGCAGCACCCCCAAAATTGCTGCTCTCCACAGACCTGGGCAGGGGAACCTCATGATGCTGAGCAGCCCTGACACCCCACTTCTTGTAGCTCCCTAAATTCCTCCCAGGCAGCCCTCAGACACCCTGCCCCACTCCATCCTCCCACATCTCCTCGGCTCTTCTCCACACTCATGGTGAGTGCGGGATGCTGGGGGACACGGGGAGGAGACGTACCATCTCCCTGACCGAGCTGGAACTCCACGGGAAATTTAAACAGCAAGGATTTAATGACAGGGGCTGGAGCAGGGCCAGGAAATTCAGCCTGAGGTGCCTTCTTCTCCCGTGAAGAGCATCGGCGGCGGCTTCTCCCCTCTGAAGATAAGAGTCACCAGAGCGCGGGGTTTGGGTGGTTTCCAGGCGGTGGCATTGCCGGAGCTGTGCTGCTCCATGACCTTCTGGATCCAGCAGGTGCCCAAAACTTGGCTTCATCCCCTGTGCTGCCATGTCCTTGGGGGGGGCAGCTTGGTGCCATGCAGGGTCACATCCCAACGCGGGAAGGGTGCCGCTCCAGCAATCTGACCGCGATTCCCTGTTCACCTCTCACGGCTGCAGCCACCAGGTTGAATGTTCCCCTGGAGTACCTGTTTTGGGGTGGGTTCTTGGTTTTTTGTTGTTTTTTTTTTTTTGCTTTAAGGCTCATTGTGGCTTGAAGTATTTGGATAATCCATCATGGAACAGCCTTCTCCTTGCAGGTAACTTCCCCTGCATCAAGATGATTGCTTTAACTGGGTGTATTCCCCCCTCCACCAACCCAGTCCGTGGCATGTGGGAAATATCATCCCTGGGAGACCCTCCCTCCCATGGCGCTCTGTGGCCACAGGAAATTAAAAAGCACAAGCTGGAGGCTGAGAGAGGGGAGCAGGAAAGATGCCGGCAGCGTGCTACGCGGTTGGGATCGCTGCTCGAGCCCTGCGAGGCTGGAGATCACACCTTCCCAGGGCCCTCTCTGAAACGCAGCCAGCCAGTAATCCTTTCCTTCCCCCCAGAATCGGAGCTTGGGTCCAGTAAACTGCAAAAATCAAATTGGAAGGGGTGACGGCGGCATAAAGGGCTCTGGGGAGGGGGTTCCACAGGCAGGTCTGCAGGAACGTGTTGGAAAATGAGCTTCTCCATCTTGGTTTGTGAGTTAGTTTGGAGTTAGGGCTCCATCCAACCGCACTGGGATTCCTCCTGCCTTGCCTCCTCCTCCTCCCGGCTCCCCAGACTGGTGGATGAGGAGTGGTGATGGAGTGGCTGAAGAAGGTGTGGGTTTTCTGTTAATTAACAACCATCAGGGGCAGTTTGGACGTTAGGAAGGGTAATGAGGACGTGTCCTCACCCAGCTGCTTCTCGAGGCTGGAAGGACAGACTGACACGGTGGTTTTTCGGGTGCTTCCCTGTCTGTGACATCCCCAGCTCCAGGATGGGACTGGAGGGGTCACAGCATCCCCTGGGATGTGTCCCAGCTGCTGTGCTGGTGGCCACTGGCTCTGCATCGGCCCCACCTGGAGCCCTGGAGGATCAGCAGAGCGAAACCCCAGGGTGGATCCCGTTGGACTGGAGTTTTCTGTTGGTTTATGTCCCCCAGATGGCTTGGCCCTGGGTCAGGGATGCTTGGAGCATCCCCTGGTTTCGGTGACGAGCATGATTTCTGGGTTTGCCCCAATCCCTGCTCAGCCTTTCCCTCCTTCCATGGGTGCTTTTTAATCCTGCAAAACACCATTTCAGAAACACTTGAGCTTTTCTGCAGCTTCTGAGAGGTGTGTGCACCTCCTCTGGCCTCGTCGGCCTCAGGTTAACGAAGGGGTTGCCAATTAACTGAAGCTAATGAGTTCTTCTGCACGAGCTCGTTTTGGGTTTTTCACAGTGGTTTCCCTCCAAGAAACAAATGTTTGTGGCTTGCTCCAAGCTGCACCTCGGGATTAGCCAAAACACGTGTGTGTCCTGGAACAAGTGCTCGCAGAACGTCCGGACGAGCCAGCGGAGAGATGCTGACTAATTGAAATAAATTGGCAAATCGTTAATAGCCTGTCCCCGCAAGAAGCAAGGCAAAAAGCAAACATGGATGGGAGTTATCCCGCCGACATCAAAGGCTGTGTTTATCTTAGCGCCGCTGGCCCTGAAGATCTGTTGCAGGGCTGGACCCTTTGGTGAGGAACTCACAACTCCGTTTGCAAATGAACTTTGGGAAGAGTCCAGGCACGGCTGCCAGCGGTCCTCTGGTCAGAGCCAGGCCAGTCTCCGCGGGCTGTGGGGATACTGGAGCCCTGGGAAGGTTCCCCAGAAAGAGCAGAGGTCTGTGCTTGGAGCTCCTGCCCCATTTCCAGACCATTGGTGGGTGCGCGAAGGAGGATTAACCAACCCCCCCCCCCAGAAGCTCAACTGTGCACCTCGTTGGTGGCTTTTTGCTGTTAGACACTAGTGCTGGGGTGACAGGGTGGTGTAACACCCCTCTTCGGGGTTGGGGGAGTTTCACTGCCTGCTCCCCCCACCTCAGCACGGAGACGGGACGTTCCCCCAGGAGGGATGGGGCCCACCACCCATCCAGCATTACCCCGGCTCATCTCCTCCCCCAGGTAGGAGCGGGTGTTTGCCTGGTCCCCTCAGCAGTGCAAACCCAGTTAATTAAGAATAATCAGCATCTGCTTGTTTTACTGCTAATGCAGAAAGGCTTTTTATCCAGGACTTGGCCTTGGCACTTGCCTGTGTGGTTTCTTTACCTGAAAGTGACTTTATAAGGTGGTGACATCAAACAGCAAGTTCCCAACCACATCAAGAGTCATAGAATCCTAGAATTTCTGAGGTTGAAAGGGACCTTTCAGATCATTTAGCGTAACCATCAACCTAACACTGACAAAAAACATGTCCTTCAGCACAGCATCTACCCATCTTTTAAATACCTCCAGGGATGGTGACTCAAGGAAGCTAAGGAGCACCCATCTAGTTCATGGAGTGATCAGGGAAGCAACACATGGAGCATCCAGACCCTTCCGAGAATGGAAGAGCCACCTCCAATTTTCTTACTAGGTCCTTCCAGTGTCTGTTGGGGGCCATTTCAAGGTGTGCTCCCTTCTGCTGTCTCAAGAACACATGGAGCAAAACCCTTTGGTACCCCCAGATGAAGCTGTGAGAACCTCCTGGTTGGGGTTTGGCCTGGGTTCATCCTGGGTGAAGGGAGGACTTAGACAGGAGCAGGATTTCCAGCTGGGTCCAGCTGCTGGGGTGGGTCAGAGAATCACAGAATCATAGAACGGTTTGGGTTAGAAGGGACCTTAAAGATCATCTTCTTCCAACCCCTTCGTTCCAACCAACAGAAACAGACAGCAAGAGCCACGTGCCGTGGCCAGGAGGGGAGGGATGGAGGAGATGGGGGTCCAGTCCCTGTGGCAACCTGGGGTGGCTGCCCCCCTGCTGTCCTCCCCAGTGCCATTGCCCGCACCAGGCTGAAATGCATTTCAGCTTCAGATGCCTTCGCTGATTCGATAATTTATCGTTCTTAAAACGCAATTGTTCAGTCGCTCCGTGGCAGCCCCTTTTCCCCCCTCGCGGTTTTAGCGCAGCTAACGTTAAGCACCCTTTTAATACTCAATTTTCACATTGAAAAATCCCTCTTGGTCACACTCCTTGATTTCCTTGTCTTACACAAGCCAGCTACTGTATGCAAACCTCTGAGCCTTAATTATATATCCCAGTAATATATAGCCAGGCCTGGCTAACGTCAAGAAACCCAGTCACGAGCCTCAGAGGTTTCCGAGAGCTCTGGCTGCAGGACCAGGCTCCAAGGGGCTCGTGGGGTGTGTGGGGCATTGGGATGTGGCCAGGACCCCGCCGTGCTGGGCAGTGAGCCCAGATCATAACTGTCGTGGGGCGAGCCTGGCTCACGTCTCAAATGGTCCCTGTGGGCAGAGGGACATGGTTGGGGACATTTAATGTGAAAGCGGGGGAAGCGCTTGGGGTCTGGCAAGGTTTGTTTGCTCTTCTCTCCACGTCACAGATTCTTCATTGCTGTTGACACCACCAAGCTTCTGCTGAAGCTGTACGAGGAGCCCATCGCCTACTAGAAGAGCAGCTACAGCATCTTGGACACCGCCATCCTCCTCATCGCCTTCCTCCTGCACATCTGGCCCGTGGACACCACCACACACGCCCACCTGGAGGGGACAACCAAAGGTCTCCAGACCCTCTACATACTCAAGCTCATCAAGCACAGCAGCAGGATGAGGATAAAGTACAGCTCATGAGTTCAGAGGGGGGATCCCAAGCCCAGGAGCTGGGGGATGCTTTGCCATAGGTGTTGGGTGCCCCCTGGCCCGAGAAGGCTTGATGCTTGTGGTAGTTCATGAGAAAAAGCAAAACCAAATCATTCCTTATTTTTTAAGAAGCCTGTGGGTTGCTTATCACTTTTTTCCCCTATTTCTCCTTCCCCCAAGGAGAGGAGAGATTTTTCTGGTTTTACTGCACCAGAGTAGGCTCAGTTAAAAAAAAAACAAACCTATAAAACCTAGGTCACGTCCTATTCTTGGTCTGTGTGTATTTTTCTCTCCAGCACACCATCTCCCACTTAGCTTTCTCCTGACGACTCTGGAGGTTTGTTTTTCAGCAAGGAGCTTATGTGGGCAATGAATGCTCAGCCAGTATTTCTGCGTGTAATTAATTGGCTGGGTAGCCCACCAGAAGTGGGATGTTTATGGGCACAGGGCTCTTATAACGTTCACTTCTGAGCCTTCGTTCCTCTGGTTTGGATCGTAAACTTCACTTATCACCAGGCTTTTATATGTTAATTATTCTGTGTCGCCGGGAGAAGGGAGGACACGTTGGAGCCCATGAAATAATGAATGGTTTGGGCAGGGTGGATGGGATGCTCCGGTTTGGCCTGGCTGGTTGTAAGAGGGGAAATTGGGGCACGGTGAAACGGGGGAGACGTTTCAATCAGGGTAAGTGTGTGTTTGTTGGTTTGAGCCTCGCACTACGCCCTGGTGGAACTCCCTGCCAGGAGATGCCTCGTCTGGGGACCACAAGGAAGAAAGCCTGGAGGATAAGATTTGGCACCGTCGCCCCCTGAGGCGCTTAAAACGTTTAGGTGCTTTGTAAAAAAAAAAAAAAAACCCACTTGGCACAAATCTGCAAGTTTAAGAGCCTAAAACGCCTTTGAAAATCCAGGCCATACAACACCGGGTTTTGATGGAAGGATGGTGGGACTTAACACCTGAGGGACTGGGGCCACTGGGAGATTGCATCCTGGCTTTGGGTGAGAGCGCCTAGAATGGCACTACTGGGGGGGGGGAAAATACCAAAGAGGAAAATTCTTTAGGCTCTCACAGTCCCTTCCTGTTCCAGGGATGCTATAAATACCCCACAAAGCCCTGCCATGACGCTGCTTTCCAGCTCCGGTGGCCTTTGGTACTCACCTTGGTGTCCTGACCCGAAGGGACAAGTGCCCTGAGCCGCTTGGCATCCCAAGAGACACCACCTACTCGCTTAAAATTAGTTTTAGAATGTGATGGGGCAGTCTAAATGCATTTTGCTGAAGGTGCGGGGGGGGGGGGGCTATTCATGCCCCTGTGCGTATTGTAATTTATTAATTGAAGCCTAAATTAGCCCTCAACAGGTTAGCAGTATTTAACGCGGAGAGCTCAAACATGCAACGCATTCTTGGCACGTTTCCCTTTATTAATTAAAAACCTCTTTAAAACACTCTGCCTTCCACCTTGGAGCAATAAATTTCCACCTTGAGGAAATAATTTCCTTGTTGTATTCCATACAGAGACGTTCTGTTAGCTGCAATCCCTCTTTTAGTGTAGGCCCCCATTCATCCTTATTTTAACTTCAAAATAAACTTTAAAAATGCCAGGTTGTTCTGTTTAAAAAAAAAAAAATTACAAAAAAATTGAAAAAATCGACTTTTCTGCTTTTTCAAAAATATATTTGGGATTAATTCTGATGTAGTTTACTACCTGTGCAGGCTGTGAATCACAAAGGCTTTTCTTAATAAAAGCTTGTAGGACTTCACAGCAGTTCCAGAAGCAGCCGGAGAAGCCTTGGCAATCGAAAATGCTCCTGCACTCGCCCGCCTGCAGTCGCTGGGAGCATTTTACAGCCCCCCAGCCGCCCCCAGCTCCGGGTGGCTGGTTTTCTTTATGACCACGTGCCGCAGCCCGAACCTGCCCCATGCCATGACATAACTTGGCAAAAATGTCACCTGATTTGGGGGGTTGAATGGCTTTTGTTCCCCTGCTGCGCCTGCCGGAGAGACCTACGTGAGCAGGGAGGCAGGAAAACCCTCCACCGGTTCCTCCAGGAATTTGTACCAAAGTGGGTGGGTTTGGGGCTAGTCTAAGTTTGGACTTTCTGAGATGGTTCCACAGACAACGTTGTTGCGTGTATTGCCTCTGTGTTGGATGCTGCCCTTCCCTGCTAATCCATGCGTAGCACCATCAGGGGATTTTTCTGGAGCAGGCAAGACTTGCAAAAGCCAGGAATTCTTCAGGAAAACACTGTGGGACTCTTGACCCATCAGAACAAGCTTGGGATGGAGGAGGAGACCGAGAAGAGCCCCTTGCTCTAGTTTCCCTGACGGTAGGTACCATCCAAGAAGCTCAGCCAGATGCATTTCAGAGCTTTAATTTGAGATGCTGTTGACAGTCAGAGGTGATGGATGGACAGTCCTCGAATGGGTGCACTGTGTAGGATTCCCCCTGGCACTTGCAGGAATAGTCTTCCCGGGGCAGGGGGGGACACGACAGCCAGGGGAATGTACCGTGGACACAAGGGACTGCATGGAGTTGTCTGTCATCTGGAGTTCATGGGAAATTTTGCATTTGCCTAAAAGTCATTGCCAACGATAAGCTCAGTTCACCAAACCAACGCTCCTGTCCGCACCCAGGAGGGCATCCGAGATATCATTCTACCTCCAGTTTGTGCTCAGACCCCAAGGCAGAAGGGTTAATAAGATTGCTCATTTTTATTCAGCTAATTAATCAGTGCAGAAGCTTGAGGAAGATCTGTGTTCTTTATCAATAGGAATCTGTTATTCTGTTAGTCCCCTGTCCATATTTCAAAGGCAGTGAGAAGCGGCACTTTCCAGTCCGTCTCAGCCAAATGACAAGCTGCAGATTTTGGAGGGCTGCTGAAGAAGCCCTTTAATTAACCCGTGACTGCGTTAGGAAGAGTGTGAACTGCTCGACAGTGAACTTGTCTTCCTCATCCTTGGGAAAATTTGCTTTGATAGACAAACTGCCCTGCCCAGTATTGAAAATTCAGAAAGGGGGGAAATCTCCGAAGCTGACAGCAGAGAGATCTGTACCAGCTGATTTACAGCTGGAACCGCGGAGGAACAGAGGAACTGTTCAGTTTTTTAAAAAAAAAAAGAAAGGAAAAAGAGGAAGGTTTCATCTGGCTTGTGAGTTACGCTGTGGTTTGGAACTAACTCTCTGGTCTGCTTAAGTGCATTTGCAGGTTGATGGCTGGACGGACTCACAGTGTGAGATGGATCATTATGGGCTTAGGAGCAGCCACGTGTTCATCATCGCCTTCATCTCGCTGGGCAACTTCATCCTCTCCTCCGATGTGCTGATGGCACTTGTGATAACTGAACCCCAGGTCACGAGAGCTCCGTGCACGTGTGTGTGAGTGTGGGTGGGTGGGTGTGCTACCAGCTAATGGGCTCTGGTTGGAAAGCTGATGCTTGGCTGCTTGCAGAAGTTGGCTTCTGGTCCAGCTGGAAACATTCTTGATACACAAGTCCCCAGCCACTGAAGAGAGCAAGTGGATCTTTCCCCACGGTCCCCTTTTTGGGTCATCTTTACACCTCTGCTTTGATTATTTTTCCATGACTCCTGCTGCACAGCCAGTCCCCAGGTCTCCTGGGTGCACACTTTGCACCCAGGTCCTCTCAGCCACCACCCGTTCCTGCCTCTGTTTAACCCAGGGCTGCTCTCGTGGTCTTGTAGATGCCTCTGGCCCTTCTGCAACAAATTCCCAGCTGGATGTGCTGGGAGAATATGGCAAATCCCATGCAAGAGGCATCTGCTCCCCAGCAGCAGTCGGTTGCCAGCCCCAAGATGGTCTTGCTTAACACCTCCTGCGGCTGAATGGGGCTGGACCAGGGTTTTTTAGGAGCCCAAGTCTTCTTGATGGATCTCTTGACCCCCCAGGGGTGAGCAATGCCCAGGGACTCACTCACATCCCTGCACTTTGGGGTTGGCAGGACTTGACTCAGACGTACGAAGGCGACTGCAGAGCAGCAGGGGCGGCTGCTGCTTTTGGGCCAAGAAACAGAAGATCCTGACAAAGCAGGGGAAGAACGTGAGCAGGTGAGTTGTGGCCAGCCGTGGGTGGACAGCACTGTCTGCACATGTCAAATGCTGTTTAGCAGGGCTTCCCGTGGAGGAAAAAATTTCCTTTTCTGTCCTCCCCCCCAATTTTTATCAGAGTCCAGGCTGCAGATCCCTTTTTGGTAGGCTCAGCGCACGCGTGGCTAGAAGCATTGGGGTGGCACACCGTAGTTCAAGAGTTGTGAAGGTGGAGAAAAACTCTTAATCGGCCTTGATACGTTTTGTCTGAGTTTGGTTAACTTCGAAGAGAAGTTTAAAAAGAAATCCTTTTAGGTCACGTCAAGCCAAGAGCCCTGTCCAGGAGTGGTTCAGACTCCCTTCTCTGTGAGCGCTGGAGGGAGGTCGTGCTCCTCCCCGCAGCCCGTGGATGCGACGTATCCAAAATGCTACCACGGGCTTGGAACCCGTGCTGCAGCCTCTGTAGGAGAGCTGTGCACCACTTGATAAAGGGCTTTTGCAAAGCTGACTTGAAATAAACGCAGTAAAGCTGTCACTGAAATGTAAATGACTAGAGGAACGTGACTCCCTGTTTCCCCCAACTCTTCTGCTCGTTCCTGCTTTTAGAAAACATAATTTTAAAATAATCAGTTCAGGATGGCTCGGTTGAGAAAGTTCTTGCCTTTGGGCCAGAGAATGACTGGTTCGAGTACCAGACCGAGCAGCCGATCTGGGTCAGTGGTTTGGGTCCCCCCCCACGGGCAGGGGTGGGGGTCCCAGCAGAGCTGCAGGACCTGCCTGCCTGGGTGGGTGCCGGGGAGCCCCTGGGCTGCCTCCCTCGGGACCCCCATCCCCATCCCTTCAGCCCCCGCACCGCCTGGCACGTCCGGCTGCTCTGAAAGTGCATTGGGGATGGGGGCACAGGGTCACCCCCACTTCCAGCCTGGGGTCTGTAAGGTGACAGTCCCAAGTGTCACCTCCTTCTTGCTAACAGCATTTTCTTCCTGGCTTTCGTTCTTTTTCACAGCACAAAATCCCTCGAGGTGAAGATTTCAGTGAGCTGCTGGATAACATCGAGAAGACTTGGTGCCATTACGGAGGGGTTTTGTTTCACCAGCCCATTTATTGATCTCCGTTTGTCATTCCTGGACCTCCAGGATGACACAGCAAACAGGTCAGTAATGGTGGAACTGGTGACAATAAGAGAGGCTCCAAGTTACAAAAACAGATGCCTTTTCAATGTACTGAATTATTTTCTGGGAAGGAATGGACATTTTGGGGCTGTTCTCCCCAGAGAAAATGCTACTGATTTCATCACAAGCAGTGCTGGGAGCCTGGGAAGGTACCAGCATAGAAACGGGACTGGTTTCCTCCCCATCAGGAGGGCTAAGGCCATTTCCCAGCTCCGTACAGTGTTGGTGTGGGATTGGTGTCCATCACAAATGTGCTAAAGTTCCTGCTGGAAAATTCCCCATTCTTCACTGTGCTTCAGTGCACCCCAGCCCCAGCATGTCCTGGAGGTGACGAAGTCCTGGGTGTCCCCTGGGTACATGGCAAGGGTCCATCCCTGGGGTCTGGCTCCATGTTCCACCCCTCAGTGTGCCTGGGAGAGAGGTGAGAGCTCATTCCCGGATTTCTGGGGGTGGTGGGGCTGGAGGACATGTTTGCACCTGAGTTTGGGAGGTGAGGAGGACTCGCCACCTGCTTACATTTGTAGTCCAGGCTGAGCTTGGACTCAGCTTCACCTCAGCTGTGGACTTCTCTGGATCTTGTTTGGGGAACAACTAACCCCAGGCAGTGAGTCTAAACCCTGTAACCAGCAAAACCTCCCACAAATCCCCCAAATGGAGACTGCTGGGTTTTACATGTCTTGGGTTAACCTTAATGCGATGCAAGCCTATGATCACAGCTCGGTACCTATTGTTTAAAAAAACCCACGGTCTGGCCTGGAGTGCAGAAAAAATTCCCTGGATATCAAAAATTGCCTTTTTGCCCCGTTCCCCAGGTGGCTGTGGTTACTGTCAGCAGCCTCTGTATTATTTCGAAGGCACTGATTGGGACCAGAGCTTCTGGAAAGGTTTTGTTGTGTACTTGGTGTGAGAAACTGGGACCCAGCACTTGGCACACGTTGCGGAGCCAGTCCCGGGTTGCTCCTCTGCCGTTCTCCTCAGATCCTTTGGGAGAAAAATATTTGCAAGGATGTTAAAGAAAATCTGTAGAGCCAGGGGGCCTCAGCATCACGCAAAATGCTTGGGACCTTTGCACTGCTCCTTGTTCCGTGGGGGGAATGGAGGGTGCCTGAAGAGGATGCAGTTATCTATATGCCTTAGACATCCTTAGACATGGCATTTCCCACCTTCCATGGGAGTTGGGGGTCTCTTTTTATCATCCTCTCGCTGTAGGTTGCAACATCACTATTTCAAACACACTGGTGCATTGAGAGAGATTGTGGAGGTCACCAAAGAAAAAAATCTTTGCCGACTCGTGAGAAGAGGAAAAGTTAAAAGCTCTTTAGGGGGAGTGTGATCCTTGGCGGCTGTCAGAGCTCTGCCTACAACCTCCTCTTCCAACCTTCATTAGAACCAGCCAGAAATGCTTGAGATTGCAAATAACTGAGAAAATATCTACTCTCCTTTCTGTTGGCTGGTCGGTGTTGGTCGCGGGGCTGCAGCAGCCGCTGATGGAGGGAGGCGATGGAGGGAGGCACGTTGCCACTCGGAGCTGGAGGAACCGTGGGCTGGGAAAGGATCAGAGCCCGGGTCTTTTTCCTGGAAACCTTGTGGCAAGGCTGGGATTGGAGCCCAGGCCTCCCGTGTGCTCTCCCTGCCAGCTCCCTCTTTCTAAGATCAAGTAGCTCTGAGTCAGAGCAAACCCACCCGCGCTAAGGCAATGGATCGTGATCATCTCTGAAGGAAGCAGCTCGTTCCTGGTGCTGATCAGGATCTTGAAATAACCCGCTTGGCTTTGTCTGGAGGCTTTTTTTCCACGCAAACACACCCACCTGGCTTTGGGTAATCGGAGAAGGAAAGAGGAGACCGGTGGGGCAGCAGCTGTTCCTCACGGCACGGGTTGTACCGGCACCAAGGTACGGCCCCAAAGCACGGGCACGATGGCCGTGAAGGTCAACCTGCCTGAGATGATGAGGAACGAGCCACCCTGACCCTCTGCTGGTTATCCAGGGATTATCAGAGCTGCTCGGCTCCGCTTCACCCGGGACACAGTCCCCACGCTACGGCAGGAACCAGGAAGTGAGCGTTGGGGATGGTAAGAAGGAGGAGGAGGTGCCTGGGAGCAGTGGGTTTGGAGGTTTGGGTCTCTCCAGGCTGGGTGACATGGGGAGAGGAGTGGGGACACTGGGGGCTCAGGGATGCTTCTGGGCTCCTGCAGCAAGTGGGCAGGGTTGAGCCTCCGGTGACCTGGACATGAGGCTGCCACAAGTGTTGCCTTTGATGGCATAGCACCAGATGTTGAGTTTTCCTCGGTCTCGATAGCTTCTGTGTGACTGTTCGTCGTGGTTCTGCACGCTCAGCGGGAGCTCGGTATTACCAGAGGAACATCTTAAAAAATACCCTCTTCATTTCTATGCTGTGGTTTCCAGCAGTGAAATAAACGAGAGCCAGACACGAGCAGTATTTAAGCAAAATTATTGACACATCCCTACGGTGGGTTGGTTTCACAGAGCACTCTTGGCCGCTGCTGGGGTCCTCCCTGCCTCTTGCCAACCTCACAGAACTCTTCTCCATGGATCTTTCAAATCCTTTGCAATACCAGCCCCGGGTTGCTGTTGGCGGGGGGGTTTGTGCCCCAAAGCCTTTGCCCAAGACGGCTGAGAGCCCCCAACAGGAGCTCCTCGTAAAAGGGCGAAGGAGAAACCAACGACACGAGCCCTGGCTCAATTTGGTTTTCATGTTCCCGTTTGTAATAATGTTGTGTTTTATGAGGGATACTTCCTAAAGCTTCCCCAACATGATGGAAACACATGTGGTGCTGTAATGCGTGATGTGACCCTTTTTGGTGGAGAAACGGGATCAAAACCTGCTTTTCTCTGACAGCTACGTGTGATACTGCCCCTTGAGCCGGCCAGTCAGTGGGACACGGGGCACCCCCCCTGCCCCCAGGGATGCCCTCACCGTCCACCCCTCCAGAATTACTGCCTCCGTATCTCTTTCTGCTCAATTTCCAGGTGAATTTTTCTTCCTAATTCATTATTCAAACTTTTTCTCCTCTCTCTTTTCTTTTTTTTTTTAATTTTTTTTTTTGTTTTTCCCCCAGCTGTGTGCCCGTCCATGCCCATATCTCACCCCTGGAGTGACACAGAAAACACCGCTTGGGATTTTATCCAAAGGGCAGGTTTGCTCACTTCAAGGACGGAGCCAAACGCTGACCCTAGAGACAGTTTCTGCTGGTTTCAGAGCTAATAATGCCAAGGCTAAAGGTCTTTTGCTTATTTGAATTAGCAAATCCCTCTGCAACAGGTATGACCCGGGTACCAGCGTCACTGCCTGCGTTTGGGCCACGCCACAGTAGGTGTCACTGCACTGGGACAATTCCTGCTGCCTTTGTGGTTGGGTGAGTGACCAGGGTCACCGTGCCCATCAGCCAGGAGCGCTGGCATCCCCTTCCCTGCAGCATCCCCAAAACCACGGGGCCCTGGCTCTTCCTGCACTTACAGCAGCACCCCACCAGCCATCCCCAGCTCGGGATGCGGGCTGTCGGTAATCCTGCTTTTCATTATTTTAATGGTGAGATAAAACTTTTCTGTAGTGTGAAAAACAATCCTAAGCCTCCCTGTGTTTATAGGGAGGGCTCAGACAGGCTGAAGAGACGGTGTGCAAGGGCTGGAGAGACCGCAGGACAGCAGCCAGCCTGAAAGGACACCGGTCATAAACGGTCTGGGGATATTTTTTTAACTGAAAGTAAAATTCTACTGGCAGGAAAGTGCAACAGTGACATTGGGGAGTAATTCAGGATGAATGCAGGGGCCGGCCACCACATGTAGCAACCAAAAAGTGGTAAAATCCTCTAACCCTGCCGATGGATTTCTAATTTCCAGCTGGGAATGGCAAAGCGCTCTCAAGCTTTCGGATTCCTGAAGATACTGAGGCCTTGCTTGATGGCCAGAAGCGTTGCTGCTCTGGAAGAAGCCCCTTTGCCCCTTGTTTTGGTGCTGGAGATGTGCACCCAAGCCCAGGAGCTGCAGAAGGCTGCAGAGTTGTGTGCCAGGGGTGGCATTTTGGGTGCAAAAAGCCCAGGTGCTGGGACTGGGAGCAGAGCGGCTGCGGTGACAGCACCTGGGAATGTCCTTGGACACTTCTATGCATCTCCCACCTTCAGCTTCATCTTCAGCCCCAGAAACTTCCTTTTCCCTGCACACCTTTGAGTGGGCTGAGCTGGACCCAGAACTGCTGAAACACCTTGAGAAACTCCCTGAAGGTGTCAGGACATCTCTGGGCTGCTTTGCCCAAGCTGAGGAGCAGAAAGCAGCCCTCTGGCCAGTGGGTTCAGTTTTGGGAGAGGCAAGGAGCCTTTCTGGTGGCCCATGTGTGGTGTGATGCTACCCTTTGGTCTTGAGGAGCCTCAGAGAGCAACCAAATATGAAATGGGGCTTCTCATTCAAGTGTCCCCACATATTAATGAGGGAAATTAATGTTCTTTGTGAGTTGGCTTCTCCTGCACTTTGGGCTGGTGTCGATTGGGATGGGGCCAAAGAAGTCAGGAGGGCTGCACCGGCGTAAACCGGGCTTCATAAAATAAAAAAAAAAAAAAAAAAAAGAGAGGCCCCTTTTGTCAGGCGATGGCTTTTCCTCAGAAGCTAAATGATACATAATGTTTATATAGTGTTTTGCCTCTCCTAAATGCAGGCTAGACATTAATTGATTCCAGGTTTGCTCGGTGAAGTAGGTCAGCTCTTTCCGTTTGGCAGATAAAGGAGCGGAGGGGAGAGCCGAGGGGTCAGCGCCGGCACGGGGGCGACCTGCAGGCATCCTCACCCTCGGACCACGCTGTTTCCCTAAATATATACACCCCTTCTGACGGGTGTCAGAATCAGCTGGGACCCTGCAAACCCGGCTACATTAAGCCCAGTTCAACCGAAGTCTGTTTATGTCTCCGGCGCTCGCTGCGGGTCAAAGCGGGACCGAGCGTTCAAAGCCTCTTAAACCTCTGCTCCGACCATCCTGAAGTGAAATATAGAGAAATATAAAGTGAAATATAAAGCCGGGACCTGGGCTGGAGGCCAGGGAGCCCTTTCAGACTCTTCCCCCCCTCCCTCCCCTTCCTCGAGCTTTCGCTCGTGGGGACGTTCAGAAAAGGCACCGCACGTTTTAAACAGTGATGGAAAAAAAATAATTTCAATTCGCTTCTGTTTACATAGCACTGGAGACTTGTGAGGGTTTGTAGAGACGATTATTAATGGTTTAAGCTGGCGCGGCAAAAATGTTGCCTTGGTGTGGGGACACGTGGCGGCTCTCGAGCCCCCGGCGTTGGGGTAGCCAAGTGTTGGCCCCACGGGCTGCCCCGGAGGAACCGGGGAGGGAGGACCTAATGGTTTGGTGGGTCCCATCGTTGTGTTTCCTTTTAGTGTCTTGGAAACAGCCTTCTTCTGCCCATTCTGCTGATGTTGGGCCACCAAAACCCAAAGCCAGGATCCGGGCAAACCCCTGGCTCTTGCTTGTGCCTCCGTTTCTGGATGCCCAGCAGGGAGGTACTGGGTGACCAGGTGGTTGGGAAGTGGGATGTCCCCACACACTCAGAGCATCGCTCCTTCCCTACTGTCTCAAAGCTGAACCTGCAAAGCCTCTATCTAAGGCTTGATTTCCTAAGTTTGATCCCGCTTTTTGGGAGCGAGGCCCTTTATTTTTGGGTTGGACACTGTGTGTGAACCAGAGAGTTCTCCTCCAAAGGAGGTGGGCTCATGCCCGAATGTGCCCTGGGTGGATGTGAGAGGGACATCGCGTCCAATGTAACGTGTCCTTGACCTCGTCCCACCAGCGGTGGAGGTGGGGATGAGCAGGCACGAGCCCGGCCCACGTGTTACACGCATCCTTGCACGCGTCCATCAAGAAGACTCAGACGTGGTTTTACTGGTCTGTCGCACAGCAGGATCTTGCACCTATAAAACTGCTCTTAATTACTTCCTCAGTCACTAACCAGGGTGACGGTGATTGTGTCTTATAACCCAATAGGACTTTATTTCATGTAATCCCCTGCCCACCCTAGCTTTCTTGTATGGGTGTATGACCATACCCTGCACGCTTGTGTCCATGGCTGGTTTTTGGACACCCCTGGACCTGCTCTTCAAAACTGCCCGTGCCATTTTTGGTCCCCAGCCTGTCCTCACCACGCTGCAGCACTTCCACACGCTGTGATGCTGCCGTGGGGCTCTAGCAGGTTGGCAGGTGCCTGCACGAGGGGTAACAGAGGCTGGTTTGGAGGGTGACAAAGCTCCTGGTCCACCTTCCCAGTGTGGCCAGCTCAGGGAGGAGGGATTGTCCCCTGTCACCGTGGCACTGAGCGCCTCCGATCCACTTCACCCTCCCTTGCCAGCTGAGTTTGAAGCAATGGCTGTAGTAGCAAAGAAAATAGCAGAGAAAATGAGAGTTGGGAACCAAGCCCATGCCAGCATCAGCTCCTGCAGCGCCCAGGCTCCGCTTTGAAGCTCCTCACTCAAAATACCAGCTCCTGTGATCCCTGGGGATTACCCTGCGCCGTGGTACTCGTCCGGGTGCCAATATTCCACAATGCATATGCACACAATTCATCTCCCTGCTTTGCAAGTCAGCCTTGCACAACAGAGTCTGGGGGCGCTTGGAGGCACGTTGGTGTTAGAAGCTGGATGGCTGTTATTACTGGCACTCCTGCTCCAGCTGAAACAAGTGTAGGACTAATCTGACCTCGTTAACCGACGCGGATGTATTCTAAAAAAAAAAAAAAAAGTCTGCAATGTGCGAAACGTCGCGTTTAAAAAGAGAAAAATTAATTTATGAGGATAAAAGAAGTTTTGGAGGCTTTCGCATAAAGACTGGAGACTGGTCCTTTCTGGAGGTCTCCCTCCAGATGTTGTGAGATACATTTCTCCAAGGCTGCAGACCCTGAGCAATGTAGTTATACCACAGTGAGACAAGGGCAGAGAAGGAGCTTCCCCCTGCAATCGTGGGGTTGCAGTGAGGTTTTTTTTTTTTTTCCCCTGTGTTGGAAGAAGGCGTTGGATGAAAGACTTGTGAGTAACACAGGGGCTGAGGAATGCTCCGTGTGCTTAGTCATCAGCTAGGGAGAACAGCCTTTGTTCTGTGAGATAACCCCATCTCAGAGGGATTTTCCTTGAAAAAGGCTCAACATTGATTCAGAAATATGTGCTACTATGTGGATTCCAGCCTTGTCCTGCACCAAGAGGTGATTTTCAGATGGATGCTGTATTTGATGTGAGGCTCGTAGGTGGCATCGTGATCTGATACATAAAAGCCACAAGACCCAGAACCATTCCCACCGCCTGTCCCAGCAGCCAGGGATATCGTAGGGGAGGGTTTCAACTCAGTGGGAACTTCCCCCAGTTCAAGGGGTGGAGAGTCCAGTTAGAAGAAGATTAAGAAAAGGCCTGAAAATGGGCTTTTTGTTGTAACAGGGATAATTACCTGAACCCTTCAGTTCACTCTTCTCTTGCATGCCTGCACACCGGGGCTAATTCCAATTGACCAAGTTATTCCGGAGTGATGCTGGTGCGGGAAGAGGAATGGTCCCAGAAGTTCTGGATCTGATGTTAATGCTGATGTTACAGGAAGAATACAACTGGGGACAAGAGTTATAGGAAGCAACTCAAGATCTCAGCCCAAGCCAGAAGCTGGCTGTGAGACACCCAAGCGATTGCGATGGGTGTTTCATGGCTCACCATCCTCAGCACCGGGTGCGCCCCGGGGGCCTTGTTTTCTCCCCAGTTTTCCACCTTGCATGGAACTTGGGTGCTTCTGAAGAGATGCCTGGTGCAGGCTGGTTGTCCTGATTAGCTGCTGGTCCACACAACCATGCTCTCCTCACAAATATTCTCCTGGCAGGCTGTGCCCATGCCCCCCTCATCACCGGGTTACTGCCTGGGGAGGGGGGCAAGATCAGTGATAGGGACAGAGACCTTTGGGTCCTTGACCTCTGGGCTTGGATGCTACAGAGAAGAAAGTGGTAAAGGAAAACATTTGGAAATCTGTTTCTTATTTACTGTCCTGCCAAGTTGCTGTTAAGACTTGCCGGAATTGCAGTCCCAGAAGAAGAGAGTGGAAAGGATTTTCCTGCTGATGTTGTTGGCGGGGGGAGAGACCTCGCTGCCTGCTGTGGGTTGGGACAGGTGGGGACGGGAACAGGGATGGGCTTTCTGCTGGGTTGTGAGGGTAAGGGAAAATGTTTGACAATGGTCCTTGTTTCTCCTCAAGCCTTTCTGGGAGGGGAGTTTATTAAATATCGTGAAGAACTGAAGGTAAACTTGGAGAAAGGCTCCTTGGAGAGACAGGCTGTGGTGGTGACAAAAAGTAAACATTATGGCAGGAGAGAAAGCATCAGGTGCTAAGGCCAAAGTGGGGTTTTTTTTGCTGGATGTTTGGATGTTCCCGTGCTCACGGCATCGCCTGAAATGATCTCCCAGCACTACCCAACCATGAAGCACTGAGGGAGACACCAAGGCAGTCATTGCTCTGCGGGCTGTGGAGCAGGAGATGATTGGTGGTACCAGGGACCTCTTCCCCATGCAACGAGGTCTCGCATCTGCCCGTTTCCACCTCCAAGCTCCCGCCTCCCTCCTGGGAACGCCGCTCATCACCCCCGGCTGCTCCAGCGCACTGCGAGCTGGGTAAAGCCAAGCAGGGAAAGTTTCCCAGGGACTTTTGGGCCGTGACGCCAGGGCTCATAATTGCCTTGGCAGAGGCGGCCACAGTTGTTCGAACCTGCCCTCTCGCCCGTGAGTCAGAGTGGAAGTGCCGGCGTCATGGGACGGCCGGGAGCAAAGATGCAAAGCTGGGAGTTGCTCTTCAGAGCTTTTTATCTCCTTGAGGGCAAGTCTGAAAAACTCCAGTGAGGGAGCGAGAGAGACTCCGGCAGCCTCGGATCCTGCCTGGAGCCCGCAGAGGCTCTGCCACAGGGGATGGCCGGCAGTACCTGCAGGGACGGGACCATCTCTGGGGGTCTCCAGCGACGGCGATGCCGGGGCAGGGAAAGCAGCCCTGTGGTTTGTGGGTGAAGTGGGTGAGCTCTGGCACCGGTGACGTGTCCCGTGAGCCGTTCAGGGCATGTCTTGCAGAGGCGGTGTTCGCCCAGCAGTCACCATCCTGCTCGGGGCACGGGGGGACACAGCCAGCCCCAGCTCCTGCAGGAAGGTCTTGGGGAGCACCGAGCCCCCATGTGTGGAGCTGCATGTATAAGTGTGTCCCATTTAGGTCAGAAAGCATCAGAAGACATCTCAGCAGGTTTTCCTGAGGACGTCCTTGGAGGATCTGCTGCAGTGACAGCACTTTTGCTCTGGGGAGTTTTCCAGTCCCCCTCTGTCCATGCAGTGGAGCAAAGAGCAGAGCCAAGGGGGATAAAAGCTCAGTATCACCAGCCTGGGGAGCGGGGATGGGAGCTGCTCGCTCTCGCAGCATCATCTTTGCCCATGACACTCTGTCTGAGCACGGGGAAAGAGGCAGGAGAAAGGGCTGAGGGCCCAAGGGAGCCTGGACAGATGGGTGCTGATGGAGCCAGCACTTTGCAGAGCCTCTGTGGAGAGGTCTCGGCACATGAACTGCTTCCAACACATGGAAACTGTGATGGGTTATGGTCAACCTGGCTCTGCAAGTTGGCTGAAATGGTCAGAAACTGGTGGCAGTGGGGATATCCTGAGGTGGGCACGGGATCCATCTGGAGGCAGGTGGGAATGGAAACCCCAGTATCAAGCTCTCCCCAACCTTGGGGAGGTCCTGTCGCCTCCAGACTCCAAGCTCATGGCTCGGAGCCATCTCTCGTTTAGTCCCAGTGAATTACTGAGCCCCAGGAAGCCTACCTTACTGAGGCTTTTGTAGAAGTCAAGGGCTCAAATTGAGCAGAAGCTCGGGGAAACCGTTTCCCTTGTTAAAATAAATGTATTAGTTTAATACGTACCAGGAGAGGATAGGGAGTTCTCCTTGTTAAATATTTACCAGTCAAACCCTGCTGAGGACTTACTTGGAGCAATTCAGCTTTAGTGATTTCCTTCTATTGTGGTCTAAGTCTCCAGCATCGCTGGGAAACTGCCCAGCAGGGCCAGGAGGGCTGGTGGTGGACCCGAGCCCCGGGCAGTGAAACCAGTGCCAGAATGGTGCCCGATGCTCCTAGGACACCACAGAACCTCAGCAGGTCCCCAGATCCCCCCCCCCGGGATGGGGATGCCAACACCCAGCTGGAGTGATGGAGTGAGCAGCCTTCTTTCCGAAGAGAGCAAGGCACAGGGAAGATGCTCAACAGCCAGGCAAAAATAAATTAAAAGGGAAAAAAAAAAAAAAGAGGAGTAGAGGCACAAAATGTTGTTCTGTTCCCTACCTGTCCTGGCAGCCTCTGAGAGCATCCTCATAGCATTTTCCCAGACACACCACAGTGAATTTTAACAAGGAGTGTAATTTCTATGAGGGATGATCCCCTCGGGAGTGTGTATCTTTGAAAAGAACCCAAATTGTGAATTATCTTCATTTCCCTAAGATGTCGCTCCAGCTACCCGATAGTGGCGTGAAGCCATATTCCAATAATCTTCTATAGTTCAGGATTTCCTGACACAGCTCTTCTATTTATGTTATTTACATATATATACTAATTTGACACACATTTACATTATTAATTTAATTGTCATTTACAAGTTTATATTCCGGCAATCTCTGATGGTTCAAGATTTCTTAACGTTGATAACACATTTTTATCTAATTGAAGCTAAACTCAGATTATTTGTATTTTTGGTGACTCCACATTGTTTTGTAACCCTGTTGGTTCCCCTTAAACTCCCTGGAATAAGATGGAAGTACCAGATATGGGCAAACATGGGAGATCTCCCTGGGGATCTCTATGGAAATGCTCTAGGACTTGTTGATCCCTCGCTCTCCTGAATGCAGCCATTGCAGATTTTTCAAGGATCGTCGTGGACTTTTTTAAAAAATGACTCTATTAATAAACATTAAGAGAAAACAGATGCATCAGGTTTGCAACCAGAAATGTGGATACTCCAGGAGACATCAATTGTTAGAAGTAAACAGCAGCCCTGATTCAACAAAGCTCTTAAGCAGACACTTAACTATAAGCATGCACTTAACAGAGGCTTCAGCGAGGCGTTAACATATGTTCTGCTGTATAAGGAGGGACTTAAGTACGTACTTACAGTTAAGCTTGTGCTTAAGTGCTTTGTTGAATTGGGGCCAGCACTTCAGCTCTCCCTCTGTCTCCCTAACATTAACTGTGCCTGACATCCAGGAAATTCAAGCAGGGGCTGCTCTACACACCTACCGGCGTTTCTTTTCCCTCCAGACGGTGCCTGCATCTATTTTCCAGCATGGATGAAGCCTTCTGGGTGGCAGGGTGAGGCCATCTCGTGCACCTTTGTGCCCCCATCACTCCCTCTCCCTTGGGAACCCCACGCCACAGTTCCCATGGGGCCACCTGTAGAGAAACTGAGAAACCATCACGCTTGTCAGGCTCCATGAAGACTCCACCTAGAAGTCTTTTGTGCCTTTGTTTTTATTGGGTTTTAAATCAAGATCTTTTTTCCATAATATTTTGTGTGTTCGGAAAACATGCTTTGAGCTTATTTTCAGGTGGTTGGTTATTTTAGTCCTGAGCAGCAAGAACAGCACTGAGCAAAGATTTACCCCTCCAGGTCAACCTTTATGCATGAAAACTTAATTTTTCATTTTTTCCATTTTGTAGCTTTTTCTGCTGTCGGGTGTCTCACACTGAGTTGTGTGTATCAAGAGAGGAACGTGAATGTGAAAGACTTGGTGTCTTCATGGCTTACTGATGACCTCCTGAACTAGCCTGGATGCTCTCAGGTGCCCTTCCAATTAGCTTGAGACTCTTCTTCTTGGCTGTCGGTCACCTTCATTTGAGACTGAAGTTACTGAGGATGAAGGTCTTCCCATTCTGGTCACTGCAATGGCACTTTGAATCGGCATCACTTTGGAAACCCCAAAGCCCATCTGCCAGGTATTTCCATGGCTTGGGGTCAAATCATCATAATTTGTTGTCTTTTATTTTATTTCTCTGAAAACTGAACAGGTCTTGTTTCATGAGCTGGGGGAACTGAGGGAAAGCAGGAACCAAGTTGGTACCTCCAGACCCAAATCACAAGAACAAATCCTGAACTAAGCATCTCCAAAGTTTCCCTGATCTGTAGGTGAAGTTCTGCCCTTTTTGCAATCAAAGGGAATTTCTGCACTTCCTTCAGCAGCTTTCTCCCCAGGATTTTACTTCTGGGCAGTTTTAAACTCTCTCTGGAAGAGAGGAGCCTGTTGGACAGCAAACCTGTTGCCTTTCCCGGTCCCATCTTTCCTCTACTTCCATCCTTGGAAGTGTTCAAGGCCAGGTTGGATGGGACTTTGAGCAACCTGGTCTGGTGGGAGGTTGGAAATTGAGGATCTTTAAGGTCCCTTCCAACACAAACCTTTCTATGATTCTGTGATTCTACACCACTTCTCTACCCTAAAGGTCATGGCTGGAGAGCCATGGTCACTGCAAGAGACAGAATTTTGATTTAGCAGTGATGAACCTGTGGCCTTCAGTTAGATGCAATTCAGGGAGGGTTGTTTAGATACTATGGCTAAGTTTTCTTGAATTAAAAAAAATAATAAAGACCTCAAGGACCAGCTCTTCACAGCTTATTTTCTTTGCAGATGGAAGCATCCAAGTTCCAGTTATTTCTGTCTTGGAAAATGAAAAACGCCACCAGAAGAAAAGGAATGTGAGTTTGCAGCACAGTTTGGTACCTGGAAGACTCCAGGCTGGAGTGCACGGTCCTGATTTATGGTGTACTTGTTAAAACCACTTGTTCTTGTCATAACAAAACAGATCGAAGTGAAGCTGGGTAGAAGGTCTCCTTCTAGTTGGCACTTCATCATGGCTTCTTACTCTGTCTTAGGTTCTGGGGGTTTACAGTTATATAAAACTTAATGAATCAGTATACTTCAGATTTCCTTCCTAATGCATATGGGTTCAATTAACTGCACTGTTTGCTTATTTAAGCGTTTTCATTAAATTGCTTTACTATATTTTCCCGCAATTGAAAGGGAGCATGGTGGGGCTGATGCCATCTGCCACCACCAGTTTAGCAGAACCTTTTTCTTTGTTCAGACCCATTCTTTTTTATTAGAAGAGACCCTCCTACCCCCCGTTCCCTGTGTGCCACGCGCTTATTGCCTTCTCCTCTTCTGACTGCAGACTGATAAATGAAAAACTTGTGCGAGGACCTTCATGTATGGTAGTTTTTAAGGCTCTCTTTTACAAGATCAGGTTGTGCTTTGCTCCCCCTTCTCTCCCCCCGGCTTGCAGATTCCTTTTTGCCCCAGCTTGTGAATAAATAATTGTTGCTATTACAACAGCTCGCAGCTCTTGCCGCCTGGCTCTGCAGGGTAGGGATTGCTTTGGATAAAACACCCGGCCAGGCTACAGGCTCAGCCCAGGACAGCCAGGATAAGGCAGGGGAGGCTTTTTCCTCATATTTAAGGAATTGTTGATCCTAGACGTCTCACCAGGTCCTCCCACAGCAGGGCATGGTGTCCCTTCCAGTGTCCCTGCTTCGCCCGTGGCTTCGTTTTTGGATCTGGTGCCGTTAGGATTTCCCACACCGTGCTTCCCCCGGCACAGAGGTGGTCTTTTCTTACGTTTCCCCCTCGATGCATTACTCCATCCTTTTGAGCTGCATCTCGCCAGTGAAAGGGCTCACGGGGAGCAGCCCTGTGCTTCTCCAAGGGCTGGTGGCCCCACAGCATCCCTCCGAAACACCTCGCATCGCCACGGGGGTGCCCATTGGGGGCTGACGCTGCCTTTCACCCCTGCTTTACAGACAAAATAAACTCAATAAACTCACCCACTTGGTTTGGGATGCAATCTGCCCCTTGTTACACAAAGCCCGTGCTTTACAGACATCACTAGTAGGAAAAACACCTCCTGAAGAATAAAATAGAAGGTGGAAAAACAGTCATCCTCAGGGATTCTTGTCCAGAGGTTGGCTTTTTGATTGAGAAATGGAGCGTTTGATACTGCATGGATGATCTGCCATCTCTCAGCTAGGGAACAGAGGAAAGCATTAGTGCTCCCAGAGCAAAGTGATATTTTGCAACGCAGTCTGGGGAGGAAAACGCCCTCGCATTTATAATTTTTTGTTCCCCGCTACAGGCATTTTATGTAAGGGAAGATGCAAAGAGAATAAATAACTTGTGCCCTAAAGGCACACAATGAACCTGTGGCAAGAGAAATGCTTTTAACCATTGCTTGCAAGAGCCTTGCTCGAGCAGTACTTCTGGTGAGGGGGTGGCAGCCCCTTGTCCTCCCCAAAGCCTAAGGAAACCGCTGTGGCTGTGGAGGATCAGAGGATGATGCTGTGGGACCCTCACCCAGCCTGTGCCCCCTTCTGTAGAGGGGTTTCAGTTTGTGGAGAGACGTATGGACCAGGCAGCTCCAAGAAAAGAAAGAGAGAAAGAGAGAGAGAAAGAGAGAAAGAAAGAAAGAAAGAGAGAAAGAAAGAGAGAAAGAGAGAGAGAAAGAAAGAGAGAAAGAGAGAAAGAAAGAAAGAAAGAAAGAAAGAAAGAAAGAAAGAAAGAAAGAAAGAAAGAAAGAAAGAAAGAAAGAAAGAAAATAATAATAATAATAATATCCAAACCCTTCTGTTTTCAGTAAAGTGAAATTAAAAAAAAGCGAAATGTGGGAAAATACATTTAAACTGGAAGGAACCCCATTTCCTTCTCTGCAACTGGTAAAACAGTTTTTCTTCCTTTTCTTATTTTCAAACAGGTTTTCTGATTTCTAGTTGTTTGGTTGTGGGGTTTTTTTTAATGAAAAATGCAGCAAAGGCACCGAAGATTTTGCAAAACATCACCGGGTTGCCAATTTAACCTTCTGGGGGGAGAGAGTGGGATCAGCTGGGAAAACACCAGCTCGGACCCTCAGCTGCATCCCAGTTCCCTCCCCTGCCTGATGCCCGCTGGGCATGGGGACCCTAACCTTTGCTAACAGCCCCGCAGGCTGCGGGGACCCGCATGCAACTGGCTGGATTTGCCAAAATCATAAGGCATCACCTGAAAAAACCAAACTGGTGCAGAGCCCGGGCTCTGGGAGGCTTTCTGGGAGTGTGGCTTGACAGCCCCTGCCAGCTCCAACCTCTCTCTCTGCTGCCTTTTTTTTTCCTGAAGTGAGGCATAAAATACATTGAAGCTGCTGGCTGTGGTAAACATTCCCTCCAAACATGCCTGTTCTTGATACCCCAAATGCAGATATTCAATTGTGGAAGAAAATGGAGAGAGAAAGAAAGAAAGAAAGAGATAAAGAAAGAAAGCAAGAAAGGGGGGGGAAAAAAAAAGAAAAAAAAAGAAAAGAAAAGGAGAGAGCGAAAAACCCCGACGCTTCCAAGACACTAAAAATAGACTCTGATCACTTACCAAATGGTAAAATGAAAATGATTTGCTTTGAATAGTCTCCAGAAAGGCTCAGATACAATGTCTTGTGGAGCAAAATTGAATCAGTTGAAAGTGCAGACGCCAGCTCAGCCTAATCCCTCCCAGCTGCTTTGCTTTGCTTTTTTTCCAACAAGCAGCCCCTAAAAGTCGTCTCCCTAATCCTGCAAACTGAAATTCAATCTTGTATTTTTTTTTTTAAATCAAGTTTCAAGCCTGGGGCTTGCAGGGTGGGGGAAGAGGAGGAGGGAGGGCTTTGGGGTTGCCTCCTTCCCCTGCCCTGACTGCAGTAAACACAGCCTTGAATTCAAGGAAAAGCTTTAGACTACAATTCGCTTGGCTTGAGCCAAACACACAAATCTGATGCTTTTAAAGCCCCTCCAGCAGACGGTAGATAGCTTTGAGATGCTCACTAAATGGCTGTCTGGTTGCTGCCTTTTTTGTTGTTGATTGGGGGCCCAAGGAGACCTTGTCTCTGGATTGTTTTTTCTTCCTTTTTTTTTTTTTTTTCCCCTTTTTTTTTTTCCCCCCCTCTTCTTTTTTTTTTCAGTGTCTGCTTTTATCAGAGAATTTGGGTTGGGCATTTACCTAACGCAAAGACCAAGACAAACAATTTCTCACAGGGGCCGGTGATTGCGGCCAGCAGTGCATGTACAGGCTCTGCTATCTCGGGGAATATCGAGAGGTATTTATGACACTTTCCCAAGGGTTTCCCAATTCCTGCCCTCCTCTCCCCCAGCTCCTGCCCTGTGTGTGACTTGCAAGGGCTCGGCAAAGGCTCCCGGAGCATCCCAGTCCCCGGCTCCCTCTGCGGCACCTGGGAGCGTAACCCCATCCACTTCCAGACTTTCCCTGTCAGTCCTTGCCACCTGATGGTTCACTGAACCCAAAATCTTTTTGGCATCAAGTGATGCTGGTTTGGTTTTGGAGAGTAATTGAGAAGAGATAAAATAACAGCCAAGCATTCAAAACCAAATCCCGCGGCTCAGCGTCCCGATAATCCAAATTCCTGGGTCTGACCATTTCCAAACTCAGAGCTTCAAAGCTTTTTTCCCCCTCTTCAGCCCTGCAGGTTGGCCCTGCAGCCCTGCGAGGCTCTTGTTTGAACCCAGGTCAGGGTCCAGGATCTGAGCAGAAAAAAAAGCAAAAAGATGGTTAAGGGTGAGAAGAAGGAGGGTATCTATTTTAAAATGCAGAAACTCCCCTAGGAATAGCTGCAGTCAGGTGTAGATTTGCCTGCAGAGAAAATAAAGAAAAAAAAGAAAAAAAAAAAAAGGGGTGGGGAATCAAAAGGAAATTTTAAAAAAAAAAAAAAAGGAAATCAGACTCATAAGGACAGAGTGGAAAGCTCAGGTGGGAACGTTTGATATCACGTTGCTTACCCTGCTATATAGGATGACAAAAGATATAACACCACTGCAGCCCTTGTGGGGATCTCAAGTTGGAAATTTGTCCCATACCATGAAAATCACACATTTAACAAATGCAGCGATGATAATTTTGTCTGTTCCAAATATCCACTTTTCTTCATCTTGTTGGCATAAATGGTCTTGACCCCCATCCTCCCACCCCCCCACTCCCCCCCACCAGATCAGGAGCAAAATTTTCCTGGTTTGGAAGTGGCTGTTATTTCTGCTTTGAGACGTGTGGGGTTACATGACATTTACTCAGACAATATCCTTGCTCCTGCTCTCTGTATCCCTGTACCCATCAGTCTGATACAAGGCTGGGTCACCGAGGGTGACAAAAGCATTATTACTGAAGTTCCTTTGAGCTGAATTACCTCTTGTATAACGAGGGCACCCGGATCGAATGGCCCCCTGTGTTGGCTGCTGGATTTTATGGTGTAAGTTTAGATAAACATACAGAAATAAATGGGTAGAGACACCCAGGTACCTAGAGGGTGGATGGATTAGAATGATTGGCATCATTACACATACACGGTCTGTGCAGAGGATGGATAATTTTATATTAACACAGAATAAGTGATGATGGAGGAAAAATGTGTATTTGACATGGAGTAGACAGCTGAGCCAGGGGTTCGGTATGGTAAATGTGGTCTTGATGCACATCAGGATGAGCAGAATAGATGTAGGATATACTGTGTCAGAGAAAGTCCCATCTGGGTGGGTGGAAAGTTTATGCAGGAGCATAATGAACATATGAGGTGAATATATAGACAGAAGAGGTGCTGTCTGCTTTAGCCATAAAACAGAAATATTTCAAAATGTTGAGCTAGGTACGGGAGAATTAGAGAGGGAAAGGAAGGAAGGAAGGCAGGAAGGCAGGAAGGCAGGAAGGAAGGAAGGAAGGAAGGAAGGAAGGAAGGAAGGAAAAGAAAGGGAGAAATAGAGAAAGAAAAAAGAAAGAAAGAGAGAGATGAAGAAAGAAAGAAGGAAAAAGAGAAAGAAAGAAGGAAAGAGAGAGAGAAGGAAGGAAAGAAAGAAGGAAAGAAAGGAGGAAAGAAAGAAGGAAAGGAAAGAAGAAAAGAAAGAAGGAAAGAAGGAAAGAAAGAAGGAAAG
>JAOQGH010000051.1:42800839-42812542 GCA_025769975.1 Gallinago jamesoni
AAAGAAAGAAAGAAAGAAAGAAAGAAAGAAAGAAAGAAAGAAAGAAAGAAAGAAAGAAAGAAAGAAAGAAAAGGAGGACAGAAAGGTTAGAATAAACCTGAAATTAGCTAGAGAGATAAATATGCATGGGATGGATTGCAGCATACCTGAGCCTGATAGCCATGTTGAAGCGAGCAAATAAGTGTCTGTGTATCACACATGGGTTTGTTGAAAGGGTGTGGAACAGATAAATGCAGGAGTGAGAAAGGTGGATTGGGCAGGCAAAGTAACTGCTGGGTGGCTGGGAAGTTAAGCAGAGTAAATGTAGTGTGGGTAGATTAAAATGTGGAAATATGGACTATCGCAGGTAGGTATTGTAAGTATGTAGCTATAATAGGTAGCAAGTAGATAAGTACAGATAGAATAGAAAACAGCGGGACACGGAATAAATGGAGACATGAACTGGTATCTGTATCAATTAAAATGTTTAGGTAAAGGGATATGTAGAGACGTTCTGTGGTAGATAAATTAAATAAAAGCTACATGAGCAGCAGTGGCACTAACAGACGTAAAATGGGAAAATGGATGTAAGGAGGAAGAGATGACCCACAGTAAATGCTGGGACTATTCTGGGGTTAGGCAGCTGAGTAAAAGTTGGATGGATGGGTGGATGAAGGGATGGGTATGCATACAGACTGAAGAGATTATTAACTAAGCTTGGTTTAGCTAGAAAGATTGACTAGATAAACCTGTAGAGAGCAGATTAATTAATTAAAGGCCAAAAGAGATAGAGACTAGATTGAGATGGACAAGTTTATGGAAGACAGAATGTGTGCTGTCAGAGTAAAGGGATGGAAAAATAGCTGGGATGCTGGAATAAATATATGATTAATACAGCCAGAAAATATGGGCCAATAGGGTGAGTAGGGCATTGATGATGGGGAATGTGGATAGAGGGAGGAACAGATAAAAAAGGAACAATAACAGAGTTAATAGATGAGTAGTTAATAGATGAGTAGTTAATAGAGTAATAGATGAGTAACACCCAAAGAGCTAGTTGTCAATTCTCCCGATGAACACAAAGAGAACTGTGAAAAAGAGAGATGCACGAGGCATCAGTGAGCAAAAGAGGCATTGGGTAAATGCATCCCAAAAAAGTTAAGGTGCACAGTCGTGAGAGGCAAGTAGATACGGGAAAAGGCAAAAAAAAAACCAAACCCAAACAAACCCACTTAAGGAGGAGTCAGGTAAAATAGCCATAGACTATATATACAATTCATACAGAATAAAGAGATTATGCTGAAAAAAAACAAGCTTGGAACAAGTGGCGAGCTAACAGGTTGGACTAGGTATTGGGCAGATAAAGAGACAGAGGAGTTTTCATGAGCTGGGAGTGTTGAGAAATTAGCCTGATGATCAAGTACGAATTAGAGGGATGTTAAATGGGGGGGTAAATCCTGGACAGGATGATTGATGAAGAAGGATGTGGGTGCACATCCAGATGAGTGGGTACCAGGAAGCTTGATGGAGTGGCTACGAGTGAGCAGAGGGATGAATATGGATGGAAGGAGGAAGATGAAAAAATATAGTTTACCATGTGCTATGGAAATCCAGAGAGATTAATTAAAATTTGCATCAGATTGATCAGATAGATAAGTAGTCACAGGCATTAGCTTAATGAGTATGTATAAAAGAGACTGGGGAAAAAAAAAAAGTCGTTAATCATGGCATTAGTTGCAATGATGTCTTAGGCATGACAGGCAAAAGCAGAAGTGAATACATTAGTGCTATAAGAAAGGAGGAGAGCGATTAGTAGATGTGAGATAGACTAGATGTGTGAGACATGAATGTACGCAAAATAGGCAAAGAGGTCAGGTAAATGAGAATCCACGGAGAAAATGGATTGCTAAGTGTTATGAAACTCAAATATAAACACCTGCGGGGATGTGTGGGAGAGAAAATTAGGTGATCTGCAGTCATAAGATGGACAGAAAGAGAACGGATCTGTTTACACAAGAAATAAGCAGAGAGAAATTACATGATTGAGGCTGAAATGTGACTCCCAAACCAATCCTAAAACTAACCCTGATTCTGATTCCTGACACAAAACCACCCTGAGATAAAAGTCTATCCTAACGCAACACTAAGCCAAGCCTAACCCTAACCCAAGAGTACCTGAATATAGCACTAACCCATAATCCTAACCTCACCTAAAACCCTGCACCCACCCCGAACCCTAACACAAGCTGAGACCCAGATACTAACCATAATCCTACCCAAAAACTAACCCATGCCTCACCCTAACCCAGCCATAGCCCAAGCATGATCCTAAATGCTGGACCAACCCTATCCCTAACTCTAAACTCATCTCAACCCAGCCCTAACCCAAACCAAACCCTGACCCTGGCTCTAAGCAGCAAACCTTAACCCTATCTCTAACTTAATCTTAACCTTGCACCTTAGAGGATCAGCTAAAAACATATAATACATTTATATTTAGCTGACACAAAACCGTGTTAAAAGAAAGGAGATTGGGTAAATACGTGAGAGATGGACTTGCCAGTTTTATGTATTATAAAGTTATATAGTGTTTATTTGCTACGGGGCGGGGGGGAAGGAGGGTTGGCTCAATGAGTGGGTATAACACGGAGATGAAGAAATTAAACATGTCTGTGTAGAACAGTTACACCAGAGAGCTCGGAGTGCGCGAGTAAATAAGAAAATCAGAAGTTCTGATCTCAGAGCAGAGATATCAGATGGGTGAAGATACACAGAACAGAGTGACACGTGCCACCAGCGGTTAAATCACACATCCAGGTAGGCTTGAGGTAGGTATTTGTATGGGATGGGCAGGAAAGGAGCGAGGGAGGAGGAGATGTAAGGCACAGGAAGCGGGGGAGCCATGGAATGAATACGTGTGGATGTTGTCAGAGCTTGTTGAAATGTAGGGAGAGGGCAGGTAACGGGGTGGGTTTGGGTCAGGAGAGTGGACAGGGCTCTAGATTGGCGGTTTCTCCCTTTTCTTAAAAAAAATTATGACCCCTGTGGATGTGACCAGGGAGGTGCCAGCCCCTGCCCGCTGAGCTTTAGCCCATGGACCACAGGTGAACCCTGCTTATTGCTCTCCCCAAAGCCCTGGGAATGGGATGGGGGCCAGCGAGGGGACCTGTCCTGCGTTCCTCACACAGGACAGTATGGCTGGGGCAAATGGGACAGCTCGGGGGGGGGGGCACAGGCAGGTGGGAAGGGGCTGTGGGCTGCTGTGCTCGGAGGTAAAACATGCAAAGCCACTTAAGGATGAGCTTCCAGAGGATGGGATCCAGCCCTTTTTGCTGCCAGGCCAGGCAGAGGGGTTGCTCAGGTCCTGTGCCAAACCCAGCCCAGGTCCACCACATCAGCCCGTGAGACCCCAGAGGGGCCAAGATCCATCTCCACTGGGGCTGCAGAGCGCAGGGCAAGAGCTGCAAGCGTTCCCCCCCCCCTGCCATAACCAACAACCAGCTTTCCTCCAGCCCCAAACATCTGCTCTGACTCAATTCAGGGTGTTTTATCCTCCTCACCGCAGGGAACAAGGTGGTGAGGTGGGCAGAGACATCCCAGCCCTGGTCCACGCTGCTGAGCCCACCCTGGAGGGGATGCTCCCCAAAGCTGCTGGTTTCTGTGGCGTAAGGAGGGGGGGGGAGGGGGGGCGGGGAGATGTTAGCCAGGTCCTGGGGAGGGGGGAGAGCGGGCTGGCCCCCAGCCTCCTCACCTGCCTTTCCAGGTTTGCTTTCAAAAGGTTCAAAAACCCACCTCTGTAACTGTTTAAAGAACGGGGGGGGGGGGGGGGGCGAGGAGGACTGCGGTTCTCCACGGGGGCACATCCCCAGCCGGCCTCCGTGGGACCAGGGCTTCACACCCCCCCACACCCCGTGCCTCCAAGCATTTTCCTGGGCAGCTTCCTTCTGCGCTCAAGTCCTTTCCTGAATTAGCTCTTAAATGAGTGAACCCTCCTCCTAGACTTCCTGGGAAAAAAAAAAAAAAAAAGAGAAGAAGGGAGTGGAGGGAGAATGGGAATTTCTGAGGATGCCTTGAGCCTCTGGAAGGGATTTGGGTTCCCACAGTTTCACCCAGGCAGTTAGAGGAGCCTCGGAAGGAGCCAGAGCAGATACCTCTGATAGACACAGGCTCTGGGTGCTTTTAAAGATCCCACTGCGTACTTAGTTGTATCTTCAGACATCTAAATCCCTCTAAAAGTCTCACTCTTAGTGTCTAAATCCCAGGTGCCTAACTCACTTCTAGGAAAATCTCACACCAGGACTGATTCCCTGAATCATTTTTTTTAAATCTGGTCCTCACTCACACAGGGCTTTTGAAAATCCCACTGCTAATCTCCTATACCCAGGCATGTATCACTTTGAAGCCTGTAAAATAAATTGCTTTGCGCTCCTGGGGGACAGCAGCTATTTTGTCCCTGCTTGTACTAAGTCAGATTTTTCTTTCCTGCATATTAACACATAGATTTATTTTTTTATTATTTTTTTCTTTTCTGGGAGCCGGGGGGGGGAAGCTCTGAAGCTGCTGTGCGAGGCTCGAATTAGCAACCCCCCCATGGGTTGCTGTTTTCCCGTGTTATTCCGGGGAGGCATTGCCTGCTGGTGCTGGGGGGGGTTGTAGGGTCTGTACCAGCAGAGGTTGCGGGGGGAGCTGGTCCTGGGCTGCTCCTTTCCATCGGTGGGGTTCGCCCGTGGGCACGACAAGCCTTCGCTCAGCTCCTGGGGAAGATCTGGGAGCAAATCTGCTCATCCCTCTCAGAGGCTGAGCACTGTTACCTGTTACTTTTTTTTTTGCAAGAAATTACTTGGGTGAAGAAGTGGGGGGGGGGGAATCAAATGCATATGTTCTTTCTTTTTTATTATTTATTTTTTTATTTTATTTCCTATGGGAATTTTTGTTTGTTGGGAAGTTAGGGTTTTTTTTGGGGGGAAGGCAAATAAAATCTTCATGCATGTGCTTTCTTCATTAGAGAAATTGGAGTTGGGGATAAACAAATGATTTTTTTTCCTAAAAAAAAAAAAGAAAGAAAAAAAAAAAGAATAATCACGCTGCAAAAGAAAAGGCTGGCTGCCACTGAAGCATTTTTGATAGAAAATCTGCCTCCAGCCCTGCTGCTTAATCAGTTTGGAGCAGAGCGTAGCCTGTAGCTTGTTAATAAGAGCAGCTTGCCCGAGCGGTTTGCACGACGGTGAGCTGCAGAGGAGGCTCGTTGCATAGCTGTGGATTTTATTTTGCAGCTCTGTTAATTAAAACATATTTTACTTTGAAGGAGGTTTTTACTGTTTTCTATGAGGGTGAGCAGAAAACTGTTCTCCTGGATAGATTAAAGGAAGGTTCTGAAGTCATTTTTTTTTAGGAGTAACAACTTAACGTTGTTTGATGGGCAAAACTCTTAGCGAAAAAAATGTGTAATTTCTTATTTTTATTTGTTCTCGGACCTTGTATACAGGCTGCTTTATGAGCCTGAATATCTTGGCTGTTTTGATAATATTGAAATACATTTTCACATACAGGTTGCCAGACTGGACCAGAAAAGTTGTCACAGATTCTTATTTAATTGGTAAAGCAATTCTTACTTATACAAGGGTAAACTAAAATAATAAGGCCTGAAACTGTGCCATTGAAGTTAATGACAAACCCTTCATAGGTTTCACATAAAGCCTGTATTTTTATTATCCCAGTTCCAGTGACTTTTGTTGCAAGTTTGCAGCAAAATGTTAGGGCATTTCTAAGTGTTATTTTTATTATACAAAATCCCATTAAAATCAGTACTGACGCATCCCATTAATTTAAATGGGACTTTGCATAGTTTGCTGAGTTCCAGGCCACAGATAAAGAAAAGTATGCAATTTGGAGTTAAACTGACCACAGCTTTTTATTAGAAGACATTTAATCTGGAACAAACAGGGCAGTCTGAGGCATGAAGTCTTTGTGAAGTTCATCTGGGCTGGTGCAATAGCAGCCTCCACCGCGCAGCAACCTCTGGGTCGGTCACCGGGGGACCTCTCGGGACCATATAGCCCAGGTAGGTATGCAAAGTGCTCCCCAGGCACCCCAGGAAATGCTGAGAGGTAAAGCCAGCACTCCCAGAACAAATGGAAAACTCGATTCAGCTGTTTCTCCAGCTCCGAGTATCTTGCTCGCCTTGACAAAGGCAAGGCTGCTATCGGTGGGCAGGAGTCCGGAGGGGGTTGTCTCCATGGCCCCCTCTGGAAGGCAGAGTCCCACCGGGCTGGAGCCACGCTGGGTGGAAGGGAAGGGATGGAGCTCCAGAAATCTCCAGCTTGAGCTTCACGGGCTGGAAACCACTGTCAGGAATGCGCAGGGAAAAACATCGCCTCCGGTGCGCGGAAAAAATCCCACCGGGCAGACGCTGGCACGGGGAGCTCAAAAACCAACGTGTGAAGAGCGGTGCGGAGAGCCATTGTATGTGTAACCCCCCCAGGTGGGGACTTTGAGGGGCTATGGGACCATTAAACGACAGCCCCCCCTCATCTGTGTGGGCACACACCTGGGCGCCTCCAAAGGCGCATCCCTAAGGAAGCCGTGCTTGGGCAAGGTGGTCCCAAGCCATGCTTCAAACACACCAAACCCCCAAATAATTCAAGCTCTGACCGTTGAGGGGGGAGACCTCAAGGCTGCTGGAAGCAGGGCATCCATAAAAGTGCACGGGGAAGGTGGAGGAGCTGCTTTCTGCTCAGCGTCTCCTCGGAATTTTCCTTTCCCTGAGCCATAAATGTGTCAAGATGCCCAAATTTTCCCCAGCAGCAGCGGATCAGCTCTCCCCGGTGTGTTCCGAAGGGTGGGGGGCACTGGGGATGGCCTGTGGCACCCAAACCCAAGCTGGATGTGTCACTGGTCCCCAGCTCTTCCCCACAAACTGAGGGGGGTTTTTTGGGGGGGGGCAGTTCAGGACTCCGACAAAGAACTGAACGGGCAGGAGGGTTTCGGCTGCAGCCGCTGGCCTGAGTTAGGACTAACAGTGCTACCTCCAGGAGCAGGAGAAAATGAACACCGAAAATCCAGGCTAAAATAACAGCTGAGGGCTTGTGGATACCCCCCCGCCCCCTCCCCCCCTCCTCTTCCTCACCACCCCCCACCCCCCCAGATGGAAAACCAAGGGAAAAATCAAGCGTTTTCCTGCTCTGGTGGACTCTCCCGCGGTTGTAATAAGGGATGAAGAAGCCGAGGAGACTCAGTTCCTCTCTGCTGAGCCCCCAGGTTAGGAGCAAAGCCGTTGAGGAGCCCCCCCAACCCCGGGATGGGGGCTCTGAGGGCTCCCACTCCCCCCTTTCCCCACCCTCCTCCTCCGCAGCCAGAGAACGGCTCCCTCCGCCTACCCTGCGCGGCCGCGGAAGCCCCCGGGGCTCAAGGGGCTCCACGGAGCTGCAGTTCCACCCCCCCCAAAAGGGAGGTTAGGGGTGAGGAGGGGGTGCGGGACATCCGCGGCCGCGCAAACAGCGCGTTTGGGAGGCGGGGAGGCAGCCCCGGCAATGGCTTTTCCCGCCGCCGGATCCGGCCTCGCCGCAGATAATTGATTAATTCGTTGGCCGAATTATGGCAATTATTCTTTTTTTTTTTTTTCCCCCCCCGCAATATCCATCCTAATCATTCTAGCAATGAATCTAATTAGGATGAAATCAGAGTCTTTGGTGCTCGCAAGAGCTTGGAGAAAAAAGGAAACGGAATCGAACAAACTTTAAAATTGGAGATTTCGGGGAATTTGGAGGAGAAGGAGGGGGGGACAAAAAAAAACCACCTTAGAAAACGGGCAAAACGGTTCAGGGGGAAGGAGCGGTCCCAGGGCTGCCACACGCCGGGGGGGGGGACTGGGGGGCTCTTCAGGGTGCGAGGATTAACTTTTGGGGGAGGATAAAAAAACAAAACCCAAACAACCCAACCTGACCCGTTATCATTTCGTTCTGATTTCGTGGGAGCGACGGCAGCGGGAAAAGCGCCGGAAAATGAGAGGTGGGGAGGATTTTCACTGCCCCCCCGGGACAGGGACACGCACCCGAAGAAGGGTGGCTTCACCGCCCCCCCCCCCCCGCCATGGCCGGGTCCCTGCCGCGGTGCGGTGCGGGGGGGGGACACACGGACGGACAGACGCGGGGCGACGGCGCAATTACCGGGAGGAAGCGGAGGGGCCCTCCCCAAAATGCCACCACGGGGGTGGAGGTGGGGGGGGGGAGGAAGAAAGCTGCTTTTCTTCTTATTTATTCAGTCTCTTAAACACAGCCAGAAAAGAACATTAAAGGCATTTCTAGATGTCGTTTCGCTTTTTGGTTTTTTTTTTTTTGGTTGTTTTTTTTTTATTCCCATGCTCTTAATTTTGAAAAAAAAAAATTTAAAATCACAAAACATAACTTATAAAACAATATATATACTGCATCCTTATCCACAACAGCATAACTGAAACATCCAGCGTAACGTTTACCACAGGTGTGAAATACACTGGGAAAGAAGTACCGTGTGCATTTTATATTACGTTTCTTTGTCATCTACAGGTAATAAGTATCGACAAAAAAAAATAAGCAACAAATATGCCTGCAATTAAACTTCATATGCGTTTTGTATGCGTATTAATAAAGATCGTTTTTATCATTTCCATGTTTGTTTTTCTTTTTTTTTCTTTTTTTTTTTTTTTCCAACAAGCACTTGTTAAAGTATCTACATTTACATAATAACACCTTAAGATAATAACACCTTAAGATCAGGGTTTTTTTTTTTTTTTTTTTTTTGGTTCCTTGTTTTTCCTTCACAGTTAGAAAAGCAAGGAACGCTCTCAGCTTTGCTAAGCAACCTTTCCGGACGCCGAAGAGCTCGCCGTTTTCTCCAGCAGAGATGCAATATCTGGATTCACTTCAAAACAGCCCCTTTTTTTTTTTGTCTTTTATTTTTCTAGACTCTCTAAAAGAGTTTCTTGGGGTTTGGGTGTTTTTTTTTTTTTTCTTCTTCTTTTTTTTTTTTAAGAGAAAAAAAAAAAAACCTAGAACAACCCCCTGCATTTAAATAAAGATGAACGATAATTTCATTATCAGGATGGGGAGAACGCTGAGCAGTTTTTTCGCACCGCTGGAGGGTTTCTGTGCTCTCTCACAACCGGGGATACTGCAGTCTTTTGGAAAGGATGAAGAGGTAGGAACCTTGAGCTGCTTAGGATCAGGAATGACTGGATTATAGCTTCCAACTAAAGAAAAAAACATCAAGAATCATGCATTTTAAAAACAGTTTATTCAACGGCCAAGGACAATGATCCGGCACAATGCAACGGTAGATATAAATATAACCTTATATAAGTGGTTGACCCTTGTCATTATTACTTTTAATAGTTTCATACCTAATATTTTAACCATTTTTTTCCCGCAGAACCTACTCTGCGAATTATATTTTTTTTTCTGCCCACCCACCCCCCTCCTTTTTTTTTTTTTTTCTCTTTTTTAAATTTTTCTTTTCTTTTCGAGTGTGATTCTGTTTCTCAGTGGTAAACATTAACCAAACTCTTCCCGTGCGACAAGCGGCCAAGAACCGTCCCACCAGCTCTTACCACCGAGGCGTCTCCCCCCCCACCCCCCCAACCCCCACCGCCCTCCCCGCGGGGAAGCGGCCGCCTCACCGACTCCTGTGCAAGTTCAAGTAAACACATACAACCCGCATAATCCAGAGAAAAAAAATTGCAACTCATCCATGTACCAGATTTCGGTGTCTCTTGCAAAAGTTTTCTGGTCCGTTTACTTTTTTTTTTATTATTATTTTTTGATGGATTATTTTTAATTATTTTTTTTTTAAGCGCAGTTTTCTTTTTTGGGTGCGCCGTTGCATTAGTATTTTTTTTTTTCCTAGACAGTTGAAGTCCGCGGAGATTTTGGGGTGGTATTTTGGTTTTGGTGTGGTTTTTTTTGCCATCTTTTCTTTTATTTTCTTTTCTTTTTCCTCTCTCACTTGCTCGGGTTTGGCTTGTAATCAGTTTTAATGACTTTATTTTTTTTTCCCCCCCCAAAAAAAAAAAAATTTTTTTTTTCCCCCCCTTTAAACGTCGCTTCGCTTCTGCTTGGCTTTGTCGGCGGTGTGTTTTGTCGGAGGTGGCTTGTGACAAGTCCGTCAACTGTTGTACTGACAGGCGTTTAGACTGGAGCCGGGGCTTTGCAAACTGCTGTAGCCGAAACTGGAGTGCTGCTTTGATTTCAGTCTGAGGCTGGCTAAACTGGAGTTACAAGTGTCCCGGTAGACGCTGTAGGGCGAACCCGGTGGCCCGTAGGGACAAGCCGGCGAGGACATGGCCGTGTTGAGCGAGGAGCCGCTGATGTTGTTGATGTTGTTGAGGCCGGAGTTGGCCATCCCCGGCACGGCCGAGTGGCCCATACTGGAGGGCATGTTCATGGAGGAGATGCCGCTGGGCGCCGAGAACATGGACTGCGAGGAGAGGGGGCTCATGGAGTTGAAGAAGGTGAAGCTCTTGGTGGAAAGCGGCGCCGGGGTGAGGCTTTTGGTGGCCCAGTTGTTGTATGGGTAGCCCGCGTACATGTCGTCGTAGGGCTGCATCAGCCCGCTGAACTGCGGCACGTACCCGTTCTTGCACAGGTCCATCTGCTGGTTCCGCTCCCGCTTTCTCCACTTCGCTCGCCTGTTCTTGAACCACACCTGGGGAGGGGAGGAGAAGTGGAAGGGTGTGTGTGGGGGGACACACACACACTCATACCCCCCCGACACGGCACGGTGAGCGCGGAAATTCCTCCCCCCCCCCCCATTACACCACCCCACCCCCTTCCACTTCCCCCCCAGATGCGCGCAAGGGGAGCGCAGGGAACGCGCAGCCGAAAGCCGGCACCCACTCCCCCCATCAACCACCCCCCCCCCCCCCAAACACACACACACAACCCCCCCGCCCCTATTCGGGATGCACGGCCCCGCACCGCCTCTCCCCGCAGCCCCCCGCCGTTTCTGCGCGCATCCCTCGCTATTCCGCGCCTCCCCGCCAAGGGTCCCTCCGCGGCTGGCCGCGTCCCCCCTCATCCTCCGGTCGTCCCCCCCCTCGCCGCCCTTGTCCCCGGAGCCAGGGCGAGGGGCGAAGGCATGGCCCGTTCTGCTTAGGGCCGGCTCGCCCCGGCTCCGCCGCGTTTCCGAACGCTAATGCTGTGTAATAAAAGTCCCCTGTTACAGATCATAAAAAGGGGGATTGGATTAGTATGTTTAGGTTTAAAAAAAAAAAAAAAAGAAAGAAAGAAAGAGGAAAAAAAAATAAAAATCGGTCCCCGCATCGCCCTGGGATGGATGCAGCCTCTGCCTTTCTATCTAATGAGAATTTCCAGCCCCGAGTAGGGAACAGAGAAGCGGGGGCCGCTCCTGGTGTTTGGTGCAAAAAACCTGATCCAGGCTCTCTTTTATTTTTTATATTTTTTTTTCCAGCCCTCGGAAAGCTTTTGAACCCCTTGTGATGGAAGCCGGGCAGCCCCCCAAATTTTTTTTTTTTCCAGGTTAAAAACCAGCATCGCCCTGTCTGCCGGCTGCGCCCGGCCTGCGAGCCCCTCCTGCTGCTCCCCCCCCCGCCCAGGTTTTCTCCCAACCTTCGCCCCCCAGCTCCCCGCGGACACTGCGCGCTTCCCTGCGCCCGGCTCCGCGGAGGCTGCTCTCCCTCCGCCGGGACGGGGACGGGGGAGGGGGTAAAATATCTGAATGCTCTGAAATTGG
>JAOQGH010000051.1:42833375-42849038 GCA_025769975.1 Gallinago jamesoni
AGCAGCACAGAATCAAGATTGTCACCGTCGTCCCCCTGGCTGCTTTCAAAATCAGCAGGGAATTTTGGCATTTTTTTTTTTTTTTAATTTTATTATTATTTTTTTTGTGTGTGCCTTGCACAGGCAAGTTTTTATTCTCTCTTTGCAAAGCTGGATGGTTCCCGGAGCAGGGCCAGGTCCCCAGGACGTACCACCCCAGGCTGGAAACCCACCCGGGGTCAGGAGAGGGAGGGAATTTCTGGCCACTGCAAATACGGAGCTTGATGTCAACACGTTTTCTCTGAAGGAGTGAAAGGGCTGAGCTCCCTCCAGCTGAAGCACCTCTACACTCAACTGAAGATACTCACAGCAATGGAAGAGCAAGAAAATGAACGATTCTGGGTGCAAATATTCGGTGTTCGGAGAGCAGAATTGTCCATGTGTGCATATTAAAAACACCTTTGGCATTTTTGCTCTCCCAAAGGGAACATCTACAAAAGAAGACCAACCTGGAGCTCTCCCAACGGCTGGGCTGACCACAACGTAATCACCAAAACTAGGTATAAGGTTAAAATTAAACACCTGTGTGGAAAGTGCTCGCAGAGGAGAGGTCTGCATTTGCCCGTGAGCAAGAGAATAAAGGCATTCATCCAGCTCAGTGAAATACTGTGAGTTCTATGGGTGGGAAGTGCTAAGTATTACAATTATTATTTACTATATATTAATATTTGTTATTCGGGAGGATTTATGTGTGGAGAGAACTCAGAGGATCTGGTCTGGCTTTGTGTGTGCTGGGACTCTCCGGGGATTTTTTTAGCGTCTACCACAATTATAGCTGAGGACTGAGTGAAAACTTGTGGTTTTACTCTACAAAACATTAAGTTCAGCGACTGCCCATGCTTTCAGGGAAAAAAAAAAAAGTAAATGAAAAAAAAAAATCTTTCAGGATGTATTTGAACAGTATTTCAACGGTGTGGCTGGAGGAGGCTTTTTAAAAAGGGATCACACATGGCTGTGAGGGAGAACTGTAGGCTTAGGCTCCTCGTCATAAAATCGAGCACTGTGCAGGAGGGTGTCAGGTATTTTAATCCTCCTCTGTCTCCCCCAGCCTGCAGAGAAAAATCCACCTGCACGTCCTGTTCACAGAGGTGGGTTTTTTTTTGCCTCTGTGGTGTTGGTAGTGGTTGACATCTTGTGTGAAGATGTACCCCGCCGGGGCTTTTCTGGCTTCACCTTTTGGTTCTTGCGAAGGAGAAGAGCAGGACACTTCCCCATCGACTTGAGGAAGTTGGATTTTTGTGTTTTGAAAGACGACACGTCTTTCTGGGTGAACTGCAAAAATTGCCAAAAAACATTTAAGGTGTGTTTGTATAATTGCTTACTGTACGTCTCCGGATTAGCCAGTGCATTTAGATGTTTAGTTTTAAGGACCAGAGTTTATTCTGCTTCATGCTTAAGTAAACACTGGAAGTTTGGATCCTCCACACCGGATAAGACCTCTGGTTCATCAGGTCTGGTATCCTGCCTCTGGCAGTGACTCACAGCTGATAGTGGGAGAAGCTGCAGTGCTGGAGCTCGGCGATGGAGCCGGGAGGTGTGTGCTGGGATGTAGGGATCGATGGGACACCGATGGAGCTGGGATGTGTGTGCTGGGATGCAGGGATTGATGGGGTACTGGTGGAGCTGGGATGTGTGTGCTGGGATGCAGGGATTGATGGGGTACTGGTGGAGCTGGGATGTGTGTACTGGGATGCAGGGATCAATGGGGCAGTGATGGAGCTGAGATGTGTGTGCTGGGATGCAGGGATAGATAAGGCACTGGTGGAGCTGGGATGTGTGTGCTGGGATGCAGGAATCGATGGAGTACTGGTGGACCTGGGATATGTGTGCTGGGATGCAGGGATCGATGGGGCACCAATGGAACTGGGATGTGTGTGCTGGGATGCAGGGATTGATGGGGCACCGATGGAGCTGGGATGTGTGTGCTGGGATGCAGGGACCATCTTGGCACCACGAGCTCCAATCCTGCCCCTCCTGGGCAGCAAACCTTTTGGCTTCACATCATCGCACCTTCCTTAGCTTTAACACAACATAAAATGTTGGAAATGCTTCTTCAAAAGAGCCTCATGGTCTGCATCGACGGCGCCTGTGGAGCTGCTGCTCGCTCTTTTCCCCGTCGTGGCCATCCCGGCACTCTGCCACGAGAAACCTCCTGTGGTTTCTGCTCTCACATCCCGACATGTCCCTGCATAGCTCCTCCCTGGTGTGCTGGGGTCCTCGGTCACGGCTCACACAGAGAGAAATCGCTGGTGTTAAAGGCTGCAGGTGGGAAAAGCATTCCCCAGGTTTGCCTCGCCGCTTATAACCGCTCCTCCCATCGCCACGCTGCGTCTGAGCCCAGCTGCGGTTTGGTTTTTTTAAACTTCAACCCTTATGTGACATATAATAACTCTAAACTGCGTTACAAGCCAAGATTACAAGGTATAACATGAGGTGAAACAGTATATGGGAAATAAGGATGCATGAGAGGTTTTGTACAAAGGAAATAACCCACTGTACATAAACTGGGTAGTTGCTCAGGGCAAACCTTTAGGATTTGATGGATTATTATCCCTGGGATCCAGTGTTAAAGAGTGTTTATTTATTATAGCTGCCTAGTCCTCCTCCGCCCACCGTGTCCCAGCCTCAGGGCTCTGAAAGACTCCGAAATGCCACTTCTCCCTGGCTGTCTCTTCACGGGTCCCCATCACTCGGGGGGTCTCCGTTTAAGGCTGGAGCTCAGACCTGCGCTGCTCTCCTGCTCTCTGCTCTGAATAGGCAGGAGAAACACGGTACAACTGTGAGGATTTAGCACTCCTGCCCCCAGGAAACGTGTGTGTGGCTGCCCTGTCCCCTCGTCCCCTGTGCCTATGTGTCCCAGCCCTGCCACCCCGCTGCCACCCTGAGTTTGCACCTGATGTTTTTTGCAAGAGTGATGAAAAGTGATATTTTTCCAGTTCTGTTACCAACTAATGTTGCTGCCCAATGCTTCCAGTCCCCTAATTACAAATGTGAATGCAATAAGTCAGATCCCGATGGATGGCTCTTCACCGATGCCTTCCTCCTTGCTGGGTGACTCTGACTCTTCCTCATCAAGGCAGGATGGAAACTCTCCTGTGAAAATGACTGGAAATCCTGTTTTCTGTACGGGTACAGATTTTGTATGGTACAAAAACTTCCTAGATTTGACTGAAGGAGTACTTTGATGCTGAATTGAGGCCAGTCCAGGTCCCTCTTATGACAAAAGAGGCAGGAAAAGAACAAGAATATTAGCTGTGAGCTTGCTCTTCTTTTTTTCTTTTCTTTTTTTTTTTTTTTGCAGCGCTTCATGTAAGTTAATTTTTCTTAACTTTAACATGTAAGTTAAAATTTATGAAGTAATTGTTAAATGTAAAATTTCTTTTCATGTTATCTAACTGCAAGATTAAATGCAGTGCAAAATTATCCAACCACACTTTTTTTTTTTGTTATTGTTGTTGTCTTGAAGTTCAGGTTGTATTTGTTTTGGTTGGGATCTGGGAGAAGTGACTGTGCCCCGAAGGCAAGAGGTGCGACTGGCAGAGCAGGGTACATCCCTAACCTGCTGACTGCAGTGACACTCCTGGCAGGACTGGGAACTGGGAGTCTCTTTTGTCTCTGACAAAAGGAACATCATGTCTGAAGCGTGTATTGCTCGATAAGATATTCCCCTCCTGTAGAGATGGAAAGGAAATAACCTTGGAGGGCAGAGACAGAAATTACATTATCCATTCCGCCTGGCAGCACACAGCCCAGGCTTTAGTCATGGGCAGTCGTAACCATCGCTCCCGGGGCTCCCCTGGAAGGATTATTCTGCATCCTAACACATCTCATCCTGGGGAAATATTTCCTGGTATTCAGCCTAAGCCTTTCCTTTCTTAATCTCATCCCATTACTCTCAGTTATGCCCCATGTATAATTCCTCTCCCTCCTTGATGTTTACAGCCTCCGAATACTTGTAGGCTGTTATCATGTCCCCTTAGTCATCTCCTGGCTGAACTGTGTGTGTTTGGGTCTTTTAACCTCTCCTCACAACTCAGCCCACGCTCTCTATCCTGGCCACCTTATCATGGTCCTCTGCTTTTCTCCAAACCCCTTCCCATTCCTTTCCCAGAGGCTGTTCTGGCGTGAGGGGCTCTGACTGGGATGCAGCTTTTCCCTGCAGAGCTGGGCAGGCAGGGCTGTCCCCACGAGGCATCCTTTGGAACATACCCTGGTCCCCATGTCCTGGCCGTGCTGTCACCCTCCCACACCTCATGATGCTCCTTTCTCATCTCCTGCAGCTTCTTAGGATGGAGCCAAGCTGGGACCAAGCTGCATTTTCAACCTGCTTTGCCTTTCTTCTTCCAGACCCTTTCTCAGCTCCTCTCCATCATCCCAGGGAGCCAGGAGCCACCTCCTTCCCTCTTCCCTGGGCAGCAGGACTTGCTGAGCTGTTGCAAAGATCCCATCTTGCCGTGGCTTTTGTTTTCTCGAGTACTTTTCTCACCCAGAGGAGAAGTTAAATCCCATAGGCTATTTGTAGGATTATTAGTGTCAACGCTGGTGGCTGGAGAAGGGTCCCAGGCTGTCTGCTTTTCAAGGAGCACCTGCCCAGCAGCAGAGCCCTCCCACAGATTGCCCATGGGCTCGGAGGCCACGGGAAGATGCTGTGAGGTCCCTTTTTCCCCGGCACTCCTCTCCCATCACCCAGCGGCAGCCCTGAAACCCAAAACTCCTCCTTCCAGCCCAGGGCAAGCTGGCTGCTAATTCCTCCCGGTGTAAATTTACCCCCGGAGCTCTTCTCTGACAGGAGGGCAGGCTGGGAGAGGGCTGCCCGGCCGCTACAAATTAGAGGGCTGAGTGGCAGCTCTCGCGGGGATGCTGCTGCCTTCTCCTGACACGCTGGGCCGCCTCGGGCTGCAGGCTCTTGATGCTCGTTGCAGTCATCATGGTATTTTTCCCCCTCGGTGCACTGCGGTTAATTATTTCTGTGTTGGGTCGCAGCTATCATCTTCCTCTCGCCCGCGGCGCCTGCAACAACGGCAAGAGTGAGAGAAAAGAGGGGACTGGGGAGGGGGTGGCTGTTTCCACACCAGCCCTGTCCCTCCAGGATTGCGGTGCCAGCTCTGGACTGTAAGTCTGGGCGGTGGGATTTTTGCCCTCTTCCTCCTTCAGCACGTGAGGAGGATCCAGATGTACCTTGTCGGTGGCAGGAGGGATGTGCTAGAGGCCCAAGGGAGAGGTCACATCTTCTGTCACCTATGGAGGATGCTCTTTGTCCTCCAGCAAGTGTCTCTGGAGGTGAGACCGTCGTGTCTTGCATGAAACCAGTGGGGAGCTGGGCTACGAGGGGACACTGAGCCCTGGCCGAGGGTGGAAGTTGCCAGCTCACACTCAGCATCACACTAATGATGTCTGCAGGGCACTGATCTTCCTCCTGGAAGCAGAAATCCAGCAGGATCAGGCCAAGTGGGTGTCCTCTGGTCCAACCAAAGGAATTGCTGCAAGCTACCACCTTTAGACCACTAAGGGATGGATAATGTCTGCAGTCGGTGTGCTGGAGAGGAACCTCCTTCCAGGTGAATCTGTCCCTCCTGCCAGCACCTCCTCTTGGGGCAGGTGGCTTCAGATTGGTAGCTCCCATTGTGAAATGGTGTGGCCGACCTTCCTCCCGTGGTGGGTGGTGGTGGCAGAGGTGGGAGCTTGTTGTGTTAAACGCCTGTGTCAACCCCAGGCAAGGTGTGCCCTTGGAAAGCCCCATTTCACCACTCTCCATCGCTAACCCCTCAAGAAGGGCAGGTGCTCCCTTCCTGCGCTCCCTGCAAGCCTGGTGTTGTGATTTCAGCCAAAATCACTGCAACTGGACCAACAGATGGCCCTTCCCCCCCAGCCAAAAAAAAGAGAGGAAGAGATAAGGAGATACAGAAGTTTAGAATGAACTAAACTAATTTATTGAAGAATTAATATAAAAATAAAACAGAAGATAATAGATACAATATATACAAAACCGTATCAAGCTTCCAGGATGACAGTCCCATCACCAGCTGGCACTGGGGAAGTCCCAGACTGGACTCAGTGATGGATGGGAACTGGGTTCCAGCTCTGGAGTCAGGAACACACAGATTGGGATCAAAGGCAGATGAACAGACATCACAGGAAAAGAGATTGACCCTTTGATCCCTCAGCTTTTATACTGACATGGGGCAGATGGTATGGAACACCCCAGTTGGTCAGATTTGGGTCACCTCTCCTGTCCCCTCCTCCCCACAGGTGGGACCCCTCTACGCTTTTTCCATTTCTGACCCTTTAAGGGGCAAATAAAGAAAATTGGCTGCCCTTGGCTGTTACAGCAATAAGTAGAAGCAAGAGCCTCTCTGCTCACCATCCCGTGGCATTTAGCGCAAACATTGGCCTTATCATCCTGAGAAGGAGCAGTTTTCTCCACAATATGCCATTAATTTCAGAGAGGTAGAGGAGGCCTAGCTAAAAAGTAGAATTCCAGAACACAAAACTGGTTTGGTTTTACTTCAAACCAGGACAGCTGGTGACACCAAAACGCCCGACAAGGGCTGCGCACAGCATCAACAGCTGTCACCACAGCTTGGGGACAAGGCATTGCCAGCAGCCCGAGGTGGGCACAGCCTCGTAGGCATGGTCCTGTGGTGGCACGGATGGTGGGAAGAGGAACCTCGCAGCTGGACGTGGAGCATCCAGTGGATGTGGTTGCCCCTGTTACGTGCCCATGCACCTGGGGTGAGGGGCTGCTCTCACCCTTTCCTTTTCCCAGTTTTAGAAAATTAGTATTATCAGGAATACAAACAAATTAATTTGGAGTGATTCCCTGGTTTGGGAGGTGTAACTTTGTACAATCCTAAGTTTGCTGTAAACCTGTGTATTTTAACAAACATCATGCCACCGCCTTTTTGTTTGCTTGTTTCAGGTTTATAATTCATAGGCAAATAAATCAGCAGCTATTGACAGCTATGGATTCTCTGTTTTATGCATCTGGACCTGACTAAATATGGGACTTAATTTGCATTTTTCTCTTTTGCGAGAAAAGGTTTCAATTTGTTGTGGGCAATTTTATTGACGTCGGGCAGTTTTGTAGAGAAAAGGGGTCGATGTGTCCTGTTTTTCCAAAGGTTTTGCTCGGCTGCGTGTTTGCTCAGCGGAATACTTTCTGCTGTTCTTCCTCCTACCTATTCTTTCAATAAAATACCGTTTCACTGGGATCGGACAAGCTCGTCCTGCGACGACTTGCCCATACATATTGTGGTGTTGTATTAAAGAGCTCCCTCATTATTTCGGAGCGGTGTGTATCTCCAGCATTTGTCAAGGCTTGTTCTATTCAAGCGTGTTTGTCTTATCAGAGGGGAAAAAAACCAACCAGCCCTTTAGAACTGTCACTGAGGACAATTAATAACGTTAAAAAAAAACAAAAAACCAACAACAAAAAGAAGAATAGTGCACTGTAAGGAATGCCTCACTCTTATGGCACCAATAAGGAAATAAGGTATTGAAGCCAATTTGGAAATGAGCTCTGTGTCCTGGGCTGAATGCGTGCCCAAAACTGGGAGTGTCACGTAAGGAGATGGGGGACGGCTGGAAGCATTAGGGATGTGATGTGCCCTCCCTCATGGACCAACCCTGGTCCAGGCAGGGCTGAGGTCAACCCTGTCCCTCGTCCAGGCAAGAGGATGGCTGAGAAATGTGCTCTCCTCCTCCTCAGTGCCATTTACGTGTAATGGAAGTGTTTCATCAATGTTTTGGTTGCTTGCCAGGAAAACTTAAAATCCTAGTGAAAAACCTCCAGCGGTATTCAAAAAATCCCCAAGTGCCACCAGCTCCATGACTATTTGGAAGACCTACATTAAACATTTAATAGATGCAAGTTTTCCTTATTCTAAATGCACACTTTTAGCCAAAAGTAGCTAAAAAGCTGAATTTCATGCTTTTTGACCATTTTGTTTTTCATGCTGGCAGGTGGAACGGAGGCAAGAATTTCAAGTCCTTTACCTACAAGGCTTAATATTAATCTTATATCACTAATACTAATTTTATACTGACGCAGTCTTGTTCACGTCACTGATGCCACCAAAATTACACAGGTGTTATATCTCTGCTCCAGAAAACATCCATGGATCTCTGGTAAGGTGAGGAGGATGTGTCAATCTTCTGAGCTGGTTTTACACCTGCAAAGCCCCCGGATTCGGTTGCTCTCCGGGGTGAGTGTGGATTGTCACTTCTTGCCTTTTTTTTAGCCTCGGGAGCCCATCCGTAATATGGATGTCACCGTATCCCATTTCAAAATGCTCTGTAATAGCTGCTGCTGGTGTTACAAGGAGTATTCCCAGGCATCTCTCATAGTCCATTAAATTCATTTTCAGATCATAAAAGTGTAGGGTATTTTATTTCTCAGAATATACTTTAATTTCTTGTTGCTTTATTCAAATCCCTGCCGTGACCCAAATCTGTGCTGTCCCAATGAACAATATCAACTCTAACATCAGAGGATTCACACACACGTGTGGTTCAACCTGAATAGCTGAAGGTAAGCCAGATGACTTTACTGTTGTTGGGAAAAAGCAGCTCACCAGCTTTTGTTTAGCACTTGCTTTGGTCTTGCCATCATGTGGTGCAGAACCAAGAGCTCGCCTTCCATGTGAATTTGAAGCCACTCAGAATAGCTCGCTCTATCCAAAATATATCCACAATACAGCTCCAAAAGCTGCTCTGAGGAAGAGAAAGCCAAACTTTGCCTTTGCTTAAATCAGAAGATTTATGAAGATTACAAAGCTTGGCTCCTGCAATTTTAGAAGTGCAGAATGTGGTTGAACACCCTCCACTTGCAATCTCTTTGGTGCTTTTTACCTGCTGACTTCTGTGGAATTACCCACTTGCGCTGTTCTGTGCTGTGTGGGACCTCGCAGGGTCCCCCTGAAGGAAACGGGTCCCTTTGCTTTCAAGACAGAGAGTGAAGAAGACCCCAAGGAGAGAAAGAAGACTAGCCCATAAGTACCATCCTTTCTTATTCATGAAATGGCTTGAACCAGGAATTGCCATGGCGTGGGGCACAAGCCTGTCACGGCTTCTTCTGAGCCTCTCTGCCTTTTCCTTCCTCAGACTGCCGAGGTTCCTGGCAGTGGGATGAAGGGCTGTTGGTACTACTGGTGTGGCGGTCTTCTGCTCTTACTAAATGGAGCAGAGCAATTCCCATCACTCTTGACCCGGGTGGTGTTGCCAGCCCTCGGTTCACTTGGAAAGCTTTGGTCTGATCACACACGTTCAGCACAGGCTCTTTTAAGCGGTTTCCAGCACTCTCCATCGAAAGAAGGGGAGAGGATAATGACCCTGTGGAGATTTTGGAAAGAAGTGAGCATAACCTTGGTGTCCAGGTTGACATTCAAGATCTTCAAGGCTATGCGCTTTGCTGCTCCTTTGTATTTCTCCAAGGCAAAGTCCTCGTTTCCAAGTATGTCTCCACATACAGGCTCGCCTTACAATCGATATTTTGCTTACTGCTCTCAGCATGTGCAGACATCTGCATAAAAAGCAACACCTGCTTTTTCTCCTTCTCTACCATTCCATTCCATTAGATGCATTCTTTCCTGACGTGCTTCAAGACTACACGGTTCCAAACCTTGACACACTTGGATTTTACTGAGCTCTGTGCACGTGTCCCTGGCAATGGTCCGCAATCATTAATTATGACCGTTAGCAGAGGTTCAATACAGCTGAACTCAAAACTGAAGCCCCAAAGCTGGTCTTCCTGCCTGAAGCCATGATTTCATGACTCTCTCAAGTAGACACGGCTGCCAAGGCAGCAGGTCTGTGCTCCTCCAAGGTGAGACTGGTCCCTGTTGTCCATGCCCACCCCTTCGGTGCCCTGGCAAGCCACCAGGTCCACAAGACCCAGAATGGGTTAAAACAAATTATGCATGAGAAAAAAATGGGGAGTTCCCTGATGTTTTTCCCCTTGGTCATGACCTGGGAAAAAGTTGCCCCAGGGAGGCTGAGCGTCCCTCTTGCAGGGATGTGACAGAGCCCAGGGCACGTTGACTGGGACCAGTTCCCACTCTCCAGTGTTAGAGGCCAGTGCTGGATTACTCAACCTTCCCTTTTTTTAACAACCAGAAAATTTTCCACTGCTCCCCTTACGGACGGCAGTCCTGGTAGGGAACACGGTGACGGTGACTATTGTATCAGAGCTCACTAAATCTTTCAGGAGTTCTGGGTATTTGGGCTCATGCCCTGAGGAGCATTTCCATCCCTGTTGCTGTTGCTGCTCTTTGGTCTTACCACGGCTCCGTTGAAGCCTTTTTCCAGTTCAAGTCCCAGTTCCCTGAGGAAATAGGTTGCAATTTCCTTTTGCTTCCTCCTGAGAGTCTCCCTGTATGAGATTTGCACTTTAGAGGAAATATGAGCATCTGCCATAAAATCTCAATCTCCTCTGTCCCTGAACAGCAGCATGCGTGCAGCAAATTGCACATCCTAGATTTTCCATCTTTGAAGCTGTAAGGTGATTTGTGCCTTCTCTTCCTAGACATCAAGATCAGGTCTGTCTTCCTCAGGAGGTTTGAATACCGGAGGCTGTCAGGCTTTCATTATGGAGGGTGGTCCAGGTTTTGAAGGTGCTGTTCTCAAGTTCAACAGAGCCTCAGGCCATGCTCTGATTTGGAGACCGAATTCCCTTTTCCACTAGACCATCTGATTACAAATAACCGTGACTGGATGCTGTATGTCGAAATCCATAATCCCCTGCAAATTGTTTAAAGTCTTGTCCATTGAACTGCAGGCCATTATCAGACATAACAATTTATGGGATTCCATGTCTGGGAAATGCAAATATAATGTGCCCTGTGACATGTTTTGGTGTCAGATTCTCTGTATTACTGGATAATATTATATAGATCCAGGCTCATGTGAATAATAACCCCAATTAAAATGTGATCTTTGCCAAAAAGTATAAATAAATCTATTTTAGACAGCTCAAGTATTTCCTCGTCAAGCTATTTTATTTTGAAGTCCCCGTTTTCATTTTACAAGTTACTTTTCTGCACATGAATCTGTGAGCAGCACACTCCATCTCTGGCTCTCCTTTCATTTCGCTTGAAGTGGCAAATGGGGAATAGCACTTCCATGTCCAAAAATCTTTGCCTGTGCTTGTGCTGGATGGCTTTGATCAGGAATTGTATGGTTGCACCATGTCACGAAAGAGGTTTTCAATTCTTTTTTCCTTTTTACTGAGGTTAACTTTGCTGCATTGAGAAGGACATCTAGTCTGTGAGAAGGTTTGTGGTGTAGGTATCCTCAAGCAAGACCTACCCAAGCTATTGGTGAGTAGAAGGCAGCAGAGATGGACAATGTGTTGCTCCTCCAAATGAGTTATCCTGGACTTGGTGCTGCATTAACAGGACGATCATCCTTTTGGTACCCGAGCGACAGGGCTTTGGAAGTTTGTGACACATTTTATAGAGTCATCAGCTCGCTTGGAGCAAACTCACAGATTTTGAACAAAGTACCTCATTTTTCAGTGGAGACGTGCTAAGATGCTTAAAATAATGTTTGCAGCCATTGGGCTGCGCTCAAAAGCGGTGCAGATCTTGGGGGTTTACTTGGCAGGGGATTGTGCTAAGTATAAGGATTTATTGCCTGCTTTGCTCTTGGATGCTATGTTTTATTCTACCAGTAAATAATGAGGGCAGCAGAATTGCAATTTAAATTCTTAGAGAAATTTGGTTCTTAACCTTTTACTGGATGGCTGGTCTTGGAAGAACAACTTATTCTCTTGCTTAGGCAAGGTGGGGTAGCTAAAAGGTGGGGTAGAAATGAGCATTTCTAGCTGTTTCTGTTTGAAGAGGCAGCGTACATAAACGTTTCCATGAAAAATTATTTTGACCTGGAGAAAAACCCAACTGGAAGGTGAAAACCAAAAAGAAAATGGGGTCAAACGCTGCAAACATAAACCGGGGTAAGGCTGCAATATGACATAGAGCAGCCCTGGTTCAGTGTGAGAGAAATTGGAATTAAAATGTGTGCTGTGCCGGCGAGGTTGTGCGTAAGGGAAAGACGTGAAGCCCTGCAGGATCACATCTCTGCAGGGAAATCCCACCACTGAGGAGATGGGATCACTTTCCTCTCCTTGATACCCAAAACCATTCTGGTCCTTCAGGGCCTGGCTATGACTTTTCTTCTTTGCTGTGGACTCGAGTAACGCTCAGTTCCCCATTTGGGTTCCTGCTGGCTGGGGAGGGTATATTTTAAAACAGTGTTAGTGGAAATTTTGATTCAGGGCTTTCTGAAATCCCTGGAACTGAAAGCTTGAAGTTCAGGCTGTTGCATGGTTTCCCTGGACACGTCCTCTTTTTCTGCCTGGAAATTTTATACCAGTGGAATTAGGGGATTTTACATATTTATCCAGGATTTCCAGCATCTGGTGCCTGGCTGGAGCAGTAGCCCTGCCTGCCCATCACTGATGTGGACACACAGGGCTGTGCAGCTCTGGAGCAGCCCAGACCCTCCAGCATCACTGGATGAGCTGTGTGTGCCTGGCCACCGTGGTGAGCAGGGTGGTTGACCTGATGTTTGCCAGGAGCACATGCTACAGAGCACATAGTTGACTTTGGGCAGCCCCGCAGAGACACAGCAGACAAGTTGTTGTGGTGTCACTGCCTGAGCTCAGCTGTCCTGGTGAAAATCAGGAGCGATGCTGTTCCAAGGGATGCAGTTTACCCGTGGGAAAGTAAGACGAGCATCAGCCATGGGACAGCCTCATGTGAAGCAATGGAGAGCCTTTACAACATGGGAATGGCTGGGTTTTTTATCCTTGTAACTCATAATTTGTTGTAAGAATCATAGAATTATTTAAGTTGGAAAAGACACTTGGGATCATCGAGTCCAATCATCTATTCTACTCTACAAACTTTTCACCTATACCATGTCCCTCAACCCCACATCTAAATGACTCTTAAACTCATCCAAGGGTGGTGACTCAACCTCCTCCCTGGGCAACCCGTTCCAATGCCTGACTACTCCCTGTGAAAAATTCTTTCATAATGTTCAGTTTAAACCTACTCTGTTGGAGCTTGAAGCCATTCCCTTTTGTTCTATCACTAATTACCTTAAGAATTCACAAAGTCCTTTATCCTCAGGTAAATTCTCAAAGAGAAATGTTTTCCCCTTTCGCCTGTGGACAGTAGCTCAGTCTGAGGGAGCTAAACTGAATCAATCAATTAGGGATAAGAGGAAAACCAGTTTCAAGAGAACTGATGATAAATTTACACTGAACTTGGCAGAAGCCTGCAATGTTGGATCCAACCGAAAATTGGCTCCGCGGGTGCCGAGACACAGAGCTTCCTCGGCTCTTTGGCTCAGTTCTCGTGAACCAGTTTCAGCTTCAGTCCAAGAAACCACGGAGGATTTCCAGTGCCTCCCCCGGCTCCACTCCTTCCAGCGCCAATCCCTTGGTCCCGCCGGAATTTCACGGCACGTGAACGAGGGGGTGCTGTGAGCACTGGTGGGCTGGAAAAGTCAAACCTTCTGTTTGTGCAAAGGATGATTTGAAGTCTTCTATTTCCGAAGTATTTAAATATTTTTTTCCCCTGTTTGCCAGATTTCTTTCATGAATTTTGTTTGACTTGTTTCCAAGTTCTCGTGGAAGCATGAGAAAAATGTTATTTAAATGGATCTAGACATCTCAGTTTATCAAATCTCTGTTCACCCTGTGAATATGACAACCATTTCAATAACGTTTTCATAATATTTTAAGAACTGAAATGGAGGAAAGTAAAGCTTTTCATCCAATGTAAATATGTCCGATGCAATGAGCAAATTTTCCTCATAGGTTGTTTTGGATAAAGAGCTATTGCTCAATAAGGAGCATTCATTTATTTTTAATTTCTCCTAGACCTGACTGATTGTCTTTTCTGTGGAGAATGGTTCTGGGTAAAACCTGGTGGCTTTGCTAATTCAAAAACAAGGAGTGAGATGGAATCATCAAGCAATAGGAATCAGTCAAGGTCCAGCCACCAACTTTATAAAAGTGATGGCTTACTGTCTTCTGCTTTAACATCAAACTAGATCCCGCTTTCAGAACAGAATGCCTACAGGTTGTTGATATATATTTTTTTTTTTCCCCCCGGAGCCTTGTTGCACAATTTAGGCACTTCCTTGCTGAGGATTTGCCCAATGCAGGTGGTTAAAAGCAGAAATCCCTGTTGAGAGACCTCTATTTCTGTTTATCTTTCCTCCATGGGCACTCTTTGATTTGTATCTTGCATTTTAAAATTTGAACAAACTGGAACAACTGAGGTTTATCCTTTTTTTTTTCTCAAAGTAGTGTTGAAAATTATTTGAAGGGCAGTGAAAAATTGTGATTTTAGATGATTTATGCTTTGAGTTATGGAAAAGTAAGAAACAAGGTAGTTTTAATGTAATTTCAACTTCCCAGAGAGCTTTCTGTGTAACAAATTTATCCCATTCCCATGGTTCCACGAAGGGCCATTCATTAACATTTTGTGGGAAATGAACAAAATTCAGAGAACTTTGCTGAACCTGGGGACCAAAAACTAACACACTGTTGAAGAGACACAATAGAAATCTAATGAGGTAAATCTGACCAGAGATTAACTTTGTTCAGGATATTTTCTAATAGGAAAGAAGCAGTGGGGTCACCCAGATCCCTTTGAAAATTTATTGCCGTGCTCAGGAATTCCTCGTACATACCAGGACTGGGAATCTGAGCAGCAGGCTGTTGTGGCAAGTAAAAAAATAAATGGTGTTATCTTGATAGCCAGATAACACAGTATCTGCTCACATAAAGTCATTTGGAGAATATTGTTTGTGAAAACCTCTTTGCTTTGGATTCATTCCTTCTCCTTTCCGTTTTCTGATAAAAAATCCTAAACACCAAGCAGTTAAAGGCTGCCATAAAACTGAGAAGAAACACTGACACTGGTGCTTTATCATGCTCCATCTGGGAGGCGAGCCAGCTCTTCCTACTTCAAGTTTATTTCTACTACTCTGCTTTACCTCAGATAATGTCTCATAAACAGTTAAGAGGGTCATTTATAAACGTCTTGGAATGGTTATTGCTCTCATCATAGGCTTTGGATCTTCGTGCTTTCAGCTAGCGAACATCAAGGTAAAAACCAAAACAAATTCCCAAGCCCAGGGCCCTGGCTGTTTGGGAACAGCTCCCCATTGCAGGACAGGGAAGTCCTGATTTTTTTTCCACCTTGTTTTTTAATTATAAGCTTCACCTCTCAGATTAGGTGAGACTTGCTAGCTTTCCATGCTCGGTGTACAACTGAACTTCTGCTAAACCAAGGAGTAGGATACCTAAACCCCGAGCTTGACTGGAGCATTTTAACAGAATGTGGCCCCAAACAAGGGGGTTACTTGGCAACAAAGTCTCTGGGGGGCAAAGCACTAGTTTCAACCTAGCTTGGACGCTTTTTTCCCAAGGTTTTGTCCCAGCTTTGTTAAATGAATTAAAACCACTGGTTGCCAGCGACAGCAGCATGTGTCAGGAAGGCATGGAGGACTGTTTTCTCCTCCTCCTTCTCCTTCTCCTTCTTTCTCCTTCTCCTTCTCCTTCTCCTTCTCCTTCTCCTTCTCCTTCTCCTTCTCCTTCTCCTTCTCCTT
>JAOQGH010000051.1:42849138-42878853 GCA_025769975.1 Gallinago jamesoni
TCCTTCTCCTTCTCCTTCTCCTTCTCCTTCTCCTTCTCCTTCTCCTTCTCCTTCTCCTTCTCCTTCTTCTCCTTCTCGGAGAAGCACCCTCATGGGTGCTCCTGTTTTTGGGAGAAGACAGCCTGCAGGTGTTAACTGGCTGCTTGTAAAACCCAGGTGCCTGTTGCCAGATCATAAAGCACATATATATATTTTAATATCTTAATATCCCCCCAAAATGTTGCACATTTAGCCTCCCACTGTCCGTCATCCTGCGATACCCACAGCTGGGAATGCCAGGGAGCTGGGAAGCAGGAGAATGACACTGGGAGAGGTGTTGGTACAATCCAACCATACTCAAACTCATGATGAGCAAAAACAGCATCCCCGTGCCCCGTTTCGAGCAGAGGCAGCAATAAGGTCTCCTTCCCCACAATCCTGCGTGAGTCAGGCCACTTTGTGAAAAAATCAGCGTTTGGGTAATTTCTTGTGACTGTGTTTGAAGAGGCGGGCCGCATGAAAAGACATTTACAGTAATCTTGCATGCTCTCCAAAGGAAAAGAATCCACCTGTGTAATCTTTTAAGTTAAGCTTCCCTCAGGTCTTGTTTAACATTATGAAAATGGCAGCTCATATAATTTTATTACCCGAGCTAAATATGATTCTTTCTCTGTCTTCCAGCTATTTCTCCTAATCCATATCAATAAAACTACTAGGGTATAATGATTTTATAGGCTGCTGCTTCTTCATCTTCTTCCTTTTATTGCTCTGAATGTATTCTTTTCAAATAAACTAATTAATCTCACAATTAGAAACCCAAAGTAACATTACGCAACGCGTGCAGCTACATCAGTCAGGAATGTAGAAGCAAAGATGACCAAATATTTACTTGTGACGTTCCAGCCCTGAAAGGATTTCTTGGAAAACAGTAAAAAGAGAAGAAGAACCTGCAGAATTGGGAGAGGAAACTGGGCACTCCTGGGATGTTTGATCTGGATGGTTTGAGAATGGGCTGGCAATTTGGAGAGGTTCTGCTTTGAGCATCTCTGCTCTTCTTTGGGAGAAGGGAAGGTAAAATATTCCCCATATTTATTGCGTGTGGAGAGGGTGGTGGGTTGGTGGTCTGAAGCCCGGGAGAAGATTGCGTTTGATCAGAGAAATCAAACTGCAGCAGGCAGAAATTTTAATTTACTGCAAATACCAAGGCAAAGCTAACTGCTTTGAATAATGAGATGTGAGGCTGGGGTTTGTAGACTCTAAACTCATCTCTGATGCTGGCCTTGAGCAAATTGGGTATCTTCTGTGTCTTGACTCTCCATAAGATAGGAGCGATGAGAGACACCTACTTCAAGCAACATTAGAGATTCCAGTGCATGTTTTTAATACACCCTGCAGCAATCACTAAGTAATTATTAACTACTACTTTTTTTTTTTTCAGCCCAAGCCTGCAGTCCCTCCTCTCTAAGGGATAGTTTTTGACTGCTGCAGCCCCCGTGGTATCACTGCTAAAGTTGGCATGGGTGGATGTATCGTGGTCTGAGCTTTACTGAGGCGAAATCCCTTCTTGTGCAACACAATATATGCCATTGTAGGCAGGGTGTATTAGTTATCCTTACATACATGGAAAATAAATGACCGTAAAGCTTGCTAAGTCACACTGTCTGTATTGATTGTCTGTGTCTGCAGAGATTCCAATACTGGGTCTCAGTGATTTAAAAACAAAATTAACTACTCCACCTAATTATAGTTCTGTGCACGTATAGTTGCCTTTGAGTATTTGCAGCTGTCAGGTTCAAATATTTCTAATAACTGCGGCTGTGACATTTGTTCAACAGATGAGGTAAGAATAAAAGATAAAGGGGCACCAGCCTGGTTTGAGGAATGGAAAGAAGATCGGATGCCATGGAGCATTGTAACATAAGTTTGAAGGTGGACTTGAACGCACCAGGTTTTGCAACTAAAATAAAATAACAGGTGGTATGGTAGCAACACTGGAAAACAACCCAGGAAAAACACCTCGTGGAGGAAATGGCTGGGAAATACACTCTACTCCAAGCCCAGACCTGAATGTCGAGGTTTCTCTCGGGAAGGGTTTAAGGTCCTTGGGTGGTTTGTGCCATTTCTGTCATGTTTTCCCGTGGCAGGAGGGCAGCGCTGTGCCTGATGTTTAGAGCAAGATGTTTGTCTTGCTCTAAAACTGGGAAGCACCAAAACCTCTGTTCAACTCCGGGCTTCCCTACAGAACAACCTGGTGCTTGTGCCCACTTTACCCCCTACCATTCATGCATTTCCCTTCCTTTTTCTGCACAGGAGCTCACTCTCTCCGAGCTGTGTTAAAGTTTCTGGCCCGGAACACCCTGCCTGTATCTTGCATAGCTGATTTTTCTCTTTTTTTTTTTCTTAGTTTTTTTTTCTCTAGCAAATAATTTTTTACACATTTCTGTCCTCAACTGCTGTGATACGCTGTGTGTAAGCCACAAGGTAATGACAGAAATGTAGTTTTGCAAAGACTTCCACTGAGAATTCCCATCATGGCATTGCTGACAGGAGATACCTTACAAAAAAAAAAATTAAAAAAAATATGAAGCACCGTAAGGAAAAACACATGTTTGGGTTTTTTTTTTTTTTTGGTGGGGGGGGGGAGTGGAGGGAGGAAAGATTAGTAGACTATTCTCAATGTGTACGTCTTAGATCTATGATCTTTGCTGCAGAATCCAACTGTGCAGATCTATCAAGTTCAGCCACGCTGGAGTATGCCACACAGGTGGATGGTTTAATCTTGACAGTTGAGCTTCCAACGGAAAGGAGGCAGAAAGAATGAGATGAAAAAAAAAAAACCAAAAAAAAAAAACCCACCCCAAACCAACATGCTAAAACCTGTTGAGCTCCCAGTGGGGCTCCGGAGCCGTGCTGCTGGATAACATCGCTCCTTGGGAAACAAAGGCAGAGCCATGGGTGGCTCTTTCAGTCGCAGGCACTGTATTGGTTTTCCTGAAGCAATTGCAAAAGAGCAAGGACCCTCCCACCTCGGAAAAGAAAGGAGACGGGGCGCAGCTCTGCTCTGGCAAGGAAGAACCAGGAACACGGATGCGCCCTTGGAGAAATTCAGATTGAGCGCAGCTTGAGCGGAGCGGGTGTTTCACGGGGGAACCGTACAACACCCCAGAGTGGTATGTTTTGGGCTGGATCTTCAAAGTTAGTTGGCCAGGTCGTGCACCCACAGAATTCCCCTTTCATTTAAATGGGACAAAACATTTCCCTGTTGCCTTGCTCACCAGCGGGTGCATCCGAAATGCAGCGGGTTCGGACGCACGTTGCGTTTCCGCCGCAAGCTTCTAGCTCCACGCGTGGAATTAACAGGGCTTGGGTTAACGTCAAAGAAGGGCAACGTTAATGAAATGTTTAAGCACATACCTGTGACACAATCTGAAACAGGTGGATGCGGAGCGACTGAAGGCCTCTCGCTTCACTCAAACCATATGTGAGACTCCTACTGCCATCCTAGGAGCAATGATCAAGGGCAAGGGATGGCTGTTAGTGAGTGTGATTTAAAACTGACTTTGGAAAGAGTAATTTATGCTTTGGAGCCTCCTCAGATGTGTACCCAGTAGGAAATTCTGTAGCTACACCTGTTTACACATCTTTCGGCTCACCGAGATGCTAATGAGAAACCCAGTCCTCATGGGCACAGTGAGAAACTGTAACAATTACTGGACTCCAGAAAGAAAATGGCTTTCGGTGACTGATTTATCAGCAGGCTTTCCTGTAGGACAGATAATTCACGCCAGGAGTTTCGAGGGGCCACCAGGCTGAACTCAGCTTTTGAGGTGGAAGGCCAGAGACTGCATCCAGCAGTGCCCCGGAGCCAGGGACCATCTGAGACAAAGCTCCCTTCCACCTCTCTTTCTTTCTCTGCTTGCACCCACATTTTAAAAATCTTGTGAAGAGTTTTAGACTTAACGGGGCTTCAGGTCATTTCAGGCTTTCTGTTGAGATGTATTCTTCATTCATTTATTCTCAGCACCATGTGCAGCTGAGGGTCCCCCCCCCTTGCAGCACCTATTGAGGGCTCAGAGTCGGTTTAACAACGCCCCACCCTGAGCCTTAGCCATTGGTGCTGCTCGTTAATTTAAGTAGAGAGAAACCAGCATCCTTAGACTCAGGATGCATGCAAGGGTAAACCTCCATCATCACACTCAGTCCTTGAGTGTCCCCTTCCAGCTGCAGACTGATGGAACATCCTTCAACAGTGTGTTGGGTCTCTGGAGAGGTGTCCACCATCTGCAGAGAGACTTAAGAAGTGGGGTTTCTTTGGCAGAAGTGAGCCATGGTGCACCCTCTCGGAAACCACAGAGCAGTGGCAACTACTTCTCCAAAGGACAGAAATAAGGCCTGAGGTTAGAGGCTCTTGGTCTTCTTTCTAAAATCCCCCCATGAACTTCCTCTTCCAAATCCCCACCATCTCCCCCAGGCAAGTGCTGGGGCTAAAAACAAAGACCCGCTTTGAAGAGGTAGTGAAAACCTTCTGCAGGTGTGTGGAGACCCTTCCATTAGAGATGCCCAGACCTGGGGCCAGATCACGGGGTGGCACCAGCACCTTCTGCTCAGCAACGGGTGCCTGCACCTCCTCATGCACCGGGAGTTCAGGCTGGGAGTGGTGGGAGTGAGGAAAACGCTCGGGGAGATTGCAGGATCAAATGGGTTGCTTAAGCATTAGTCATTAAAATTTTGTTTGTGAATCATGATTTTACTTTGTTAAAGATAAGTACAAACATGGTAAAAGGAGAACGAGGCTCGGTGTAAATGGTTTTGCATGTTTGAAAAAACTGCTCCTGCAGTTTTTGGGTGTGAATATGCTCCCATCAAAGCCACTTCGAGACTCCAACCCCCAGTCTCATCATTCCCCTTCCTAAAATCAGATTGCAAACGAGCAACAAGACTTCTGCTTAATTATAGCCCCAGGAGTGATGTTTGGGCTGTGAATCATTTTAGATTTCACACTGATAGACTACGAGTACATGTGCTGATACCATCTGCAGATCGGGCACAGTTCGCCGGCAGCAGCGGAGCCTCGCAGAGGTGCAGGCTGTGGCGAGGAGGCATCCCGCTACGCTTCCTCCCCGGCAGGTCCCCTGGTCCCACTGGGAGCCACTCTGGGACCAGCAAACACATTTATTTTTCCTCCTGAAGTGCCATTTTCCTACCACGCAGCCTCGCCGCTCGCCCTTCCTCTCGTCTCCCAAAGCCTTGGGAATTGGACGACTCCTTTTTCTCTTTGCATAAGCAGGACATAAATTCAAAGGGTTCTGCTGAATATTTGTTAAGATGCATATTTATGTGCAAAACCCTCCCTACCCCTCAGAAACCATTTAGTTAAAAGAGGATAAAGATGATTTACTTACGCCTTAGGGCTGTTGCTATTTAAACACTGCACATTTATGTCTATTTACTCTGGTATTTACTAAAAAAGCATAGTTAAATTAGCAATCGTTGCCTCTCCTCAGTAATTTCTGGAGGCTCTTACAGCACTTCTTTAAGGGAACGAACCCAGGGATGAACAAACCAGGTCATTCTGGCTGGAAGACAGTGAAAGCAAACACCCTTTTCCAGTGGCCACAGGGAAACAAAATGATGTCCAGGGATCCCTCAGTTTGGCAAACTGCTTATTTTGGTGAAAAATAACCCAGCTTTGCAGATTGTGTTGTCACCATGCGATGCATCTGGTATCGTTGAGATGATGTGCTCCATCACCCTGCGTGCGGGTTCCTGACAGCCCGTGAGATCCATAAATGGTAGGAAAGGGGCAAAATCCCTGGGGACTCTCCTCCTTTGAGCTTGACAAGGGGTTTGGTTTGGTTTTTTCTTTTTTTTTTTTTTTTTTCTGCCCAGGGATATTAGCAGTAACGACACCGGTGCAGTCGATAACTGGCTGGCTGCGCTTAATGACCCGAGGCACGTCAGCTCCTCTCAGCTGGCTCCCAATCCCCAGGAAATGCACCCCGGCTTGATTACTGTCGCCTAAAGAGTCACACATGTAGGCTGGGAACCTTCTTTTCATTAACTTCACCTGCACGCAAAGAGCCGCCGCGGAAACATATTTTTTCAATCAGATAATGCATTTTCAATTAAATGACTTGGTTTCTACCCATTTTCTCTTCCTTTCCTGCTGTACGGGAGCTATCTGTATTTCATGCTGTAATGGGATCTTACCATAAAGTTGGCCGTGTCCTTCCAAAGTGATGGCAACGATAATTAAGATGTGTTATTGTTTTTCACTGGGTATATTTATACCATATGGACACGCAATGTGACTCAGAGCAAAGAATGTTCCTGGAAATTCAAGACAAGATGCGACGGGTGAGACTTTGTTGGGAAAAGTCACCGAAGAACCTCCATGCAAGCAGGAAGCTACTTATTCCTGGACCTGCCTGGAGTTCCCCTGCAGATGACGTTGGCAGCCGTTTAAGAAACGAGCACACACATTTGGTATAAGCATTACGAATGATATATGGCGGATGTTTGCAAAGCAACCGAGAAGAAAAGCTGCTGGGGCAGGGCTTTGGGGCTTCAGACTGCAGCGGTGAGCTAAGGAGTACGAGCTGAAGATAATATGGCTTTGAAGAGTGCCAGCAGAGCTGAATTAAGCATGAAGCAGAAATCTCTGTTGAGCAGTGAGGTAAGAAATGGGGGAGTGTTTCCATTCCAGATGCTACCTTCTTCCCCCTCCAGAAGAGCATTTCCCAGAGCTGTTAAACCATGGGCTGTTCCATGTTCCAGGCTTACCTTTGGTGCCGAGTGGGAAATTGCATGTGCTTCTTGCCCCAAAATCAAGAAAAGAATAAAATTGCTCCTTTCCAGGCAGAAAAAAAAAGCCATCAGCACCCAAAACCAGGCTGAGGTGGCCCCAAGGACCAGCCTTCCCCCTCTGCTGGGAGGCGATGGAGGGTGGTGGTGCTGCCCCACTCCAGGTGCCATTCCTTGGGTCTCTCGGGTTGGTGATGAGGCCAGGAATGACGTTTTGCAGGCGAGGTGGCATTCTTCAAGCAAAAAATTTACCCCTCTGTCTTGGTACCCAACTGCATTTGGTGAAATTGCTGTTGGTTTTCGCCTCCTCAGGCCCTGTCCCAAACTTTGCAGCTTGTCACACTCAGCGTTGCAACATGGGAATGAGTCACCAAGACCAAAGACATCTGGAAGTGACAGTTTCAGGTTGCACTTTAAAAATATTATTTATTTATTTTCTGAGCAGGCACCAGCTTTCCAGGACTGCAGAGTGCTTTGTCTTGAAATCCTGGTTTTGTTTTTCTATGGTTGGAGGACAAAAAGGGGGGCAAATAAGCGAGTTGCTCTTCCAGGAAGAATATGGGTCAATTTATTCTATTTTCTTTTTAGTATCACCTAAGTGTTAGGGAAGATCCCTCATTCTGAAAGTGGGTTTTGCTTTGCTGATGTGACTTCAAGAGTCTTCTGAAGAAAGTGGTACAAAAGAAAAGAAATAACGTTTGAAGCAATTTCCTGTGTATAACAAGTTAAATAGCTCTGCAATGAAACGTGAAGTAAATAACTTTGAAGCATAGTTATTCTTTGTTCTTGGTTTCAGTGGTGAATTTCTTAGAGCTCGCATGGCATGGAGGAGATCTTTTTTCAGGAACAAAAAACCAGTTAAAAAAACCAGCCCCTTGGCATGTTTAATGGAAATCGATCTGAATGGGAATTTCAACTGTTAGTAAATCAATGCCATCCCCACGCTTTCTGTGAATACTCACCCATTTTTTAAAGACGATGCTCCTATTTATTTAAAAAAAAAAAGTGTTTGGTACACAATAAATTAAATGCCAACAGTACTTTAAGGCCATCACAAAGGATTGTGGGCTCCTGCAGACCATCTTTGAGAGAACAACCATTGCTTATGGCAACCTGTTCATTGCCTCCCTCTTACAAGGTCATATTGTGTGATGCCCCTATGTCCCGGAGCAGAGGCATAGGTGGAGAACCTCTCCATTGGTCATGGGTTTCCCAGAAAATGCTTTTCCTGTGGCTTGAGACCACTGAAATCAAACTGCCCGTAAGTGGTCCATGCTGTGCACCACAGCCCCACCTCTGTAGCAGTGGAGCTTGGCAAATCGGGCAGTTTGCCATTAACCCTCTGTCCTGGGAAGTTGTCACTCATCCCTCGTAGCAGCTTCTGCCCGAAGACATCCATCACCATGTCAGCAGCAAGCCCTCACTTATTCCTTTCTATGGATCAGAAGCAAAAGAAAGACACATCCAGGGAAGGGAGGAACAGGTCTACGTGTCTTGGTGTCATACTCTTAAATGCGTTTTTGTTTTTTTTTCAGGGTGCGTGACCCATGGTGATCACCCACCCTGTGTGGGGACAGGGGTGGGACAGCACCAGGCACACTGGGAACAGAGCACAGACAGGTCTCTTGAGCTGGTCATACCTTCCCTGGTATCACTGGGTGTCACTTGGTCCTTGCCAGTTAGAGGAAACATCATACAATCAATCTGCCATCTGAAAATTACTTGTTGGTTTACACGAATAGGTTTACTTGACTGTCTTTTGCTGTTATTTGTTGTTTTTATATTAATTAGTTTTCCACCTCCCACCATGTCACAGTTCTGGTCCTGGACATGAGGGAACAGATGGATGGGAGACTCCAGGGTGAGTCTCCAGGATGGGACACTCTAGGATGGGAGACTCTAGAAGATAGACACCAAACCTGGGAATTAGGAACCTGCATGTCCTTGGAGATACCAACTTTTTCCCAGTCTCCCGTAATGTGGAGGCTTCCTAAAAGCACCATGAGAAGAGAGACACTGGGGGATCCAGTGCAAACACTTTCCCTAAGTATTTTTCCTGCTGGAAACATGCAAGGAAAGGAGATTTCTGGGTGGTTTGTGCAGGTATTCACAGGTCCTGGGTGTGCAATGTGCATCCCTCCGTGCTTGCACCGCAAGCCCTTACCTACTTAATTACTGTGTGCAATTTGTCCCCCGTGGCAGCCTTCCTGTCCCCACAGACACCACAAGCTGGGGAGAGGCTGCAGGAAAAAATGGTCCTTCTTCCATCTCCATCCCTGGAAGGGAGGCAGAAGGAAGGGCTGCCTGCACAGTTAACACTTGCATTATCTGCCCCATATGCAGCCATCTGGTTCTGCTGAAGGTTTTGATCTCTCAGCCGGGTTTGATTTATGTGGCAAGAGCAGCGGCATTCCCATCGGAGAAGCGGAGCGCGATGCTTAGCCTTGCCACTGCTTAAGGGTAAAGCCGGATCCCACCAAGGCTGAGTTTTACATTGCCCCTTATTGGACACATCTGGTGAGGGAAAGGCTCTCTCCTCGCCCCTGGCCCGTTTGGGCTGGGTTCGGGCCAGGCAACGTGAAACCCGTTTGCATTTTTGCGACGCCTAATGTCTTGGTTTGCGGGAACGCCGCTTTCCTGATGATGGAAGCTTGGGAAAACGATACTGAAGGGTATTTTTGCACTACAAAAAGAACAAAGCATAGGGATTTTTAGCTGGGTAGAAGAAGGAGGTCTGTACGATGAAGAACCTCAATGAAATGCTTCCCAAGGGCAGAGCTCCCGGGAGGACACTGGCATCACCCGTTTGCACGTGGGGAATGTAATATTGCTCATCTTATGTCCTGGGTCTTCTTCATGGACATTCATGGTCTTTCTCCTTTTCCTTCACCTCTCAGAGGGTGCAAACCACCATATTCAACAGTTGCCTACTTGAAACTCCTCTTTGTGTGTTTTTTTTCTTTTTTCTTTTCAGACCCATGGCATTAACATCACATAATATGAGATGCCACGATGCATTATTGGAGCTTTTTACACTATTCCCTTTATTACATGCCACTTTCCAAAGTTCATGAATGTATAGTCATTACTTCCAGCTGAGACCTGATTGTTGAAGGGGTCGTTCCTGCCTAGGAGGCACCCCAAAGAAAAACTGAAATATGAAATTAGTCTGATCCAGGGCTATTTATTTTTCCTTCCCGGTAAAATCCGGTGGACTCGAGGTGAAACGTATCGATTTTTGTTAGAAGAGAGTTGTGTTGCAACACGGTATTTTGGGACGGGAATTAAGGAGACACAACTCCGATTGAAATGTCATAGGAAAGCCAGGAAAGGAAAATATCCTGACCCAACCTGGAGCGAGTGCAGCCTCCCGCGGCAGGCAGGGCTGGTAAGCCCTGCAAAAAGTGATTTGTTAAGGTTTGGGCGAGTTTCTGTGATGTAGATACTGGAAGGAATTTTTATGGGATCTGGCCCTGGAATCGAGAGGATTAAATAGCAAAGGAAAAACCGATGTGCTGTTCGTAACTGATAGCGCACAGAAATGATAGTTCTGGTAGCAACTGGAATTTGAGTCCCAGTTGCCTGCAGCCAGCCATTTCCAACCATCTGCGCCCGGAGGCAGCCTGGGAGCCAGGGCTGAGGGAATAAGCTGAGGCATCCCTGGATTTCCTCATGGCTTCAGGAAGGATGTCCCATGGTGGGAAAGGGGACACAGCCCCCAGAGTTAGGTTGGTTTTGTTTTTGTTTTTGTTTTTTTGTGGAAGCCATTAATCCATGTGGCAAAATGTAGCTCATGGGGTAAAATGAGTCCATGTGCAGCGAGTTGGAGGTGCTGAAGGGAAGATCCACAAGCGCAACATCAAACCCAGCCGGAAAAATGCAGGAGGCAGGAAAGAAATCATCGGAGTGTCTCTGCAGCGATGCAGCCCACGCTCCTGCCCCCGGTGCAGCGACACGCCGTGCATCACGGGCTGCCATGTAGCGCCCATCTGCCTTTCATCAGCAGGGTCTCAGATGCTGCTTGGGCTTTTCTGCTATTGGAATTAACCCAAAATTCAGCAATCCTGTGGTCAGGCTTCCAGGAGAGGATATGGTCTGGGGGGTTGAGGTCTGAGGACTCGAAACCAGTTCAGGGTCCAGTCCGGTGTCCTGGTAATTCAAGGTGCTTTCTGGGCTCAGTCCGTAATTTGTCTGTGCTCTCGTTCTGTCCTGTGGCATCATGATCTTGGAGTGTGGTGGCATTCAGCTAATTTGCAGGTGTTTGGAGGAATGCCAGCCATCTGAGGTGGAAGATGGTGCAGAATGATCCTCTTTTGCCTTTTGTATGTGCACCAAGTCGGTCAAGCGCCCGAAATGGGCCCTTGAATGTGTATGGTGTATGGTGGGGTCTCCAGGTCCCACCTGCATAAAGAAACCGGAGCGTGTGAGGGAGGGTGAGAACTGGGGACCAATCCCACCGCATCCCCTGCCTGTGCTGTGCTCGGGCACCAGGGTGCAGTTCACCTAAGCCAGAATTATTGGGAATTGTAAAGGTGAGTTTCCAAGAGTTCCTGACTTGTCTAAGGATCTTAATTAAATGACTCAGCGAGCGACACGCAACTTTCCAGCATGGGAAACGCACAGGGAGGCAGCGGTCCACGTCTGGGATGGAGGGATGCTGCGGCCGAGGGATGCTGCGATGGCAGCGTTGGTCTCCGTTGAACCTGGACCCTTCTCCTGCCCCAGAGGCATGGCAGCCGTGGGGCAGGGCAGCAGCAAACCTTCGGGATGCCTTTCCTGTCACAAAATACCTTGAATTTTGTGCCGGGCCATTGCCCCCGCTGCAGAAGGCGGCGGGGAGGAGGGAAGGAACGCCAGGCCTGCAAATTAGCATCAAAGGGTTGGTGCGAGGTTTATGGGGACATTTACTAGTGTTGTTTTCATTATTTACACCAGCCTTGATTCTTGGAGTTCTCATTAAAAGTGTAATAAATGTAAAAATATTTTACAGGCCAATAAAAGTTCCAAAGCAAAAATAACTTTATATAGTGTGATTTTTTTTTTTTCTTTTACAAAATACTGTGTGGTATCATCTTGAACCTGCTGATTGCTGATGGGATGAGAGAAGCCCCTTCATTCTGGTGCAGCGTAAGGGCTCAGGACAGCTTTCTGGCCAACGAATTTGTCAGATAATGGGTAACTCTCATGGCCACTGACTTTGATGAGAGCATATTAGGCCAAATATTTTAGGCCAAATGCAACCACCTTTTTTTTTTTTTTTTTCCTTGGGGAAAAGAGAAGAAACCAGATCATTTATATTACTTTTAAATTTTTTTTCCTGGTTTAAAAAATACGAAATGTATCCAGATAGACACTGGAAAATATGGGACTGACGAAGGGAAAATACATTAATGTTTTCAAGTTCCTCTATAAAATATGTTTGCATAAACACACTGTGTGTAGTCAGAACTAGCCTATAGTTTCTGGAAGTATGTTAAACAAGGAGAGTGATATTTGCCAAATCCTCTGTTATGGTTTTGGGATGTGCAGTCCTCTGCAGAAGGACAGAACTAAAACGAGGAAACACTTTGGAATGAACTCAGCTTGGAGATAATCCAAAAATCTTGTGGAATGGGTGGAGACGAAAAAAAAAAAAAGAATTTAACCATTAAATCATCCAGCAACTTGGCATCTGCGGCATTTATCATCTTGTCCCAAAGATAATAATGTTCTGAAGTCGTAATGACATCTAAACATCTTTGATCACAGAGCAGACAAATTGGTCCAAAAATGCTCAGTTTGGCTGTCTCACCCGGGTTATCCTAATAAATACTGAGTCAGCTTTGCAAACGGAGTGGTTTTCTAAAGAGTGGAATGAACATAGATGTGCTTGACCTAAAAGAAGCTGGAGGTGTTAGTTGCAGCAGCCAGTGGACCTCCACTTGCTTGAAAGCAAATTTATGATTCCTGCTTTTTAGGCTCTGGCATCTGTCAATGTTGTGAATGTTTTTTTTCAGACTGACTCCAAAAACCGCCTTCATAATTTTGCATGAACAACGACTTTTGTTCACGCAGGGTTTTTTTAGTCCCAGTTTTTTTACCGCTTCAAAAAGCAAAGCCTGTGCTTGGGAAGAGGGAACGGGGATGAAACTGGTTTCTGCTGGAGGAAGCCTCTGCCTCTTTCCCTGCCCGCTTACTGAGCCCACCCGTTGCCAGGATTAGGGGACCGTTAGGGAACAAGCACCAGAGAGGTGCCAGCATCACAAAGACCATTAATGACACAACCAGCCCAATGCCATTTTTGAATTCCAGTTCAAGAACGGAGTGAAGCAGGCAAAAAAGACCAAAGCATTGGCATCCCATCCACCAGGTACAAGCTGAAAGCCCAGGAATGTGGAGCAGTCACACGACAGATTAATTTGGGCTATCGACCCGAATCTTCCACTGCTGGATTTTTTTGTGTATGTCTGACATCAGAACAGAGAGTTTCTCTGCGAGGCGATTCAAAGGGGAGGCATGAGCCAGCCAAAAGTCGCGCAACATTTTCTTAGCAGGAAATAAATTTAGATCCTTGAATTTTTTTATTTTTTTTTTCTCCTAAAATGTTGGAAGGAAACATGGGGCTCGGAACGGGATGATCTCTGAAAGAAACCATGGCTGGTTTTACTGCGCTTGCTATTGCGCCCCAAGGCCACAATTAGGTCTGGAATCCCATTGTGCCGGGCATTGTCCAAACAGAGGGGAAGAAACAATCCTTGACTCAGAGGTCTGCTGTATCGACTAATCTTTATTTGTCTGTGCAATTAGTAGTTTATTATTAAACACTGTTATTTGCTTTGGAAGGACAACGTTCCCAATTTGGAAATAATGAGTCCAGGTACCAGTCGTAGCCTAAGCCATACACTGCTCAGAGGCAATATGGAAATATTTTTTTTTTTCATTTTCGTAGGTGTCTCATTGAAGTTTCAGGTTTTCAGGCAATCCTGGGGAGTTACACTCACTGCCCATGAAAGCCCGTGTGACCAGGACACAGAATTCCTGGCAGCCCCTTGGGAATCTGCATCTTAAAATGACATGTCCCTAAGCCCACGTGAGACAGCAGCAGAGCTACAACCAGTAGTATCCCATATCCCGAGCTGGTTCTCTTGGAATAGTATCTCTTGCTTCTGCAAAAATGGACATTCTCTCAATATGCCTCTACAAACCATTTAACTGCAAAGTACACTTGATTTAAGTTCCAAGGTGCTGGTAATCTACGTGTCCCTGCTTTGGCTGCTGGCTAAAATACCATTTTCTTGTCCACACGTTGATTTTGGCTTTCCCATCGCAATGCTGTTATCTCTTTTGCTATCTCATAATTTACAGGAAATTCAAAACTGGATGCAATCACAACTCATAATTTGAAATGCTAATCCTTGGCCTGTCACTCCAGCTGTAACACATACAGCCTGCTCTATTAAACTTTAATGTCTACCCTAATAACCATGTGAGGCTAGAAATCCAGGGATTAGCTTTGATTCCAGTTTAACTACTGATAGGCGCCTGTAGTATTATAAAGGACTCTTTCTCTGCTGAGCATCCTTGCTTTGGTTTGTTTATAAGCTACTGAAAGTTGGCCTAACAGAGATTTTCTCCAAAAAGGACTACTATAAACTGGGTTTAATCTGGCTGAAGAGTGGAGCGCTCGTAGCAGCAATGACTCAATTTCTCACCCTGTGTGTATTGCAGGCTGCCTGCTGTAAATATACTGTCTGCTAGGAAAAGAGATGAGTTTTCATCGAATCACGGAATAATTTGGGTTAGAAGGGACCTTTAAGGGTCATATAGTCCAATTCCCTGCAATGAGCAGGGACATCTTCAACTAGATCAGGTTTCTCAGAGCTCCGTCCAGTCTGGCCTTGAATGTTTCCAGGGATGGGGCATCCACAACTTCTCTGGGCAACCTCTTGCAGTGTTTCACTATTCTTATTGTAAAAAAATTAGCAGTGACATTCAGGACCATCTCGATTCTGTGAGTGGGTGGAAGATTGGATAAGAAGCAACTGGATTGTGTAAGATGGGTAAAAACCTGGCCCTGTTGAAACCAGGGCTAACATTTCCACTGATCAGTAGGGCCAAGATTACCCACGGTGTTTAGATTGGGCTAATGGCATTTGCATTGTCAAAACAGATGCCGGCAAGGGAGGTAATTATTGGTTTCGGTTGTGTTTCTCAGTCATGTGAATGATCTCTCCACATCATGTTGGTAGGAAGGCTAAGGAAGGTGTAAGAGCAGAGGTTTGGTGATGTTCTCGTGTGTAAACAGAACTCACAAGTATACGTTCTTCCGCACAGTTAGTACTCCTGAGTTATATGCTGGAAATCATAGAATCATTTAGGTTGGAAAAGATCTTTAAGATCATCAAGTCCAACCGTAAACCTGACATTGTCGAGTCCACCACTAAACCATGTCCCTCAGCATCACGTCTACAAAAAGGGTACTCTATAATTGCTGGCTTCTCTGGATACAAAAAGACATATTTGGATTGTGGATTGGGAACTCTCTTGGTTGAAAATGTCTTATTTCTTTTGCAGAGGAAGATCTGGTCACTGGCCCAAAGAATGAGGTTGCAACCTGTTCTTCAGGTGGAGATCTTGCCACCATAATGAATGCCTTTGGTTAGTCCAGGGAGTATCATTTCCATCCAGCTATCTGTGCAGTTCCTCCCAAAGACCACCAAGGACAAGTGAGGCAGGAGACACTGCTCCTGCAGACACATTCAACCATGTTGGTGAGCAGAAGAGTGCTGTGGAGGTTCAGCACATCCCCAGTGTGTCTGGAAGTCCATCTCTAGAAGCAGCTTGCTGAAGCTGTGTTTCTTTATATGGTCTGTAAAACCTCTACAGCTGGTTGGGAATGGGTTTTGATGAAGATGTTTAAAATTTGGAAGATGAGTTCAACCAGGAAGTTTTCATTTGTTTGTTAGTCTGGTTTTGGTGTGGTGTGTTTTTTTTTTTTTAATTTAAGAAATGTATTAATTGTATGCAGCTTGCACTGGGAAAGATCTCTCGGGACTGGAATAACATTTCTTCCAAAGCATACAAAGCCTAGAAAACTAAACAGCCTGATAGAGATGGAACTTCCCTTCTCCACCAAACCTCCTGGTTCATGGGCTTGCTCTGTGTGGCCTGAGTAGGAAACACAAGTGTCTCCTGGTATCACAGTGTTGTGCTGGAGATACTCTGTACAAGGCAGAGTTTTCCCCAGTGCATCCTTCGTTCCTTACAGTTGCTCAGGGAAAGATTTTAGTTTTGCGGATTTGGAACAGGACCCATTACTGAAGCTTCAGTTTTGGGTTTTTGGTTATTTTTTTTTTGAAAACCGAAGTCTTCTTGTTCAGTCAGTCTTCAATCTCTTGAGTGAAGGCAACCAGGTCTTCATTTTCTTACAGGATCTACCTTTTAGGATCTGGGAGCCCTTCCCTGATGGAATGCCTTGTCTGTTGTACTCCAAGACAGATGATAAGTTCAGACAGGATTTTGGGGATGACTCACCAATTTGTTCCAATCCCTGATAGGTTCTGAGGAAAACCTTAGGTTGTGAAAAATGCTCACTCCTCTGAATTTAGGCTTACTGGCTTCCTGAGAATTTTATGAGGATTCAGTGTTACTTTTTCTTGGGATTATGTCGAATGGGTACCTGAGTTGCTGGTATGGATAGGTGGAAAATTTAATGACTGCTGTGTGTGGTTTATAGCTATTTTTTGTGCATATTTTCAATAGCCACAATGGTTACGCCCATAAGCTGAAAAAAAAGGAACCTCTTTCCCGTCTGCTGGCTTTTCTTGCGGCTCATGTATATTCTTGTTTATTCTGCCTGGCTTCCAAGATGGAAGTTTGTACAAACATTTTAAAGTTTGGAGAAACAACAACCAGAGGCAGAGGAGAAAAAGAAAAACAAGGAGCAGGGTGATCGGCTCTCAAGTGGGTCTGTGCATCTTTTTGCTATGTCGTCTGGAGCTTTAAGCTGGCATTGATTTTTATAACTCTTTGGAGATGCAGAAGCTCCTATTTGCTGCTCTGTAAATGAATATGACATGTTGTTTCTTTCAAGTATATTCTTTGGAATCCGTCCCCTGGCTGCATAGCTCCACGCTTCCTGCAGATTATGTACATATGAAGGAAATAATCACAGCAGATGCCACCCAAATACCTGTGGGTGATCAGATAACCCAACCTGCTCTACGGCTTTCGAAAATCCTGAGTCAGGTGTTTGCTATCCAAAGATGTTTTCTTAAAAAAAAAAAATGTATCTTTTGGGGGTTTGCACACCCAAACTTGTTTCATCTCCTCTTGTGGCTTTTGCTGCAGAGACACAACCAATCTCTAGAGACACAAGGAGAAGAGGTTAAGAGGAGGGAGATGGGTGAGTGAACAACGCTCGCCAGCTGGCACCAATGGCTGGGAGTCCTCCTGTGAAGAGATGAATTTTATACATAAAGGAAAAGCAAGTGGAGCCCGTTCATCTGGTTTGCCACTTGTGGCTGATCTAGCAGTATCTACAACGTCCATCGTAAGTACAGTTAATGCTATTTTGTATAATTCATTGATTTCCATAAGATCTCCATTATCCCTGGCACCTATGCAGGAAGCCCAGCATGTCAACTACTTTTTGATATTAACTGCAAGTTGAAAAAAAAATAGAAAGTCTCTGATTTTCACACCAAATCACTCCAGCTGCAGGTAGATGCTGGAATTAGCCAAGGATGCTGGCTTGGTTATGGTCCCCAGAAGCTCACTTGGGTTTTTGGGGACATTTCCCATCTTTCGTGGGTTTCATGCAGAGGAGGGAAGCACGGCTTGGTCTGTGGAGGTCAGGATCCATTCCAGCACACCCTGCTGAGCACAGAGGAGCACCCACCACCCGTGTGCCGGCGGCTGAGCCCGCGGCCAGCGCCGAGGCCACCGACAGACCCGAGCTGCCGAAACGGCACAAACAAAATAGCTGTGTGGAGGAGAGCCACGTCCGATGGGTTGCAGCTGTCCCTCTGCCTCCCGGCCGCCCCCGCCCCACTCCAAATGTAAATCATCACCCTTTTCCCTCTTAACATAACAGTTGTGTCATTTAAAAGCTCAAAGAGCTGAGAAAAAAGTCTACTTGTTTAGAGAAACCATTAAAACAAATTATGAGCATTTAATAAATGGGGAAAACTGTCTGTTTGTCATAACACAGAATTTTTCCTTTAAATATGCAAACAACCGCCCAAAAGGTTACTCGTAGATTGGGTGTGTTGGGGGGGGGGATATTTCCAGGGTCAGTCTGTACTGGGGTCCTCGCTGGGAGCCTCTGGCCCAAATCCCAGCTGTAGCGAGCAGGATGGGTGGAGGACTCAGGGTGGGGGACAAGGCTGTGCTGAGCTCCTTCTGGGGCTGGCGATGGAGCACGGCAGCTGTACCCAGCCTCGTGGTACCCATCAGGGCTGGCACACATGGCCTCCAGCCTGCCAGAGGAGGGATGGGAGCACGGTGCCCGTGTGACACATCGTTCTCAGCATTATGGAATCATGGAATCATTATGGACCACTCTTGGCTGCTCTGTGGGGAGGAGGGTCTGCCCTGCATGCAAATGGCATTTTTGTAATGCGTCGACGCATCTCTTGAATAAACAGGAGTTTGGCGACTGCCCTTGGAGAGCAGTTCAGTGTTTTTCTCAGTTCTCATGTGATATTTCTTTTTTTTTCTCCCCCCCCCCAAAAAAAAACCAAAACCAATCCCTGATCCCGATCTCCTTCCTCAGGTTGTGAGAACATTCAGGTTTGGATATGCAGTGTGTGGGCTGGCCTCCCTCCAGTTGTTTAACAGACATTGCTTTGAATAGGATTATCTTGGACAGGCAGAGAATCATCTCCCCAGTGTCGGGGCCACCTTCGCCCTGGGAGGGGGGGGGCGACCAGACCACGCTGGGAGATGCTCAGCTCGCCTTGCTGTAAAGTGTCTCCTCCAGACAGCGTCTGCAGGCTCTGGGAGCTGTGATCTGATCTTTAAGAGCTATTAAGTCCTTGGTCCTTAAGGATGATTGATTGCTGGCTAAACCTCCTTGTGATGAGCCTCTTCACCTTTAGGACCTACCGAAGTTTGGGAGAAAACCTGTTGTGTGTCTCTGCTGCTTTGTGACTCAGGAGCCTGGAGGTAAATGTAAGTCCTCGGCTTTTCAGCACACAACATTTGACTGTGTCGCAGGATTGTAGCTTCTCTGGTCTGAAACCTGCCTGCTGGCTCCCACTGGGCTGTTGCAGGCATGGAGAACCGTGGGCTGTCTGCATTCGTGCTGTGGACCTGCTCCTGAGGGTACCAGACACTGCCTGAGCCAACCCTTCTGCAATCTGGGAGCTTCAGCATTGCAGGCTGCTGAGGAAAGGCAAAACAGATGGGCTCCAGCAAACAGAAGGTCACCGAGCTCCTCGCTGTTGCCTCACTGTGCCATCCCTACCACTCTTCATCCACTTCTGATGGTTCTGGTGCCAGGGGTGACCAGCTTGCTGGACGTATCTCTGGGGCTGGCACCACTACAAAGTGCTTCTAGTTTTCCTGAAGTGTTTGGAACTGGTGGTTTTTACAAGGTATTTGGCCAACGAGGGCACCACATTTTGTGCTGCTGCCACATTGGAACTGGGCAAAGCAGAGGGAAAAGGAAGAGAAGGGCTTTTCTGGGTCTGTCTCCACTGTGTCTTTAGGTTGCAGCAACACAACAGAGTGGGAGTCTGGGGCAGCTTGCTGGAAGAGAGCATACAAGGTTTTGCTGAACCTCTGTAGATATGTGAATTTGGAGATAGTGATTTTTTACCGTCCATCTTAAGACTTCTCTGTGGGGTTTGTGGGGACCAAGTTCTGTGAAGACACATGAATTTGGAGATAGTAATTTTTTAGGGTCCATTTTAAGACTTCTCTGTGGGGCTCATGGTGAGCAAGTTCTGTGAAGACCAGGGTGAGAAACCAGCATTGACCCAAGAAGGCACTACTGGAGGGACAATGGCAACACCATCCTTGGGAGCCATCACTGGTTAAGCACATCAGGCAGGAAGACGTGGGTATGAGAAAAACCAAATAACTTGGGTTTACTATGAGGAAGATGACAAAAGATATGGCCTGAACAGGACTTTGGGCTATGCTAACAGAAGGAGGAAAGAATCGGAGAAATGCCACAAGCACAAAACAAAAAGGTTTTGAAACAGCCTCAGTGTGTGGGCAAGAGTGAGATGTTAATCACAGTTAACTGCTCAATTACAGGCTTTGTCACAGGCAGATGGAGCGGAGGTGGCTCCCATCCATAGAAGTGACAGCTGAGGTGAGGACTCCTCTCCTTGGACACTGCCAACAGCCCAAAGGTCTGGTCCCAAAACATGGAGTAAAGCATTTTTCTCCTTCTCATCACCCTGCCGTGAGCTGAGCTGGTTCTAGCCCAGGCTTTGGTGTCCAGCCAGCTTGAATCTGGGATAAAGCAAAGTGTGGAGACAGATAAACTCTGAAGGACCTCACCTAAAACTAAAAGTTTTAAACACCAGTTGAGAGATGGTGATTCAAGGGGACGCTGCCCTTTGGTCGCACCCTGTCCCCAGTATGAATATTAACTCTCTTAATGAGACAGTGTCTCCATTTCAGGTTGATAATGAGTATTTTATTACCTCCCTATCATTAAAAAAAAAAAAAAAAAGAAGAAAATCCTTTTCTTTTAGCTTTCTTATTCTTTAATCTCGGAGTCCTCCTCGGTCAGATGCGAGGAGACTTTCCTTTGTGAATTGGGAGCAAATTCTCCAGCTTCTCTCCCACAGGTTTTAATCCCTTCTTTTGTTTCACCATGTGGTTGTGTAAGCAGTTCCCTTGAGAACAGGGCTCCAGGAATATATAATTAACTCAAAAGTTTGGCACTAATAAGTGATCTTATCACTTTGTTGGGCTTTTTTTCAGGTCTTCATATGATATTCCTAGGCCGCTCATTTGAAGTTATTTAATTACAAGGCCCTCACAATAGAGCCAGGGCCTTGGATGGTTTTGGTTTTTTTTTTTAGATGGCATATTGTATCATGTGTTATGATGCTTTGTGCACCAGGTGACCTAGGAGGGGCTGACAACCCTTCAGGACTGTCACTGACAAAGCTGACTCTGCAGAAGTTGTTTTTGCTATGAGTAATTACCGTGGAGAAACTCCTCCTCAAGCCCTAACAAAGCAGGTAGTTGAACCCCAGAATAGCTGTCACCGTCAAGATGGGTGCCAGAGCCCACTGGGGACCATGCTGGGGGCAGGAATAAAGGGTAAATAGAGCAAAAGCCTGTAAACCTCCAGTTTCCAGTGAGTTCTCCCGTGTCCCGTGTGTCCCGTGCTGATCAGAGCACTGTACCTTCTTCCAAGGTCCGAGGGTGGTGGAGGCGTGCAGCTGCCGTGACCTCTGTGGGGTGGGTCGGTTGCCCAACGCAGGTTTCTCCATGGGCTGAACCTCTCCATTGTTCAGGTCCCAGCAGCGATGAGGTATCAGGGTGCAGCCCTCGCCCTTGAGAAGCCTCAGGGCCTGAGTTGACTAGGTGTGAAGTTAAGTACTCCAAGATGAAGATAAGATATGGAGATTTAAAAAAATCTCTATTAGAAACCTGCCATCTATTGAAGTGCATTCTAGGTAATGGGATATGTATTCTTGGGATGGAGCTAAAATTAGTAGGAAACCAATGTTTGTGAAAGTCCCTCCTTCAGACTATCTTCCAATGACCCAAGCACCTCTCTGCACCTTCCAGTGCCTCAATAATTTTGACAGCTGACCTGCACCTCCTCCCCCAAAAATGTGCAATATGATTGAGAATGATGTGAAACGTGAGTGTGACAAGACAAAGGAAGGCCTTGGCGCGGTGCCGGGGTGTGACTATGTGGTGGAATGGCAGCATGAACAACACGGTGCTTTCGAAACCCCAAACCATGTCTCAGTTTGGGTTTGAGGAAGTATATTCTATATTCTTCCAACCCTCATCTCCATGCTGGCTGCTGGTCCATTCACAGCTGCTGGTCTTTGCTGGAGAGGTGAGAGTTGGGCTGCCACGAGCAGGGTGAGAGGTGGGGATGGTTGGCTTTCAACCTTGGGTAAGATCAGAAGGAGCCACCAGCCAGGCAGAAGGAGGACAGGCTTCAACCACAGGTTCCCCTGCTAGATAATATTTCCTTAAACGCACTCAAGCTGTATTTCCCCCTTTTCTTACTTATTTGCCAAGTGAAATGTCAGAGAGCCCTCTCTGCGTCTGAAGTTTTTGGCTTTCCAACCTTACGCAATCTGCGGTGGAAACGGGCTTTTAAACCGATCTGTTTGCTTGAAAACCCTTCAGTCTCTCAGCAAAAACTGCCCCCGGGAAACCCTTCCCCCTCTTCAAACAGCGAATCTGTTTCAAGAGCGTTGGCCATGCCAGCACTATCTCTGGGCATGACAGTCGGTGGAAACCTCTCCGCTTTCTGTTGGCCACGTGACTTGGGGTAGGACCTCTCTGTTGTTTTAATCCATCAACCGAGAACCTGCTGAGTGATGCCCTGCAACCGCCCTGGAGCACTGTGCCCCTCACTTGAGCCCGGAGCTGCCTTTGGAGCTCCATCCCCTCGCTAGGCTTGGGCAGAAAAAGCCCCCCCATCTCAAAATCAGGTGCTAATGAAATAAAAACTCGGAGCGGAGATTAGCGTACCCTCACAGTGTCGTTTTCAGGTCTCAATTTGTTGCTCTTCTGCCCACTTGGAATGCAGCTCCATTTACTAACTTCTTATTTGCTTTACTTCCAGCTTGCTTACCTATCATCACTAATTACAGAACAAACAATTGCAGTAATACAGTAATGAATAGCAACTTTTTGGTGTTTTTTTTTTTTTTTTTGTAGGTGCACCTGGTTCAAATATTTAAGATGAATGGGAGTGACTTTTTCCAACTCTGCTCTCCTTTGCCTAGCAGCAAAATTTCTATCAATCAGTCCATTCTGGGATGGTGTGAGGGGTTTTTGCCAGGTAGGCAGAAGGAAAGGGTGTTCTGAGATACCCCATAAATGCAGAGTTCAGAGGTTGCTGCTGAGCACCACTCCCTTCCATTTTTAATTTTTTTCCTCCACTTTGACTTTGTGCTGTGAGCATTTCTTTGTGATCCTAGTGGCACCGGCTTTGGCTGAGCTGAAACTCCTTACAGCAAACCTTAGCGCACCCTCAAAATTTACAATTTCACCCTTTCACCTAATTCAGAAAAAGGGGAAATTCAGAAGAGAGACCTAGAACCAGTGCCCTAACCCCAGGCAGCACTTGGGCTAAGCACAAGCACAAGCTTCATCGATTTCGCTGCTGTTCTGTGTAAACTTCTGCATCCACAAAAATTTATCTCTCCGATCTGGATTTGGGATTACAACGGGACAAAAAGCAACGTAAATCCACCAGTAAGTACATCAATAAAAACACCTCACAAATGAAGCTTAAGTAAGCCTTAAAATGTGCCTGGAAATACAGAATTACCTATTGTAAGTGAAATGGATGTTGATATGAAGCATTTAATTAAAATGGAATTAGTGTTTCAGTTAATCTTTCTGTATTTCCTTTCATTGTTGAAGGCGGTTGGGCAAGGACACGTCCCCGCCTGGGCTCGGAATGGCTCTGACTGGGGACCAGTCTCCACCTTGGAGCTACACAGCCTTAGGCAGATACTTTGACCAATGTGATATGATTCAGGAGAATGGTTCGCTTTCAGTGAGTTACCATAATTTTCGTTATTATTATTTTTGTAATTTTAAAATCCTCTTCTACTCTAAAGGTACGCCCAGGTCCTCCACCTTCTGCAGTTACAGGCATTTCTGAAAAGCAGGTGTACAATTCTGCTCCAAATCTACTTACGGGGAGATATGATCTGCTTAATGGAAGCAACCCCTGAGTCACCCGCTGAACTGGTTTGATGTTATTTTGGTGCGGTGCCAACTGGTTGTGCACCAGGGTAACTCAAGAGTCACTTTTTTTGAGGATTCAAGCCCCCACCGTTTGCAAGACTGCAATGAATCACTCCCTCTATTCAAATGGATCATTAAAATGATTGCCAACTCTAGAAGTAACAAAATCGTTTTGATCAGAAAACTGAATTTGGCTGAAACGTCTCGAGTTCCTCCTCCAGTAGTGGAAGGAAAATCCCAAATAAAGTTGTCACTCCATGGATGGATGGCAGCAGCTCGGCATGGTGCAGAGGACCTGGAATGGATGAGCACAGCAGCGCATCTCACAGATTAACAGCTGTTGGGCAAAAGGGATCATTCATCCCAGAACAGCGGGGACCAGGTGGGCTGAGATAGATACAACACTTGCACAACCTCCCGTTGGGCTCCTCCTGTCAGAGTCCCTCTGTCTGGGAGCTTTGTGCATCTGTCACCTCTGTCCCAGGACTTGTATCCTGCTCTCCCAGGGCTTGCAAAGCCACGGGGTGAGTGAACACCAGAGCAAAGTCCATGAGAGGGGATGTTTCTGCTGCCTTCCCTGTCCTGGCTCATGAGGTGTCTGGCATCTGGATGCTAAATTGTGCCACAAACCCAAATTTGGATGCTGGGAAGGTTCATGGGGAAAAGAATGGATGTGTGATGGTCCAAGCATGATACCAGGGCTTTAGATGATTTCCTTGGTGCCACCTCCCAGCAGGACATTGGCTGATTCGGGGTGCTCATCCCTCGGTGTCAGACTCTCCCTTGGGTTTGCTGGATTCACCGCTGATTCCCTGCGCCTGCCATGTATAATTGAAGGAGCACATCTGATATAAATGCGTCAGTGCCTCTGTGTACTGCCTTTACCGTGTTTCCTGGTTTTATGTTTGCATTTTCACTGCTGCGAAGCACTGTGAAGCACTACTCCTGCTTGCATGAGCCATGGCGGAATGCTGGACCACAGCAAGGAAACGCCCTGGGATGAGATGTTATCCTGAGCCCAGCGAGGGCACGCCGAGGCCAAGCAGGAGGAAAGCCCTGGGTGAGCAGAGACGGAAGGACGCTCTCTCCTCGACAGCCCTTCATTTGCACACCAGGAGCGGGAATCGCGCGTCGTCCTGGGGTCACAGCTCCACCTTGCAGGAACAGCTTTCATCACCCAGCCCCAGCGTTTCCCCAAGAGTTAAAAGCATCAACCTGCCGGGACGTGTCCTCGGCCTCCAGAGGTGAAGGAAAGACCAGGGCTGGGGTGGAGCCACCCGCGCCCCTGTCACCGCAGCATTGCACAGGGCATGGCACCGACCAGGGTTCCTCAGCCCCACTGTGGTTGCTGGTTGATGCTAGAGGAGGGTGCAGAGGCTGTGTGGGTGCTCCCCTGCACCCACTCCAAGTCCTGCAAGAACTGCCTCAATGTCCACCCTTCCCCGGTGCCACCACCCTTTGGTGGCATCACGCCTGGTGATGGAGCACCCACGTGGTGCAGAAGAAGGGGGTTTTCAGGCACTTGGAGAAGGGGGGTGTCTCTGTGTACAGGTCCTAAACTTCATCTGGGTTTGGGGCTGGAGCTCAGGGTGCCCTCAGGCCGGGCACTGCAGTGGTGGTGGGTGGAGAAGCCTCCTCTGGAGATGCCAACACAGTTTACGTGCGAGATAAGCCCTGAGCTGCACTGCATGGAGAGGAGCAGAGAACTTCTGGAAATATTAGACATCTGGAGAACTTTAATGTAGAAAACACAGATGTTTATAGATGCTTGCTGCAAGGTCAGAGAGGTTGGAAGATCATCATTTCGTGCTTGGACATCTAAGTCCTTTTGCAGGTTTCTTGGCTCCACTGTTTGCTTCTGCAATGGCAGAGGAATGATCTGAATCAGAGCAGCACACAAGCTGCTCGGGATAAATGGGCTCACTACATCCACACGGAACAAATGTCTCTGTGCCTCACCCTCCTGCTAATTAGAATTAACACATTAATAATTCTAGAGGTGTCAGGAGGATCATTAACGTGTGGCCAAAGTCTCAGCCTTACGTGTGAAGTCGCAGAGGAGTCCAAAGAACTGCTACTGTCAGTTTATCACTCGTTGCATTAAGCCAATCTGTTCATGGCCTTTTTTAAATGTTGGCTGGCAGGTATTTTGTGTCTAATATCACATAAAGCACATTCCACTTCTAGCTACAGTGCTTCTCTGATTGTTTTGCATGGAGGCAGTTCTCACTGTTTGGTCACCACTAAGACAAATAACATATAATGGGGATATTTCAACAAGAGGCAACGAGCGCAACTTCCTTGACCTGGATAAACAGCACTGGGCAAAAAAAAAAAACCCTCTCTGAGTGCTGGGGGGGGTGGGTGGGAATGGAGCGGGGACAGACGGAAACCGGTTCCAAATGGGAACTTGGAGCTAACACTATCCTTTTGCCATTTAGTCACAATACCGCCTTTTGCTTTAAAATAAGACCGAGATAGCATACGGTCAAAATGCTACCCATTAATTAGGTAAAACAGCTAAGCCCTGCTTTCCTCCCCAGGTCCAGGGGAGCTGAGGGCACCAGCCTCCCCAGCACATGGTGGGAGGTGATTTACTGTAGCCCCAGCACAACGGGCATTTTCTGGGGCCGTAGCAGCACATAGACACACCATTGATAATTCTGCCTTTGTTTTGATTGCTTCCAACTGCAGAATGACTGAGACTTAATTGGCAGAAATGACCTCATTCCTGGCTTGATTAAGGTCTCCATATGTGGTTTACAAATAAAGTAGTCTTTTTCAACTGTTTTATCACTCGGAGGTTTCAGCAGACTGAATATGATTTATGGTGGTTTTGCCCCTTTCCCCGACTGGGGGGGGACTATTTCTCATCGTCCCCCCTCACCCTGCAGCCGAGGACACTGGCACATCGAGGGCTGACGGGAGCGTGTCCTGTGCTCCCCATGGCTCTGGAGGTTGGCTGGGCATCCTCTGACCCCTCCCTGGGGCGTTTGCCCAGACCGGAGGGTGGATGAGTGAAGGGCTTCCATGGGGCTTGTGTACAGCAGTTGGCAGCACCAGCCCCATCCCTGCGACGTGACCGAACAAGGGGCTCCTTGGCCGCCCGCGGGGCTTGTCCCGACAGCACTCACAGGCGATGGCTGCATTGGCTGCCGGCTGAATTCCCCCGCTCCCTTTCTTATTGTGTTCTAATAAAGGAATAAAGCAAATATATGCATTAAATCAGGCTTGCGCTAATTATTCCGGCTGCAGTGTGTGGCCTCCTGCAGCGTTGGGAAGGGTTTTTACCGGGCAGCCCCAAGGGACATCTCCATCCCAATGAGCTGCTGGATCATCTCCGGTTGTGCTCGGGGGCAGCGGCTGAAGATGGGCTTCAGGATGAGACCCACCACCCTCTTAGTCTTCCCAAATCCACCCAGCACGGAGTCAGAGTCAAGGGTGGAAAGATGAAGAGCGGTTGGATGATGCTAGTCAGGTGCTAAGCTGTGAAACCTGGAATAGTGCTTTTAAAAGTGATTGTCGGACAAGTGGCAATGGAAAAAAGGAAAAGAAAAAAAAGGATGAATAGAAATAAAATCAAAGCAAATACACCTCTTGCTCCACTCTGCATCATTTCAAGTCTCTTTGTTTTCATGTAGCTGTATTGCTTAATCCAAGCTTTCAGAAATCATGGGCTTGGCTTAGAGCTGGAGCTGGGAAGTGTTTCCTATCAGGTTCTTTTATTCCCTCTCCGAAGGTTGAGCGTTTCGCACTCGTGTGCCTTTCAGGAAGGCTGGAAACGCGTTAAAGAAAAAAACCAAAAGCTTAAATTGTTAGGTTAAAAACTGATCCGAGCTCTAAATCACCAGTAAATACAGATGACTCACGTAAAAATGGTGTGAATTTAAAATACTGTTAGCCATTGACAGAGATAAAGAGAAGAGGTATATTTAGTGGGATTCTTGTGTCTTAGCATTTGGTATTCTGAACTGTCTAGAGAGAAACATGCTGATTTCCTCGGATTACTTGATCATGGTTCACTGAGTTCAGGTTTTCTTCCCTTTCTTATTTTGCTGCTAATTCAGTAGCAGTGAATATTCTTGTGAATGAATTCATGCAGCCAAACACATTTTTCGAAAGCAAGAATATCTTCTCTAACAAAGATCATTTCCCAGCTGAAGCCTTGGAAAAAAAAAAAAAAAAAAGAAAAAAGTTTGGTTTATGTAATTGTTAGTTCTGATTTTTTTTTTAAAAAACAAGCAATATAAGAAAGCTGGCCTGAAAGAGCTGGATGTGAAATTCCAAACAATGGAATTTGGGATTTTGTGCCAGGCTGGATGCAGCTCGATGGCAAAGCAGCTACCGAGAGCTGGCGCAGGAAGCAGCCAGGGAGGCTGAGGGGGGGTTCGGAGGGGACGTGGGATGGGCTCTTTCTGCTTCGTACCCTGAGGGTGCTCCAAATAATACTCTGGAAAGATTCCCCATCCTGTCATCGGGTCTGCCTGCTCCCATCCTGGCTCAAACCACATTTCTTTTGGAGACGGGGGACCCACAGCAAGGCTTAGTGGCAGGGCGAGGGCGTTTCGTGCCTGTCACCCAGGGAGGGACAGCACAAGCGGTTGGACACCATTCCTCCTCAGGAAAACCCTGTTGGGGCAGGACATCCTGGCAGACAGGCTTCTGCTCAGGTTCACCCTGAGGAGTCCTAAGGTGACACAGCCGAAAAAATGAGATTTTTCCCATGCATTACTGGGCATATTTAGTTTGGAGAAGAGGAGGCTGAGGGGGGGACCTCATTGACTATAACTCCCTGAAAGGAGACTGTAGAGAGGTGGGGGTTGGCCTCTTCTTCCATGACAGGATCAGTGGAAATGGTCTGAAGTTGGGGCAGGGGAGGTTTAGATTAGATATTAGGAAGAATGACTTTCCTGAGAGGGTGGTCAGGCACTGGAACAGCCTGCCCAGGGAGGTTGTGGAGTCACCATCCCTGGAGGGATTTAAGAAACGTGTAGACATGGCTCTTCAGGGCATGCTCTAGTGCCCAGCATTGATGGTTTGTGTCTCTTTGTGGGTGGGTGTGGGGTTTGTTTTTTTTTTTTTTTTGTTTGTTTGGTTTTTTTTGGGTGAGGTTTTTTTTTGTGGTTGGACTTGATACTCTCAAAGGTCCCTTCCAACCATGAGGATTCTGGGATGGTGCCGGCAGCGACACGTAAACGTGGTGTTTCCCCTGATGGAATACAGGCAGAGGCTCCGTGGTCAGGATTTCCACGTGCTTCTGGCCACAAGGCATGCAGCAGGGAGCCCGCTGACGTTGAATGAAATCCTTCCTTTGTGGCTGGCGAGGAAGAGGAGTCCTGCCTTATTTCTGCGCTGATGGCATATCTCCAGGAAGGTTATTTTGGTTTTGGCTCCCCTTCCCTTAAAGGAATGGCGCTACGGGAAAACTCAAGGTCCCTTCGTGACCAGAAGGATTTTTGGTGGGAGATGAAATGAAGCACGCTCCTGCCCTGCTGAGGTGGGAAGAGAAAAATATCCAGAGAAAACCTCTGCTTTTTGCCTCTTTTGGAAGTTAACAACAGTAGCTTCCCAGCAAACTACAAAACGTTTTGAAGGCAACACTTGGGATGTGTGCTGGCCTGGAGCAGAATTCCAGACACCACCAAAGAGTCCCAGACGGATTTTTGTCTCTGCGTAGCAGGGGCTGGTGCCAGGGTGAGTAAGGGAGAGCTTCTCCCAAAAAACCACCACGGACACAGCTCTTCACAGATGTTCACAGAATCACAGAATCTCAGAATCACCTAGGTTGGAAAGGACCTTGTAAGATCATCTAGTCCAACCAATGAAAAAAAAAAAAAAACCCAAACAAAACAGAAACGAACAAAAAAACCCCCACAAACCCCACACCACACCCAAAACAACACCAATCCAACACTAATCCGTACACCCAAGCACCATGTCAACTCATGTCTTGAATACCTCCAGGGATGGTGCCTCAACCACCTCCCTGGGCAGCCCCTTCCAATGCCTGACAACCCTTTCAGGAAAGAAATA
>JAOQGH010000051.1:42892381-42914294 GCA_025769975.1 Gallinago jamesoni
CCCATCTCTGCTTTCCAGTTCTGGATCCCATCTCTACATCCCATCACTTCCCCCATCTCTGCACCTCATCACTGCTCCCCATGTCTGTACTTCACCACTTCCTCATCTCTGCACCCCGTGATTGCCTCCACCTCTGTACCTCATCCCTGCTCCCATCTCTGCACCCTCTCTTCCATGGGTGTCCTGGCACAAGTATCCCCTCTTTGGCCCCAACACCTTGTCTGTGCCCCCATAGAGAGGTGGAAACCCCTGTTGCCTCCACCACTGGCCCATCCAAAGCAAACCCTGCAAACCCACGTACATGATGTTCAACCACAGCCTGGAGGGGAAAGGCATGAATGTCCCAAACCCATATGGCCAATGTCACCTCTCCCAGGACAGGCGGTTTTCACCAGGGGGGTGACATGGGCACTGGTGGGACCCTCAGAATCTCCCCATCTCCTACGGCAAATATATTATTAAAGGCATTAATATTTCAGCCCGTTTCCAGCAGGGATTCCCTTCGTGCCACCTGGTGGACAAAGGAGACATTTTCCCCTTTTTATTTCACAGAAGAGGAAGGAGCTCCTGGGAAAATTCATTTTCGGTGGGGAAATCTGACCGAGCATCATCCGACTGAAATTCTGTGCCACGGAAAATGCAATCCTGCGATATCATGTATGCCGGGGTAAGCCCCAACCCACCCCACCATTAATCAAATATCTATTTCTTACCCATTGCTGATATTTATATATAATAATGCTTTTTAATTGTAAGCCAAAGCTGTTCAATAAATCTCAATCCCTACAATCGTCTTATCAAGAAAATAAAATTTTCCCCTTCCCCCCTCCCTGAGCTGGCGACAAATTCATCTTCTCACTTTTATTTAGGTTTGAACAACTGCTTTCTGACTTTTTAACAAATGTGCAGTTTGAATCCCTCCTGTGGCCAGTCGCAGGCAGGCTGCGAGGGATGGAAAAGCTGGTTAAAAGTCTGTGGAAATAGAAAAATTTAAGTAAATAATAGGGGATGTTCCTGGCAAGCCTTGTTTTTTTTTTGGTTTTTTTTTTTTTTTCAATTTATGAACACAAACATTGCACGAGAACCTCGGTTCCGAGAGGTATTTTGTATTTTGGTTCGAGGATTAGAAGCAAATCCCTGAATTGAGGTGCTTAATGAAATGAACCAAAATGGCTTTTGCTCTCAAATCCCTGCGAGAAGAAGTGCCCAAACTGAGCTGCAGAATAGCTTCAAATCCTGAATAAATAGGGAGAAAAACGGCAGCGCGCTCGGAGCCCGTTTGGGAGGCGGCACGAGATGTTGATAGCCGCTGAGGAAATTCATCGACCGGAGTTATTTCCCCCCCTCTATTAACAGTTTTACATCCCTAACGTGGAGAAATCCCGCCTTCCGTGAAACCCCTGAAAATTTTAACAGCGATTTGACTTGGGCCAGGATTTTTGCCCCAAATCTTTTGGTAAACTCAACAAAACGACCGCGCAAAAAATATATATAGCCTGGACAAGAAAAAAAATAAAATAATCACAGCCAGCAGCTGTCGGTGGCGAACGCCGGGGATAACACGGGGCGGTTTGAGGCAACACGCTAGAAAACGAAGAATTTCTTTGTGTACACAGCCTGGAATCTCTGCGGGCAAAATGAAGCTGAAATTTGGCTACAATATCTCTCACCGATACCCCGGGTGTTGCAAAAAGACTACCACGAAATCCTTCTGCCTGCAATTAGCCCACACGGTGATTTTATCTCTCACTGGAAAGGCGACGTGTTCATAATGTCCCACGTCAGCTTTCGGGGCAGTAACGCTTCTTCCCCAGGACGTTCAGTTCAGCCACCCAAAGCCCTGGTTTATGTTTTTCTAAAAAGTAGGGAAAAACGAGCACAAATTAAAAATATTTTGACTTCAGAATGAGGAAAATCATATGTTTTACTTGGAAAAGAAACAAATTGCTTTTATTTTCTTCAGTGGCAAAACCCATGTAACTTAGACCGTCCAGAAACGGAAAGCTTTTCTTTTTCTAGGGAAACAACCTCCTTCCCTCTCAACGATTCAGTTTTCACTGACTCAGAATAACTTGCCCTGACTGAGATGAAACAAAATATTTTAGTTCATCTCAGACTTTTTAAAAACGGTTTGAAATAGCTTTTTTAAAAAAAAATCCGGCTAATCAAAGTTAATAAAAAAACGAAACATGAACACGTTTTGCCTAAAAAAAAAAAAAAAAAAAGCAGAAATAAAGACTGTAGCTTTTTCTCACCCTCATTATTTTTTTTCCTCACCACCACACCCACCACCACCACCCGAAATTTTTGTTTAGTACATGTTTGCTCTGAAAGCTGTTGAGGGAGTGAGTGCTGGGGCTGCTCTGTGGGGAAACAGGGGGTGTCTGGCCACCTCCAGCCTGGTGCTGGCATCTACTGCAGGGCTGTGGAAGTGACACCACCCGTGCTGGGGACAGGAGCCACCTTCATCCTTGGACCTTCTCCTTCTGGTGTGCCCGGTTGGGGACATCGCTGCTCGGGGAGCCGGGGATGGAGGGGACACAGGCAGTGAGAGGGGATGGGAGGTGGGAGGTGGTGGAGGGAGAGGGTCAGGAATGACAGGGGACATTTTTGGGGTGGGGGGAGTGCAAGCGGCTTAAGCCGGCTTTATCAATCAGGGCGTTATAACCCGGCAATCAGCAGGGCTGGGATTTGGCAATCGGTCAATACCGGCTCAAAAACAACCTGGCGAAACGAACCTGGGACCCGCTTAAGGTGACCTTTGGAAGGAAGAAAAACAAGTTTAAAAGAAAACAAACCTTTCGCGGCGGTGTTTTTAAACAGCTCCGTTTAACCGAGGGGGTGTGAGGACATTTTTCCTCTGTGTGTGGGAGCTCTTTGTGTGCCCGGAGCCTTGTGGGGACACGACATGCTTGTGGCTCTTGGCCACTCACAGGAGCCCCACCTGCCCATATGAGGGACCCATGGGTGGCTCCTGGGGGCTTCCAACCTCTCAAAAAAGCCAGGCAAAGCTGCTTCACCCTTTGCTGGGACAATGCAGGGGGCACGTGCTAACGAAGAGGCAGCTGTTAAGTCTCCCCCGTTTATTCTTTCCCCAAATGACAGCAGCAGTTGCAGGCAGCCCGTACCGCAGGTCGGTATCCCGAGGTAGCTAGCCTGGCCGTTGAAATCCCAACAAAGTTGAGTTGCATTCCAGTTGGAGGTTGGCTTGTCATCTGGGAACGCAGCAATGGCACGGGGCCATGGCACAGCACAGCTCTGGAGCTGATTTACACCCCTCCTTCTGCTCCCCCCCCCCCCAGGGGACTGAATTCCCCATGAAACCCCCATCTCCACCAGAAGATGCTCCTTTCTTCCCCCCCCTGCCCCCCCCTCCATCTTCCCCCCTCCACCCGGACTGCCTTGCTAGCAAAGGAACTCAACACTTTGAAACCAACTGCCCTTCAAACGCCGGATCTAAAGCCCTGTTTCTGTCCAGACTCTCCCTAAAAAACCTAACGAGGAATATGTGGAACGTTTGAAGGAGCCGAAATGGCCCGGCCGCGGATGGCGTGTAGCAGCCCCAGCGGAGATATCTGGTTTCTGTTACGTGTTTCTTTCCCTTGCATTATCTGTATTAGAACTTATAAAATGGATGATTTGTATCAGCTGTCCTGCTTTGTTGTTATGGCCATGTTCTGCTAAAATGATAACGAACCGCTTGTCCCAAATCTTCCCCTCCCACAAAACATCCCAGCTATGCGAAATAAAAGATGCCATTTTATTACAGGGCTGAGCAAAAACTGTATAGGAGGCAAAACGAAGGGCCCGTGAGGGGCACGACTCCATGGAACTGGAGGAAAAGATGGTGGAGACGATGGTCAGAGGGAACACACACACAAAAAAGGCATTATTAGCTTGGAAATTATTTGTCATTTTGCAATCACAATCAGGACCCTCCTACCTTCCCCTCCATTGCATCGTACCCTGGGCCACTTGGTTTTGAGAGGACCATTCCCAACTTTCATATGGGATTTCACACCGAAGCAATTTTGGGAGAATATATAATTGGCTCTGTGAATCTGGAAGCAGTCGGTTGACCTGAATTTCCAGGTGTTGGGCAAAATTAATCCTTGAATGTACCTAATTTCATGGGGTCGTGGAGAGTGGGATATTCTGGATCTGCTCACCCTAATGGGTGCTCCTGATCCTCCCCTGGCGACCCTTGGCCAAGCCACGTGCACGGCCAGGCGACCGCTGCGGTGCCTTTCTGTACAGTAATTCCCTCGCTCGCCAACTGGGAATTTTTTTTTTTTTTTTTTCTGCCACATCTGGTGATGAGGTTTTTCAGGAGAAAAGCAGCAGAGTCTGCATCCGTGCGTCTGTCTGTGAGCTGAAAGCCCTCCCCGGGGGTGATTCATGGGATCGACAGCCGCCTTTCCCGGGCTGCAGGAGCCCCTCTCCAAATACACACTGATCACATCCCCCTTTCAGTGAAAGCTGCCCCCCCCAAATCATACAGTTACATATGGCTTTTCTCTGGCTCCTCCACCAAAATTTTATGGTGTCCTCCTCTTCAGTGACCACAGTTTCCTTCAAAATGTTGAAGGTGTTTGTATCCCGTCTTCACTTGAATTCTTCTTTCCATCACTTGGGTTGTGGGGTTGGTGCAAGCAAATACAATCTACAAAAAGGAGGTAGAGCTGAAGTGATGAAGGAACTGAGGGCAGATCCAGAGCTTGGGAGAAGCTGTGGATAATGCTCCTTTGCCCAAACCATTGAGCCGGACCCTTCTTAGCTTGGGTAGTTCCACGCAGGACCATTTTTGGAAAGTGCTTATCTCAGGAGTTGCAAATAAGGTGACATTTCAGATGAAATCTCATCGAGCAAGTCTACTTTTCAGAGGAAATATTAAGGAACTTAACAACTTAACACTTCAACAGTGATAAAAACATATTTGTCTTTTCTATAGAAAAGGGCTGACAGCCAAATTCTGTAATTGAGAATACTTCCTTAAGTATATAACACTGAACGAGCAGCAAAAGGGTCAATTCATATTTTTATCAAAACAAGCAAAAGCGACTGTTCTGTTTATATTATGTATGCCTGGAGCGTGGGCATCCCGGCTTTGGAGGCAACGAGAACTGTCACAGGACTTAAAAAAAGAGCTGGAATGTCTGGGTGAAAAGAATACACAGAAATTTATTTCAGGACAATAAAAATAATAATTTACCATCAGAAAAAGTCCCGTGGTCAGAACTTTTATTAGCACTTCCGTGAAGCTACACCAAATTGCTTCGGTGGGAGAAAGGGGTTTGGTGAGTATTATTTTAAGTGGTCTGGCTACAGAATACCTCCTCATTTGGCTTTGCAGCGGATTATTAATTATTACAAAAAAACTCAGTAAAGCTTTTGTTTCTCCATCTTTCTGTTCTCAGCAAAAACCACACCTTATTATAGACCCATTATGGCCCTTCTGCAAATAGGAGGCGGTATGTTTCCTACTTTAATCAGACTTTTTCATTTGCATCTAACTCCCTGTTGAACATTACTGACTTCAAAGGATTAAAATTCTTAATTCTGGTCCAACAAGAAAATTTTTCTTTTTTACAGATGATAAGAACGAGAATAAAAATTTTTCCTTTTTGACCTCCCCTGCCTTTTTCTGTACATTTTAGAAATCTTTCTTGGTAGATAATTTGAAAACACTTGTCACAATCTCGTTAGCAGAATCAAGTGTTAAATACCCCAATAGAATAAGAAAACTTAATAAAAGGCATGGTTTGTATGTATTAATTTTTGCAGCTGCATGAAAATCTCACACATCTGTTAATAGTAATTCTTGCTTTGCTGATGACATCCATGTATCCTCTTTCCCCTAAATGCCAGTGTTCCTAAGACAGTTGCAAGTACGTCCCCTTCTATATCATTTCAGGAGAGTCAAACCCAGATTTTCCACTGAAGAAAACTGGGAATCGTTCCTTTCCAGCCATTCTGCTGCTGCCTACCTGCTGAAATGCTCATCCAAAATGTCCTGGTTTTCCTTGCTGGTCAGAGGAACATTGCAAGGAGGTGGAGGAATTTGAAACGAGAACTGCGGGTGGGTCAGCTGGGAATTGCTCTGCAAATTTGTCTTCAGCTGTTGACAGACTCCCTGGATTACAAAGACAGAGGCAGAGAGGAGAAACTCTGCTTAATCCCAAACGCAAAGCACAGGTGGAAACTATCCAGTAGAACTGGGGGTTAGGAGGGGGAGGTGGTTGGAAAATTCTATTTCGTTAAATGGCAATTGTTTTTGCATGAACATGTTCATTTAAAAAAAATTAATTCTGTGATTTTGTGATTCTATGTTCATTTGAAAAAAAAAAACAAACCCAAAACTTTGCCAGGAAGGTTTCCAGATCCAGGACGTCGTTTTTCTGCCAAAGCTAGAAAAAAGGAAGGACAGTCATTCTTCCTCCAGCCCATCCAAACCACCCGCCAATGTAATTTCCCAGAGATAAAGGGGCTTAGGTTTCAGAATTTTCCTCTGCCTCTCTTTTTCCCTTGAAAAGTGCCAGCCGGACTTGGCATCGCTTTGGGCTGGAACCAAGGGTCAAGCCCTGGTTGCCTTCAAGAATCGCGGTTGCTTTGCAGCCAACCCGGTTTGGGGAGGTGCATCGAGCGACAGGGTTCAAAATAAAGAAGGTTCAGCTATTTCCCTTTGCTCTTCCCAGCAAGAATGCCTCCCAGCAAAGTACCCTGTGTTTGAATTTTAGACCCAAACAGTTGCTGCCCTCGCAAAGAAGCCGGCGGTGGCTCGGCCGCGCTCGAAGAAAGGGAGAGGCGGCCAAAGGAGAAAACTCTTTGGGACACGAGTCGGAGCGGGGAGGGAGTGGAATAAAAGCTACTGCTTGAAAATCCGTTCCAGAGGATGGGATCTGGCGTCCCGCAGCTGCCAAGCAGACTGTATGTGTGGTGCTGGGTGTTGTTCTCCCATGCCGAGGGAGCAGGGGGAGAAGGTGAGCCAAAGGCGGGGGAGAACTTGCCGCGAAGATGCTCGTGCGTTGACTTGCTCCTCCAAGGGCTCGAAACGCAACAGGGCTTCAAGGAAGCTGTCCCGCACCCGAAAGGCTGGTCAACCCTTTGTGCCACCTGGGTCCTGCCTTTTGAAGCCTCCACCTGCAGGAGAGGGTGCAGGACAGCCCGTTTTTGGGGGGCAGCAGAAACGAGGTGTGTGCTTCAATGCAAGACCCAGGGTCAGGCTGACCCTCGATTTTCATGCACTTTATGGGGAAAAAGTAACAGAAATCAATTGACAGGTAATTTATTGGGTCTTCCAAGGGACAACAGCAAAAGGAGAGTCGGTGCTGATCTTGCACGGACAGAGGTGGTCGCTGCTGAGCTCCCTGGGTTTAATCATGGTCCAGATGTTCCCCTTGCACCCCTCTAAACCAGTCCTGCTCCTCTCTCTGCCTCCCATTTCTTCCCAGAGGTTTCCTCCAGGCGCCTCGCCTTCGCAAAGGCACCGTGCATTACATCTCGACGGGATAATGAACTGGGGAAAGATGTTTCCAGGAGGAATTTTTCCCTTTGGTGCTTAAAAGGAGCCAAATTATTGGATAAAATTTTAACACTGTGTGTGACCATCACTTCATATCCAGAGCCTCTGCTGAATCCTTCACTGTTGCCATCTGAAGGTCTGTGTCTCTCTCCGGAGAAGCAGGAAGACTTTCTAGAGCTGCTGTAGGATGGAACAGGGCAAGAGCAAACTTGCTGTTGTGATGAGAAGATCCTGCCAAAAATAGTATCATCTGCCCACCAGCTATTTGAATAGAGAGAGCTGGGCATTTCATGGTGCCCTGAACTCTATCCCAGGTGGATTCGTTATATGAAGATCTATTAATTTTCAAGCCATTGGATGCGTGGCAGCTGTCCAGTTAGGGAAATGGAAAACAGAAATAAAGAAATAACGAGGGGACTGCAGGTACAGTGTGACCAGAGACACCTGGCAAACGCTTGTCCCCAGTGCCTCAACTTCTCAGCAAGGTGCTCGCATCCAGTGGTCAGCTCTTGACTGCTCCCAATGAATTCGTTCTCTGCCATTCCCTCTAAGCTATTCTTTGTTCACTTTTTTAAAAAAGGAGAATTTTCGGTATCGTCATTGCCATATTTTTTTCTTATTGTTTTTTTGTTTGGGTTTTGTTTTGTTTATTTTTTTTCAGCCATCAAGCCTGCTAAAAGAAGATTTCCCCTAGATTATAGATGCAACAGCAGATGAAGCTCTTCTGCCCTCCAAATGACACTGTAGCTTCCTGGACACGTATACATCACTTTGAAGTACAACATAAATAAAAACCAATAAGGTTCTTTGGAATACCACCTCAGGAAAGGACAAGTAACACTAATGTTCAGAGACTCGATGGGAGGAGCATTACCCACAGCATATTTAGATTTCAAAAGGGGAAATGCTGCAAGCCACTCCAGGGTTTCTCCTTGTTTTGACAGTAGAATTATGGCCAAATCCATTTTTCCTGCATTGTTTCCATTTCCCACGCGTGCACGGCAATGACCGAACATTTTACAAGCAAAAAAAAATCCCCCAGCACTTACCAAAGAAAAGCTGTTTAACAAACGTTTGGGGTCCAACGAAGTGGGGACAGCAACGGCTGGCACGGACATGTCCCAGCCCAACCTGCCTTTCCAGGAATGCAGGTTTCCTGCAAAATTGCCCTCCCCGCCTCGGGGCAACACCCCCAGCACCTCTCCTCCTGCCCTGCTCCATGGTTATTGTGTGCACAGAGGAATGGCACGGACCCGTGCGCCGGGATGTTATTGCTGGATAAAGCTAATAAAACATTTGACTCACTGCAGGGAAGCTTTCCCATCCCACCACACGCCTGGTCTTCAGGGTTACCTGCGTTTGCCTCCTCACCTTTGCGTTGTGTGATGTTATTCTAACCTCTTTCATCTTTGGCTTTTTTGGCAGTCTTTTCTGCTTTAAGTATATAGGTATCTTAAGTTGAGCAAGATGTTTCAGGCTACAATAACTGGCTGATGTTTTAAATTGAAATCTCCTAATATGCATTCAATTTACATGTACTAAGGCTCTCCTTCGATCTGAAATACCGACCAAGTATAAAATAATAGTGACACTTGACATTTTCACAGAGATTTACAACTTCAAAGGGCTCTACAATATAAACGAACTCTCTCTGTACTTAGGAGATGGGTAAGCAAATGCTATTAAGATGGAAAATGGACACGGAGAGGTTTACAGAGCTTGCCCAAGGCCAGACACGGAGGTGGTGTCAGGGCTGGGGTCCTGGCTCTCTCTCACACCCCCAAACCCATAGCCAGCTGTTAACTTTAAAGACCGTATAGCCAACATGGACAAGTCCTGCATGTCTACACCCCAAGCAGATGTAAGGAGAAATTTAGGTACTGGAATTAAATGCTGTCATCCAACACGACACAGCCAGTCTCTGCCCAGCCCTGGGAGCTCCTGGGCATGGTGGATGCTGTGGTTCCTTAATTCCAAAGTGCCCCGGCACCGGAGACGTGGCTTCAGCACCCAGATGGAGGACGGGTGGGATGATGGCTATGGGACAGGTCCTTCTTGTGCAGACCTGCCTCTGGATCAGCCGCGGTCCCACCCTGAAGGCTAGAACTGGTAGGAAGCCCTGTGGACCCAGTGAGTTTAGTGACAGCCCGCGTGTTTCTCCAGTGAGGGTGGTTTCAGCCTCATTTTCTCCTTTGCAAACACGGGCCGGGTCCCTCCCTTGGGACACTCCTTCGTTTCGGGGGGAGGGGGTGGCTTTCCAGCAGCGCCGCGCGCTCGCTCCAGTAGCCCGAATTAGAAACCTGCGCGCCGTTTGATGGGTGCTGCTATTGTTCACGCCAATAAGCGGGTGGATGCTTCATTAATCACAGCCCATAAAGCATTTTTGACTAACCGAAAAAATATTTCCTCTTTCTTATTCATGCGATAGTTTCTCTGAGCCTTTCAGCCCGTTCGTACGGGCTGGAGAATGAGTTGCTACCCGTTATACAGCATGTCCTGCCCTTCCCTTTCTTTGTAAACACGAGCAGCTCGATTCCATGATGTGTTTTGATGAACTGCCAAGAGCCAGCTAATGTACTGTTTGCTGACAAGTATTTGTTATTAATCCAAAAGCACTGAGCTTGTGGGTTGGGATTTTTATTTTTTTTTTATTTTTTTTGTTTTAAAAAAAGAAATATAAAAACTAAATTAAACAAGGGTGTGGAGATTCCTCAAATGTAGCTACTGTTCCTTCCGTGATGCAGTTGCAAATAGGCAGCTCCTCCAGTTCCAGGGAGTTATTTAAGTAATTCTGCTCCTTTATCATATTTCTTTTACCGCAGAAATCACGAAATCTTAACTGGGTGTCCTCTTCTGGTGATCATTTTCACTAAAGAGCTAGAATTTTAAAGCAAATGAAGGGGGATAAACCTGTGGCAACACTTCCTTGTACATGTCTTGCTGCACCTGGGACCAGGTGACAACGGGGTGGCAGCTGCTCGTCACTCCCTGAGAACCTCCAAACTCGACATCCGTGCGACTCACCAAGGATGTCACACATTGCCTAATGGGTTTCTTCTGGTGTATTTTTGACAACACCCCACCTACAGCCTCCGTGGCTTTTTGGGATGCACTCAAGACTCCAGCGCAGAGCACGGGACACGTTGCTACCTGGATGAAGCCCGTCAACTCATTGCAGAGGTGCTTCCAGCACCGACCATTGCTGGGACCATCCCCATCCCGTCTCTAGAAACGGCGCATGGGAGGAAAGCGTGTGGAGAAGGAAGAGGAGGAGGAGGAAGGAGAATTCATGCTTTGGAAGCATTCCCAAGCCAAGCACGTTGGGGGTGAGCGTCTCGGCACCATCCACAGCAGCACGTCAGGCTGTGGCACTCGCTGCACCAACAGGTTTGTGCAACGGGACCCCCCACAACGCGGAGCAGAAAGCGCCCCGGGGGCAGATCAATTTTAAGCTTGATGGAAAAAAGATGACAACTATATACGAGGCGAGGAGGCAGAAAACACAGGGGCTTTCATTTTCACGTGCAGGGCACCATTTGCCTTCCAAATTCAACTGACAGCTTTTGAGGAGGTTCTTTCAGGTGACAAATGGTAATAAAGCTCCTATTTACTCTGGCTATTGACTCATCTTAGGTGGAATTATGTACCGAAATAAGTAAATAGCTTCCTATTCAATGGGATCCATATACAGCTATGGCCCACAGTACAATGCAAAGCTCCTGTATAGACAAGACTCTTGTTTGTTGTGTGCTTTTCGAGGTCACTTAGCACTTTGCTTCATAAATGTGCTTTTTAGGAGTGAGACTCCTGGTGTGAATGGTCTTTCCGTTGTACAGAGCAATTCACCCTTAAAAGCTAGCAAAGCTATGATTGCTTTTTAATTTGCATTGCAAACACATTAAAGACGAGCTGAACAAACCAGGACAACTTAGGATGCCTTTTTGCAGACTTGAATTTGAGGGCTTGTGTGGTTTATTTTGTTAGTATCTCCATTTATCTCGTGAGTCTTGGGATTGTCAGAAAAAAAGATCTCGGAAAAAAGGTTCTCAAGATAACTGCATTTCAGATGGTGTAATTGCTGGACCTTACATGTGCACCGTAGCATTTTCATAGCTCTGGTCTGTGTCAGTCAAACTGGTAGAGGGGCACAGAGCCCATTTTTGTGTTTGGGCAGCATTTTTCTGGGGCCTTGGAAGCCATTTTGGGAATATTTAATCCAGTTGAAAATGTGTGATGAAAAATCTCTTAAAAACTAACAAAAATAAACTCAAAGAGCAAAAGTCAACAACATGAAAAAGAAAATAAATGTGTATAATGTTTTCTCTCTTAAACCACTCAAAATTTAGCATAAGCATTTTTGAACTGGACTTCCTTCATGATGCTGCTCGAGGACCTCTGATCTGCTCCCAAATCACAAGGTAGAAGTCAGGAAAAGTAAAGGAACACAAGAAGTGGCAACTTGATGGCTATTGTGGATATCTCAACACAGTGTGCTTATGAGCTTCTATTCCACTGATTTTATGGCCCTGAAGAACATTTCAGTCCAATTTCTGCTGATTTTCCCATTGGATGGAGTTTCTTTCTCTTTGACTCTCCGAAGACTGTGGAAAAGCAGCATCTAACTTAGCTGGCAAACTATTCAGCATACTTTGGGCCACTGTAAGGTTGCCCATGTGAAATCCTGGTTGGTTACTATCTCTAGAAGCTGCAAGAGATGCAATATTGTGGTTTTCCATATAAAAAGCTAAGCTTTTTATCTTAGGCCAGAATAATTTCCTTTCCAATATCAATGCACATCTACAAATGTAAAAAGAATGTGGTTCCCCATGATCTCAGTCCTCTTGTAATAAAGACTGATTCATCAAGACAGTATAAAAATGATGATTCCAGGAGTTAAACAAATCTGAAAATTTCCCAAAACTCTTGCCTACCAAATGCTGTTTCTGTTCCCAGAATTTTCTAGACCAGACAGTCTTCAATTTATTTTTCTTTTATTGATGATAGAGGCCTTGCAGCATTTAGGAGAAGAGAAATGAATTGTGGCAAATAGAAATTACATCCAAGAGGGTTGAAAAATGCAGTTTCTTACTTCTTGGCACTGGAAAATGAAATAGTGTAAGGAACTGTATCTGTTTCTAAGGATTTAAAAATGTAACACAGTTTTCTTCTTTCATTAGATTCTTCCAAGAGTGACTATATTAACTCACCCAGTGCGTTCAGACTCAGTCATTATCGAGTTAGCATCCAGCCAAAGGGGCATGACTGTCAGCTCTTAATTCTGTTTCTTTTATGATTCTGGACTTGTTTTGAAAGTTTCCAGCATCTCCAGGCTGCTCAGAGATTTTAGCACTTGGGAAGAGGAAGGGTTGACCAACTGAGCTTGCAAGGGAGTTTGAGGAGGTGCACAGGGACAGGCAGCATCTCATCTTCCCTGGATATATTAACTCGTGCTGCAAAGGCAGTTACTTCCCTTACCTCTTCTGATCTTCTATTACTGATGTTCATATTTAACTCTTCAATCCCTCCTTCAAAGCAGCCCTGTTGAAAAAAGCATATAGTAATGAAAACAAACACTACTTTCACTTTCATCTCCACTGGCTTCTTTCCCAATTATTTCTCTACTTGATGCTGAAATTGCTGCTTTACAAACATCATTATTGGATGAAAAAGCCAGGTATTGGTGCCACTTTGTGGGTCTTTTTGAGAGACCTGAGATGTCACTGCCAACGCGTAGCTGAGGTGTATTTGAAGCAGAAGAAACCAGGTCTTCCAGTGCTGTTGCAGGACTGTGTCCCACCATCACCCCTGAGAGGAATCTTTCCCATCTCAGAAATTTGTGTTTCTCTGCGGAGAAGACCATACCTATGTGTCTGATGCACACACAAATGCTCATGCACCTCTGCTGGAAGACAACAAGCCTTGTCTCCCGTTGCTGGAGAGGAAAAGAGAAGTAGGGAAGGGTGTTGCAGTTCTCCAGAGTGCAAAGTGACCTACAGCCCCTCAGTGGGAGGCATGAAGTTATGTAGCTCATTAAACCTTAAAAAAGCAAGGAGAGAAGCTGCTTCCAATTATCAGGATGAAAATTAATGAAATAAAAACTACAGACAGGCTGCAGAATTATGCAATAAAAAGGGCTTTGCTGGCATTAACAAGGCGGTGTGTAATATTTGTGTGGTTCTAGCTCAGCCTTGGCTTGAACACATGGTGATTCTGCACATAAAATGTATCCAAATTAATGAATTAAAAATCCTTGATAATCCCGCACACTTTTCTGTTCAGACTTAACTATTATTACTTGGGAAGTCTCCTCAGAAAGGGGAAAGGAGGTTGTGATCTGTTGTCTGAGAAAATAACCTCTTTGTTAGGACCCAAGGAGCCGTGCTTTGGAATGGCTCGCCAGATTCACGCAAGAGCCCAACTGCTGTCTCCTTGTTGTAGGGTCCAACGTAGAAGAAACTGCATATAATGGGGTCCAGGAGAGACCTACCCTTCGGGGGACATGGAATTGAAGCAAAGTGAGTGTGATAATGAATATGCAGGAGAAAAGCTGCCTTTAGGCACGTGAACAGTCTTATTAAGAAGTTGCACATCCACCCGCAAGGAATGTCCTCCACAATGTTATCTCTGCCTCGGGACCCAAACAGTGCTGCTGTGTTAGTCCACATCTAACATCAACCTGGTGGGTTCTGCTATAACCAGAGGTCATAGCCTTCAACATCAAGAGAATGCAGGAGCTTGATGCATTAAATACTGCTTTTTCCTCTAAAAGCCTGGGCCACCCCTTCCTTTTCACTTTCCTTCTCCCAATTCCTATTAAAAGGGAAGGGCACAATTGCCCTTCTAGGCAGCTGAGCAAAAAACGTTCCTTTTTGCTTTGCAAACTCCTTAAATGCAATCTTTGTTTCTGCTGTGGGGATGTCTGTCTGGCATAGGATATACATATGGTCCAGAAAGTGTTCACCAAGGACTGAAGAGCCCTGGCCTGGCGAGCGAGGTACAGTGAGAGCAGTATCCATGAAAATGTGTTAGTGAGATTGCTGTTCCAGTGAATGTAGATACAGAATCTCCAGAGAGGGGAGAATGTTGCAATCTAAACATTTATATTATAAAAAAAATGGGAAATCATTTGCTTAGACATAAATTAGCCCCTACGAGACAGATTTATTGCGGCATGGAATGTTTTAATGAGAAGTGGAGGTTCCACAATCATAGGATAGATTTTGCATCAAAATGCTTGACACAGAAATAACTTTTGGGACGAAATTCTCAACCCTGTGATATTTAGCACTTAACTGGGGATTTGGAAGGAATTTAAGGAAGAGGGATGTTTAAATTGCTTTCTCAGTTAACTTCTGAGCGCTCTGGAGTCTGACGTCAGGTTTACGCACGGGAGCCGTGCTGGGATGCCCACCACGGGGTGGGGGAGAGGTGAGAGCTGAGGTCTGAAAAGCTCACAGAAGTGATGTTTGTGGAGGGCAGCTCTCCCTCTCTCCCTCCTTCGTGCAAAGCCCTCCCTACACCTGGTTCCGGGGGTAAGAGAGATGACAGGAGCCCAACTTCAGAAATATTTTTTTCTCTTTCACCCCTTGCTACCCCAAGGTCCCGTGTTTCACATGCTTCCAAACCGTTTGGTTGAACAGTGGTTGTTCTTGGTGTAGGAATCGACTCCAGGCTCCCTGAATGCATCTGAAAAAGGGAGATAAGATCCAAATCCCTGGCTGTGTGGTGGTGTCAGAGAGAGACAGCAGGGAGTGATTCCCAAAGGCAAATCAGTGGGATTTTTCCTATTTTATATGGCAATAAGCAGTGAGATTTAACAATCTCCGTAAGAAAATGTCAACATATATTCAAAGTCATGAGCTGGATACTCAGCTGAGAACATCTTATTTTTCGCCTGCACTTCTGCCAAGAACAACTTCTTTTGTTTTCTTGTGAGCTGGTGCTTGAAAGATGACAACAGCAACCCCCAGACCTCTTCCTCCTGGTCTGATCTGATGAAATGCACTTGGATAAGAAATAATGAAAAAAAAGAAAAAGGTAAGGATTATGATGTTACTATGTTATTCTGATTGGCCGTTCACTGCAGAATCATAAATATAACAAAATATCAAGGGATTTGAATTCAGATTTCAACTCCTCAGATTTTAACATTGACAATGGGCGTTTTGTAGACCTTTGAGTAAATACAGACGAATGAGCTTGGATGTATGGGCTGGAGTTGGTTTTCACACATAACCACAGAGGGGATGCTGAGCGGTGGCACTGGGGACACCCTTTGGTTAGGACTGAGGGCTGAGTCAGAAAGCATAGTTTTCAAGGTCTGAGTCTCCTTTTTCCATCTCTGGGAACCTGGCAGAGGTTTGGGGGACAGAAGCAGCATGGTGATTTCCACAGATATAGCCAATTCCACCTGAAGATCCCTGAAGAGTTATTACCCTTCATCTCCCAGACTTGGTACTGGGATCCCTATCCTGCTTATCGGCTGACTTTGCTGGTTTGACGCCCTTTATTCAAAGAAAAATAGTCTTGCAGACACCATCCTGGGAGAGTTTGCACTGAAATCCATGGGGTGCTGTTTGTAGTGGAGGCACCGGGATGAGCCGCTGCTCCCTCTGCTCTCAGCAGTTTCCCCCCGCTGACTTTCCCAGAGGAAACATTCCCACTCCTCCAGGCTTGAGGAACAGGAGAAACACTGGCAGAGAGAACCACTGGAAATGTTAGACATTTAGCGGCCAAAGCTGGGGGGAGAGATGGAAAAAACCTGGGACACCTCTGGGACGACTACTCAAAGCACATGCCTGCCACGCTGGCTCCGAAGAATATGAATTTATATTATTTGGGTGTGTAACTTAGGTATTCTCTCTAGGATGCTCAGAAAGATTTTAACAGTCATACTGTGTTTCCAAACCCATAGTTAAGAGGAAAGCAGGTATATAAAGGTTATTTCATGGATGGTGCTTATTAAAAAGCATTTTTGGGGTTGGGAAAATGGGTGTGCGCTGTCCCCAGAACATATTTTAAGCTCAATCAGAGCAGTCCTTTGACTTAGCTTGCACATAGAATTTGTTTTATTTATTTAATGCTAAGAACAGAATATTGTATTTTACAATATTCTTTTGTATATATAGAATATACAATATTCTTTTGTTATTCCCAGAGGGAATAATAATTAAAACAGTAGAACGTCTCCCAGTGACAGAGAGGGTGCAAAGTTGACTTGTCTGCCTGGATTTTCTTTGGCGCTCCTTAGAGATACGGATCCCGATTTGTTATCCAGGTTTTTTCTTCCTCTTTTCATTCCACCGTCTTTCACTGCTGCTGGCATTTCAAAGCCGGCAGTTAAGGAATTACTACAGATAAAAACATGAAAGTTTTATTCAAGAGCAATATCTTCAATACCACAGTATTTGAAGAAAAATCGCAGTGTTCGGTTTTGACACATATGAATTAGGGGAGGGGGAAAAAAAGTATCCCCTTTCCTGTGTTGATAATTTTTAGCAGTTTGGGGCAGAACAAGGAATACTGAAGATTGACCTTGAATTTGTTGTGGTTTTCCACAAGAAAAGGTCATGTTTAAACAGCATAAATGCCTCATCTTTCTAGGAAAAGCTGTTTTCACCTAATTCATAACATGTTTGCAGTTCTTATGTTGGTAATGAACTGCACTGATTTTGCTGCGTAAGTAATAAATTCACCGACTAAATTTTGCAAAAATAGCAACCCTGGCCAGATTTGCAAGATCTTGGGAAAGTCATGAAAACCATCAATCTTGGCATTCAAAAGTTTACAAAGCGAAACTTTGTTTTACACAAGTGCTGTTATAATAATTTATACATTTCATTTAACATTTCTTTTACTTAATAAGTATATAATTCATACAGGACAGAAATTAAATTGTACAACACTTGGTTTCAATTTTGCAGTTCCTATTAGGGGATTTTAATGCTCTCCTATTATTGCTACAGGGTTTTTTTCCCCTGCTATTGGTCCATATCATCCGTGCGTTGGTCAGCTTAGATGAAAAGCCATATTGCATGAGCTAAACCTTTATACTAATGCCACCAAATTAATCAATTCCTACTTTCTGACTTCTGGACCTACCCTAAGGTGAAGGAAACATGATCCACTGAGGATCATCTTGCAATTAAAACAATTCTCTATGAATCAGCATGACAATGCAGGTGCTAAGCAAGCATCTGTTCAATTAAGTTGGTTTAGCAGTTTTGGGGCAAGTCTATTTTGCTTTTTTTTTTTCACATCATTAAGCTTACACTTAATGCTTGCAGCAAACAATAGCTCATTAGTGGATTAGGGGTAATTACCAACAGCAGTCATTATTTCTAAGGCTTAATGGGCCAATTTGCTGCTGTAATAGTACCCCAGTATTGTGGTGCTCGTCAGAAAAGCTGGGGGTGCTGGAATGAACCGTTGCCTTGAAGGCCCTGGAAAAGGCTGACCAATCCCATCACTTCCCAGGACACCCCAGCATGGGCTGGACGGGGTTCTTCCACCAGCTGGGGGGTCCCATCAGCTCCCAAGCTTGTATTTTGGGAGATGGATTCAAGCTGAAGGGCATCCACTTGGGGACAGCTACCTGTCCCCAAAGCTGCCTGGATCACTGGCTGTGAAATATCCCTTAAGGAAAGGGGCAATGGCCAGAAGATGTGTCCATAGGTCCAGTGGCATTGTCCCACCTGGAGCCTCTCTCCAGGATTGCACAGTGATTTTTTTGAACCTTTTCCTGTTCTCATTTGGAAGAGAGACTGAGAGACCATATCTAGCCACTGCCCAGGAATGAAAGTCTTCCACGAAGCTCTGTCAGAGGTACCACCTTAGCTAAACATCTGGTGGGCTGGAGGAATTCTTCAGGAATATTTATACAAATTGTTAAGGGATGTCTATGGAGCTCAACCAGAATGGCCCACACCTGCAGCATTATGGTAAGGAATTAGATTCACTTGCCATTGCACCACCTTCCAGTGACATTCAATGACCAGAATTAAGAACAAGTGGCAAAAAATATTCCTGACCTGAAAAAGGTTGAATCATTCAGGTCCATCTTCAAATTTCCCAGGCTGCCTGTGAGTCTCAGCATCTCCATCCTCTGTACAGTCCATGGGCAGGGGTTGAGCAGAGACAGAGTGCAGAGGACTGAAGGAACCACTAGAAAAGTCGAAATATGTGTAATTGTGGTCCTGTTTGCAAGCAGAGTAAAATGATATTGACAGCTATGTTTTTATTTTTAGCATTATATTTTCAGTCACTCATTTCAACTTAGAGTACCATATCATTTTTCTGCTTTTAGGAAGGGGATTAAGAAAGGGAAAAAAAGACATAATGCTATAGTGGAGTTAAGTGCCACTTCTTTCGGCTCCTGTCAAATCTTGTAATTTGGAATAATTACCAGTGTCAGGTTTGGGGAAGGAGCTTGATGTAAATTGCCTCGATCCGTACTCATCCTGTGAAAAAAGAAAAACAGCGTGTTAGAAGGTAGAGGACTGAATAGGCATCACCAGGAAAATCACTGTTTAAGCAGCCTCACTTTAATATACCTCACTGTGTTTTATCTCCCTTTTTTTTTTTTTTTTTTTCCATGTCGCTCAGATCTGGGCAAATCCTGCTCGTGCTGAAACCAGTGGTGATTTCTCATTTATTTTAATAGCCCAGCCTATAGATTTCTGCTTAGCAGGAGGTCTTGTGGGTTGCTGAACATTGTATTCATTACTATATATGATCCTTTAAAAAGCAGGGAAAAGCTAGCCAGGCTTATTTGTAGCTCCATGCAGGGGAAAGACCAACCACCTTCTGCAAGCACCCTCAGAAGAGGTTTGGAGGAACCCATGTGGATTAGGTCCAGCCCTGCAGGCCAGCCTCGGTGTCCTGACAAGCCTTAGCAGGGGTATCCGTGTTTTCTGGGTAGTACAAGTGAGGATGACAGCAGTTTTGTGCTGGGATATGTCTGCTTCAGCCTGAGGCTTCCAGTTGATGTGGAACAAGAGGAGATGCCCAGGTTGCAGTAGGGAAAGGAGCTTTCTGGCTTTGGCCTGCTCTCATGTCCTATCCAGTTGCTTTCTTGCATCTGCAAGTCATCTGAAATTTTAATTTATAATTTTTTTTTTTTTTTTTGGATGGGGAAAAAATGTCCTTCTCAGAAGCAATTGTATACTTCTAGTGAACAGAATCCAAAACCCAAACCCCATAAAAACTTGAAAATAATCAACCCACTTTTTTGGAACATGACTCAGAAAAGAGAGCATTTTTTATTTCTTTCCACTTTGTGTGCGTAAAAAAACATGCCTCGTTTTTCCCTCTTTACAATTTCTTTTGAGTTATGGGAGCAGTTTCTGTCCGTGTATTGAAATCGCCATAAAAATCACAGTGTATTGCCTTCTCTACTTCTTGGAAAATGGCCTTCAGATCCTGGCACCATCATGAATGCCATGACGGGATCCCAGGTAGGAGGTTTCGAGCTGGGAGGTTTTTGCAATCATGTCCCAAAATTGCTGTCCCATTGTCATCCCTAAATCCTGGGAGCAATCAGATGGCATTAGTGATCCCAAAGGCTCCTGTCATGAAAATGTCATCAAAGCTCACTGCCCTGGACTTCAAGACAGCAGACTTTGGCTTCTTTAGGGACCTGCTTGGTAGAGTACCATGGGATAAAGAGGAGGAGCCCAAGAGGGAAGAGGGAAGGAGGGCTCAAGGAAGCTGGTAAATATTCAAGAGTCACCTCCTCCAAGCTCAGGAGTGATGCATCCCAACAAAGAAAAAGTTAGGCAAAAACACCAGGAGGCCTGCGTGGATGAACAAAGAGCTCCTAGAGAAACTCAAACACCTAAAGGAAGCCTACAGAGGGTGGAAGCAAGGACAGGGAGCCTGGGAGGAACACAGAGAAATTGTCTGAGCAGCCAGGGATCAGGTTAGGAAAACTAAAACCCTGATAGAGTTAAATCTGGCCAGGGATGTCAAGGGCAACAAGAAAAGCTTATGTAGGTATGCCAGTTACAAAAGGAAGACTAAGGAAAATATGGGCCTTCTCCAGAAGGAAACAGGAGATGTGGTCGTCCAGGACATAGACAAGACTGAGGCCGAGCCCTGAGTGTGCTGGACACCCCCTACAAAGGATGCCCATATTATCACACTTGCTGGCAAGAGCAGTGATGTAGGGGAAGGTGAGATAAGAGCATAGCGTGGGGCTGCTGTAACTTCTTGTGGAATTTAATAGGCAATAAAATCACATTTGACAGAAAATATATTTTGCAGATTATTTAATTACATAATATTGCAGTTATTATAGCTGTATTACAGCAACAGTGAGGGGCCCAGGTGAAGCCCTGCTGTGTGTGCATTGCCTAAGTGCATCAGGGGGGGTTGTTTCTGCTCTACAGTTAGTAATCTAAACTGAAAAACGTTACAATGGGAAATTGGGGCTCAGAGAAATCAAGCAATTGACCCAAATTATTAGAAAATTAATAGGAACTCTTGGGAACCCAGGACAGACCTATGGGGTTCCATTTTACAGATGTGGTGTTCACTTCATCTATGAGCCTCTTCAAAGCTGTGAATAGACAGCTCTGATTTTCTGTTCAATGCCACAGAAACATTCAGTCAAAGAGCATGAAGGAAGCAAAATTTCTCAATTCCTGCATCATTTTCTTCTAAAACGTAGGAAAACTCATCCATATTTGAAAATATTGGCTAGTAATATCTGATTTGACAAATTCTAGTAATCACAAGCTTACACGGAGAGAGATAAAAATAACACAGAAAAGATAATACTGAGCTCAATTTAGAAGCTCTGGACTGAAGTGACTCAAATGAAGCCCCACGATGTCGCGGATGATGTCATATCCCCATGTGTTTATCCCGTGGGAGCTCTTCACCATGAGCATGCCCTACAGCTTCCCGAATCCTCCAACGCTCTCGGCGCCGCTGGGTGTGCTGCTCGTCTAAATATCCCCTTGTTACAACTCGTCTCAGGCAGTGGGTAATCTCCTACTATCATAATATACTTTAAAGCATAAAGGAAGTCAAAATAACATTCATCTGTATCGAATGTGGCTGGTGGGAGCAGGAATCCTGCCAAGCACCGGCCCGGCAGTCACCCATGGTGAGGCGGCAGGAGTACGGTTGAGGAGCTCTGCAGTGGCTAATCCTGTTGTCATCTGAATTAACTTTCAAACAGGGGGGGATATGGGGGGTGGTGGTGGGGAAAACCCCAGCGGTTGCATAATAAGCGGCTTAAGGTCTTGAGGTGGGGAGTAATGTGTGTGTTTTGTGCACACGCCTGCTTAGCAGTAGCGCTGTGGATGTCACTTCGCTGTAAGAGGATTGTTTCCCTGGGTAAAAGGGGTGATGCTCTTCAACGTGCTCCAGCCACAAGCTGAGTTT
>JAOQGH010000051.1:42915459-42996744 GCA_025769975.1 Gallinago jamesoni
TTCTCCAGGCTGAACAACCCCAGCTCTCTCAGCCTGTCCTCATAGGAGAGGTGCTCCATCCCTCTGATCATCCTTGTTGCCCTCCACTGGACCTGTTCCAACAGGTCCATGAGAGGACCTGTTGAAAGAGGAGAGATGTTGTTGTTTGGAGGAATCTGAAGTCTCATTGTCCTCCCCTGGAGAAAAGAGGGTTTTTTTCTCTGGGACCTGGGTTTCAGGTGAGACACTGCTGTCTTTCCAAAGGGCTGATGTGCAGCTTGGCCAAGTTAAGGGTACAGATCAGTGGTATGCCCAGTGGTCACTTCATTTGCTCTGGTCTCTCTTGCTTCAGGCGGCTCTTGGTGCAATCAGAGTGTCCCCAGAGAGATCCCAGCCAGGGGCCAAGGGAAAATCCATGGCCAAGCTGTGGGCTGAGCTCTCGCTGTGTTGGGGAAGGCAGGGTGCGATGGGGAGCCAACAGCTGGGCTGCTCTGCAAAAGGGCAAAGCATCTGCTGAAAAGGCTCATTAGCTTTTCAGTTTTTAATTTCTACAGAAGACAGAGCTGGGCCCCAAGGGGGATGACAGCAGCCCAGCGGCCGAACTGAGCTGCAGTCACTGCTCCGTTGATGGCTCTGTGGGGTCACCAGCCACGTAAGATGCTTGCCAGTATTTAAAACCTGCATTGTTGTGGTTTAAACTTGGGAAGGATTTTTTTTTAAGGAAAGCTTGATGTCAGGATAAATGCCAAAAAACCCTGAGCCTATAGCTGGTGGCGCAGAGATCGCTGCAGATGCTCCTGGGCAGGCTGTTTGCTCTGCACTTCTCCTCGGAGCACATCCCTGGCAAGCAGGTTCAAGAGACAGCGATTTAGAGTGAGTTGTTCCTCTCTCAGCTGGACAGGGAGATGCTTCCGCTGCGGTGATTTATTTTATAAGCCAGAAATAGAGAGATTTCGCCGATAACCGTTTGTGGGTCCAGCTCTTCCGCCCCCTCTGCTGGCTGCCAAGCATGCGAGGTCTGAGACCAAAGCCCCCGAGAACCATGGTGGGGCCTCAACCAGAAGAATGGGCATCTCAGCCCTACTGTGTGTCCCCGGACACTTTTGGGCCATGAGAAGTGGCTGTTGGTAGGGGATGGAAGAGGGACAAAGGTAGTCCTCAACCAAAAATCACTGCTTGCTTGCCTTGGGTCTCCCATCCTCATGTCTCTGCTGCAAGGGCAAGTACTTGTGGACTTCAACATCGAACAGTTAAGGGGATGATGAGACTTTTAAAGCCAGTTTTTGCCTCTCTTGGTTGAATTGCTCAGTGCCTAACTCTAAATGTTCTTATTTTCCCCCACCAGTTGGGATATTCATTAATCTCTCACCAGATATTTTGGTGTCTTGTAACTGGGCTCACACTTGAGTCCTTCCTCACGTTACAAAGTCCTTCACACCCATTTTTGCGGAATTTGTGGGAACTCACCATCTGTGAGACCTCTGCAGCTCCGTCACGCTTGGCTAACTGGGACCACAGGTCTGATATCAGCAAAATGAACGAGAAATGGGTTGTCTGGTGGGAGGGCTGGTGGCTTCAGGCCAGGCTGGCAGGGCTGAGGGTTGGGGGAAGAAAGACAAAGACCAAAAATAACCCTCCCCCAAAAAAACCAACCAAACAAAAGAGACATACCTTCTCAATTTTTTGGGAAGGGCCTCAATTTTAACTTTCTGCAGCTCTTTTTTAGAAGTCTGGCTATTCCCTTCCCAGCTCTGCTACTGCTGTCTCTTGCAGCCATGGGCAAGACACTTATTCTCTAATCTGAAATCTGTCAAGCAGGGAGTAGGATGGTTTCTTTTGCTAAATATGTTAAGATTTACACACCGAGTAGTGTGGATTTTTATTTCCAATGTGTGTAATGAATATTTCAGGAGAAGGAGGGTCCTGGACCCACCATTTGAGATTCATTTACTTCTGTTCTGCAGATTCTAGGGCACTTTGGTTCCATTTGTGTCAATCTTTACATTTTCAAGTCTCCTCGTTGAGGTGAATTGCCGAGGAAGGCTTTGCTGCCCTTTTAGCAACGTGATGGGGATGGAGTCCCTGGGTTTGGGAAGGGGAGGTGGAACTACGTGCTTCCAGAGCTGATGGTCATTTCGTGATAAAGTGATAATGCTAATAATCCCTAGGTTCTTTTTTTCTTTTTTTTTTTCTTTTTTTTGCCTTTGAACTGAACACTTTGCCTGTCTCAACCATGGTTGCCTTTTTGAACTGTCAGTTTGGGAGGATTAGATGCATGTTTAGGCTGGGTGAACTCATGAATGAAAATATTTTCCTTGGCAGTTTTTAAAATGCTTCCCCCCTTTAAGAGCTGAACCCTTTGGCAACAATCTGCTTTTTGCCCAGATTACCACTGTCATTTTGGGAGGTCTTTTCCCGCAGAACAAACAATGGAATTTTAATAACACAGTGAAACAGAGTCAGGCCCGCTTTATTTATATTTTCTTTATTTATGCTTGAATACTTAGTATGCAGCTCCAGCAAAGACAAATTTAAGCTTTGTATTACTTCAAAATGATGAATTAAGCTCTGGGAGATTTACTTCCCCAGAAAAAGCTATTTTGATTCACTGCTTTGAGCACATCTCATAAGAACAACAAATATCAGAGAAATTAAAAAAATATATATAAATTAAAAAAAAGAGTAAAAATTGCAGATGCAGAGTGGAGCAGATGCAGCACTGCTCTTTCTGCAGGCAGGTCTGCCAGCATTTGCACCGTGGCTCCCTGCCTTGGTGAAGGTTTGACTCAACTGACCATGTATTTAATGTTAAGACCTACTTGCATCTGTGTGTTGAAGTGCTCAAACCAACACCAGCTTTTGCTACCTGAGCAAACTGGAGCTGGTTAAGCTCCCAGTGCCATCGCCTGCTGGGCTCTGCTTGCAGGGCATCCTTCAAAATTGACTCATTTCATACAGGGGCGAAGAAATCACAGCCATGCAAAGAGAATTGGGAGTTGTCTGAAGTGGAGCATAACATAGCATCTCTTAAGGCAATCGGCTTGTTCTGGCTATTACTAAACTGAAATGAAGTAGTTTGTGACTCGCACGAGCTCTTCCCAGAAACTCTCATAGGTTTGAACATCAGTTTTTTCTGAGCAGGGTTGCACTGATTGCAGTGGTAAATATTATTGTGTTCGATGATTAAGCCCTTAGGGTTTCCTACAGAGTATTTTTCCCCAAGAGAGAAATTTTCCATTATTTTATTTTCCCTGCACACTCCCTTCACTCCTGATGGACCATCCTCCTGATTTCCCAAGCCCGAGCAAGGAGCCGAAGGATGGAGATAGTCCCAGATCACGTAGAACAAATCCGTTCCGGGGCTTTCAGTGTTAAACAGCTCTCTGTCAGATAAGCCATTGATACGCTGCTGCCTTCAATTAGGGAGATGGGATAAGGTATGGATGGAAAGCAGCCAAACATACTGGTGGCTTTGGGTCTGGAGATGGACTAGATTGAGAGGGCCAGCAGTGCATGGGAAAGAAGGGTTGTACCGTGGGAGCTGCGGAGAAAGGGAAGGAACTGGGGTATTTCAAAGGATGCGCTGGGTATTACTGGTGCCTTATTGCTCTGCTTTTAGCACCGCTGATGATATCCTGCTTCACTGGAATCCCTTCAAGTGATTTCAGCGCGCACAGAGCGTGGCAGGCAGCTCATTGCTGCAGCCCAAGAGGAATCTGAAAAAGCCGGCGAGCGGGGCTGGAGCAGAGCAGGTCCCTGAAACACCCTTTGCTGAACACAACCGTGATTTTTCAACTCGGATCTTGTCAGCACTTGGTGGCATTCGGTACAAACCTGAGTGACACGGGCACTGGCTCTCTCGTGGTGGGTAACCTGCCTTTCGCTCCCCTGCGCTGGCCAAAGGATTTCTGGAAAGCCCCCCGCCTGGTTGCCCGGGGCGTGTTCCTGTGGTCACACATCCACGGGAGGAAACACCAGCTAAACCCCGTCAGAATTTCATTTGGCTGCTGCCACAGCAAGAGCCAAAGGGTTCAGCCATCTCATCACTGAGATACTATAATTACCCAGCTACTGGAAAGCAGTGTCTGCCAAGGATATTACAGCTGCTTTTCCAGTTCCCTCCTCTTGTAAAATCAAGGGTGAAGAAGCTGCAGGAACATGGCTCGCGTCCAGGAATGTGATAAAGATGCAAAGAAAAGCAACGATTCATGGTGGGAATTAACCTCCTCAGCCACTTGCTGTACTGCTGCTTGTCTGGATCAAAGATGATGCTGTATCTGCAGCTGTAGAAGATGTTCTTCACCATCTGGATTGATGGGAGGTGGCTACTACTTATCCAAGAGAGTCTACTTAAAGCAGAGCAGCAGTTTGTAGATAAGAAAAAATGCTGCTGGTGACTGAGGACCTTTGGTTGAGATTTTAACATCTCCTCCAGCTAAGGAATTTGTCTTCATACCTTGCAGGGCAGAGCAGGTGGAGCTGGTGGTGGAGCTTGCAGGAAGGAGAAGAGCTTGTCTGCTCTCCGTTTTCTACCTTTACACCAAACCCTAGTTTTGAGGCAGAGTGTGGAAATGCAGCACTCTGTGCTCTCAGCCTTTGGAGGGAGCACGGAAAAGTGAAGAAGGAATTTGAAAGCCAGGAGAACTGTCAGCTCTGCTGCTCCCCCAGGTTCCACCCACCACTCTCCCTCTGCAGCCAACAAGAAGCAACATAATTGGCAAAGTACACACAAACCAAGTGCTGCAATTGGGGCAGTGAGTGGCTTCAAGAGCAAAATGTATAAGAAAGAAGAAATCAGAGTCTTTGGACACCCAACTCCATGGCACACCAGTGCAGCCTCAGCGGAGGAGGTGTTTAACCTCCTCCTGGAGTATCAGCACCAACAACCCGGGTTCTCCTGTGCCAAGAGGGTATTGGTGCCAGGGATGGGTCAACCAGCAGCCTGGGGAAGCAGAGAGCACCCAAATTTTGGTGGCTAAATGCCAGTGCTGCGTGCCCTGGGCTTGTCCTGGCAAAGGCCACCACTGGGTGTGGTGGCTCCAGGATGGCTGGTGAAAGGCATGGGATGGGACCGGGCACGCTCCAGGAGAACAGAGGATCTGGGAGCAAAGGAGAGAAATGGGGATGTGCAGACATGAATGGGATATCTGTGTAGAGCTAAAGCTACAGGCTGCATGTTCTAAGCTCGTGACAGCATCCCTGGGGCTGGGTCTGCTGTGTCAGTACTGTGGGGGATTTCCAGAGGACCTCAGCTGCCCTCTGAACTCAGCTGCCCAAAATCTGGCCAAAAGAGCAGGGTGGACAAGCAGCAAGGCTGCTGTTCTTCACAGCCCCTTGCCTCATCTCGTCTCCCACCCTGATGGCTGTGATGAACACAGAGCCGTCACACAGAGGTGACAGCCTGGACCGCATGTTGTCCTGGTGAGTCCCACCAGCACGACAGTGCCTGGTAGGAGTCTGCCATCCCTTGCTCTGCATCCTGCAAGAGCCAGGATGTGCTGCTTAGAGGGCAGGGAGAACAGGCACTAAGCTCTGATATAATAAAATGTATTTATTTATTTATTTTTTCATAATTTACTATGAACCTAGTGCAAAAGTATCCCATGTCTTACATTCTGCCAAAGACTTTCTTAACCGTGTCTGGGACCTGCTTTTATTGAGGTTGATATTTCGCTATGCACCAACGGCCCTTTGAAACAAGAACAAATCATTTTTAAAAAGGCTTCTGTATCAGCCCAGCATCCAAGAGCGCTGAACACGAGCCAGAACTGCTACAGGCTGGAAGCAGATAAAGGGTGGAGAATCGTGCTGTACCTGCACGTATCCGTTTCCCAACGTTGTCCCAAGTGCCTCGCAAGCATTTAGTCAAAAGACAAGAGGAGAAAACGCACAAGACATTAAGTAAGGAGCCTGAGCTGTGAGGTCAACAGCTCCTGAGCTGGAGGAATGGCACTCAATGAATCATTCACAGCAGCCAAGCGGGTCAGTTTAAAAGCTCTTCTGTTGTTCTAGGTCCTGGTCTTGTGAACCCTTAAACGAATAACCTCATGGTCCTACCAACAGCTGCTGCTGGAGTCCACGAGTCTGATATCTGCAGATCCGTTGGATTCAACAGAGCAGTGAATGGCATCACCTAGAAGTCTACTCATCTTTTCATGAAGAAGGCACGTGTTTCTTGCCTTTATTATTAAGGTATGAAAAAGTAGTTTGTCAAAATCAGTGTGCCTCCACGCTAATAGAGATGAGGAGGGGCGAGTTGCCATTATTAAACCCTTCTCCTGATGAACTGTCATGTTCTTCCACCACCAAAACCACTTGCAGGGCTGAGGATTGGATGGAGAAAGGAGGGAAAAACGTCTCCGTCCTGAGGAGGGGCTGGAGGTGTGGGCACGGCTCGACAGGCGCATTCGTGAGTCCCCTTACCCAAAGCTATGCCCAAACCTGCTGAGCAATTTCAAGAGAAACCAAGGACACCTAAATTGAACCTAAATTGTAGTTTTGAGTATTTAACCATTTGTGATTAAATTTTATCAGGCAGTCCAGTCATTTTAATTAGTTGGACCAATAGCTTTAATTTGGATAATGGTTTGATTTCTTTTTTTTTTTTTTTATTTCTGGTCAGTGAGGTCAATGAAAACACTTCAATTTTTTTGGCTAATGCAAAATACGAAGTCAATGCTTTGTTGTCCTTCCAGCATGCTGTACCTGCCTTCCGCGGGGTCTCAGATATCAGAGTTTAATCAATATTAAGTCATCCACATAACCTAAGTGTTTGCTTATGTTCTTTGAATTGTTGCATCGAGAACCGCAGTGATGCCCCTAATCTGCTTTCACTGGGCTCCCCCGGACCCTAATTATGTCATTTAGAGGAGGACATTTCCTGGCAGCAGTTCCTCAATTCACTGCAACAGCCACTCTTGGAATATGGACAAAACAAGGCTGTAATAGCTAGCACATGTGAGCGATGGCTACGGGGACAATTAACCTTCATTTAAGAGTGAGCACAACTCCATTTTGTTTAATATTTCCAAATGATGGTACCTTACAAGCAGTAACACTGACCCCTCTGGCATTACACTGAGGTATGTCATTCCCTTGGAAAGGGGACGGATATTCCAAAGCTCTCCAGAAACGCTGGATAGGGCCAGGATCCCGTGGGATCCTCCGTGTGCATGGAATTGTGCAATGGCAAAAAGTTTCCATGCAGGTACGAGCTTCAGGCAATCTGTTAGCAACCAGCTGCGGGTGTTGGCGAGAGTAATTAGTAAATTAAAATGCACTACGTTTCTGTGCCTAGACTTTATTTTTGTAGGGTTAGATGAAAAGGGGAAGATTTAAGCTCACACAAGAGCCTGGGACCACGTAGTGGTGGGAGACACACATTTGCGCTCAAAAAACAGATCCTTTCTGGGTATGGTTGTTTTAGTTAATTTAGTTGTCATGAAGGTTGTTCCCTCCTGCAAAACTTGGCTTAGGAGCACTCAAACCATGGGCAACCCGTGCCAGAGGGTGGGAATAAAACTCCAGCTCACCTGAGTCCACTCCAGACACCATCTACTGACCCAGGTGGGCTTTGTACTGTGGTGGGAGGTCCAAGCGACCATTTCATATCTTCAGTATGACATCTTCAGACATCTTCGGTATCTTCCTGCTGGGAAAACGTGGAGCTCACGAGTGCAGCAACAAACCAAAATATCCACCAAACACTTTAGCTGGTTCCTCCTCACATCTGCAGTTCACCTGAAAAGCCATGACTTATGAAAAAATGATAAAAAATTCATTTGTCGGTCCTAATAAATAATGTTAGTAGAGGCTTTTGTGGCCGCCTGCAGGATACAAACGCTGAACACCTTTTCAGGACAAAAGGCTTCCAGGTGCTGCGACCATCAATATTTCAGAAGGTGCCAGGTCAAGCAGTTCACTGATGCCCACAGTGTCACTGCCACGAATTGCTAACATTTCGCTATTTCTCCTGTTAGACCTTCTATTAGGTCTTTTTTTTTTTTTTTTTTTTTTAATACCCAACAGTTTCATGGATGAAAAATTGATGAAGAATTCCAGGGAAAGCCAGGCCAGTCCCGATGGAAGGGAAGCTCTTGGCTGACATAAAACTTCCTGATAGCTGGGATTGCGTGTGCTGTGAGCAGGGAAACTTGGGGGGAAAGAAACAAAGAGACAAGAAGGAAGTAAAAAAAATAATACAGGCAGATAAATAATGATAATATAAAAATGAGGGGTAATTTTTTTGCAGATTCCTTGAGCCAAACTGGCTTTTCCTTTCCTCTGCTTGGCACAGCCGAGGGGCAGCTCGACGGAGACGTGCAGCCCCTCTGAGCAGCTTTGTTTGTCTCTGACGCATCCGACGCTGCCACAAATTATTGATAAAATCACACGAGGCCAAAACCACAACCAACAGCTTCCCCAGAGCCAACATCAAGGTGTTGCTACTCCTCCTGCTCGTGTTTACTGAATAAAATAACCTTATAAGTAGGGGTTGTAAAAGGCTGATAAGGTGCTTCTATTTAGCAAAACATCAAAGGCAAAGGTTTATGTGAAACGTAACAGAGACAATGAGAAATAAAGTTGATATAGTTTGTGCGCTGATAAAAAAATCCTCATCTGTTTTGCATTCACATATGGAACATATTCCCCAGGGAGAGCGAGCGACATATTTTTAGGACACTATTTCATCTTAGCAGATCAATGTACAGGCTATTAAAACTCCATTTTTCCATGAATGATAAGTGTAATTACATCTCTCTTGCAATAAAAACTAGTGCTTATTAAATGTAAATATTTAACAATGATTAAAATACATTTGAAGGAAACTTTATAGCTTTCGTTTATGCGTTCCCATCTGGGTTGCCTTTCCTAAACTACTATACTTTTCGGAGAGTTATTAAATTATTATTTTGAGAAGGACTAACACGCGGCGTGTCCCTTGCTTCACTTTTAATTTCACCCCCTTTCGGAATTTATTGAAGTCTGGCGAGTTTTAAGATCCAGTCAATGCCCTATTGTATTTTGTAGAGCTGCATCGAGGGGAAAGTGGCTTCACGAGGTAGGAAACGCCACACTGACATGTCCTTTGTGCGTCCAGATTTGATGGCCAGATATAGTTTCCTGGCTCCACGCGCTCCAGCTCTCATTTGTTTCCAAAGGAAGGAAAACCTTAAATGGGTTCCTTCAGTTTTACGGATGGCCCTTCTGGGGCTGTTTTAAAAAGAAAGCTTCAATAAAAGGTCCAACCTTACAAATTGCTGAGAGGAATAAGTAGCATTAAGGGGTGCGTGTCCCTGGCCCCGGGCACGATTTGTAGCTCTACAGGCAGGACTGACCCTTCACAAAGCAACCTGATGGGATTCCTTGGGAAAGGAATTCCCGGGTAATGGAGGGTTTGTCAGATCCAGAAAATAAACCCCGTTTCCAGCAAAAATCTTCCCTATGGAAGGTCATTTTAAATTAAAAAAAAATCTTCCCTATGGAAGGTCCTTCCCCCGCAAGCATCCCAATAGATTTTAAGAGAGTTGAAGTCAGTTTTCTATTAAATCCTGCAGTCAATTTAAAAGTTGCATTGCAGGGATATAAACTATTAACACTGCCATGGAACGGCTTAAATACTTCCAGAAAGGACACCACTCGCTGTTAAATTTTAATAAGTTCTTGATATAATTTGTGCTCAGATACGTGCTGCTTTCACCCCGTTCACTTTTACAAGGGCCACACTCTTCCAGCGACCCCAAATTCTCTCACAGTGTTTTCCCTTTATTAAAGGAAAGGAAAGAAAAGGAAAAAATAGCTTCACACTCGAGATCATTCCAAAAGGCTGGAGTTAATTTTTAATTTGACGAGTCATTTCGGTCATGTAAGCAAGATCACCAAAGTCAGTTACTTACTTGAGAGGGTGTTAAGGGGATCAGGCCGCTGAGAGCTCATTAAAACTCCTCATCCTGTAAAGAATCAGGAGCTCAAACCGCTGCAGAGTTTCTTGGAGTCACCAGGTGCCCTTTATTGCAAAAATCACGTTGAAAAATTCACTACCTGTATAATTTAAAAAAAAAAAAAAAATTAAGAAAAAAGAGAGAAAAACTCTGTAGCCTTGTCCAACATGTTTAAAAATAAGAAATAACTGCCCCAAATTTCTCATTCCGGGAGCGAGCCAGCTATCCCAACACCCAGCAAGGAGGGTGCTCACGCATTTAAAACATCTTTAGAGTTGATATCCTCCTCCTTTCAGTTTATTAAGCTCCTTTAGCAACCCCGAGATGCTGCAGTAGAGAAAGGCTCAATGCCTGTGTGTGGTTTTTCAAATCGTTTTCTCCGAGGAGGAATATTTTCGCTTTAAATAAATCTCCCTCCTTTATTGCAACTCAAGAAAAAAAAAAAAACCCACACAAGGAAGAGGCTATTTATTTCCGAAATAACACACAGGACATCATTTCACAACAGTATATTCAGTGGTTTAAGTTACATCTGATGAAAGGAAAATTAATTTAAGGCAGTGATTTTCCACAAGATAAACCTTTGGAAAATAAAGATTTCTCCTAGAGAAAAATAAATAGTAGTAACACAAAAGGGCTTGGCAGCGTGGGCACCTTTAATTGCTTGTTTAATTAAACGAAACTAAATTTCCATCAACTACATTTCCATTTATTTATTTTTTACATATTTTTGGTTATGAAAAATATTGCTTAAAGTTAGAACATACGTTTGTTGGTTTTAATTGCAGACGTATTTTTCCTACGAGAGCAAACAGCACTTCTGGCACACAATAATGTCAGAATAACGCAGGCAAACTCCCCTGGTGACTTTTGTAGCCCTAACACAAGACAAATATTTGTGTATTTTTGGCTGTTCCTGTTGCCATTGAAGCCAATGGGGCACCAACCCTGCTGGGACTAAGAGGAAGTGCTTTCTGATCCAGATCTGATGAAATAATTCAAGGCAATCAGTTTTCTAGTATTTCTGGGTCATTTTCACACAATGATTAAACATAAAACACAGTCAGACGCGCGAGCACAGTCAGAAAGCTCATACATCTGCACGTGAGCTTTGAGTTAAAATCCCCTAAATATGCTACAAGTTCTCAAATAATATCAGGTACCTGTGGAAAATTCTGCGTGTCTTAATAATCAGCCCTATCTGTGAATTTTACCTACACAAGTAATTTCTTCCAAGTCATCATGTCTGCTTGTCAGGGCGAATTAAGGACTGACTCAAATAATATACTATTATTTATATCTTGGACACACGGCTTTATTACCCGTGGTCTCCCTCAGATTTCACTTCTCAACACACGTGTTTAAAATGCAACGTCCCCTAAAAAATCTAGTTTGCCTTTAGAAAAATAACCTTTCTTCTTCTTTCAGGTTTTATATTTTTTGGATTTGCTATTCCTCTCTCCTGTCTTATAAACTAGCCTCCTGGAGGTGTTTTAAATTTTAAATACAACATAAAAGCATGCATTCTATGATTCTATGATATATTCTGCATGCGTACGTTGGAAATAAAAGAGCATGAGGCTGTTTTCACGGACATTAAAAAGGGGAAATCATTGCCTTCGCTTCTGTCCTTTGTTCCCACAATAGTTTCTCAAATTTAAAATTGCAATCCAGTGTTCTGGCTTTAACCCGTGGGCTTTGCTCTGGCCGAAGCTGCTTTCATCTCTTTCCTGACAAAAATGAAATATCAGCCTGCCGGCGTTACCGGGTCCTTTCAGCGCGGCTGGTAATAATGCCCTTTCCATAATTCTATAATGGCAGATTCAGTACTGAATAATTATACATTATACAGAATAGCAACTGCCTATAGAAAAAATAAAAATAAAAAAGGACCTGATCCAAGCCCCTTAAAATCATAGTTTTGTTTTTCTTTTTCCTGAAAGCTGCATTTTCTGAATGTTTAATAAATGTAAAGCTGATGCAAAGCACATGGGTGACACAGTTCTGTGCCGCGTCGATGTCCATCCCAACGTGAGATGGACACTGCTCTGAGGTGTGAGGGCTGAAACCCTCCCTCCGTATTTTCCTATGATTTCATCCTGCACAGGTAAGGGTAAACTAAAGTGTTCCATTCAGGTGGAAAATTGGCTGAAGGAAGCAGCTACACCTGCATTTCTTGGTGCTGCTTTCCCCCGCGCGGGGCAAATTTGCCATCGCGAATACAGGAGTCAGCACAGAAATTTACATTTTTGTGGAATAAATCATCCGCACCCAAAACCTTCCCATCTCTGGGCTGCTCGCGGCGGGCAACAGCAAAGCCCAGGCCGCTGACACAGATTTTTACCCACAAACTGGGAGATTCTGCCGGGCTAATAAACCCCTTCTGGTACTAATGAATTATTTCATCGCTTCGCTGTCCACCGGTTCCTCCCCGCGCTTGGCAGCCAGAGAGCCATTTCATCCCTGCTTTCCTCCAGCAGAGCCCGGGATGTTTAGACTTTTCTGTGGTGGCTTTTATACCATCGGGCTCACCCCGAGGGCATCTGTGACCGGGCTTGGGCTGGGGGGTGGTGGGGATGGGGGTGGAGAGAGAGCCTGGACCTCCAGCCGCAGCCCCCGAGGCTGTCACACCAGTCCCTGTCACTGTTTGCTGAGGGTTTTTAGCATCTCCCTCAGCATCTGCCGCTCTTTCGTAGCATTTTAGGGAGCAGAAGGGGGGGAAAGGCAGCGAGGAACAACATCAAACCCCTCTCTTGCACCATTTGTTTCTTGAAAAAACCCAGGGAACACCCTTAACCGCGACTGAGATTTCTCGCTTCTTGATGGGAAAACGCTAAGGGGGGAGATGGTGGGGGGGTGGGGGGATGCTTTAATCTTGCTGTATAGCCCCAAGTTCAGGGCTTAAAGCTGAAAGCTTGCAGTTCCAGTTCCTGCTCTTTTTGCAAGGATTTCTGACAGGACGTATTGTAGCTCGCAGCGGCATTAATCCCCCCGACAGCCCCTCCGCCGCTGACACCTCCCCGTACCACCCAGGCTCTGCTGGCCCAAGGCTGGCGGCGGGAGGAGATAAGGCAGCCCTCGTTCCTCCCAGCCCCTAATTGCTCCCATTTATTGCCGGTAGGAAATTTGGGAGAGGGGCCCAGCCCTGGTCTTTCCCTCCTTTCGCCGCCAGACGAGCCCTTTCAGCAGCCGGAGCATCAACCCCGGAATTTTTGCCCTTAAAACTCATAAGGAGCTCCCCCCGCCCGGGGAGGGAGACTGAGGAGCCCAGATTCATACCCCTGCAATTAAGGGCAGAATTTGGCCCTAAAAATCCCGCTGCTGTAAACAGCCGGGCTGCGGGTCAGCACCGAGCGCGCAGCCCGGGATTAACGGCAGCTCGCTACCGGAGCAATTATCTTCTGGCAAAGCCAAAAAACCTCCCTCGTTAAGCAGCCGTGGGGCTCTCGGTACTCTGCCTTACACCTGTAAAATGCCAAATAAGGCCACCAAACCAGAGAAGTCTTTTTTTTTTTTCTTTTTTTTTCTTTTTTTCCCCCTAGAATTTCGCTGAGAGAGCAACTTAGCAAGCAGCGGGCTTTTAGTATTATTTGGAAAATAATACTAAATTATTAGTATAATAATACTAATAATTATTAGTATTAATAATACTAATATTATATTATTCAGAGGCCCAGCCTCTGAAGAAGAGTCGAGGTTGGGTGGACCTGGTATTTACCGGGAGAGTTGACAGGGCTGGCAATAAACCCCTGGGGAATGACAGTTCCAAAGAGCTACATTTGCTTTGGAATTTACTTGTAGAAAAGCATGAAGTTTTATGTAGGAACAAGATCTATAACCACCTATATAAAAGGAAGGGGTTTTAGTGCCTCTGAGGATGATGGACTGTGTTCTGTGCTGCTACTGCGGGACAGAGCTCATGTTAGGGCTGTGGGATCAGAGTAATTCAATATTGGTTATTTCATAAGCTTTGTCTTCGGTGAGCATGAAATATGATTTCCTTGAATCAATTTATTATATGACTTTCTGTTTTACACCAGTCTCCCCTTGACAGACTTATCCTTAGCATTTGCTGTTGGAAATTCAAGCTGGTTTGGTTTCTTTGTGCAAATATGATTTCAGAAATGGTTTTCTTTGCCTTTATTTATTTTTTTTTTTGTCTGTAGTGTTTGCATACAATTCCTTGTTTCCATGACTGTGTCAGTCAGTAAGGGGACTAAGGCATGGGAGAGGCAAGTTCACAAATTAACTTGTAAGCTTGAAATAGAGATGAAGAAGGAATGTTTTTGTGGAGTTTGCCCCACTTTACAACAAACATCCAGCTTAATCCTCCGACTCCTCACAGAGAAATGAGGCATTTTCTTCAAATACCTCTCCCCAGTTCTCACTCTTCTTCATGACACAATTTAACAAAAGCTCAGATTTTACCACTCTATCCAGGCAAAATTCCCCTTAGCAGGGATACAAGATTTACCCAAGTAAATCTTGAAATATTGAGGATAACAGTTCTCTTCTTCAAACATAGAGTGAAAAGTGTAATTAATGATGCTGGGTAAAACTCCAAATTAACTTAAATCGGGGCAGGATTGGGAGGGAATATGGGAATTTACTTATCTCCTTAGGCAAAAGCCTGGCTTTCCTGAAAAGAGCAGTCACAGGAACAAATGGGATCAATTTTAATTTTTCCAACCCCTCCCATTTCTCTGGGATTTCCAGCTCCGATGGGGGAGCGGAGCTGGGAGACGGACACAGGGGCTGCTCCGCTCCCTGGGGAGCTGCAGGGAGAGGGGCTGCCCTCCAGCCTCCAGCTTTCCAAACCCCCCCTTTATTTTATTTTATATTATATTATATTTTATTTTATTTTATTTTATTTTATTTTATTTTATTTTATTTTATTTTATTTTATTTTATTTTATTTTTTCCCTTCCTCCCCATGCTTTTTTCCCCAAGCATCAGATGCCGGAGGGATGTTTCCCGCAAACCGGGACCCACGGGCGCTTCTGCGTCAGACGAGGTGTTTAAATCGGCGGCGCAATGCGGGGTTGTACCCATGCCTGGACACAAGACATCCCCTTCCTCTTCCCCATCCCGCCCCCCGTCCTCATCCCCATCCCCATCCCCATCCCCCCCGTTACTATAGGAGCAAAACACACGTAAATATTTAGGTGGATTCCTTCCAAGTGCAAGGGGAAAAAACACGCGGCGCCCTGAGCCAGGACGTGATTTAACACAGGTGGAAACCTCAGGCAGGTGAGGAGCCTTCCCCCCCCCCTCTCTTCTTTCCCCCCCCCCTTGGATTTCACACCGGCCGTGCAAATGCCAAGCTGTGTGATGCTAAACGCATACCAAAGCGTTGGGGGGGGCGGGGGGGCTGCCGTCTGACCGCTCAGGGGAATAATCCCACCAAAGCCCCGTAATAAATGTTTGCAGGATCAGGGCCTGGAATGATTTGGGAGAAAGTTTCCCTGGTTTCTTTTGTTTCTTTTCAGTCCCCGAGTGACAGATGACATGTAAGAGTCAGGCCCTAAAGGTCCCATGCGTTACGGACAGAACAACAGCCATAAAATCCTCCCTTGCCTACAGGTCTTGTTACTATTTAAAAAAAAAAAAAAAAAAAAAAAAAAGCTTAAAAAAAAAGTTTTCCTCTTTCTGTAAGGCCTGAATTCATGTTTATGATGGTTGGAGAGAAGCTGAAAGAGCCCTTCCCTTAGCCTTACCATGTAAAGAAATAAGGTTTTGGAACAACTGCTTAGCTTTTAAACTATTATTAGACAGAAGAGGACATTTTGGGTCAGGAAAAATACAAGAAAACAAAAATTCTACTTATAAAGGAAACCTACAATGCCTATGAAAAAGGGCTGGATTTACCTCCCTGCTCCAACGGGTAATGATGTTAAAATATATTCTGGGTGTCTTTAAACAGAATTTAAACAGCTCTTCATTGCCTGTCTCTATTTTTTTAATTGGAGATAAATTGGTTTAAGTCATTTAGAGCACAGAGGTTTTTGTCTGATATTAGTGTACGGAGCAGCCAGTTGTGTCTGTGCCGTAGTTTATTCATTGTTCTGGAGAAAAGTAACAAATATTGGCTACCCACCAGTAATTGTTTGAGAAAACCAGATTTTGGCCATCTTGTTAGTCCTTATATAAGCAAAATGGGTTGTTTCTAAAACACTGCGCTCCTCCGAACCAAGCGTACAGATGGTATTTGTACTAATCAAGCAAATTCTGCCCTCCACGACATCCACACAAAGGCCACTGCCAAGTTTACAGCCAGACGCTACAAATTTATCCCATTTGGGAAGTTTTGGATGCTGGCAAGATACGCCAGTATGGGTAGAGATGCTCATTCTCCCCTCCACAAAATTTCCCATTAAGGAACAGAAAGGACACCTGATAAACCCTCCAGTGGCACATACCATTGCTGAGCCCTCAGCTCCAAACCCCTTTCCAAATCCCTCTGGCCCTCCCAACCGAGCCACACCGTGCTCTCTCCCACCTATGGTCCCTCCCTTTGCACTGGGAAGGGGATTCCTGCATGGGATGAGGGTCCTGGGAGTTTTCTAAGGGGTTTTAAGTGATCCGATACCCTGCACCCACAGCAACCGTTGCAACAGCGGGTGATGCATCCCCCAGGATGGATGGGGCTTGGAGCAACCTGGTCTGGTGGGAGGTGTCCCTGCCCAGAGCAGGAGGGTTGGAACTCCATGATCTTTAAGGTCCCTTCCAACTCAAACCATTCTATGATTCTATGATTCTATGCACTGGTATGGTCTGAAGCTCCCCGTGGCCAGCTTCAGGGAGAAACCCAACAATGGTGCACTGTGTTTAACGCCAGGCGCTGTGGGAAACGGAGAGAAGACAAATGGACTTTATTTTACAACATAAAGAACGTTACACCTTTTGGTAATACTCAACTAATAAATTAGATCCATTAAAAAACTGTGTTCTCTGCTATCCCCCTCGCAAAAGGAGCCAAAGCTGTAAAAATTCATGGAGTCAGTAGCAGGCTGGCTGGGGTTACAAAATCTACAGAAACTGCTAAAAGTCACAGTTTTCTCCACAAAAGTCATGGCCATAAGAAATATAACACACGGCTTGCTCCCTAATCCATTCCCAGGGCGCCGCATTGTGTGAGGCTGAGCGGATCTGGATGTCCAGCGAGGTCAGGAGGCAGCGAAGGGACACAGAGAGGGGGGCAGACATGGGGTCCCACTGGGTACAGGCTGCCTGGGCAGGAGGGGGACCCCGAAACGTCACCCGACTCTCTAGACCCGGGTTTGCCCCGCGGTGGATGACGCAGAGCTGGTGGTTGACTGATCACACTGGAAAACAAAAGCTCTGCCTGGAAGAAAAGGGCTCCTTTTCATGTCCATTCCCTCTGTCAGGCAAAAATTAATGACTAAAGGCACCTTTCTCTGATGTTGTCCATCACGCAAATACTGGTGGGCAGGAGTCAATATGAACTTTAAACACACCTGACACAGGTGGCTTTTGCCTTTCAATGCTAAATGGCCACTGGCCAACAATTCACGGCGCAGCATAAAGGAATCCTTGTGGCGAGCAGCCTTCCCTCTGTTTATATTTGTTATTCCAGAATGAAGCTATTCATCGGGGCTGAGATGAAACTGCCCAGGTGAATAACTTCCTGAAAGCCACGGCTCCTGCAGGAGTGCGACCAAAATCAACTGCCAAATGAAGGTGGGGTGTGAGGTGGAACGTCGGGGAGAAAGGCCAGGAATTAGAGAGACGCTGGAGGGGAAGGATGCAGCCGGCAGGAGATGCTCAGCTGCCCCTGACTCCTCGTCGGGGTGTCTCTCCCGGGTTGAATCACTGCCCTGGGCATTTTTATCCGGCCAGTGGGTCTTCTCCTTGTCCTCTGGGTCATGTTCTTCTGCCAATGGACCAACACTGTCACAGGCACGGATAGGAAAAATAACTAAATCAGTGAATGATATTACGTTTCCTGAATTTAGGAGTCGATATGTGGGGTTTTTTTTCAAAAAAAAAACCCATCTGAAATAAAATTCTGATTTTATTTTTTCTAATCAGAAACCCCTGATCTCAGAAGGGTTTCAAAGGCACTGCATTTTTCCTGTGAAGCAATTGCATCTTATCTGCAGGAAAACAGACACAACCCCCATCGGTTGTGCTTCATCCTTCTGCAATTTCAGCGCAAGCCTGTGTGTAATTTCTTTTCTTTTGGATGAAGCATATCCTATTCGAATATCATTTAATCAAAATAAAAATATAGATTGCACTGTATCCAAAAAAGATATACAGACTAAATATTTCGGTGCGTAGTCACCAAAAGAACTGTAAAGGAGAATTGGTAAGCAGTTTGGGAAGTTTTCTTTCAGCTTATACATACTATCAGAGTTGGGATTAATTTATCACCGAGCCCAGGAACTGTTCCCAATCGGAATTAGCCACACTAATGTCTGGAGCTGACAAGCACAGCTGCAGCAAGCTCCTTTCTGCTTATTATTGTACTTTTTCTTGTCTTTTAACAGTTTGTACAAAGTGGGAGAGCAGGAGCTAAAACTGCTCATCTTCCCTCTACCATTGCAATAAGTTCATTAAGGTGATAAAAAGCACCTTAAAGGCTGGTTTTTAAGCTCGTGACAGGCTCAGTGGCAGGCACAGAAAATAGCTGTACGTTCCTAAGTCTTTTCTGGCTGTTCTTTTAGAAAATCTCTGAACGCTGAGTACAGAAGATTGTACTCAGACTCACCTTTCTGTATTGTTTCATTCCTGTTTTAAAGCCTGCTTTGGAAAATAGTGGTCTGCAGCGAAGGGCTGGGGGTATAATCCTTTGCTGAAGGAAAAAAAGGGAAAAAAAAGGAGGAAACTTGAATTTAGCTGATATATATATTTTTTTTTTCAAGTATTGTGAGTAGTAGAAAGAGTGTATCAAGTGAGGCAGCTGGCAGAGAGATGGGATATTATGGCACCAAGCAATGTTTTATTTTCCTTCATGTTTGTGCAGGATGGGAGTCATTCTGCCTCTGCAAAGCAAATGTACTGACAGCATGAAAATCTTATTTATTCAACAAGAAATTCTCATAGATCAAACTGACAGGTTATCAACTGGTATGTGTTAGAACTTTCGTGCAACGTGCATGGTCAAATCAGCCCTCAGGAGTCACCCAGGGGCTCTCCCTTGGCTGTGGGCAAGCCTCTGCACGGGCCCAGTGGCCACAGGAGATCTTTAGGGCTTTGCTGTGGCTTCGGGCCAGTGCACCCGGGTTGCTTTTTTTTCCCATGGGAAGACAGGAGCAGGGCAAGAAAGCAGGTCTGACATCTGTCTCACCTGCCATGGAGTTGGGAGACAGCCAGGACGTGCATCTGGACCGGGGGACTTGGAAGCAATTCCAGGTCCTGTATTTGAGGCATCATAATAGGTCAGTAATGTATTTCCATCCTCAACTTCATTGTCAGCATCACGTGTGCACTAATTCGGCTGGAATACATCCAGATTATCTAGCCATTTGCAGAAGGAAACAGCCAGAGGCAGGGCAGCCGAAGAACAGAGAGTGCCGGTGACTGCCAGATGTCGCGCATCCATCCGACGGCCCTCATCCTGCCTGGCTGCACCCAGGCGCCTCTGCCAGACACCAGCCCCAGTACCTGCCCGCTCAGCGGTGGGCTGGGGACCTCCCCACCTCCCTCTGCTGGGTTTTGGGGAGTCGCGGAATGGCAGAAGCAATGGGGAGGGCTGGAGAAGAAGAGGGAAAGAGATTTCAGAGGGACGGAAGAGGAGGGAGAGGAGTGGGGACTTCTCCTGGTGTTTGCGTCCTCTGGATGCTCATCGTGACCTTCCTCCCAAGGACATCTACCCTGTCCTACCTGTCTCAGGCTCTCCTGGAAGGACCTGTGCTGTCAGCCAGGCAGGCTGGCTTTGAATCTCTGCTGCTCCCCCAGGTGGGAAAAACCAGAATTAACTCCGGAGCAGGCGGCAGAGGTAAAACACTTACTTGCCCAGCAAGCCAGGAACTGAGAAATCACTTCCCCACCTGGTCCTTCTGACAAATCCCTCTTACAAAGCCGGCTGTGTGTGTGTGTGTGTGAACTGCTGATTCAGACCGATGCTAAATTTGCTCACCATTTTCCATCACGTATAACTACATATTCAGTGCCCCAGGGGATTAGGATATTCCAAGGATATTGCTAACGATCTTATGGAGCCCTTTACCTGCAGCTCACCAGCAGTTCAGCTCAGCAAAGCTTAAAAGTTGTTTTATTTGTATTTCCAATTATAGAAAGAAGGAATGGGGAAAAATATTGGTTGAAACAGAGAATCAGCTGGAAGGGGAGCAGATTCTAGGATTTCTTTTGGTTGAAAAAGCTGTTAGAGAAGAGGGATGAAGTAGTCTGGCAGAGCAAGGAGAAAGAAAATAACTAAATGGGATTGCTCATTAAGGGGATGGGGAAGAAAATGAATTGCCTTATCTTCTTTGCCTCTCTTCTCCCACCCTTGGCTGTCCCACTGTCTCTGACAGGTCACTGCAAATATGTCGGTATGGTCGTATGGACAGACATGAGGGTTCTCGATCCCCTGGGTGGCTGCAGGATTGGGGTGGCTGCTCTGTGCTCAGACGGGCAGACCCACTGTGCCTGGGGGGGCAGGGGGCTGGGCTTTTGCTGCTTTGGCTCCTTTTGCTTTTTAGAGCAAGGAACAAGCAGGTGAGCAAATGAGGCTTGGGTTCCTGCATCCCTGCCGACCAGCATCGCTAAGCCTTGGAGGGAACTTGCCCAGCATCCCCCTGTGCCTTACCAGTAAAACGTGAACGCCCTGGGCTGCCTTTTCCCCCCACCTTCATTGGAGGGAAAGCCACAGGGACAGCACACTGTGCTAAGACAGGAGCTGGCGTGCACTGGGAACGGGTGATGCGGGTGTCTCTGTGTCACGCTGCCCGGGAGGAGATGGTGTCATGCCAATTAGAGCGAAGTCCTGGTGCTGTTTTGCCACACAGACAGCAGAAGAAGGCTGAGTGCCTTCCCTTTGCCTCCACCACCCTGCTGCTTTCCTGTAGTTATTTTCATTTTAGCCGTATGCCAAGTTTAAGGCTTCAAGGATTTTCCTGCAGTGACCTCTAAATCCCTTCACTGGTCAATATGATGCATCACCATTCAGTATAATATCCTTCTGTCTGGTTTGCTGGCCCCAGACTTATTATTTTATGTTTCTGTACATTAAACTGCATTTTCCATTCACTGGCCCAGGCAACCAGTGGATTCAAATCCCTTGTTCCTCGTTATTTGTTCCCTCTCCAATTTTGTGCCCTGCACAAACTTTGATAGTTTGTGGAGGTATTTTCATTCAAGTCATTTGCAGGTATTATAAATGAGGGAAGTCCCTCGGTGTTCTCATTTGTTGAGCCTTTACAATACAGGATTACCTTTTCAAAGGAGGACGTAGGGGTTTAGCAGCACGACTAGTGGATATTAAGAGATACCTCTTGGTACAGATCCTCTGAAAGACACCGCTGCTGTCACGGCGGCTTTCTCACCTTTGCACGGGTGAAGGCTGTAAATCAGAGCAAGGACTCGTGTCTTTTGTTAAAATTGCTCTGGAGTGTAAGGTCTGTGAAGAACAGAGAAAGAAACGGGGAGAGAGAGTAAGGCATGAGGACCAGCAGCTGATAATATGGAGTGGGAGCTATGGGAAAACAGGAATTTGCAGCACCTGAGGCTCTCAGGTGCAAAGGGGAACTTGGATGTGAAATATGGAAAAGATGGGAAAGGAAATATTTTCCCTCTATCGATGCCTTTTATTTGACCCTTTTGTGTGCATTACCATTGCTATCAGCCCTGCTCCCTGCCTTTGGTCCTCTGCTGGGTATTTCCTTGTGTTGCAGTTGAAAAAAAAACTGAATTGCAAACTCAAAAGCTGCAAAATGACCTGGAGCCTCCAATTTGATGTCCTGAGCCCAGCCCAGTGCCGCTGTGGGAACAAGCCATGGCACAGCTCGCCAGCCCGGCCACCGGACCGCAGTGACGATCCAACCCAGGCTCAAGCCCAGATTCCTTATGGATATTTGCAGCCACCCCGGCACCACAAAAGGAAACAAAAAATGTCTCCCCGTGAACCGCGCAGGTTTTATTAAACATGTGTTTTGGTTCGAAGCCAAACGGCACTCGGTTGTTTTATCACTGTTTATTCCTGTCTTTCACAGCCTTTATCAGTTATCCACATCAGACCTGAGAGCACTGCGAGGGCTGAGTCACACAAATAGTACTTTTATCTGCAGTCAAATCTATAATCAGGCAACAAACCCCCCTCATCTCGCTTCTATTTAGAGTCCCAACTCGGGCTCTTAAAGAAAAAGGGACTGCACAAAGGAATTTCAGTAATTATCCTCTCCCCTCCGTCCCCCAGATGTTGTTTTGTATGATATAGGTACCTGTGGATACTTGAAAAGAGCACTCAGAGCTGCCGTCTCTTTAATGGAAGACTTTTAGGAAAGTGAACTTTAACTTTTAAACTTCCCTATGAAAAACAGATCCATGTTAAGTTTGATACCATTTGCCTCAGGATGATCTCAGCTCTTAAAATATGATGGTTTTAGTCGGATTAAGAGCCTATATTGTTGCTGAAGAGAAAGAAGGGTGCCTCTTTAATTGCAGCTCAAATCTACCTAACAATTGCCACATGTTGAACAAGATTTAAGAGTTATTAAATATGAAAGCCACTATTGCTCCTCCACCATGAGCAGCCTTTGTTTTTTAAACCTGGAAAGCACTAAGTAAAAGGGGGGAGGAAAATTTAAAAAACAAACCCCCCCAAAAACCAAACCCCCAAAACTCTAGTGAAAATCTTTAATCTGAAGAGGCATGTTTGCTTTCCATGAAGGCTGAAGTTACTGCAGTGCATTTCTCTCTCCAGCAGCATCTGCTACATTAACTGAAACAAACTCCTGGCAGGTCTGGGAATCTTATTGCTAGGAAAACTCACTACAAATTCCCAACAGTTGTTGGGGTGCTGCCATCTGTTACCTGAAGTTATTTACAAGCAATGGATTGATAACTTGACCAGAGGCATGCTAAGTGAAGTCTCCTCTGACTCTGGCCTTGGGTTTATCATTTTGGGTCATGGCAGAAGGGCTCCCATGCAGCAGAGACACTGGAGACCCCCATCTCTGAAAGCTTCTTTACATCTCTCCTGCTCTGAAAAAAAATAAGAGTCTTCAAATTTGTGGGTTTTTTTTGTTTGTGTGTTTTTTTTTCTGTGTATTTGTATGATGAAGGAGCAGCCCAAAAATTGAATTATTACTATTGCAGTGTTTTCGCTTTCCATTGTGTTGCTGAGTAGATCTGAAATACCTTAAAATCAGCAACAGTCCTGGCTGCCATCTGCTCTGGGGACAAAGCTCTGGGCTGACAACTGTCTGGACCTGCTTCTCCTCCTTAGGACCACAAGTCCCTGATTCTCTGGGGCATGGCAGCGGTCAGACACAAGAGCAACTCACTGTTGATGCCATCAATTTGGGTCACTTGGCTTTGCAATCTTGACCTAAGCCTGGGTACCAACTCCAGGGTAGGCAGAAACCAGCAGGCAGGGCAGACTCTGCACCCTCTCAGCTACTGGGGAGGAGTTTTAAGTAGCGGGATGCTCAGGGACCTCGCTCTCCTGAAGAGATGCTTCAGGAATGTGGCTGTTTTGGAGAGCTCTCTACTCCCTTTGCATCCCTCCGTGCTGGAAGTTACTCATCGCTGTTTAGGATGTTGATCCTTGCGGTAGCTCGGCTGGATGGATGCCAGAGCCCTGACACTGGTCTGAAAGGATCTTCAAAGTGGAGAGTGCTCTTTTCTTCCCCAGCTGTGCTCAGAACAGCCCGGCTCATTCAAGGCACTTCTACCCCTTGCTCATCAGCGTGAATTTTCTACTGAGTCTGCCACATTCTTTTGCCTTTTCATGTCAGGGATAAATCTCCTGTGGACAGAAGCTCTGCTGGGCTGTGGTGGTGCCTCTCTGGGAATGGTCTGCGTGGCCTGAGCCATCAGCTGCAGTCCCAAAGCAACAATCCAGCACGTCTACTCAACTAACTGAGACCACGGGATGCAACTGTGTAGGAGGCAAGAGCAGACATAAAATAGGTCAAGGCAATGAGGGGTGTTTCTATAAATCATCTGTTGTAACTTGTAGAAAGCTAATGTTGGGTTCAGATGGAGAGTTACAGCTACCACATCTGCAAAAAAATAAAGGAAAAGCTAAACCGTGATTTTCAGAGGTCAATGCTTAAATTTCTTTTCAGATATTAGCCCCCTACTCTTTTTCCGTTGTGCTTGATAGTATTTCAGAGACATCTTCAGCCTCTAGCAGCAGGATTTTAAAGTTATGGTAATATAGTTTTCATACAATACATTATTCATTTTTCTAGCTCTCCGTTTAGCAATCCTGGCAGCTAAGTAGGATGGTATAGTTTAGGGCAGGGGCCACTGCAGATCTTTGCAGTCTGGCAGGAGAACTCGGTTAAGCCTCTCAGGTTACAAAGGAAAAGCAATTTTCATTTTCCCTCCTGCTCAGCAAAGTAAAACCCAACTCCTAATTTCCAGCGAAGAAATCACAATGGTTGGATTTCTTGTGTCTGATCTCAGACACACCCCTGTAAATCTGGAGATGCTTACAGAGCTGCACACTCGGTTCCCTCTTTGGCAAGGTGTGGGGAAAAGGGAAAGCCATTGGCTTTCTACCATGTTTTAAAGCTTCCCTTTCTATAGGGCAAACAGAAGGCATTAATTCCTCCCAAGCGTCTTGTACTGGCTCAGCATTGCCCCCCGAGATATCTGCTGGGGGTTCTCCCAGCAGATATGCAGCACGTTCTCCAGCCTGTTTCCAACTTGTCCTTGCCATGGCTTGATGTCACCTCTTCCCAGTCCCCCAGCTCCCCCCTTGCCATTTCTGCCAAACATCAGACGAGCTGCTCCCGGAGCTGGGTCCTCGCTGAGGGGATGGAGACATGAGAGAGGCAAATCTTTTTCTCAGCCTAAATTCTCCCCCCAGAATTACAATTTGCGCTTTCAAGACAAAATTAAGGCTTCTTTGTTCTTACAGTAGGTGGGAGCGTTGTTTAGAGCATGGGATTGTGGTCAGGACTCCCAGGTTGTGCCTTCGTCCATTCTGCTGTGTTTCCTTGGATCGCACTTTCCCAGACATGATCATGGTGTTTTGGAAATTCCTTTGACCAACAGGACCCACTTTTAGAACAAACTCAAACCTTTATCCTCTTTATCCTCTTATTCATCCCTACGGTAGAGCTAGAAAGCTGGAAGAAAGATTTCTTGACTAATCATCACAGGAGAGGGAAAAATTGGGGCATTCAGGGAATAAACCAGCTTTCCTGAATTTTGACCCTTTGGCTCCATCCTTTCCCTCCGCAGTAAAACAGATCTTAAGTTGTGGCGCTAACAATTATGTGGACAGGGAATTGGCATTGTTTCTTCTTCTTTTTCTTTTTCTTCTTCTTCATTTTCTTTTTTAACTTTTTGACTTTTCTTTATTATAAAATTCCAACTTCCAGCTGACCCTTGAATAATTGGTTTTGTTGCAAGGGTTATTTGAGGTCTAAATGAGCCCGATGACATCTGTTTAATTTTAGATGCCTGGAAAATGTTCTAAAATTAATGAAATCCAAATGTATGACAAACTAATAGAACAATTTTATTTATTAAAAAGGAGGTTAAAAATAATTCTAAACATTTCAAGAAAACAAAAGAGGTGAATGGGATTTGTCATTGTTTAAATTGTACTTATTATATTACATTTCAGTGAAATGCCCTCTCAACCTTCCACAGTTTGCTCGATTTCCTCGTCAGGCTCCTTCCAGCTAATTTGCTTTGACATAAACAAAAAGAAAAGAACTCAAGAATCAAATGCAGTCGTCCAATATTTGGGGTCTCGGTCCTGATTATAGCCAGATACAAATAAGAATGAATGGAACTTGCTAAAGGCAGGACCATGTTATTAATTCTTCATGAACATTTGGATGGTCATGGGAAATGTATGAAGCCACACAAATCTCAGATGTGTCACAAAATGTAGCTTGAGCACTCATTCCTCTTAAAAATGTGTGGTTGAAATGCACATTTTGCCGTTTTCCTCTAAAGAAGTTTTAGCCCAGCTCTTTGGGCTGCAGAAACGTTAGGTGGCTTAAATGAGCAATCACAAATCACGTGTGAGGAAAGGTGATTTACCCATTTTATGCACTTGATTTGCTACATTATTCTTTCACACAGAATGCTCAGCCAGGGGAATTACACAGACATCACGGATCATCCAGGAAACAATTTCTGTTAACATTTGTAATATTCTCAGTGCAACTGGTGCTGGGATTCTAACTATCGCTTCTTGTGTGGCTTAAAACCCTCCAAAATAAATACAAATTACAGTTTGTGGGAATATATATACACACACATATAATCTATGTCTTTTTATAGGAAATAAAATAAAACAGACCAACATGGGGTTTTATGGTACATTTGTTCACTAATATTATAAGCATATAAATAGCAAATTGGGCAGCACAAGTGACTCTGCAGGTAAATGTGATCTTGTCAATGAAGGAAGTGACAATTCTCACACACTTTCACCTTTGCAAAGGAAATGAAACTTAATCCTGTGGATACGGACCCCCCCCTCAGCCTAATGCCACATCTCAGGAATATTTAAAATAGATTGTTTAGGAAAGGTTTTACTGCATAGAAACAGAATGTCCCTGGGATAGACCATGTGTTTGTGTTTCATTTACAGCTTCACCAGAAATGACAGTGACCGTGCCCGAGGTATGGCGCCTGGGTGGTTCGGTGCACAGTCCCTGAATCCAAAGAACTTTCTGAAGTTGCCCACCTGGCCTCCAAGGTCACTTCTAAAGTTGAATTTCAACTCTACTCATGGACTACAGAAGTTCAAAAAGCTAGTACTAGGGTTAGATACCTAGAAACCTCTTTAAAATTATGGGGCACAGAACTGCTCAGAAAGGTGTTCAGTCTAGAAAGGCCCTCTTTGTTTCCACCCACTCTTTTGCTGAGCAAATAGAAATAAAATCTTGTTGAAGATAAAATTATTAATGATCCTGAAGAGCCATTTGAAAGCCAATGAGGAATCAAGACTGTAAATGTCTTGTGACATTAGCCATATCTTCAGTTATCATGCTTGAGGTCTTCCGTTTTGAGGGGCTTTTTCTGGTTGGCTTTACAGTATCTTTTTGCATTGACTTCTGTGTACTGAGTGAATTTTTGACTTCTTTGTTGAAGTTGCCAGACAAATTTATTGGTATTACAGGACTGCTTTTGTACTTTGGCAATTTACAATTATTGTTGAAGATTATCATGCTTCCTAGGTAAAGGTTACCCTCAGATGGTAACTAGTTACTGTCACTTGCAAGCCAAAAGCTGTCTGACCCATTTCCAAATTCTTTGAATTCTGTTGTCAGCTCGTCTGCTACTTCCTCAAATACCCATGGGTGTTTGAAAAGAATGCCCCCACCTTGCACAGAAACTGCAATTTTTCATGAAATTCCAAGATTTCTGTAGAGGCAGGGAGAATCCACCGTGGTACCTGTGAAATCTCTCAGGTTCTTGAGAATCGGTGATTGTCAGCAATAAATTAGGATAAAGCTGACAAATACATAAAAGATGGGTGGAATCAGAGTGATCAACATCGTTCTGGAAGCTGGTTTTATTTGCTGTACTTATATCTGATAACAAAGTAAAACTATTTAACCGTAGTTTATTGGACATTTCTCTGTAGTACAGGTGCTGAGCTCCAGATAACTGCGTTTCGTGGCTCAGTGCTTAACCTTATCGTTCCGTCATTTTTAGCTCAGTTGACAGAAGGATCACTGGGGTAGCTGTAATTGGAGTTTACAATATTTGCAAGTATTAGGTGACTTGTAGCTTAATGCCATAACTATAGGGACAATAAATTACATGGTCATTAGAGGGCTTTAGCTATTCATATAGTATTAAGCGTAAGGAGGACAGTAACATTTCTCTAATAACACATAAAACATCTATTCCAATTAAAACCATAATAGGATAGACTTGGCATTATGTTACAGCCTCTCATGAATTTCACTGCTTAGAAATTATTACCCTTAAAATCATGGTTTCAAAGACTCGCACACGGGGATAATAAATTCTCACAAGCAGGTTTGGACGGAAGCATTGTGCCCCCATGGAGGGAGGCCGTGTTTCAAAGCTGTGAAAATGCAGCTCGCGAGCAAAGGTTTGAGGGGTTGGGTTTCTTGCTCTCCTTTTTGTTCTCCATCTTTGGCTGACTCCCCAAACCAAGCGAGGCTTAATTAAAAGCAATTGAGCAAACAGAAAGCAGTCAAAAATGATATTTCGAGGCTTTTATCTTCTTCTGGAAGCAGTGCCGCCCCTGTATAACACTGTGTGTTTTGCTGTGTTCTGGGGAGACTTATTGAAGGGATGTTGAAACCACCTTATTTTTAAATCCTGGTCTGTTTTCTGTCCTTCATATGTGCAGAATTTCTTTTACCCAAAGAGGGTAGCGAGAGGTAGACTTTATCTAAGAAAGAGTTTAACGCAATATATATTCTCCAGTGTTCAAATACAACGTTTTTACCTCTCTTTTCCCTCACCGTTGATGTCCCCAAGGACAGCACACAGCTGCTGCGTGTGCGCACTCAGACGTCAGAGCTCGGTATGTTCATTATCCCAAGAGTACGTTCAATTTATGTTTGAAGGTGTTGAGTCCTATGAAACTCAAGCATCTGTCTCACTACAAGGCAAAAAGTACGTGCTTATATGACCTTCCAGAAGAAATGTTGCTGGTCAGAAGGGGACCTCCTTTCTTTATTTGAGATTAGGCCTCCTTGTTTGTTCACCAGTCACTTCATCCTTGTAAAGCTGTGTGAGATACGGAGCTGTTTGGAAGACAAACTGAACTGTGCTGCCTTGGTCAGTTCTTCACCCCTCTCTCCCTGCCCATCCTGCAATAACCTCCTTAAATCTCGGTTGTTAAAATGGTTATAAACTTGCTTTGGGAGATTATGGGTTTGCATCACAGTTACACAAAGATTATTTGAAGTGTGGTTAAGGAGGACTAGGATTTATCTCCCAAAGCTGTTTCACAACAAGCACAACTACTAAAGACCTCATTCCAGATTGTCAGGAGATTAGAAAGGAAAGTTAAATGGGTCCCCGGGGGGGGGGGAAATTAAACACCTTTTAGAAAATAAGAATGTTTATTGAAACAGAGTTGCAAAAATGATTAAGAGATTAATTGACTGTTTTTCCTCAGGAGTCTTCAGCACCAGACAGAAAACAACAACAAATTAGCAAGGCTGAAACCACTACCAAGATGAAGAGAGTATCAGAGCCCTGTATTGGACTGAAAACTGCTCATTTCCCTAGAGTTGCAGCAGAACCACAAAACTAGATGATGAAAAGGCCAAAGCTGGCTGTGTCAGCAACAAGAGAGTCACTCTGCAGTTCCTTTCCTAGTGTTGCCGTATTCCCATCCTTTTTCTCTCTCTCTCTTTTCGAAAGAAAATATTTGGTGGGTTTCTCGCACCCTTCCTCCACCCACGATCTCCTGTGGGAACCTCCAACAGCAAACCCACCCACTGGGAGCTGGGGAAAGCACCTCAGGTTCGAATCTTCTTTGCCTAGACGATGCAGCATTGCTTTCCTAAACTCTTGTGTGGAGGGAGGAAGAGGGCTTTGCTCTTTCTTACTCCTGGACCTCAGGGAATTCACAACCTAGCAGCTCTGGCTTTGATGGCCAAGTTGCTGACATTGAGAAAGCCTCTCCTTCATTGGAGAATGGACACACACAGGGAAACTGTGCCTCAAATTTCTGCAAGCACCAGCCCGTGCTGTAAAAATTATCCTTCCCGCCCTGTTGAGGTCTTGGATGAACAATATGGATCGGATAATTCCAATCAGCTGTGAGTTACAACCCTCTGACACGTGCCTCCATAATGGATCCTCCCCCAGTACTTTAGGAACTGAAGGACAGTTTGCCCTGCTCTTCTCTACAAAGGTTTCTGGTATAAAATAAAAATAAACAAAGAATAGTCTCCAGTGCACAGACCAAAGATCTTATAGTTGCTGTAGGAAACATACACAAGTATCTTCTAATGGAAACAATGTGATGTCTTCTTGCATGTCCCGAAATTTTTCATTCTGTCATAACACTGTAGTCTCTCCACTCCTCTTCATAAGCCCTTCATCCCTCTTTGCTAATGGTTTACAATATAGAACAATTTAACTGTATATATTGATGTAAATCATGTCACCTTCTCTGTGAATTATATAAAATAATTCATAGCGAAGAACTCACGGAAGGGTTTTTAAGGCTGCAATTCATCTTCTCTTTTCCATTACCCTGGGCAAGAATAAAAGCCAGATACAAATTTGGCTCTTTCCTTCGGAAAGGAAAAGATGTAGTTATTTAATATCTGAAACTAGTAGTTCCGCTTATTCATAAATTGGACTGTACAAGCTCTGAGGAAGGTGTGTTAGTCCAGACTCTCTCCACCGCATCCAGCCGAGAAGCTGCATTACCTTGGGAGCAGGGAATCCTGTCCTGTGCTCACCCTCTGCTCACTGGATGCACTGGGTTCGGACTGGTGTCCTGGACTGGCAACCCCTTGCCTCAACCAGCCCCCGTGGCTACAACCAGGAGTGACACCGCAGCTTCCCCAGGCTGAGAAGAAACAATTTTGTCATCTTTACATCCTTGTAGTTACTTGGAAAGCTTCCAGACTCCTTCTAAAGGAGTCGTATTTTATTCCACTTGTATTTTCTCAGCCTCTGGTTGCCAGCGCTAGCCCACAGGGCTGGCTCATTTGCACGTAAGATCTGCTGCTGAAATACGGGCACTTAAGCGAGTACTGGGCGTTTAAATGGTCCAATTTAAGCATATGAAATAAGACTTTCATACATTTTTTCTCAACCTCACCACCCAAAAGTGAGATTTAGGTATCCTTTTAGGTGGCCACATCTGAGATGTGGCACTCCAAACATATACAAGCTCATTAAGTATGCAATTATGGTCAACTAATTGTGGTGTTCCACACAGGGCCAATTACTTGGATTTCCTGTGGGGAAAAATGAGCATACGTCCGCTATGGAACAGAACATTGAAACTGTGTGCAGCTGTACTTGTACGCGCAAAACGCATGGAAAATCCTTCTTGTGGGGCATCTGTGTTAAAACCAGGCAAGGACAACCCCGGAAACTCAGGTATTAGGAGTTAGCATTGTAATAGTACAACTTTTAAAATCCCTCCTTGTACTGTCACTTTAAATGTTTTATTGATTAAGGCCTAGATTACTTAACCTAAACCCCTTTATTTATATTTAGCCAAGGTAAGTTATGAGTCACAAGTAATCCTTTTGATCCAGAGGTTGCCATGGGTCACCAGAGAAATGAGTTGAGTTATAATATCCCAGCAAACTAGCTGTGTGTACAGAAGAATAAATTAAATAAACTCTCCTTTAGAAAGCCTCAGCGATTCCATACTCTGTTTCTGTTTAACCAGAAAATGTTGTGTTTGTTTTCTTTTCTCCTTCCATCTAAAACCAAAATGTATTTGTGATGACAGATGCAAATATAGTCGCTGGTGTTTGTAGCCAGCTGAATTGTCTCTCCGCTCACGATGTCAGCACTTCAGTCCTGAGCCTTGGCTGCTCCAGCTGAGGACTGAACTCTTCAAAAAACACACGTGAATAAATTTTGCTCAGGTGACTTCTCCGTGTTAAACTCCAAGTTGAAGTGGCCTCACTCAGGCGTGTTTGCCCGATGAGGTCTGCTCTTCACTACTGCAGCTGGACAAAGCTGATCTTCATCATCTTCAGAACCTGCAAAGCATGTGAAACACAAGCACGGGTCTAAGCCTTCCCCTGTGTGTGCAGCCCAAGTCTAGCCACAAGGCAGTCCCAAGCAGACCAAGTCTGCAGTCCTTAATGAGAATAGGAATAATTTTTTTTTCCTTGCTTTTTATAGTCCTGAACCCTCTTAAATAAGGTGGTGAGTGCCCACAGCTCCTGTTCAAATCCTGCAGGCCTGTTCTAGCATTAGCATCTCTACCTCCCAGGGGCTGCTGCCTGCGTCACTCGCAGATGTCGAAAGCACCCTCAAGGACTGTGCTGTTACGTGTCCTCACACCCATCCCATCCCATGGTCCCCACACAGCTGGACCATGCACTCACAGTGGTGTGAGAGGACTGAGGTCTCCGCATACCCTGGGGAAGGATGCAGAGTTACTCCATAGCCCTGCATGAAGCTGTTCTTGCAAGTTCTCTCTCTTTGGACACACAGGAAATTTTGTCTAAGGCCAGCCTGCTGGCAGACCCCGAGATTTAGTGCAGACATAACCCAAGCCGTAGGTCTGAATTCACTTTGAACTGAAATTAGTATCATAAACTAGCAGAGCCTTTTCCTTTGTTTGCTTTCTTTGGTGTGGTTTATTTTTGAAATGAATGCATATTTCCAAGAAGCATCTTGAAAATTTATTTTTATCGTGGAAATGGAATGCTTCCCAGCTTTTTTAAGTATCTTGGTGTAAGCTTATGCCCTAGATCAAGTTAGTGTTAGGAGTAGTATATCAAAACCATGGAGGAGAGATTGAAATGGATGTCACTTCCCATCCAAATCAGGTATGGTGCCCATATGAAGCTGGATGACAGGAGACAAGGAGACTGTCCACTGAGTTCCTTTGACATAGTTTAGTAACCTATTGGGCACTACGCTGAGATTGGCTGGGCTTGCTCAAAATAGAAGATACTTCCTATTCATCAGAAAACAGATGATGAGTCCCAGATGTTCAACACTTGTGGATTATTACGGAAAGCAAATAGAACGAACAATTTTTAAAGGACCTAAACAAAAATGTCTGTTCTGGTTTAGGTTCCTAACTTGCTAAGTGGGTGAGTGTCTGTTCATACCCAAAGAAGTGTGGGAGCCCTGGGGCTGTAAATTCATTGCATTAAAAAATCTCTGTGAGCGTGGCAGCCGACTGTGTATTATTTCAGCCTCTGAGTCTTCTCTTAACAAGTGCGCCAATTTTATGGTAGAAAAAAACAGATTCATGAAAGAATCCATCCTGGTAACTGGGAAGAGTGTTGATCTCAGGGCTTTGAAGAACATGATTGTCAAAACTTCCAGTTTTTATTTATTTACTCCTCCATCCCTATCAATATATGGTTGTGTAATTTGCTGGGCTTAGTTGCACTTGATCTTTAAGTGCAACTCAATGAAAGATTTGACCTTAACAGATTTCCTGTTTCACAAATGGCCTAGTTCTGAAACAAGATAATAAACAAAGGAGTACTTTACTACACCAGTTCTACAAATGGATAGCCTCCAGTATCCAGTGATGGAAGGTTCGTTTTCTTCTTCTTCTTTCCATATACCACCAGCATTTTCTTGTTCAGTCCATAGGAATCTGGATATCCATTTTAACCAAAAATAAAGTTAGTAGTGGTAAAAGTGTTCTCTACTTTTCACCTTTGTGCATAGCTGACAAGCCCCTCTTTGTCTCTCAACAGCTTCTACTTTTTTTTTTACATGTTCTTTTTTCTCCACTTTTGGTGCTCAGTCACTGAGTCTAAGATTAAAATATAGAGGAAGGAATCAACAGATCTGATCTACAACTCATAAAACCTCCCTTTACATACTTCAGTGAAAACTCTATCCCGGAGATGAATTCCTGTATTGCAATGTTCAGTTTTACAGGTTAATAGTCTGTCGTTTGCTTGAACACACAGGAACTTGTTGGCAATTCATCATTCTGCCTTAGTTCCTTTCGTTGAATAGGCAGGTCCTGGTAAAGCTGACCTTTGCACGGGTTTAACGTTTCCCCTTCACACCTTCAAGGCTGAGGAGTCTGACTGACATCAATAATTAATTTTTGAACAAATACGACACACCTTTTCCTATGGTTCCTCTCAAAGATAGGAGTCTTTGTGCATCGCAACAACAGGGATGTTATGAAGGGGGGAGTCCAAAGGACATTGGTGGGGACTGAAGTCTAAGATTCAGCATGTCTCGGTGCAGATGTTAATGCTGTGTCTCACCTTTCCTGTGTTATCATGGGTGCCTATCTATCTGGGTGCCATAGACAAGACAGAAAAGTATGTGTGTGCACTGCAAAGCTCTATTCACTCAGGACAGGTTGCACCAGCTGCACTGAACAACTAAATAGTTGCTGTGGGCACATGCAATAACCATGAAGTCACTTTAATTGACCGGGTAAGCCAGAGAAGATTAAAAAAACAACAAAAGATCCTCAAATTCTGCCCAAGAAAATTCCTAGAGAAAGAGTCACGCTAGCACTGGAATTATGTACCAGCTCATCTTGCTTTTCTTTCTTTCCAGGTGATGGAGGGGAGATGTAAGCCAGCTGAATGAAAGAGAAACCCTGTCTTTATCGACAGCTTGATGGGAACTAAACACTCCCGTGAAGTGATGAAGAAAAGGGGAGAAGATTATCTATTAAAGCAAAATATTTAGCTCTCCTGCATGGCTGATCATTGCTCATCTCTACTTTACTGATCTAAACTGGTAACCAGTACTTGCACAAACACAGCCTTAAACTCCTGGAGACTGAATAACTTCCTTTTTAAGTTTGAGAGAGAATGATGCAAATTTTGAAAAGACCTTTGCTAATTCTGCCTTGTCAACTTTGCTAATGTATATCAGTGTGTGCTAGCAACTAAGAAAAAGAACAGTTAAAAATAGAAAAGCCATTGCAGTGCAAAGGTAATATATCTCACCGTTTGCCTGTTTGGTATGTGTTATTACCATTTCTGGTCTTATGAAGGACATTCAGACTAGAAAACCAGGCTACTTCTAGCCATTATTATTTGTCTTTACAAATTTTGACTTAAATTCCTCTATTCCTGTATGGGAAGCACGTTTAAAATATCCCCTTGAAAATTTGGCTGAGCAAGTGTCCCCAGTGCCTTCAACTTGCAGAGTCCTGTGACCTGCCACCTAAACGATGCTGGCCATGACTCGACCTTGAGGGAGACTGGTCTGGAGAGAAAGGAGGAATCTGAACAACAGGTGCTCTTGTCGATATCCCTCGCCTTTGAGGGCAGCATAACTTACGATGCAATTTGTATTGCAACATAAATCATGGCTGCCTCGAGCGCCACGTAATTCCTCTGGTGCAGAGTCTGCCGTTCGTGTGATACGGTGGGGGTTGAGGGCTCGTGGTGCAACAGATGTTGGTGAACAAAGTAGGTGACAAGTGACACTGCCTCCATGGCCTTCAGCCTCCAAAAAGAAGTGACATGGACAAGGGCAGTTTTCTGGGAGTGGCAACCCCTCAACAGAAGATGGGAATGATCTGGGAAGAGCTTAAGGTCCTTCAGTTAATGAAGGCGGCACATGGATGCTTTGGAACAGCCCATTCAGGTTTCTACCTGTATCTTGAGAAACTGGTAAAAAGCTGAGTCAAAATAGATGAAACCTGAGATAAACAAGGTCAATCCTTTTCTTCTTCATGCAAGAGGGAGGAGGATTGATTTCCTTTGCTTTTGGACATATGGCAATGTGGCCCTTCTGTTACCTATAGAAAGGAAACATTAGCGTGCTTAGATTTGCAGGGGTGTTTCTGAGCATACAGCATGTAACATTACAGGTTCTTCTGGGAGCTGCTCAGTGAATCCCATTGCAGGTGGGTATTTATTTCAGCCTCCATGTGCAGGAAGCAAGAGAAGCTTTCTAGGTGGAAGGAGCCTGGACTGAGCAGTGTCTGGGAAGAACTACAGCTAAGTCTGGTGAGGAGGTCTGGGCGTTATATAGTTACGAGATTCTGTGCATATAAATCTGAATTGTAGCAGAGGGGTCTTTATGACTCTGCAGTGTCTGTGGCTGCTTAGGAGTGGGGAAGGAGAGCCATCTGCTTGTAAATACTGCTTTGTATTTCCCTTTTGTCAACGCATCGTAGATGCTCAGCACCTGGGGAAATCCCATCACCTTTGTTCTAAGGATGAGCTGGAGCATGCTCTCCACTTACGTCTAACTCTGAGGTGCCCAAGTCTTCTTGCACAGCAAACTCAGCCTGAAGCCAGGTCACACTGGTGACTTACAAAGCCCCAGATCCCAGTGTAAGAAATTCAACGAACTCCATTCTCTTTGCTTGAGTATGACAATGCAGCTGTGTCACAAGCCTGTGCAATCAAGGATTTTGAGTACTGAGGCAGAAAATCCCACTGAATCTCACCGTCATGGTGTTTTGACCTCATTCTAGGTTAACTCTTGTATATGCTTCTAAGCATAATGTACTGTAATGTCCAGACACCAGAAGAACAGCAAAGGTTGATATTTCATGGCCTTTGTAGGACAAACTTTAACATGCGACTACGGCTAGTTAACGATGACTATTGTTATTTTGTTTCTTAAGAATATAATTCCAGAGAGTTCGGGAGAAAGCTAAGAAGTAGCCACTGCTCCTCTGGATACGAGTGGATTCTTCATCTGAAACAGCTGATAAAACAGCTGACTGTTCTTATAAAATAAATCCTGGCTTCTGAAGAAGCTGCAGAAAATGGATTTTTCGCAGCTTCCACAGTCTTAGCACAAGAATCCACGGGATGGAGGTGGGACATGTTTCTCATCTAGTCATGCTCTTAAGTAATGTTCTTGTCACAAAGCCCTCAAAAAATGGCAGTCACCTGGCACTGGAACAGATGTCATTGTTCTTCAGCCAAACTCCATTTCTAATCCTCTGTTTTGTGTGTTTGAAACAGACTCTAACCAAAAAAAGAGGAGGCAGAAGAAAGTCTGGGAGACGCTTAGACCTTTACTGCACACACCACAGAGAGGCACCCCAGTAGAAAGCACTGCTGGGCTTTGAGGAGACAGCAGGCTTGGAAGCTTGTAGGCAGGGTTGCAGGCAGCTTCCCCTTTTACTGGGACTTGGAAAATTCATTAGACCTGAAAATTGCCAGATCTACTCCGAAGGGAAGAGAGAAGGGTCATGTAAAGTTTGGAGAAAATTCAAACCACCTTTCTTTCTTGCTTGCTTTTTTTTTTTTTTTTAATTGGTAGATTGTGAAAAATTGACCTGAACTTCCAATTGTCAAATTTTTGTCTAATAATAAAGTTGGGTGGGGCTTATCCAGCCAGGAGATACAGTGATGAAGTGTTGGGCCTGGGCAGTTTCCACTGGCAGAGATCTTCTGGAACCCAGAACTGGATTTTAAAGCTCCCCACAGGAGCGAAGCTGGCCACCGGAGCTCATTCTGTTCTGCTTCTTCATCGGCACTAATCCATACGTGCAGCAGCACCCCAGTTATTTATAGCTGACCTATATTTGAAAGTTGGTTAGGATTGTGCACCAGAAAGATGCAGAAGGCAACCTGGAGGCTGCCTAATCCAGAGGGATGTGCATAGTGTGTATCCAAAGGGTAAGGGCAGGGGTAATGGTATGGAGCAGGTTGATAATGAGTTTTGAAAGCTGGGATTTGTTGGCCGCTGATTAACAAAATGAGAAACCGAGGTAGAGTGCAATTAGGAGGATTACTGTGAGCTCACAACTCCTCCCCAGCTCCTGAGAGAGTGGTTTGTTAAACTGACCTTTTGCGGGGCTGGGCTGGAAAGATATAAATTAGCTCATAATGCAAGAATATTTACATTTAATAAAACTGCCCCCCAATTTGTTTGGAGTTCTCAGGCTTCTTGGGAGAAAAAGAATGAGAGCTATTATGTTCTACAAAAACAATGACATTTTACCCTCTGTATTTACTCTTCCCAACAGAAAATCTGCAGTAGGCCAGTGTCCCTATCACGGCAACACTTGGCACTTCTACCCTGTATTTCACATGCCTTTAAAACCAACCAACCAAATACGCTCAGAGAAGGACTTCATTCACCAGTGCTTCACCTTCTCCACAGAAAAACAAAGGTTCTTCAAGCCAAGGTGGAGGTTTTGGGGCAGATACTGGCCACGAAGCACTGGCCAGAAATGAGCTCTTCGCTTTCTCAGCGTCCCCAGTTTAAACCCTATATGGTGTTTCAGAGCAGGGGCAGGTATTGTCAGGCATGTTCATCAGTCTCCAGCTCATTTTGCAGAGCCTGAGGAGCGGACAGCCACAACCTGAGGGGAAAGAGTAAAAAATGAAGGGGCCATTTTATACCCAAACAGGAAAGGGGAATCACTGGGCCAAGTCTCAATGGACCTCTCTGGGTTGGGAGAGGCTACAAGCTGGCTGGGGTAGTCATATGGGAGACGTTTTAGCAATTTTGTGGCTGACCAGGGTATTGGTGTTGTATTTTGAGAGCAGGGTGGGACAGTAGTGCTGAGAGGGCCTTCAGGGCAGTGCAGGCCCAGCAGTGGTAGCCTAGTGTCACCATGGCAACCAGTGGCCTGCGAGGGCCTGAGGTAAACCAGTGGCCTGCCTGTCTCCCTCAGGGTTTGCCTCGTCCTGAAAAGGTTTAACATTCATTATCTTCCTTGGCTGATTTTTTCAGGTGGTTTCTGCACTTTAGCATTTGTTCAGTGCCCCGTGGAGGAGAGGTTGCCACCATTTCCCCTTTTCACGCCATACTCGTCCCTGGGCTGTTAATGGGGAATGATTGCCTTTACTGCAAGAAACGCAGAAAAATTGTGGAGAAACAGAGCCATTGATAAGTCACTAAAATATCCACTTTCCTTTGAAAACCTCCCCGTGTGGTTTGCTTGAGTACCAAGCAACTTAATTGTTGGATGTATCTAAGTAATTTTAAACTGTGCCTTTTTTTAGTTCATGTTCAAAGGGAAAGGGCCTGTATTGGTACAATTAATTTTTAAAAGCCTTTTAAAAGTTCTCTTTGCCAACACCTCTTTGAAGTTTAATCCAATCTGCAATATATGTCTTCCAAGTTAATCCCAATTTTTTCAGGACAACCAGTAATGTTACATGAAGTCCTTCCAAAGAATAAAGAGTGCAAGGCACAACATAGTTAAATCTCCTGATAAGGGGGACAATTCTGCTGTTATTTACAACAGCATAAATCCACAGTCACTCCACCAGTGGACTGACCACTCAGAACCAGCCCCCAGAAACCAATTTACTTCTCAGTTTTGCTGGGTTTATTCTGCATTTGCCACTAGAACTGAGATTTGGGTTAAAAATATTAATTTTTAATAAGCAGCAGTTATATTTTAGAAGACTCCAGGAACCAGTTCTGGTTCGTGTTCATTGCAGAGCTTTATGGCCTTCTACAGATCTCTCTAGACCTTCCATATGCGTTTTCTAAATACCTTTCTACACAGTCTGTGCTGTATTATGTTTGACACCCAAAGAGTGAAATTAGGGACTCCTCTGATATAAAGGAAGAAACTGCATAAAAAAGGGGCTGAAAAGACCCTTAAATGGGAGGAAAGATCCATAAGTGTAAATGAAATTCTAGGTTGCATTACCAGTCCTTAAACATTATGAGTAAAAATCTATTTAAGGTTGGCAGGTAGAACCCCATGGCTCGAAGCCAAAGATGGAAAAATCACAACTGAAGCTAAACATGGTATAAATTATTAATGGAACAGCTTCCCAAGGGACACGATAGAGTCTTATTGCCTGTTACGATTTTCCTCACACAACTCCTTTCCTCAGCTAACCCTCCCAAACTCCAGCTCTCTGTCTCACAGGGTTAAGATCTGATCACCTTCCTCAGCTCCTCAGGTGCCAATCAACATTTTTGTCCAGACTAACAAAATAACTAACTTAATTACACCATGCAGAGAAGGTTTTCTTGACATTGACTGTTTCTACAAGGGCTTTGTGTCTGAAAAATTCTCTGTTGTTTTCAAAGAATATTTGGTCTAATTCAGAAGCATCGCCTCTCCTCACAGACTATGCCTCTTCAACTCATGTCTTCTGAAAAATACATTCAGTGGCTCAGCCACGTGTTGTTGAGCTTGGTACAGGAATGACTGACTTCAGCAAAGAGAAGGGAAGCCCCCGTTATCGCTGTGGTCCATAGGGCCTTCAAAACGGGCAACTCTTCACTGTTTCACTACCCGCCAGCCGGACTGAGACAGGAAGCTCTTTATGGTAAGGTTTCCCCCAAAACACCTTAAGCACTAAGTTATTGCCTCTTTGTCATCAGAAAAACACCTGGGCAAAAGCGGTGTCCGATCTGAGCTGTTTTGGGTTTGATTGTTGCGCTTTACATTCCTGGATGGTGGATACAATGATATGTTAAGCTTGTGAGCCAGCTTTTCTGAGCCATAACTTCTTTCCAGGACTTTCATTATGTGGCGCAGGTGTTCTGCATTATAACTCATTTTTCACTCACACGGCTGTAAGAAGATAGGGCAGCCCTGCTTATTATTGTCTTTTTTTTTAACAAATCATCTGTATTGGTGTTTGCTGCTCGCTGATGGCTCATTTGTACCGTGAATGGTATGATATGTCTAGTAATATGACCCAGCAGATTTACTCCACAATTGGCAACATTAGAGCACCCTGAGACATCAGCCAAAAACCTATGAGGTCCAGAATAGATTAGGTAGATTGCTATTGCAGATACAATATACTTCTACAACACTGTCCTCAGGGTTCATTTGGATGCTGTTAAGTGCATTTGGCTACGAAACATAAATCTGTTTCCATATGAATTTATTTACCCTGCAGCATGTAAATGCTATTTGTGTTTGCAGGTACATCTGTGTGGACACACGTGCCTGTGTGTTCATATATATGTGTTTATATAGGTATGTATGTATGTACTTACCTCCCAAATATTTTTCAGTTCAAGAACATCTCACATGTCATTCCATCTGTTGCCTTTTACTGCTTTAAAAGACACATCTACTAAACCCAGTTAATTTTCCCTTGCTCTTTTTCCTGAAGATGTGCTGTTGGTTTGCAAGAGTAAGAGAATGTAATAAAAATGACTGTTTATACAACGGAGACATGAACGAAGAAATGTAGCATAGACTTTGCAAATAGAAATTAGTGATGTGTGGAGCTGATAAAATATTGGGCACGGTTTTTCTGCAGAAAATGTGATGAAAACAAAGTTTCCATTAAGAGCAACTTGTTGGCAGGAGCTAAAACATAAAATTTGCACTTTTCAGCAGATACATTTCAGTGCCCGGGTTTTCCTTTTTCCAGTGAAAAGACAAAGATTTTAGCAGAAGGAAAGCACTGTCCATGAATTTCTTTTAGTTGGAACAACAATTTTCCACATAGAAAACATTTTATTTTTTTGATTTTTTTTTTTAAATAAGGTCTAGCTGTGTGGTTTTTTGGCTTCAGACAGTAATTCCAGAACTGGCTTAAACTAATATCTGGCTAGATGAACAAACCTCAGTTAGATTTAGGTCATATGTTGAACACTCATGTCCCAAATTATTGCCTTGTGGCCTGTATGACTTCATAATGGTTCTCCAGCACAATCTGATCCTTTTGTCAGACCGATAAACAGCTCATTAGATCATGCCACAATCGTCATAGTGGGCTGACCCCTTTTTTGGTCAAAAAACGGCTCACCCCACTTATGATAAGCAGAGGACTCACCTTGTTAATTAGTTATGGCAGTAGTAAGTTTATGCAGCCACGGCGGGGCTGGACATAACCCCTACTCCAATGGTTGCACAATAATGTGGCACAGTTATGATACAATTATAGGTTGAGAAATCCCATATTTCTGTCCTGGGCTTAATTTGACCAAATACATACCACAAGGTGATCTGTGGGGTAACCCAGTGGCTGCTGATGCAGGTCTTTTGGGCAGCCAGTGGTTGCTACAGCTCTGAAGAGGCTGTATAACTGCATTTAAGTGGGACAAATTGAAGTCCAAAAAAGGATTAAAAAAAACAACCTTGTGGTAAATATCTATGTCATTGTCCCTCCCTTCTCTAAACTGTATCTCACGTGGAGGCTTTCCCAAAATCAAAATTCCTACAGTTATGGGTTTCTTTTTTCCTGGCTGCAAAAGCGTGGCCTCGCGCATGGAGCAGTGAAAGAGTTTCGGTAAAAGTAATTGCTCTGCCTTTACCAGAGTTATACTTCCAAGAACACAGTCCCCGAAGAAAAGGGAAAGCAACTTATTCTTTTAGTTTTAAACTGAAAACTGAGATTCTGCTTCACATTTCTGGATCTCCTCTGCCAAGAAAAGAAGTTAGAAAGGCCAGTGGCTTTGCAGGCCTACAAAATTCACCCTGAGCTGTTTGGAAAATAAACAGCGTCAAAACTCGATAGTTTTGCTGGAATATAATCCTGTAGTAGTAAAACAAATGACTAACACTTTCTATTGCTCTATGTAGCATAGTACATGAAACATACATGTAAGCAAGTCAAGATGGATGACTCATCTTGACTTAATAAAGCTTATAAATACTTGCTAAATATTTGAGAAGTCACATGCCAGGAGCCTTCATCACTTGTTTTGTTAGACTCCTGCTTTGCCAAGTCAAAACAGTCAGAAATCATAAAAAATAATCCACCCAATCTGTCTGAAAATGCAGTTTTCTAGCATTGTTTTTCTTGATTTACAGCAGCAAGTCCTTCATTCTGCCATCAAAAATTTTGCAATAGAGAGCACGACTTCCTCTCCTCATAAGGTAAGCAAATGTTTTGCATTTATCAAGTTCCCAGAGTCTAAATGGAGATAAAGAGTCAACAGACCTCCCATGTTTATGTTTCTGTACTGGAAATGAGCCACGGGAAGTTGCAGTTAAAAGGCTGCTGTGTCTCGGGGTTCAAGGGACACAATAGACTTCAATGGCTTTACCATAACTGAACATCTGAAGCTCTGTTCGCCTCAAATATGAATTATAAGTGCTCTGAACCTCCCTGAACAGGGCCAGGAACCACAAGCCTACATTTATTCATGAAGCCCACTGCTAGTTCATCTCGGTTTACAACCTTGTTTTCCTGTTAAAAAAAACACTAATTGCCCCCACCCCACCAATCCAAGCCCCATCCAATCTAAAGCTACTCCTACATCTGGGTTTCCCTGGATGCATTTCCCCTTTTCTCCTAGAAATTTTGTCTGAGTGTAATTTGGAGACTTTCATTTTTTTTATTTTATTTTTTTTTTAAATTTGAGGGACGGATAGCCAGATGTTTGGCAATCCAACTGGGTTATTGTGCCAGTTAAGCTGCTGGCCACCCTGAAATCTCAGCTCTGTCTGTTGCCTGTGATTAGATCAAAGCAATCACAAATGTGCAGTGAGATAAGTGCTTCGGGGAGAGTCAGACCTGCTGGTCAGGAGCTGAAGACAGAGTCTGTGCTAGTGATAAACACGATGCTTTCAAGTCATGGTAGGTTGACTGTACCAACACATGCACACAAGGAATGAGTCTTCCCAGAAATGTCAGGCTCGTTAAATATGCCTAAAAGTGAAAACACTCGCTTGGTGTTTGGAAAGAAATATTGCAAGAGACCCCAGCAGTGCATGAAAAGTCTGCACAGGCAACAAGAAAAACTTGTTACTTCGAACAAAAGCAAGGAATGCAATTGGGCAGGTGGAAGGATTGTAGTTTCAGTTGCCAATTTCCCTCCAAGTTCCCACTGCAGGTTGAAACTGTTACTCGTTCAACAGAAATGTAGTAACAGCCCCGAACAGGCTGCTCTTCTCTTGCAGCTCCGCTCCATAAATCAGAACTCAGGTGTGGCCCTTTGGCAACAGAGATAAATAAGTGATTGAATGTCACTGGAACAAAACAAGTCATGGAAAGGGCTAAACGTTATACACTGAGTTGCTGGGGAATTAAATTAGCTTAATTGACCATGGACAGATAAAATTTCTCTTGTTACCTGACAGTTGTGGTACATTTGCCGTCTGAGGGCTTAATGCAGATTTAGCTCTCTGCTCTACACATGCTCAGCACCTGGGAGGAGTTGGTGTGCTCCTGAGCCAGAGTTCTGCAGTTGTAAACAGGAAGAAATATCATTTGGCTTTTACTGTAAAATTTGCATCCCGCAACCTTTCTCCCATCGGAATTCATCATTTGCCTCTGACTCAGAGGAGGGGCTGCAATGTTACTGGAAAAAAGACAGAAGTTGCTCCATTTTGGAGATGGCTTCTTTCCAGTTTTCGTCCAGTTCAGACTTTGTGCCTTGCAACAGCAGTTTACTGAACTCCAAGCCAGTTGTAATTATGAAAGCCAAAATTTTAATTGGTTGATCAGCTTTCCCACAAAAGTACCTACCAATAAGCTAGTCAATCACCTTTAATCATGCAGATTGTAGCTTGTCCCACAATGGTGCACCATTTTTAGCTGCCTTCTACAAGGGAAGGTGGCTGGTCCTCCACAGATAGCCTTGTGCAAAAAAATTAATAAGGCTATGGATATATATGATTTTGGAGGGGCTTGTCTGAGCAGTACTGGAGCCCTGGGGGGAAATAATACAACCCAAACCCTTATTCACAGAGAGAAAATAATATTTTTCACTACATCTGTTTATTACTGAAATGTTGCTGTGCTCGCCATCTTCGGTCCATTTGTTTTGAGCCTTAAAGGAGGCCACTGATTGTGAATTCAAACTAATTCCCATTCTGATGGTGCACACACAGAGATGATGAGCAAAATTGAGCAACCTGTAACTGGACAAAAATGTACTGACCAACTGAAATTTTTTCCCAACTTAAGAGCCACATTTTCCTGTGGAGCCATAGGGTCACTTTGACTGCTGTCCGTGACTGTTCTGATCCGCTCCACCTTTTCGAATGCTGTTTTCAAATACATTTTTTTTAAATAGTCAAGGATGTCTTGGTCACATTGGCATGTTTTAGTCCCTGAAGGAAGAACTATAAATTTGTGAACATTTCTCTTTCTTTTGGGTCAAAACTGGAGTACTAGGAATGCAAAGAAGACAGCCCTTTTCAGATAGTTTTTGGCCATTGCATAACTCCAGTGCTCAGGACCTTGCAACTTTCAGTGCCCACAGGGTCTTTAGTACACAAATAAGCTTTTATTCGAGGTGCTGCTGATTGTCTTCTCTGGGGTAGGTGGCTAATGATACGGAGATCCATTCAAAAAACCAGTTGTATTGGAGGCATTGCGCGTGGTGTATCTGTGGATAATGCACAGCTTTTAATATAATTTTTGGCAAAGGAATGCAAATTACAGGTATGTATTAAAGATCACCTTTGCCTTTATTGGTGCTTGGCTCTTAAGTGAACCACCTTTTTTCCTAAACCTGTTGCTAGTGTCTGAGTTATTGTTACCTTCCCAAATCCTTGCCTCAGGCCCTTTAAAAATTCGTGTTTCTGTATCAGTGGCTTGATATTATATCGTCTCTTTTTGGTTATAAAATTTCATAGGTGGGAATGCAAAGAAAATGGAAACCTAGTAGTTAAGCACTTTTGTCTCAACCAGCTGAGGAGGTACTTTAAACAATTGTGTATATGAAATGAAAATAGTACAATGCTCTTTTACAACCTATTACAATTACTGGGTTTTTGTTTTAATTAAAACAAATCTTGGGGAGGGAGGGGTATGAGCATCATTAAAACTCTGCTGTACTGTAAATATCTGTGGTGGCAACAATGGTTAATTTTTCACAAAGTCCATAAATTATTCCTATTATGTAAAGGTCTACTTGTGTGAGAGTGCACATTCACAAGATGTCTAGAAGAGGAAGAGAATTCATTCACTGTACCAAAAGTTCATATGAGCACGACTTTAGCAATAAGCATAGAAAAAAAAAAAAAAGACAGATTTTGTAGCAGATCAACCAGCTAACTGGGATCAGCTGGAACATGCACAGGGAGCTTTCAGACCAGAAAGACATGCTGTTGCATTATTCCTATTTGTCTTCAGGAAAATTTATATCTCCCAAGAAAATGGTACTGTTGTGTGAGGAAAGGAAAAAAAACCCAACCTCTTGGAGAGGAAAGAAAATGTGTTCTTACTTACTCCAGTCTCTGTTTTAAAACAGTTAGGGATACCAATTCTACTAACTTTTCCAGTTATTTTTACAAAGCTTATGTGGAGAATATGCAGACAGTTATTAAATCATTTGCCTGTTGCGACAGAAGATTAGGAAGGGTTTGATCTTCACTCATGTAAGTGCATTGTCTTTACTCTTAAAGGCTTTCCTTTGAACATGCAGGGGTTCCTAACCTGGGGCAGGATTGCACTCCCACCCCTCCTGGGTGATCCTGGGAGAGGATTTTCCCTGTGGACTTTCCCATACGTCATCCAGTTGAGAGGACAGTAGTTGTTGCCCTCCTCTTCCCCCACCTCTATCATTTTTTCTTCCCTCATGGACTGAGCTGAGGTTCACAAGCTCCAGGGACACCCTGGGATCCAGAAAGTCCTGGTTGCTCCTGCAGGAGACCTTTTTCTCCAGACGACCTCTAGAATCTCAGTGCTGCTCTTGCCCAGCACTTTCTCCCTTCAGACCTGAGTGCCCGAGGCTGCTCCCTGGACCGCCTGGTTTCTCTTTCCACCCTGGAGATGGACAGACAATACAGGCTCCCGTGTGGTAAGGTGGAAAAACAGACCCCTGCTCTTGGGAATTCCTTTTGGGAATTTTTCAGGTATACCAGAACGCTAAACAATAGTGAAAAATAAGCAATATAATCCCATGGCAAAACAACGACAACACAGGGATTTATAAACATAGAATTTGAAATTATTTTGTATTTTTTGGCCCACTTTCAAGGAAATGACTCAGTAATACATACCAATAACAATAACTTGACTCAAGTTATTATGTTTTCAACCACTGAAATTCAGTGACCAAATCATGGAGAGTAAGATTGATACAATTAGTTATTTATTAGTGTTCGAATTTTAATGAATAAGACTCTCTTTCTGTTACTGGAATAATTAAATGGAATGATGTTTTCCTTTTTTGATAGTATCTGCCTTGAAGATAATAACTCCTTCACTTCATAAATAGGAACACATCAAAGATTTTACAGTACTGTAAAATAGTCTGAATTATATTCATGTACAGTGCTTCTATACACTTATTTTCCTATGATTTTTCAGAACATGGAATTTATTTTCATTTCTGAGTATCTTAAAGGACTTAGCACGCCTTCCTTTTTAGTAATCTTCATTGTGTTTGCTATGCCCTATGTTCCTCCTAATAAAACAAAATATTCAGACTCCCATTTTACAAGCTTTTAAAAGAACACCAGACTCCAGTGACTTGGTAAAATCCTTTTTCTGACCAAAGCTTAAAAAAAAAAAAAAAAGAAAAAAAAAAGTAGATAACTTTGGAATGTGTGGCATTCTTCTTTGCCTTGAAAGCCTTTGATTTGACAGTATGTGCAACCACGTTTTGTACGCAGTTGTTCAAGACAAGCAGTAACTGGGCTGGCTTATCTTGGGCTCCACGGTGGGAATAACCCTCTTTACATACAATCTAAGAGGTTTCTTTAGCAAAATGTGCCTTTGAGCCCACTGTTTAATTGCAATCAGAAAGCTAAGTAACTCTGGCAGTTTTTATATAACAGGGGCAGGAACAGTATATTTGTAATTCAATTTTAATGATTTCATTGCTTTTGTTTGTGAAAAAGATCTTTAATTGGGCCTGAAGGGAGAACATTTTGTCAATATGGCATTATTGCCTGTAATATCAGAGTTTCTGTTTTTTACTTTAAATTCATTTAAATCTAATCTATGTCGTTTTGCAAGTCTTTATGATGACCTTGAAGAATTCTGAATCAGGCCTTAAAATGCTTCAAACTAACTGGAAATACAATATCAAACAAAAAGAGATATAGCAGAAGGCTAGCTAGAAAATTCTACAAAATCTAAAGACTACATGGCACTGAAAGTATATTTTCCATTTTCAAAAATCTGTTTAAGCCATTTTTAAAATCTTTGTTTTATTTTGTTCTTTGAGTGTTTGCTTTCTACAAACTGAGTCATTTCAAAATATGGGAGTTGATTATTTCCATAGAGAGACACTTCCTCAAGTCCTACATTTTTTAAGTTAATAGAAGTAAAAAGATTGAGGTTAGCTGATTGAATTTATCTTATTCTGCATGTAGAAACCACCAGAATAGGCTTTATTTTTATAACAAAAAATGGAAAGGGGTTTTGAGCTAAGGAAATGTTTTTTCTATGCATCAGCAGAAACAACAGACACAGAAACAGCTTAAATATCAGTGGTGGATCATAAGACCCTTCTCATGTTAGTCTGTGCAGCTGAACTGTATGATAGCAGCTTGTTAGTCTATAGGTTTTTATTGAAATGCCTATTGAGTAAAACATAATTCATGCTGCTGTTCACCCTTAAAACAGGAAATAATATACCCATTTAACTTAATCACAATTTATATTACATGTGCATATTTCTAAACAAGTGCTGTAGATGGAGAGTTTGGTAGCAATAATATTTATGAATTACACTTTTAGTTAGCAAAGGAAAATGTGTGACCTCTTACATTTTGTTTGACATTTGAATTTGGTATCCCCTATATGTGACACGGGTGATGGATGCTTATTAACACAGTGTATAAACAGGAAATGCTTCTAAGCTGACCATTTATTAGCGCAGTATGTGTTCAAACTGAAATTTGAATTTTAGTTGCAGTATTCTTCTCTGATGGCTGCAGAGCTGAAATATAAAGTGGGTTTCTTTTTTTCTTACTTGCTTCCCTGTACAGAATGGAGAGATTTAACAGAGTATAGTTTTTATATCTAAATCAATCTTCCACGTGGAGCCTGTGTAAGTATATGAACACAAAGGCTTTCTTATGAATTATACAAAAATAGAGCCATAGGAAGTGCATCCAGTGGAAGGATTTTTGTAGAATTTGTAGTGAATTTTCCTTGGTTAAATAAATAAATATATTTGCCCACATTCCCCTTCTCATCCTGACGTATGCAATGAGCCGTTTCCTTCTTTACTTCATTACTGCAGAAAGGCAGGGAAGAAGTACCTTTGACTTCACCAGAGCTTTGACAGTCAATCTACTTTTGATCTATCCTTTGCGGGACTGGAGAAATAATAATTTTTCATTCACATTTAATCACTTTTTAAAAAAGACTTAAATTACTGACAAATATCTGAAAAATTTTTTTCAGTGAAAATTTCAACACTTCATCTTATCAAAGCAGAAGTGAAAAACTCCCCGTGTCTAGAGGATTCTTCCAGTAGAGAACAAGAATATAGTTTTTCTAAAAAGAAACCCCTCCTCTCCAATTTTCCTGATGATTTACAGGGAAAAATATAGAATAATATAGAGAATCTATTTCCCTTTCTGTATCACATTTAAAGCCAGCCCTCAGGAGAGCGAACATGAATCTGTTTTTCCTAAGCACAGGCTTAATATTCCAAAGCATTTGGATAAAAATTATTTGTTTAACAAAAGAACTGTGATGAACTGCTAAAGTATCTCAAAGGGAAGGTTTTATTTTAAATATATCTGTCCAAAGAGTTCTACTGTATTGTATAGTGTAGGTTCAAGGAAATTATTCTCGATTTAAAAAGTCAGTAGAGAACCTCCATTTAGTTATTATAAGTAGCAAGTATAAGGCCATCTTGACTGTTACTATTAATATTAAATACCCTTATTAAATACACAGCTTTCCACATTTCAGGACCCAATCACAGGAAGGTTAGCAACCTGGAAATTGAAACTGGCAGATCTTTAATCTAACATTCTGCTTTTTGGTGGAAAAAAGTAACGTCTTTATAGATGAGAGTCAAAGGTTAAATTTAGTTTGTATCAAATTACAAAAATATGCTTTTGGTGAGGTTAGATTCTCATGCTCAGAGCAATTCAAACTGTAATGAAAGCAAACATTGAAAGAGATAATCCCATTAAAGATGAACTATTCACTTTAACCTCAAATATTTGGTAACTAAAATAAAACCATCGTAGTAGAAGGATGAAGTTCAGCTCTTAAGGGAAACTGGAACTTAATATTATGCTTCAGACTGCCTGAGAAAAAAAAATAGCACTCTTGTTTCTAAAAGAAAACCTTATTTTGGGGGAACAAATTAATTCATGTTCTCCTCTTGAGATCTACACAAAACAGTGGTGACCCTTTTGATAGTGTGTGCTTGCCCACTGCGCGCTAAAACATGCTTTTCTCCAAACAGAAGCTCTTCTAGAAATAGTGAAACCCACGCGGTGCTGTCGTACAGCGGGGAGCCAGGAGCAGGGGGGTGAATGTCCTCAGCAGCGAGCTGGTGACATCCCATGGCAAAGGTCTGTGCCTCCTCCTCCTTCTCCTCCTCCGTGCCTTCCAACACCGGCAATGTTAGGATGTCTTTCTTTCATGTCATGCATCTGGTTTCTGCAAGGGAACTAATTCTGCTAAAAAACTCTATTCTGAGCTCAGAATAAAGCCTCAAACCAACCCATTTTCGGTTGTCCCAGTCTGTCCCTTGTGCCACCACAGCCTGGCACAAATTGGGGGTGTAGTGGGACTCTACCTGGGGCTTCATTAAGGCACTGAGTGTGATTTGGAGGTCCTGGTAGCTTAAATTTGTCCACTTTTCTGAACTAAAAAGGGGACCAAGAAATATTTTTAAAGCCCCATTGCTAAAGAATTGAGCTCTTTCATATAATATGACAAAGCTTTTGGCTCTCAATACCAAAAAGCATCTTTAATCCCTGAACTTCTGATACCCCAATGAAAACTCACCCCTAAAAGCAGCCGCAGCCAGAGTCTTTCTTCATTCCCAGAGGCCTGGATGATGATTTAAAGAATTTGGGAAGAGTCTCTTATTCTTTCCTTTTACAACTTAAAATAGACTGAGGAGATTTGTTTTTTTTTTAAAGCTTAAAAAAAAAAAAAAGGCAAAAACAATCATAGACTGATATTTCTTTTTTATGCCAAGTTTCAGCCTGGAGAAAATTTTATGGCTGAGTTCTAATCCACCCCAAACCCTGGTTTATAACAGAAATGCTGACACAATGATAACTATAGCGTTACGAATGCTGGTGCTATGATATTTATTGCTCCCTCGTGCCAGCAGGGGTTAATCCTTATTAAATGCATTCATTTTCTGGCCTTGTGGAGAACAGATCATTCAGTGATCAGGCAGAGTATGGCTCCCTGGTAGCGTTAATGGAAGATATCACACAAGACATAGTAAGTGAGGAGTCTTTAAGGGGGCTACTGTAGGTGTTTCTGGGGATTAAGTGGCCTTCTCCAGGGGCTTGAGTTCAAATCCAGAGTGTCTATATCCAAGAAGTGTCTTTGCTGCAACAGAGCAGCACACACTGAGAACTTTGTTCTTTTCAGCTTCAAGGAAGAGAATGAAAGGAAACACGGCATTATCGTGTATTTCCACAATCAGCAGTGGACCAGATCCCACAGATCTGGAATTATCAATCTCTCTCACACCTAGATATCCAAAATCCTCTTGTACATTGAACTGTCCTGTTTAATAGTGTTGGAAGAGTGGAGGAATAACAAGATCCCTGTTAAATATCTACCAGCTGGTCCTTCTATTATTTACCAGAAAAAGTGAAACTTACAGTTTAATTGCATTCAAAACATTTTCACATCGCATCCTCATAAACATACATTTTAGCAACACCAAACTGAAAAACTGAAACTGAGGAACTGAAAAAGCTCACAAAATTTTCTCCATAAAGCTATGTGAGATGATGCATAGTTTTTTTTCCAGAGATTTACACACTGACATGGTGCTTGCTATATCAATATGAGAAACTGGAGAAACTTGAAGAAAAGTTTCAAATTTGACGTACAAAAGAGTAGGATACAGTGGGCATTTTAACATTTTGCTCTTGCTCCAGGTTCTCCAGGAAGAGCCTGGAATCACCTGCCAAGATCTCAGCCTTGGAAGTCAGTCTGCAGACTTCAAGCAAGGGGGTTGCTTGCTATGAAAAAAAATAATCTCAGGACAAAATGAGTGAGCATGCGTGCAAAGTTCATGATGAGTTCAGTGAATGATCATATTTTTCCCCACAATAATAAATACTTCTATAATTTATAAATGCCTCAAAAGGCTGAGATATGTGGGGGATGCAGAATCAAAGTGTCTTGACATGAGAGAGACAAAGGAATGAGCCAGAGAGTGAACTGACTACTAAAATTCCTCATCTCTGATTTGTTTCTTTTAGAACTTGTCCCCAGAGAAAAAGCTGCACTTTCTAGAGAGGCTTAAAAAATAAAAAGAAATCCTCTGGGCTTGTGAACAGTCAAAGGGAATTTAAAAAACCTTCGATGTGAGCATGGAGCCAAAGAACAATATTCAAGATTTTCTCCTCTTGTATTTGATTATTGTTTTTTAAAATATGAGCAACAAGACAGAGAAAAAAAGTAAGGCTTTTTATAAAAAGATTAAAATCAGAGATTTATTTTCTTCACTTCAAGGCAATGTCTTGCCTTGCTACAGGGAAGCTCTCTAGTAGAAGAGAATCAAAGTAATTTTCATCAGAACAACTCAAAGCAAAAATGAGAGTGTTCAAGAGAACAGAAAGCCATGTCTTCAGCGTTGGGGAAAAAAAAAACATGTTTTCATTAAAAAGTCATTTTAGAGGAAAAAGGGCTAATGTACATTCCCTTGATATGCAGAGGAAATGGAAATGAAAACAAAAATAGCTTTATTTTTGTTTAAAATTTCCACAGGGCAAAATACAATGTCATGACCTCCTCCAACAGACAGAAAATAGAAAAGTGCTCATGAAGAAACCAGCCACTGGAGTATTCAGAAAGGTGCCTTGCAAAAGGAGGCAGAAAAGGCTTGTTTCTGTTTGTCCTTTTGTTGCATAGAGAGGTTTTGCGATGAACCACAGACTCCAGGGAAGCAGGCCAGTATGGTCCTAAACATCCCCAAAGCCTACTTTTTAATGGGAGCTGGGAGGGGCGAGTGCAGGGAAGAATTGTTTAGACTGAGCAGATAAGGAGCTGTGGAACGACAGGGAGGGTCAGATGTTGCTGTTTCACATCTGGCCTGTCCACAGCACCATCCACAGGAAAAGGTGGTTTGGGCAAAGATGGGCACTCTGCAGTTGACTTGAGTTTGGTAGCCTGCTTCCAGGAGATCATGAAACTTCTGGCACAGAGAAATTATTAAAAGGAGAAAAGAACAATATTAAATCCCACTGAAATATTTGCAGGGATGCCAAGAACTTTCATGGCCTCCTCTGCAGAATGGCAGGGAAAATTCTGAGGTTCACTCCTTACTCTAGGGTTTCTTAGCCTCACTTGGCCACTAATTTGTTCTCTGCCTTCATTTTAAAGATGGATTGAGCTGTACACTAGAAGTGTTTTCTCACCCATTGGCCATTTGACACAGAGATAGATTCTCACAGAAATCAAACGCAGCCTCTTATCATCTGCCCCACCAGCATAGACTGGTCCAACACAGCTTTGTACATCTTTGAAGTCAGCAGCATAAGTGAGCCAGGTCTTTTTATAAGGTTGCACGTGAAAATGTCAGAAGAACGAAACCATTTGCAGATGGTGGAGTGATAAAGATGGTACGGTATCTCACTTGTATTTGCCCCTCGTTTCCTTGGGAAGAGAAGAAAAGGAAAAGGGGAGGAGGTGGCGATGGTGGTGGGGAAAGCAGTGCAAAGAAAGGGAAACCCCAACAAATGAAGTTCTTTTCACAACACAGTGTAGAAGGAGTAAGTGAGATTTCTGGCAAAACCACCAGGACTCCGAAGACAAGCTGACTGCTACAATATTTATTACTTTGCTTTGATGGAACCTCTGACATCAAGGACTTTCTTAGTGACTGATTTTTGTCAGAATAATGCTGCAGGAACTGGAAGTGACAGATGATTTTTTTGGACATGAAGCCTGTGCATAATGGCATGAGAAAGAGGACATAAAAAAGTCTGCCCTGGAGCAGCTTAATGTGGCCCTGGAGAAAAGAGCTGTTATCGCTGCTTACTGATGTAGTCACAGCAAGTGAAACTGTTACCAAGAAATGGATCCTGAAGTCAGACGGTTCAGTGTGGGGCAGATTTTCTAAGAGTTGTTCTCCCTTATCACAGCCAGGTGGAGGCTGGGACCAGCAGGAGGATACTGGGCTGAGGAATGTACCTCCAGAAACGAAACAGAAATTGGCTTTATAGTGTCAGGTCTATCTCCTATATTATGATACCAGAAGACCATATGCAGCAAAAATTAATGTGTTGAGCTTGATGCACGTTGCTGGGTCTCATGATAACCGCTGGTGCAGAATGAAATGTCCTTTTGCTTACTCTTCTGAGCAGGGGACGTGGAGGCGCTGTGATATGCCTATGGTGCAGTGACTGTAGCTCTTCACAGAAATACAAAACTTCAAGAAAAAAATGTTTCCAGAGTAACTGTAGTATTGTATATGCTTATGTGCAGCCAACTTTTCAAATAGTAGTTAGTAGCAAATTAATACAGAGCCCCGATGGGAATGTAGAAAAGTTGGGGAATAATTTAAGATGTAGTCTAGAGTAGTGGAGGATATTTGCATAGTAATTGTTTAAAATATTAGCCTCCTTTTTCTGCAGTCCATAGGTCTTTGAGATAGTCTTGGAGAAACCTGCAGATCAGTCATTGGTTTAGGGGAGATACCCGCTCTGCTTTTGTTCCTGTCAAAAGGTTCCAACTGAAGATCAGAGACAGAGTGACAGTGCTCTGCATCAGAACTGCTATTTTTAAAGCCAGAGGCCAGTGTGGCAGTGAGACACCATCATCTTCTCTGGATATCACAGTACTTTTCTCTGTGCTGTACAAACACACCTTTCCCCTCTGATTGCACCTCCTGCAGTGTATTGTGAGGTGTACAGTTGGTGTTTATATATAACGGTGGAAGAAAAGGCAGTATCTTTTCAGACCCCAAACTATGTATTTATTAAAATCAGATTTATTAAAATCAGATTTTTGTTTTGACTTGCCTAAGATTGCCAAGTCATTGCCTGCTTCATTCAAGGCATAAATCTGTCTGAATAAAAACCAGACCAAAATGCTTTATATTTACTTATATTGTAAGCGTAGAAGAATCCTTTCCTGAATGGTAAATACAGCTCTTAGCAATATAGGGAAGTACTGCCGCTATCAGGCAACAGATTACTCTGGAATGTGCTGCAACTCATTTTGTGCTTTTTGTTTCATAGAACTGGAAAAATAAGCAACTAGTAACTCTCAAAACATCTGTATGGGAGGCCTTTAGTGGGAATTTATAATTCACATGTTCTCAAAGAATGTGACGGGATTTCCAAGTACTGCAATGGCAGACACTTATAGATGCTGTAAATTAACCCACATGTGAAATGGCCAACTCTGCCATTTCTGTTTATTGACTCATTTCAGTTGAATTGACAAGACAGGATTTCTCCCTGGATCGCGGTACGTTCCATACACCTGTCAAACAGAAGCTTCAAGCCAGCCCTGGGGGAACATCTTTAAAAGACACTCCTGCAATACCAATGAACTCTCTCTCCATTGGCAGTCTGTTTCTTTAAAACGATCATCAATTTAAGAGCACACTGACCAAACCACTGCAATTTTCACAGAGTATAGTCTGAGGCAGAATATGATAATACCTGGGTTTGGACTTGCACCTCTTCTTTCACACCCACAAGGGAGGGTAAAGCCCGGCAGAAGTCAAATGGCTTCATCCCATTGCAGAAGTGGTGTGAGGAGAGAGTGAGGTCCCTTCCCCAGGCAGGGGCTGGTGTGTTGCAACAGTACATTGGCCTGAGGGATGTCGTAAGGGTGCTTCTGAAAGAAGTCTGGCTTTCAGTTATGCAAAATTCTCAGTTACTAAGATTTTTCAGTAGCTCTCCTGAGTGTTGCTGATCTCCCCATGACAATATTGCAATATTCTGGCCCCACTGCTCAACCTGGACATACAGGGTGCAGCCATGAGCCCTGCTCCCCGGGGCTGCTGTGACTAGTCTGTGGGTTGCTCCAGGCAACTGGTCCCCTGACTTCTTCCTCCCAAAGACCCCTTTAACATCTGGCAACATTTCAGATAGGAACTCGCCTAACCTATTGCAGGGGATTCATCAGGATTTCAGGGACTCTCTTTTGACTCCCTCTTTGTTGGCTTCTCTTGGGCATGGGTGTGAATAAGAAGTGCACAGGGAGATCCTGCAAGAGGTTTGTGTGTTCAGCTGGGTCCAAGGGAGACTTCCCTCCCTGTATCCAGAGGTGTGGAGTCACTGGGTCTGCGCATGTACCTCTCTAAGTCCTCTCTGCCTGTTGAAGAATGTGGATGCCAGCTCAGCCATGGGCTAATAATAAGGCAGATGAAGTGTTGTTCTGTGCTTCAGGAACAACATCTTAACCTCAGCAGGACTTTGCTGGCTGCTTTTACGCAAAACCTGTTGGTTCCTTTCTACAAGATGGGAGGATTCGGCTGACAGTTTAAACTGGGCTAAAACGTGTCACTGACTTCTTTTCTTTTTTATTGTATTTTTGCAGTGTATGCTGGCTCATGAATTTATGAACTATTTTTAAGGGGCTCCTTACAAAAATAAGCGTATTTGGGCGGTTTAAATTTGTTCTTAATAAGTGGAAAGATTTACTAAAAGAGGGCTGATGTGATGACTTGGGAGGGATTATTCACCATTGATGCCAATATATTCCAGACAGCCTGAAGAATTAAGCACTCCGGGTGTTGAAAGTGATCTGAATATCACCTAAAACTTGTGCTGAACAGAGCTCTTGTCTGCAAGAGCTGAGAGTGTCAGGAATCCCGTGTGAGTCCAGGAACTGCGTGGCAGGTGAAGGCAGGTAAGACCCAACTTTGCATTTTTATGTGATCTTTTCAGATGGTGATGTAGTCAAGCTCTGCAAAGAAATCTGTCTGATAAAGCTGTGAGGAACAGAACAGCTTTGATAAATGGTGTGCTTCACAACTGCATTCCTACCAAGTGCTGCTGTCACTCACTAAGCAAATTTATCACATTTTATTCTAAAGTGTGTTAGATTCCAGGTGTTAGGAATTTTTCCCTGACCCTCTTATCCTGCTTGTGGTTTCACTTTTCTTTAAGGAAACAGGTTCAACCACTCATGAACAGAATTCCCTAACAGTTTTTAGTGCTGGTCTGTCAGATGGGAAAGCAATCCCAAGGAATTGCAGGTGCTCCCAATGGATCAGTTCATGCAGATAGCACTGGCAGAAGTAGAATCAGAGTCCTGGAAGGACAGCACATCCTGAGAGAAGGGCTTTCCAGTGAGATCTTTCAGACATTGATGTGCTGAGAAATAGTCAATGGGAATGTCAGGAATTATTCCCGAGGATGAAATTTTCCCAAAGCTAGCACTGGTATAGGATGCTTTTCTTGTAAAACAGGAAGGCTCAGTTCCATTAAATATATCTGTCTGTATAAGTCTGAGTGCTCTGCAGTAGGCAGAGGTGTCAGCTTCTGTCTTGTCCATGTCCTGTCTCTGACTGATTTTTCTAAGTGAGTGTTTTCCCAGATCACAGTCCATCCTGGCCAGCAGCAGGAAGCTTATTGTCCAGTACTGCTGGTTTTCTTCCTCATGTCCACCTGTTATAATGGAATATGGTCTGTTAAATACCTATTTAAAAGTGAGCTTGATACATCACTTTTGCTGTAATAGCTACAAGAATGTTATATTTTTGTGATTTTGCCATTCCGGATCACACATGAACATTGAACATTTCCAAAAAGTGCTTCTAGTGGCATTTCTCCCTTTTAAAATTTTCTTAACTACAGAAATCAGTGAGTCTGAAATGTGCCAGACTGAGGTCCAGATCTCTATGTGATCTTTAGAAGGGTGTTTGCTAAGGAGACTGTAGAAAGTTCCACTTGGCATGTCCTCCTGTATGACATAGCTAGTGATCAAAGCACAAATTACCAAACTAGTTTAACATCTTTCCTTCCACAGTTATAAATAGTGAGAACACTATTAGGTGCTAGAGGTCTTACTCCAGGAAAGAAGATAAATTCTTTAAACCAAAACCATGGATTATTTGGTTTGGGATTTTTTTTTTTTTTGGTGGGGCCAGGGATGACTGGTGTGTTTCTGAAAAGTAATTCAAAGATGGATTGACTACAATGACTAAGAGCTAACTGCAAGATAGAAAGCGCTGTGACATAATTTGTTTTATTTCTATTTTTGTCTACCAGATAGACACCTTTGAAACCAAGGCCTGGAAAGTTTCAGGTGGGAAAATAGGGCCGATTCCAAGTCTGGAATCTCCCTTCTTCTACACACATAGTTCCCCTGTTCCATGTTAGGGGTTTGCTTGGGCTTTGCTACAGCTAAACACTGGCCAGGAAAGTTGGGATCCAGATGCCCATTTGGATTACACACAGTTATTGTCATCACTACACAACATACAAGGATGTCGAGGTCCCAATTTCCAGTCTGGAGGTGAGGTACAGGTGATGTAATTTTACACTAAACCCCTGTTCCCAGTGTTCCCCATTGGCAATGCATTCTCACGTTGCGTGGTGGAAGACAGGCTGCCAGGGTCAGGACTTTTGTGCTTAGGCACGTAAAGACACCCCCTTTGGGAACTAAACACTTCAGTGGGAGCTGGGCTTGGCCATAATCTTCCTCTCTCCTTCTCTCATGAACATTAAAAATCTATATTAGCTTTCCTTACCAGCCAAATTACTTTATTGAACATTATTTCTTCATAAGAAATTATTTCGCTAAGAAGATCTGTTTCACATTCATCCACTATGTAAAGCATCTCAAAAGGGAAGTCAGTTGCACAGCTATTTTAGAGTCCCTGGTGGTAAGAGACAATGAACCTCTTCCCTCTGCCCCAGTCCGTAGGTTTTCCTGCAACCCTTTTGCTGAGGAAAAGGAATTGGCTGGATCCACATGGAGCAATGGGAGCAGGAAAAACCACGCTCAGCTCAAAGATACATTTTAGCCTTTTGGAAATAGTTCCAACTTTCAAGATAACTATTCCTTTGAGTGGCTCTAACTATAAATCCCAAAGTGCCAGCAAGCAGTTGGGAAGCAGCCAGAAATGCCAAGTCAGAAGAAAATAATTGTTTTCAAATGGTGACAAACCTGCAAGGTCGGCAGAGAACAGAGGGACTGTGTTGCTGGATGGAGATAGCCATGGAACTCAGGACTGCGAGCTCTGTACACTAAACAGAACCTTCCATCTCCACAGGGTGTTCAGCTGCTGCAAACGCAGGAGGGAACTGGTCTGCACTGGTCTAACTCACAGGGCAGAAATTATATTGAAAGAGAATCTAAAGACATCAGGTTTAGACAGAGTGTGCACTGCTAATGCCTTGGCTTGTTCTGGTTTTGTTTCCCAGAGGTGAAGGAATGACAGGGTTTGTATTTTTAAAATTATTGCAATGAAAATAATTTGACAGCTCGGTCTGCATATTTCTGCGTCATTATGAAATGTTTGAAAATTGTGCAAGGCAATACAATAATTAGACAGCCAAGCATGTCTAAGGATGAATGATACTCGGGGTGGAAGCTGGAGGTTTGTCACTGGAGCTGCTCTGGATTCCTTTGTACCCTGGACAGATGCCTACACAGTGTGGGAATATGCTGCCAGGGGTGCTGAAGCATCAGGAACAGTGTTGCTTTTGAAACTGCAGTTGCAAGTCATGTGGAATCAGCTTGAGGGAGCCTGGTGATTACTTTCTAAGGATATCTACATATTTAAAAAAAAAAGTGTATGCCTGGTGGTATAAATCAGCATAACTCTGCTGACTGCAGCAGAGCCTCTACTCCAGCTGAGGATCTGGACAAAAGTACTTAAGCAACACAGAGGACTGAAAACTACCAGAACACCTTTAAAGCTAATGTGCCAGCAAGCAAGAGAGGCATTCAGCTGTGTGGAGTGGGCTTCTTTCATCTGGGGTAGTTAAAGCAGAAAAGTGAACTTTAGATTCTCACAATTTTACTGCATCTGTTAAAGCAGTATTGGCTTTCAACAGTGAAATGAGTATTCAGGCCAAGTGTCTCTGCAGAATTTCGGGCACTCCATGAACGGATAAAATTTCAATTGCAGAAACAAGAGAAAGTACCAGACACAAATGCACCACGTATTACATTTTAGGGAAGACAGTGAAGCGGGCAGGTTATACCGTGGGAATAGGCAGCAGCTGGTGGCTGACCCTGCTGTTATGACTAAGTCACCGACGAGGCCACAAAAAATTAAGAAAATTAGTAAGTAAGGGCAGCCTGCCTTTAAGAAATCCAGAAGGGCTGGTCTGCGGGCTAGCAGCAGGGAACCGCTAAGATCTGGGCTTGGGCTCCAAGCCGGGTCCCTTGTTCCCAGGCAGACAGAGTTGGCAACAGCCCGTATCACTCTCTGGTGGCCCCTTGGGCCAGAAAGAGGAGGTATATTGGCAGCTCAGCCAGGGAACAGCAGCCAGCTCCCCTTGCCAGAAATCAGGTTGCTACATTGGCGGTGAGAAAAAGGCTAAAGCAGGGCCCCTTCGATGTGGGGCTTTGCAAGGAGACGCGTGGAAAAGACCGGCGACTGTGCCATACGTGGCTTGGAAAGCCCAGGCCAGGTGGGACTCACCAGTCAGATGCCAGCATCATCCTTCGGCGAGTGGTCCCTGGGGCCAGGCGCTGCTGGGATGTCCTCGCTGGCTGGCGTGCGGCAGAGGACGTGACTCACTCTCCCACCTGGCCAAAACTCTTTGGGGCGCAGCGTGGAGATTTCCTGAAGACATCTGTGCTTCAGCGGCTCCTGCCTCTGGAACGGGCTGCGGCTCTGGTTTCCCCATGCACGGGGCTCTCTGCATATGTCTTTTCTCTTTCCACTGCTGTTCTGGACAGGCCTCCCGCTCATCCTTTCACTTCATTAAAAGGGCCTCAGCCCCTCCTCCAGCATCTTAAAAGACAGTGCTGGGAAAGTCAGCAGTGACAGGAGTGACAGGCAGAACTGGAGTAACTACTGCACCCTTTTACTTAAAGCCCCTGCAATTACCTTCTTTCTAGGTGGGAATCTCTCTCAGTGATTATCTGGCTCTTCTGATTTTCATCAGCTAGAGAACTGCATCTTTGGGATTATCCTCTCCGGCATCCTTGCCTACCCTTTAATGTCACAGGGTTTGGCCAGTCAGTCCAGTTATAGCTTCTCTCAATTCCTGCCTCATCCTCCTGCAAGACTAACTCACAAATAAAGTGAAGTGGGAGTTGCCATGTTAATGTGCTTTCCTCGAGCCCTCGGGGAAAGGTCCTGAACATGATTTCTTCCGCTTGGATGGAAAGAGGAATTTCTGTTAGAGCCTCCATGAAATTACAGTCTTCTTTTTCTTTTTTTTTTTTATGAAATGTAAAACAAAGTAAATATTACCTTAGAGTCTCTTATTCGTGTTGCAATAAAATGAGACACTTCCTTGGAAATAAGTTTTAAGACACAAGTCTTGTAATGTTCATATTTATTGGAGTGGAGTTCACAGCTGACCTGAGGTCTGGAGGGTTTGGAAGCAATTGCCTATGTGAACTTCCAATTCTTTCTCTCCTTCTCCAGCACATGAGGTGCAAAACTGGTCAGTTATTCAGGGACTTCTCCACCCTCTGTAAGCTCGTGGGCTCATATATCTCTCATGCTACATAAAGAATGACATATTGCAGGGAATCTGCTGAGAATAGCTTGTAAAATACATCATTATATGAATCAGCCTCATTAGAAGTCTCCCTCTCCCATGATTTAAAACAGACACAGTACTTGCAGGAGTGGAAACCAGTGTGATTTTTTTTTTCCTCTCCTGCTGGCATGTTGTGCTCAACCAAATGCTGAAACAGAAGAAAATAATTCTCTGAACTCAAGGCCAGAAATAAAGAGCAAGTACTGCATTACCCTGATGCCTCTCTGGCATAATTAAGGTGTTGGGTGTTTCCCTGGATATATGACTTTCCAGCTTCATTAATAAAATATTCTGTTGCTCTTCTAAACAGCACAAAGCTGCATTCTTTGCATACTCCAAATCCCCCTGACTCAGGACCCTGTAACACCTCACGTTCAGCATCCTTAGCCATTCCAGGCTCTTCTCCCACAGCTGCTGCTGTGTTTATGAAGGGGATTACGGGACATGGTGCCTGTGATAGCAGGAGACAAGGCTTGGTGACCCAAGAGGCCTCTCTCAGCCCTATTTTATGCAGGGACTGGTGCACCAGGTGCCACGGCTGCATGACTCAGACCTCATTCAAACTGCTCGTATGCTGGGGCGACCTCTTGCCAATGAACTCAACGAAGATAACATTTTACCTTGGACCAGACCACAGCAGATGCAATCCAAACAACACACCGTGGATCGGGGCAGCTCTGGGCTAGTGGCCGTGTCATGCAGGACTCATGGTAGAAAAAGGGTGGCTTGTTGCCCCAAGGCAATGAAATGAACTCTTTCGTTCCCATTTGCTCGCGGTATATTGTAGAGCTCATTGACAAACTGCAGGTACAGCAAGTTTTTATTGTTTCTCCCTTGTCACTTCAGCATCAAAGAATGTAGTATTTCTTGCCATTATTTCTTTTAAACCGTGCCAACACACCCGCTCCACATTGCGTTTTGGCTTCTAAGCCTCCGGCTTCACTCTTCTGAATCACACTGATTTTTTAATTAACTGTGATAAGTACAAGCACTCAGCTATCCTTGGTCTTTCTGGTCTCTTAATAATTCCAACCATGTAACCCATGATGTCTCCCTGCTTTGCTCTGCGCTGTGGGTTTGTCACCAAAGAGCCTTGTTGGCCAAACACTGCAGTACATTTCTGTCTCCCACCCAAGATTTTGAGCCATGGACATCACCGTGTTCACAATCAAGACATCACGCCTCTGGCAGGCAAGCTGTACTTACCTTGAATTTACTAGTTTTCTGGACTCTGTTTTGACTTTTGCAGAAGTAGGTTGGAAGGTGCAGTCTGGATGAGTGTTTCTCACAGAAGTGATCAGCAGCTCCTGCTCGGATCATGTGGGCCCCACAGAAAGCTCCCCCAGGCTTTAGACACTGCCCTCATACCCTGCAGCATCCTCAGGGTGCTCCTGCTCCCACGGTACTCTCAGCGGCCAAAAGCACAATCCCTTTAGTCCCCAGGTGCATGTGTAGGGTGATGTCAACACCAGGTTTCTCCAGATGTAATGGGCCTGCTGGGATGGTCAGGGGCTGGGAATCCAGCAGCTGCAGTAGGGAAGGAAGGTCTTTAGTCTCTCCTGTGCTCAGGACATCTGCTATTCTTCTGTTGGTAGCAAATACAAATTCCTGCTTTCCCTTCTGCCGTAGTTCAGTTGTTCTTGCTGGTGATCACCGGATGGTTTCAGCATAGTCTAAAAATGAACAAGTGTTTGCAAAACCCCACATTCTCCAGGGCAACCGCACCTCGCTCAGGGGGTGATATTTCGGGGCATATAATAAGTCGATTTCCTCTCTATTTCTATATTTGATCATCCTTTCCCACATAATTTGCCTTATTGGTCATGATTTGGAGGAATACTTCTTAGCAGCAATTCACATAACCTTTGTACCACTCATGGTTTTGCCCCTGACAGAAGTGGGTTTACTTTTTTTTTGGTTTTTAAATCACTTTGTTTATCGATAGCGATTTTACAAGACCTGTTGCCTTTTTGCCATCTATACTTTGGGAACTGGGCATCCTTGGCGATGCAAGTCTCGCCTCCTGCCCCTTGGATTTGTCGGGCAGGATCTGGTTCCCAACGCTGGGATTTCACAGCTGTGGTCTGACCGGTTTCCTATCAGCGCACACAAAAGAAGCGAGCACAGAGCAACAGCTAAATACCCACTTCAACCTTCAGGCTTCTCAGCTGGAACAACTGTTGCGGTTTGAAGTTGTTTTGTTAACTTCTTCGGCTAATTGATAACATCTGCATCTCACCACCCTTCCTTGCCTCTCAAGCTACTTCCAAGTAGATGGGATAGATAATCCTGTGGCAGATCTCGGGTTCTGTATTAGTGATATATCGTTACGCTTTTCGGAAAATTGTATGAGAACTGGGGGTCGTCTTCAAATAATGCCTCCTTTATAAAGGTTTCTTTCACACAGTCGCAGAAACAAGCCCAGAGCCACTAATAAAACCTCATGCTATTCATTTGGCATTTCTCGTGTGATCATGTTCAGATAAAAGAACTTTTGATTTCACACTTTTTCCCCTCTGTATTTCCCTACCACACTTCCTAAATTTGAAATTTACATTTGGGCTTTAAAATACTGGAGTTAGCTTTTATTTTTCTTCAGTTTTCATTTTCTTTGTATTACAATAGACGGATCAGGAACCGGTATACGTGGTATTTTAGTAAATAAAATCCTTGTATTCAGGATCGCTCTTGAAGTCTGGTAATACACAGTGACACCACAGAGGTCCCAAGGAGATATTATGGTTGTAATGGAAATATCATATATCTCATATCCCAGGTCTGATATATCAGCTCAGCAATAAAAAGAAACAGGATATTTGCAACTATATTTTAACAGGGATTTTGCTGTTACCATGAGAACATGGATTACTTAGAAATTTTGGTGAGAAAACTCTTTAATGGTTTCATCAATGTCAAACCCCAGGAGATTTCAGTTCTTTCGCTGCTATTGAAACAGCTATTAATGCAGGGAAAATCAGAAACGTATGAGTGTGTTTCATTGGTGTCTTAATGTACATCTCAGGCTTAGGTCTCAGTACAGGTCAGATGGTCCCTTCTATCATATTTCAGGATTCCCAAGATGAGACATGCCTGGAGACAATTGTCCACTATGAACTCTCTGCAGCTTAACATCCTTCCAGCTTTGGCTGGGGAGAGGTTCCCTCCTCCACCTCCCTCTTGCTGCGGGATGGTTAGTGCTGTTTCTGAGAAGGGCCTAGAGATGTCTGCAGGCCTTGGGATGTGCAGGGAACTGACGTCAGCCAAGACTCGAAGGCTTTACGTTGCTCAGCCAGCCAGGAGAGCCTCATGAATTGCCTTGTAAAAGGATTTTTTTAAGATTCAGGGAGACTTGTGTGATGTAATCTTTTGAAAACAATATTTGACACGGGATAGGGCTATCCCCTTTACAAAGTCCCCAACAGAACCTGCAAGATGCCATGAGCGCTATTATTATTGCGATTCTTTTATTTTGTGCCATTTCAGCATCACTAGCATCTACAAAAGAAGTCAGATAAAATCCCAAATACAGACCTCTCATAACTTCACCTAACGCAAGCTCAACACATTTGGTCTTAATCTGAGCGCCTGGACTGGGATGAATTCTGCAGGGCTGTAATAAAATAAATATTTTCCTGCACTGAGAATGGCTCAGCAAAAGGTTCAATGTCAGGTCAGCACAGCGAGCTCTTTAACCGTCTTTTGCTAGACATGGACCATGTCTTCACCTAAGGAATTGTCACAGCTCCACAGCAGCTGGTGGAGTGGAAATTATTTAAACCATTCACCTCTTGTTCATTTTCAATGTTGGACTTGGTCAGCATTTGAAGAAAGCTGGGCAGTGGGTAGAGCCCCAGCTTCCAGAAATAAAAGGTTTCTATTAGAAAAATAAAAATTTAAAAAATAGAATGAGGGACTTCTGTGGAGTTCCCTCCCCTGCTCAAATTGGATCACTTACAGAAACAAAGGGAACAAGCAGCCTTGTTGCAGCAGACTGGTCCCAGGTGAGTAAGTGTGAGCTACTTAACAATTGGCCATATAGTGAGAGCTCTTTTAATTGTTTTTTTCAAGCAAAACTGAAACACCTGTTCTGCCGTTTTAATGCAGGAACCAAAGGAAATGTGATTCACAGGTGTCTTATAAAAGGGAAGGCAGAGATGCTTGAGGAGGAAACTTGCCTCTTTGCTGCAGTATGAGATAGAGCTTGAAAGTTCAGTGACTGTGTGTTTTCTGTCATTGCACAGTTAGGGTTGAAATAACTTGAACAACAGAAGAATTTGCTAAGGTTAGTAATTTTCTGTTTCTTTGCAATAATGTTGTCTGTTAGTACACTGTAGACAAGTGAAAACCCCACCTCCCTGCTAGGTATTCTAAAAGCTATTTCTAAAGAGAATGTCCTTGCCCTAAAACTCTCAGTAACCATATATTTGATTTTTGTTAGTTTTCTTGTAGACGGGTACTGCTCTAGAATCAAGATAGTTCCCTTTCAATTTAGTAGGAATTGATTATAAATTCTGGAGATAGAATTCAGGTCTTCGGGTGGTGATACCTTTAATGAAGCTAATCTATCAAGTAAATTTTCTAAAGCTTGATATTTTTGTAGCTTGAGAAGTGGTTCATCTTCTATCCAACTATGTATGTAGCTATTGAATGTTAGCTCTCTTGTGCCAGATAGAAGCATTTTACTCATTTCTAGCCTCATACAAAGAACTCAAAATTTTGACCAAATTCATAAAGAGGACTGTGAACAGAGACGGAAACAAATGCAGGAGCCCTGGTTTCAGGTCTTGTAACTCTTACTAATTAACTAATCAGTGATGTGAAACAGTCTTCAGAAAGACCAGCTACGCACACCACAAATTATCTCAGCTCAAAGCAAAGGTATTAGATGCACCTGTAGACCTAGATCAGCAAGAAAACTGTTGTGTGTTCATAATAGAAGTGGGTGACGCTCTACATCTGGGTATAGAAGTTTTACTACTCATTTAAATACAGTAGGTGCATTTAATGTGATCTCATACCTCTTGGTAGAATCTAACTCTCCTTGTTCAATGAAACAGTTATTTACTGAGCTACTGTAGAGGCCTCTCTAGATGGAGAAGATGGTTCTCTTGGTTGGACTTACTGCAAAAATCTTCATCTAAAGAGGAACTTTAAGACAAGACTGACCCAAGTATTATTTGTTCACTGGCTGCTAGTAGAGAGGTCAATATGTCCTGTCCTTGCAGAAGCTGCTTGAGTGAAAGTATTTCTTTATGGCCATTGCCATTTATCCTTTCATTTTGGAGCAGGACTAATCTCTCCCCTTTTAGGGTGTGTCTGTACACTTACAGACTATGATAAGTTGCCCTGCATTGAAGGGTTTACAACCTTATGTATATTTTTTGATTTTTTTGGGACGCATATAGATCATGTTAAAAACCAGAAGTCCATTGTTCAATCAATCAAGTTAATCCTGGTGCTCCTTGATAACTATAGCTATCACATTTCAGAGTGATTTTACTGGATATTACTGGGATTACTTGTAGTAGCCACTCAGTCTAGACAGGGGTTTCTATTACAGTGAACACAGACAAAAGGGTAAGAAATATTAATGCCCAACATCCATTAACCATGCACAAACTGCATATCAGAGAGTGGATCCTGTTCACTTGGCTGTGGTTCCTCCTCCCTTTTGTTTATCTCTCAGGAGGGCATTGGCTTTTTTTAATTAAAAAGAAACAGGTTGTCTTAATAAAGAGGTAGGAAAAAAAAAAGTTACTTGAAAACAGTGAGGGTGCCAGAGCCCTGGAACAGCCTGCCCAAGGAGGTTGTGGAGTCCCCTTCTTTGGAGATTTTCAAGACCCGCTTGGATGCTGTCCTGAGTAACATGCTCTAGCTCTAGGGAATCCTGGTTCATCAGGGGAGTTGGACTAGATGATCTCTATGGTCCCTTCCAACTCTAAAAAAATTCAGTGAATTTCAGTGAAAAATTGCCATTTAGGGTTCAGTTAGAGATCTGCTGATGAACTGTCCCAATGTGGAAAGGCCCACTTGTTCTGGCCCAACGGCTGTCTTGAGGAAGGTTTTCTCTTGACCTTCCTGCAAGATGGGAGCAGAGTCATGGTGATCTTGCTGAAATGAACAGCTTGGAAACTTGGATCTCTGAGAATCCTGCCATTGTGAGAAATATGGAGAAGTGGATCTCAAGACTGTCATCAGGGCTGGATAAAATTATACTACCCGTTGTTTCTGAAACAAAGCCATTTAGAATGACAAGCACTCCAGGAATGCTGCTCCTTCAATAAATGTAATGTGGCAGTGATATGTAGTTCCCACCATCCCCTACAAGACAACTCTGCTGCAACTAAATTAAGGCAGTTGGCTGATTAAAAGTAGGCCTAGTTAACAGGGCGCTGAGTGAGGTAATAAAGTTAAACTCTAAAGCATTTCAAATTCTCATTTTATGCTATTCCATGTGTTTATAGCACTGGGCAAACATTGTATTTGCTGCCTAGACCATTTGTAGTGTCACAGATTTTATTTTGGATGTGGCATATTTTAGATTGTTGTCAAGTTGCCCATCATAACTGAAGCTCCACCAGCCAAAGCACATTAAGAGTTGGGGGAGCAGTAGAAACACTTAAACACTCTGCTTACCCATGCCTTGTTATCGTACATTCTTTCACTCAAAGACCTTGATGTCCTTCTTGACATCCTTTTGAGATTTGGGGGTTGGACAAGATGATCTCCTGAGGTCCTTTCCAACCCCATATTATTCTGTGATTTTGTGACTTTGGGAATAGAAAGCTAATTAGCCTGTTGTTGGAAGGGTCTGCAGATCCTGCCTTTATTATTTTTTTTATAGGGAAGGGGGGAATAAAATAAAATACATCCCCAGTTATATAAGAGGCTTGCAATTATTTAGAGATTCCCTTAATCCCTGGGTGATGAGGCCAATTCAGCACTACACAGATACATAAATCAAGATTTTCCTGAGAAACTTTAGCTTGGTATGGATTTGGAGAACATACTCTGCATGCCAGGGCTCTCCAACCCTTTTCAGATCTGACAGCTGATTTCAGTGTGTTTGAACATGATACAGTAGGCACTGGGAATGTGCGTTACTGTTGCCGTCTCGATGACTGTCATCCAATTTCTAAGGCTGGCCACTGTCCACCTCTAATCTTCGGCAGCAAATTTGTCCATGCCCAGAAATATTCTCTGTTGGTTGGTGTAGCTCGACAATGTGTTTGGCAGGTCCCAGATCTACCCTCCACCCAGAGTAATGTGGTGTTTGGCTGTTTATTTTTTTCCTGTGAGGCAAGAGTTGTGTTTATATCCCTATTTTACAACATTGAAATGTTACCACCAAGAACTTAAGGTCCAAGTTTATCAAACCATGTAAGTACCTAATTTTCTGGGTTATTTTAATCAGCAGTTATGCTCTTAATACAGTTATGGATATGATAACAAATTACTTGCATAAAACCTGTGGAGCAGGGCAATGAGGTTGAGTTTCCTCAAATTTTAGGCTTAGCAATAAACCTTTTTTCTCTTGCTTTGTATGTGTTTATCGTGATCTGGCAGCTGCAGATCTGCTTGCCTTGATACACCTCCTCCCCTGAATTCTCATCTCATGGTAATGAAATGGGAATTTCTAGGGTATTTCTCAGTGCAGTGTCAGAAAATAGAGGACAGCGTAATTTTCTACCCTCATTTCCAGGAAGATGATTGTGGCTGGTGTTTTTTTGCACCTGTATTTTGAAAGAAAAGACTTTCAAATAAGCCCCTGGGGACAGATCTCTTCAAGTAGTCAATGGGTGGGCACAAACTATTGCTTGGAGAGTAAACCCCATCCTTCCTTGGGATGTCTCCTTATTTTCCTGCAGGTGTGTAGATGGGGTGTAGTGATTCTTGCTGTATTCTGGGGTAAGGAAGGTGTAGGGTGATGCAAAGAAAGCATATAGTATGCTGTTAGAGTCTGACAAGAGCGAAACTAAAAAAATCTCCGCTGTGGAAACATTCCCTCTGTGGAGAGTGTTTTCCAGGCAGCACAACCTGATTCTATTGACAGGCTTGAATTATTGTTATACAACTTTAAAAACACAGTTTCAAACTACACATATAATTTGAGGCTGTTTTTAATAAGCATTTTCTCTAGTGTGTGGTTCCCTCTGGTTTGAACGTTCTCAACATTTTGGTCAAATAAATAACATCACACAACAGTATTTTTTAGGAAAAGATGATGCTTGGCAATGGCTGGGGATTCTGTGGCTTTCACTGCCCTTCAGAGGGTTTGGACTAATGTGTATGCTTTTCAAGAAAGCAAATTAACAACTTGGGAAGGTTTTAGCTGAAATAACATCCAAGATAACTCACAACTTTTCCTTTTATTGTGTTAGCTGATGTGAAGATTTTTCTTCATTTTTTTAAATAATATAACTGGACTGCACATCTCCCCCTAGTTTTTCTTTTTTTCTTTTTTTTTTCATGCTTTCCTTTATGGTGTTTTTTTCTTCCTCCTTGTTGCTTGTACGCTTTCATTTATCTGTGGGTTCTTCCCACTCGTTGTTCCTACTTTGCTGCTTCCCTTCCCAGTTCTTCTGCAGTTGAAAATGACTTTGTCTTGAACTGTTCCAACCAGTCCTGGCAAAAGTCAGCTCCTTGTCAAGGCCAAATTGTGATCTAATGTTGGGATCTGATCCCAAGTGTGCCTACATTGAAAGGAACATTATAGAAAGGCTAGAGAAGAGAAGGTGGCAGGAAATCTTGGAGGAGTGTGATGTGGACAGTCCCAGGATCCCAGTTTTAATTCAAGCTCCTTTCTATGGAGCTGTCAACAGCCAAGGGAGGATGATGAGGTTGCGAGCAAGAGCTGGAAGAAACCTTGCAGAAAACCCAGCACAGTGTCTCAAATCTTCTAGAAACAGAAGATGAGCTTGCACACTTTGTAGGATGTGGGACTTTCAACTTGTAGGACCAACTCAAGGCCTGGACTTTATTATTTGGATTTTATTAAGACATAGCTGGGTGTGGAGCAGTGACTGGGGCTATGAAGGGAGGTCCTTACCAATGAGTGTCTGAAGGTTTTTTGGCTGATTCCAACTGGCTTGTGGATGAGGTCACTGTTGTGCTGAGGAAGCTGGAAACACAGGAGGTTTTTTCCTTGTGCCAGATCCTCTGCCAGCCCTTCTCTCTTACCTGTTGGACATCCCACAAAACCTTGTCCTCAGTGGATGAAAAGAACCACCAGCATCTACTCGTAGCGATATGGAATTAACTGTTGTGAAGGATCCTGAGATTTTCTCTTTGCCTTTTTAGCCTGATTTATACTGCTTGACAAATCCATCGCTTGACTGCTCTGTCATCTCCCCTCAGTCCACACTTCCTGGCTGCATAGTGCAACTCTGGATTTTTAGGAAGCAAAATATTCTTCAGACCTAAAAAGAATGAAGAACTGCATTGATTTATATGACCTGAGATAATGGCCTCAGTACCAATCGATGGTACTATACCAATGACATTAATTTTGGATTAAACCTTTTTTCTTAAACTGTCAGTAATGTGGATGTTTTGGAAGTTGCAGACTATGAAGGAGGTAAGGGTCTGTGGGAAAGGCTGGCTGATGCTTTTTCATTAGCCATCTGGCTGGGACATCCTGATTGCACTACTACAGGCAGTTTTTGAAAGACTGCTGAAGATGTAGATGTTTAAATGATAATTAATAACAGTGTTCATCTCAGTGATTCTCTTGGCGAAACTTTTGCTTTAACATTAGCTTTCAATAAAACTCTGCCATTTTAAACTTTCATTTAAGCAGAAAAATGCTTTTAAAGTTCCAGATTTAGAAGATTTTACAGAGCTTAATAAAAAGCCACTTTTTGGGCAAAGTACAGTTGACAGCTGTATTGGTACTGATGGTTTCTATTTAAAAACACATTCCTTCCATTGGCTGCATCTCGCAGTGGCTGAGATTCTTTGTCTTCCTCTGAGTTTCTCTTACCATTTTACAGGCATCAGAGGGGGAGGCCAAGTGCCTTTAACACCACCGATGGAGAGAACTTGATTTTATTCTCTCTCGTATGACTCAGCTCTTTGTGTTGATACGGGAAGAATCTGGACAAGAACCAGAGATGCTGGGAAAAAATAAATGGGAAGGTCAAATGTTCCATCATGCTTTACAAACTATCTTGAGATACCTAGGGAGCAGGATGGCCAAGTGCACCAGGGCTTCAGGGAGGTGAAATATACCCATAATCCATACCCCTGCTCTGGGACCAACCTACCAGGTATCTGGGCAAAGACCTCCTTATAGACTTGATGGGACAGAAGTGACTTATTATTCTTAATTTGCATATTTCCTTGGGCAATAAGGTCATAGAGATACAGTAATGACAGGGCTGTGGGAATCCTTCTAAATGGTGGTGGGTTTGGATTGATATTCAAAGGGCAAATAAGCAACAGCAAAATATAACCAGATAATAATTTTGGGGTAAAAAAAATTACACATATGAATTTAGTGGGTAAAACATCTGTATGGAGAGTCTGGGATCTGGTTCATCCTTCTGTCACATTCCTGGATGCCCCTAGCTTCTAGGAAGAAGTTAGCAAAGTGGGGAAAAGAAAATCAAAAAGTTAATCTCTTGCCTAACTAGTAGCTGTGTCTCTTTACCAGCTTAGCACTTCTGGGCCATATATTCATGTAGGAACCCCGGTTGTACTTCTTTTTATGTGTATTGACTTAGTGGAGTGCAAACATGTTAAAAAGTTCACTTTCTCCTTTATACGAGTCTATAAAAAAGCTCTTAAAATGGAGTCATAGGGTTTCAATGAGACAAATGAATGATCAGCCGAGACCCAACAGTCCTTTCCGATGGATTAGGTGCTTTAGTGTGAGGAAATTTTAAGATGCAGATCAGCCTGGAAGAGTTTTCATGCCTCCAGCACTATGTAATGACTCAAAATATTGCCAGTCCTCCAAGTTTATAATGGAACAGGCGAGTAGGATGCAGTAAGAAGTATCACTTGTGATATTTGATTCTGGTTAAATCTATGTTTTCAAAAGTCTCCAGGCAGCAGAGATTTCTTATGTATTTATGGGAATTTGAGTAAAACTAAACATATACACACTAGCTTGGAAATTTTTCTAACAGCTATTTGGACACAGTAGTTTACAGAAATAATTGTAAACACATGCAGGGGTAGATCAGTGTGTTTGTCAGTGCCTGTTTTTAGGAGAAATAACACATTAACATATTTTCTGATTATTTTCTTTTGCAAATGCACTGCAAAATCGCAGCTCAAACTTCACTTTGTGTTCCTCTAAACTGATGACACCAGTATAATACCGAGATGCCTTCCAGTTGGGATTTAGGAAGACATGACAGAAGTGTTCATAAGAGGACATTTCAGCACAAATTTTAACTTGTGTGGAGTTGGTCAAAAATCAGCTCTTCAGCAGGGAGTGTGAGACTTACTGTGGAAGGGATCGATCCTGCTGCCGGAGCAGTAAACCACACGTTTGCTGCAATAGCTCAGGAACAGGTTGCTTTTACCAGAAGGAATCATTTACGGCACAGAGCTGTTCCATTTTACTTCTGCACACTTGGAAATTCTGGGCTACATCTTCTCGCTTACATTTGCGGCCATTTAAGTGCTGTGTTTATATTCTGTGTTGGTCCCTGGGATCACAAATATGACCAATCACTGAGAAAGCAGAGAAAAAGGCAGGATATTTCATCTGCTTTTTATTATTATTTTTTTTCCAGGAGTAGTGGTGGTGTTTTGGGAGATAAAAAGCAAAACTGAAGTGTTTGAAAACAGTCCCTATGACAGTTCTCTTTCTGCAGGTTCACTGAGCATCCAAAGGAGGCACCTGAGCTCCTGCTGAGATTTGCTAAGGACGTAGGTGGGGAATGGTTAATTAACAGCATGGGGTGAGGAAATCAGCCTTCATCCCTGGCACATCCACTTGTGGAATTGTGCCAGGAACCAGTAGCTGAAAGCCTCACTAAAAACAACAGGACAACACTGTTAAATGCCTGGAGTCTTAAATGGTTAGTAGTTTGTCAAGGTGACACGCTCGTGGTCTTTATTGAAGTGCAAGCTGAGAGACATCTCTGTTACCAACAGAAATGTGTAACCAATGCAGTTTGTGAGCATTTATGTTGTCATTACAAGACCAAAATGTTATCTGCATAATTACTGTTATATTCTGATCGGGATTCTAATTTAAGCCTGTTACATGCTCCAGCAAAGCAGAAAATCCCTTACTGAGCACCGTTAATAATGGAGCATTAAGAATACACTGTTTTCTTTTCTTGCTTTATATACATCTATTTATTTTTAAAACAACTGGGGTTTGGTGCTTTCTAGGATTTCTCTCCCGGGTGCTGGCGAGATCTTTTCCCTGGACCTGGCTGGAAGAGGAGATAAGAGGAGATGTCTCTATGACCATTTCTGGTAATGTTCTCTGTGCCTTGCTGGAACCAGTCCTCTCTCTCCCACTGCAGTTCCCAGAGGGGCCTGGGACAGGGATTGAGGTGGAGGGGAGGGGTTTTGGTATCTCTAGGGAAAGCACGTGGCCCAGGAGAGGCTGAAAATGTTCGGAGATTTCTTTCCTTAAGGATTAAACTGATTGTTTTTTTTTGTGGAGAAATTGATGCTATGATGCCAGAGGACTAAAATACCTTTCATTTCCCCCAGCATTGTTATTAGTAGAGTCCAGTGAGGTGGGCATGTCTTCAGGGATGTCCCAAGCATGAGTTCCCATTTAGGCAGTGGTGGTGGGGGTCTCCTGGGAGTCCTCCTTGGGGGCTGAGAGGGCTTTTCAGGCTGTGCTGATGTGCGGGGTCCCTGCAGCTGATGGTGAGCAGCTGCTTGAGAGGCTTCTCCAGCAATACCTGATGGCTTCAACCACTGCTGCTTGTGGAGCACTGGGCTGAAGACCCAGCCCTGGGGGAGTAAAGGTGCAGGTACAGACCTGTGATGAGTTTGGGGAATATAAAATAATGCTCTTTGAAATGAAAAGGGAAGGATTGTGAACCCCACAAAAGGACGTAGGTGAGGAGGAAGGCAGGGCAGATGGGGTAACTCCTGGCCATTCAGCTTCCCTGGAAGCAACCCTGCTCCCTGGCTGCTCCTTCTGCTGCTTGTGCACAACAGAGAGAGCAGCCAATGATAATAACTGAAAATATGGCCAATATCAATCAGGTTTTGCTTGTTGAGCCAGTGGGAATTGGTATCTGGGAAGGTTGTGGAACTGCTCCTCCGTTTTGTGCCGTGTCTGAGACAGCGTGGTCAGACAGCGAAGGCGGGAGCAGTCCAAGGAACGCGGGTTCCTGCAGAGCCCTGTAGCTGGAGGATGGTTTAGCAGGTGAATCCCTGCCTGCTCTGCTTCAGGCAATTAGCTGCTGGGATGCATGGATGCATCTCTCTGTGCTGGGGGAAATGAACTTGACTCTCCAGTTGTGTTAAATCACAGCAGTAAATTGAGCAGTGGAAAGAGATGGCAGAATCAAACCCTTCCCTGGGCTGGGCACTGGCAGAATTGGGAAGTGTAAGGTTAGCATGATGTGGCTTTACTATGGCCACACACACACGTGGATGTAAAGGCCAGTGGTTATAATGACTGAGCAAACATTTAGTCTGGATGGGAGGAGGCAAAACATCTATTTTCTTGTGCCACAACAAAGGATGACTAATTACGGCAGGAACAGCTGTGGTGCACTTTGAAACTGTAGAAGACCAGCTGATTCCCACCAGCTTCCCTGGCCAAGTGGCAGCACCTGGGACCTGCCAGGTGAAAACCAGGCTCTGTGCTTTGTCCAAGTCATTAGAGCTCCACTGCAAGAGGAGTGAGGAATGAGCTTTGCTTTGCTGCTTAAAAGAGTTGTTAAGAAAGGAAAAAGAAAAAAAAAATATATACCTGGAAGAAATATTTCAGTCCAAAGTAATATTTACTTGGGTGCTTAAAACTTTGTAAAATGCCCTGAAGGTCACAAGCCATTCATCCTGCTGTGTATTTCTCTTTAAGAAGGTGCTTGTAAGTACTACTGGAACACATGTGTGATGAGGGGTTGCCATGGCAAACAGGTTTTGGCACTATTTAAGACAGCCTTTTATTGCGCAGCAGAATAAATAAGCATGTTAGAGCCACATACAGTAACTTGTTGGCACATACATTAATGCTCCCAAGGGCTGCAATAACTTAAGCACCCTCCCTTTAAACATTTTTCAGCGTTTTTTCTTTTTTATTGACTACATGCATTTAGTATTAGGGCTAGGAATGTCCCATTTCCACCCCCTTTTGAAGTGAGTAATTGAGGCACAAAAGGAGGACTGTCTAATAAATCATAAAGGGGCATTGTGCTCGGAGACAAGAGGGGCAATTTTCCCTTCCCTGACATCCGTGAGGATAAGCCAGCGTGAGACCTGGCTGTGCACTAAATCCAGCCTTGCTCCCTCCAGAACTGGGAATAATCAGAAATAGAATCATAGAATGGTGTCGCACCATTTTCTGCAGTTTTTGGCTTGCTCTTTTGTGCCGAGCCCCTTCTCCCACACTGCAGCAGCGAGCTGGTTACTTCGGCTTTAGTTGTTTTATGAACCACCTGTTCTGTTCCCAGTTTGGCTCCCAGTTTGCACCAGTGAGTCCTGGAGAGACTCCCAGCTTTGAGGAAGTGCTGCAGGGAGGCAAGAGGCAAATCTGTGCCTGTAAGAGGGCTCAGGTTTGCGGTGCCCTTAAAGGGGAACATAAATTACACTTTCTAATGAAAGCTCTGGTTTAAGTAGAGTTATTAGTGCATTAGGCTGGGCTTTGTTAGCCCAGAGGCTTTGGAGCCGTGTGGGAGGTGGGACACTGGCTCCCTCTTCTGTGGGAAGCAGAAACTTTTCTGATTTGGAGAACTTCAGAGCTGCCAAAAGCAGGCAAAGGCCACAAAGCCTCCCCTGTCCCCTCCGACCTGGGAGACATAAGAACACAATTAGCGCAGCGGTGATGAGATAAGGCCCAGCTTTAAGGCAAGGGGCAGAGCTGCCTCCTCCCCTGGGGAGCGAAGGGTGGCTGAGGTCTTCTGCCAGAGCTGGCAGGAATTTTGTTAAAAACTGGGGAATTGGTGAGCGTGATGGACCTAATTCTCTGTGTTTTATCGGTCAGTAAGGAAGTTACTGGGGAAGAGCGACAGAAAGTACATCTCGCCCTAAGAGATGACTGCAGTCAGTGCTGGCTCCCATTAAACTAGAAGAAAAATCTGTTTTACGTATTCCCTGTGGTTTTAGGATGAAAACTGTAACATATTTTACTCTTTGGGCCCTTTTTGCCTCTTGCCCCATTGCCAAGGTGACCCCACAGCCTTCAGCAAGGCTTGGGCCCATGGTCAGAGCTGCTTCTCTCTCCTAAACTTTCCTCTACACTCAGCAATCGCTGAAGGGTGTTCAAGCCTCATGAAATGGGGGAGGAAAGGAAAAAAGAGGGAGTTGATTATTTTATGAAACATACATGTTTGTAATATCGCATACTGATAGGTTCATTATGAATTACAATTTGCTGAATAAGAGAATTCACGAGGGAGGGATCATGCATGGAGAGGAAAAAAAAAAAAAGAGAAAAGGAGGGAGGGGGTTTTTCTGCCTCTAAAGGTGTCTCCTGGGCATAACCGGAGTTGAAGACCTACCATTTGGTTCTCGCTGTTTGGATTTGCTTGCAATTAAAGCCTAGTGGAGCTGTCAGGGGCTGTTGACAAATATATTATAACCAACTTAGGTTAAGCGAAAGTTACTTAAAATTAATCCATCCCCTGCACGACGCTCCCATTTCACTTCAGAAGAATGTGCCAGGAGGAATAAGTACAATCCTCACCGTGTTCCGAGAAACCTCCTCAAGGTGGAAATTTGCAAATAGGGCTACTGTAGTATGTAATGAGAAGCTGCAGGGCTTTCAATTATCCCACATGCTCTGTCTCTTTGCAGCTTGACTGACAGCTAATTATGCCGGTGCCATTTTTTTTTTTTTGGTGGTGGAATTTAATCTCCCAGATGGAAAGCAAATCAATCTGCCCATCGCTGCAGCTGAGGCATACTTTGGCTCCACTTTAATTTATTCTCCTAAGCCTAAGAAGGCTCGTCATTTCAAGGTACAAAAATATCAAATTTCTTCCCTTAACCAGGGCTGGGGAGGGGGGGAAGTGTGGAAGAGTTGTTGGGATTTCGCAGGCTGCGCCGTGAAACCTTGTCGCTCCTTCCTTTTGTATTAGGAAACAGCAGCATCATCTCCCCTTGATTCCTGTCCGTGGAATCTGACAGGGAAGAAGCATTTACGAGCGGGTCGCGAGTGATAATGGTTAAACATGAGTTGTGGAGGCATTAAGTAGGATTCTATGGAGGGACGGAAGAAATCTCGGAAGAACTCGACACAAAAAGGCATCGGTGGCAATTTTCAAGCGCTTCAGCCAGTGAGCAATAGCCCGGTTCCCATCGGGTTTGGCACCAGGGATATAAATACAATCCTTCTGCTTACCTGCGCTCTCTGGGCCTATCAATTATGCTGCTCCCTCTGAGTCGCTGTGACAAATTTAGGTTTTAGTGTCTCCTCTGTCAAGCCATCGGCGAGAGGAGCGTGTGACTGGTTACCGCGGGCTGCAGCCCTCATCTTCACCCACCCGGGCACCCGCAGCCCCTCTCAGCGCTGTTATTTCAGGCTGGAAACCCCAACTTTAGCTGGGATCAATGGGAAGGGAACTCACAAAAACCTCAGGCTCTGATTTCCCAGCATTCATGAACATTTATTTTTTTTCCTGCAAACTCTTGCCTGTTTGGCCAATGCTGTTTCAGGCTGTGTTGGGTACCTCTGTTTTGTGTGTGTTATTTTCCACATTAGGGTACTCCAAATTCTTAACCTCTCTGTTATGTACTCTGTTTGTTGGTTTTGGTTTTTTTTTTTCAGAGAGTTTACAAATAGAAAGGTTACCAATTTCCCCTTTTTATTGACAATTATTTCTAAAAGTGCCTAACGGGTTGCCCAGAGAAGCTGTGGCTGCCCCATCCCTGGAGGGGTTCAAGGCCAAGGCTGGATGGGGCTTGGAGCAACCTGGTCTGGTGGGAGGTGTCCCTGCCCAGGGCAGGGAGGTGGAACTGCATGATCTTTAAGGTCCCTTCCAACGCTGACCATTCTATGATTCTATGCTTTGCTGACACATGATGAGTCAGATTCCAGTCTTTCTCACACTTTGCAAAGCCACAGCCTTTTTACTGACTCTTTCTTTATCCATTTGGAGACTGGAAGATCACAAGCTCTCCTACCTACCTATTAATACCTGTCTTTCTGTATTTCCCTATTATGCTTATAACAATGTTGATGCTGCTCCTAATGAGCCCTTGGATGACACGTTATAATTATGATGAAATTTTGCCAATGGAAGCATTATTTTGTGACACATCTCTGGAGAATGGATGTTCTGATGCCGTCTCATCAGCGCATTTCTTCCCAGGCTGCATGATGTATTGCTGCTGAGAGAGAGGGAGCCTGTGAGATGCCCTCTCAATTTGCAGAGAGGAGAAACATTGTTCAGTAGATGATTGGAGTGCTAATTAATCTACTCTGTGGGAGGAATGATCAATACCTGGGGAAAAAACAGTGCAGGAGGAACTGGATGTGGGTTTGGTGGGTAACACTGAGTGTCTTGTAGCTGAGGTTTGAGGTTATAAAGACACTTAACGACGCTACGTACAGGCAGGGCTTTGAAAATGTAGACACAGCAAGTGGAAATCCAACCTCATCTGGAAATAACCTGCTAAATGGAGCGTTGAGAGGAAACCCACTGTTGTCACCAGGTGTCAGAGTTCTCCTTGTAACGTTCTGTAAATGTTGGCATGTCCTAATGGCCAGAAAATGGAACTTCTTCCAGTGCCCCCTTCCCAGCAGGGCTTGTTTCACCCAGAGGCTGAGTTTTGGAGCAGGGTTGTACCGGTGCAGTGTGAGGTTGGACACCACCACCACAAGGTGCAGTGTGAGGATGGACACCGCCTCCAGGCAGGGACGTGGGTCTTGGAGGGTCCAGTGAGGGTCTCGGACTCCTCAGGTGGAGGTGATGGTTTGAAGGCAGAACCCACCACCAACCAGCGCTGTCCATAAGGCAATGAGTCCGCTAATGGGGAGAGACTGGTTTTAGTACACTAAATCCAAACTTCCAAAAAGTTTGACATCCAGAAGGGAGCTGAAGGAAATGCAGCAGGATTTGTTCCGGAATCTTAAATTCGTCGTGAATTACGGAGGGGTGATTTCAGCGGAAAGGAACGTGAGACTGGAAGTTGAACCTGTCCATCAGCGCACAAACCAGCCAGAAGGCGCATCTGCGAATAATCGGCACTTCCCAAATTGTTTTAGAAAAGTAAAGGTAATGCTGTTCATTGCTTCCATTTTTCAGGATTAAAAAAAAAAAAAAAAGAGGCATTTCAGGAAGCAAGGATTCAAAAAGGCACGAGCTACAGCATGGTTGTGAAATCTTCTTCTTTAGGGGGAAGAAAATACCCCCAAAGTTGCATTTTTGCTCTCTTCCTCTCTGGGGCAGAGTAAGGCTTCTGTCAGCAGGTAATTGCGGCTCTAACGCAGACAGGAACGCGGCGGGATAATTGTCCCAGCTCAACAAATCAACCGGGCTGACAACTCGGATGAGGGAAGCTTCGGGAGGAAGATTGGATGAAGAATCAGAGGGAACTTCTGAAGTTACAGAATTCGGTGCCCCTTAAGGACAGGGCTACAAGGAATTTTCTACTGTGGAAAACATCAGTCGACCAGAAGGAGAAAAGTAGTGGAGAGCAGGACTTGAAAATACCACAAAATGCTTTTAACCTTTGAAAGTACTGAAAAAGTTGAAGAGAGAAAGTCTATTTAAACCAGTGCTTGCAGAAAAGATCCATAATGGACTTAACAATAAGAGAACAAGCCATAAAGGCACTTTCACTGAGCTTTTTCAACTCGTGGCCTTCCCAAAGTGTGACTGATTATTTTTTTTATTTTTAATTTTTTTTTTTTTTTGCAAATGGAGCTTGTCCATTTAGCTCTAACAAGCAAAGTGCAGGGGAGATTCCCAAAGTAGTGCTGTCCTGGCTCTTGTGCACGTGTTCACGGGAATTTCCTCTCCTGTTTTTCCTGTTATCCGTGTAACCTGATGCAGCACTTCTTAGGTTCTTGAATACCTGCCGTGATCTCCTCGCGCTGCTGATTCTCAGCAGGTGGGAGCTTGTCCATGGCCCTTTTTTTGGCAAAAAGACCTGAACAAAGCAAAGGGCATGACATGAGAGATCCCAATGACATCATGGAGCTGCTCATGGATCCAGCACATGAGGTGGGATGTGAGGCCAGAAGCAGCAAATCCCTGTGACTTGAACCAAAATACAATTCGTTTTGGGGTTTTCTAGCTGAAAGACAGAAGTTGGCCCTCCCAGCGTGGTATAAAAGCCAGATTTATTAAGTCTGGTTTGAAATCTAATCTGGATTCCACTTTTTTTTTTTCTTTTGCTGACATTAACATTTTGATACTTTAACAAAGTGAGATGATACAGAATAGTAAATTCTACAGCACAAGGAGACCCAGAAGCTGTAATCTGGACGCAGACATTCCTTCTGCGCTTAAAAATCTCCTCCTGTGCTGAAAAAATTAGGGCCCTTCTCACACGGAGTGTCCCCTCAGGTACCTGCCCAGCCCTGCTGCTTTCTATTTTTCAGTTCTTTCAGTGACACCTAGTGAAATCTGTGGAAAGTGCAGCTCCAGTTTTCTTTTAAGAATCCACCCAACTGCAGGAATGTGCTCTTCAAAATTAAATCCTAAAGCACTGCACCTTATTCCATTTATTGCCACTTGAACCGCTGTCTTTGAAGAATTGTACCAGATTTTGACCATTTAAAAATTTAAAGTTTGAGCCCATAGTATGATCAAACACCGTAGATATTTGAGGCAGAAATTTAAT
>JAOQGH010000051.1:42996844-43051855 GCA_025769975.1 Gallinago jamesoni
TTTTGACCATTTAAAAATTTAAAGTTTGAGCCCATAGTATGATCAAACACCGTAGATATTTGAGGCAGAAATTTAATTTATTCTTTCCTCCTTTTGAGTAGGTGTTTAGAATAACACTGTTATTTTTAATTTTGTCTTCTGCTGTTGCTCTTCTATAGAGTCTGCTGGAAAGCTGCGAGAATCTGGACTTTGACACAAAAAAAACCCACTCGTGCAGGAGCTTAAATTACATATTTTTAATATTTGCTATTCCTAAGCTTACTGAGAAATCAGTCCGATTCAGTTCACTCACTACCCTGGATGTGAAATTCTCTTTCATCGATAAATGAAGTTTTTGGCAGAGATGGGAACCGGCTGCCTACTCTCCAGAAAGTAGACTAAAGACTTCAAAGGAAGAGCTTCCTCTTTTCCGAGGGAGCGCTCACATGCAATAGCTTTTGAACGTGTAACCTCTTCTTTCTCAAAGTGGCTTCCGTAAAGGTTTATGCTGGTATGGATTTCAGCTGTGCAAAGGATACGGCAACCAGTACAAACCGGGCTCATAAATATTTGGGAAAAAAAAAAAAAACAAAACACCCACAAAATGGCTTCAAACAGGCCAATATTAAATGACTGGAACTAGTTAAAAAAAAAAATCCCAGGCCTTGCTTGATCTAAAAGGCTTCGACCTCCCAAACTAAAGAGCCAATTAAGTCAGATTCTGAACGGGAGGATCTGAAGCACCAACTGGAAAGTCTGAACTGAGCAGGCACCCATCCAGCCCAGCACCGGTACGAGGCCCAGTGTCTCCAAACCATTTCCAGGCCACCGGTTCACAGCTGGTGTTTCTTCACTCCCCTCGCAGCTACCTTTCCAGGAATCAGAAACCAAAACCTTAATGGAAAAATTAATTCAAGTACACCAGCAGCAACAGTTCAAACATTTTACTAAATCAATTCACACGATTTCAAAATTGTAAATATAATTAAGGACAACAGGGTTTCTGTATTTTTTTTTCCTTCCAGATTTATCATTATGACAATAAACAAACACAAATTAGGTTTATAGCATCTGTTCTTTTAAAAAAATGAAAGGAACGCCACTCGATGTATTGATAAAGCACCACAACACAGTTACAAAATAGGGTCGGCCCGTTTCTTTCACAAGTAAAAGACTACGTACTCCTAACGGCTTTCTGCTTCAATCCATACTTCATTAAAATAAAACTATAAAATCTCCTAGATTACACTAAGTTCAGACGATGCCTGGTATACAGTGCATTAACAGCAGTAATGCCAGCTATCAGTGCCAACAGAAAACATCGTAGAAAGTCAAAACAAAACAAAAATAACCCCCCCAAAACAAAACAAAACCCCCAACAAAACCCCCACCTTTAATCCCCTGGATGAGCAAAATTTAAAATAAGGGATGCTCGGCTTCACAAGGAGTTAAGGATTCGGGGAGGACGATGGGCAGAAGAAGGGGCTGGTGCTGTCGCTTCCTAGGCTTAGTTGGCATCTAGTTTGGCCATTTCCTGCACGTATATCCCTATACTCTCGCTGTCGAAGAGCACGAAGTACACCGTCTTGATCGAAGAGGACATTGTGGACACGAAATAGCTGGAGATGGCTTTCAGGATCAGCTGAGCGGCCGTTTGCTTGGGGAAACCGTTCCTAGAAGGAGAGAGACACAACAAAAGAAAGGAAATGGAGATTTGCTGAACAAGGGTTTGAGGGTGTAACCTCGCAGGGAACGCTCGGCCTCATCTCTACCGCAGCAGCATAAATAAAGCCACAAAACCCAGTGTTTACTGTCCGAATTAGAAGCTACAAACTTGTTTAGGCAAGAACAGAAGAAAAACATTCCTAAAATATAAATTCGGAGTCCACACACGTTAATGGGTTGAACTTCACAGTATCTGAGGGTCAATTATTCTCATTTAAGAGTGTTCCTGCGGCAGATGTGTTACTGTTGCAGAGTCAAACCCCTCCCGAAAGCAAACCAACCATTAAAGAAAAATAAAAAAGGGACGGAGAACTCGATACAGAAAACAAAGCATGAAAAGACAGAAAGTCTTATGGTTTTACCTAATGCTTTTACCACTATTAATGATTAACAACATAATGCAAAATTAAAGAAGTTACTTGTCCAGCCTTGATTCAGCCTGAAAAGGAAAAGAATGAGTTCTAGAAGTCTGGTATCTAGAAACACCACTGGCAACACCCTCACCATGTCAAAGGTGGTAGCAAACATGAAGCAGGTTGAGTGGAAATGAGCAAGTCTGCTCTGATGGGTCACCATGGGCCTTGGCCAGCTGGGGCCAGTCCAACCTTACTGGGCTTGGGAAGCCAGTGTAGCCGTGTCGGGGCTGAGACAGACTCCAGGGACTTGCTGGCTTTTCTAAACCACCCTCAGCACTGCTTCCAACGCTCCTTCCATCCTCTTTAATTACAGGGTGACTCAATCTAACTACAGACCTAAGAAAAATATATTGAAGGACATCTGCTTGGTATCAACCAGAGAGATCTAAAAAACAGAGTCATTTCTACTCCTCTAGCAATGCCTGAAGAAGGGGGTCCTTGCCCCCTTCTTCTGGAGAAGCCACAAACAGAACCAACCTGCTGCTTTCTCAGATAACAAAACTGCACAACTGAATTTCAAAGCTCAGTGTCTAAGCCCGGGGAACCCTTCTTACAAGCTCTTTCACATTTTTATCCCGCAGCCCTTGTCTGAAAGTTTCATCTGATCTTAAAACGGGTCAAGAACACTCTGGGAATTACTCCTTTGAATGTGGGTCACTCCTTTGCCACAGAACTCAGTCCGAAGGTGGTGGGACATGATCACTCTGTTATAGGTAAGGCCCAACCGGGATTTATAAGAGCCCATCGACCACCACATGGTTGCCTGAGATGCACTTACACATCGACAATGGTCAATACTCCCTGTTATAAAGCATGTACAATCAATACTACTAATAATTCATAGATTATACATATGGTTGAGTTTCTCAGGGTTTCCTCAGCGATTCCAAGAAGCTGGGCTAAATTCACCTCTGGCCCTGGCAGGTGAAACATTGCTGGGTGTTTGCTCACCAAAGCACCAACCCGATAATAAAACACTGTTATATCCTCCCTCCTGTTACACGAGGCAAGACACAAAATGAGAAAGGCAACTGCCTGTGTCAGGGCCCCACTCCCTGCACGTCTCCTTACCATCAAATAGACTCCAAGAGCAATTCTGTGCTGGAATGTGACATTATACACGCTGCCTGCTCGTGATATTTCAAAAATGAGGACATGAAATAGCTTGTGCTGTTTCTTTCTTTTCTAAAAATGCCCAATTTTTTTATTTTATTGAAGAAGGAAAAAAAAGAAAAAGTGTTATGAAAAACCCTTGTACTCTTCCAAAGGCAAAAGAGCTGGTCAGGGAGAATCAGACGGGTGACAAGTTAATCAACTGAGAGCACAGTTTTGACACAGGAGCTACTTCCTACTGTCAGCTTCCAGAGAGAAAAAAGCACAGACTCAGCATGTCACCATGTCTGAGCACTTGCTAATTACTTATGAACGCTGCATCCTGGCATATACTGAACAGATCTTTGAGGAATTTTGCTCCTGAGCAGGGATTGTCATCAAAATCAGGGCCTATGCCATTTTGGAACTGCTCACAGGGGACTCTGAAGTCCTACAGCTTCCGAGTCAGTAGTTCTAGCACGGTGGTCGCAACAGGGCAAATGGAAGAGGAGCCTGGTCAAAGGGATACGCACCCAGGGAACCTGATTAAAGGGAATTGTTTAGGATCACTGTCCCGAAAGAGAGGAGAGAGAGTAGAAAAATCCAATGGCCATGTGTGGGCTGCAAGAAGAAACAGAAAGAAAACCCTTGCGTCGACCTACTGCTCTGCGTTAAACTCTGGTGAAAAGGCAGTTTGAGACTTTAGCCAAGGTAACGTCGATTCAGATCAAAGTCAGAGCCTCAGAAAGAAATCCCTCCTCTGAGGATGATTTTACGTTCAATCCCTAAACTCTCCTTTCCCCAGTCTCCCACTGGCCCTACCAGACTGAACTCCAGGCTACCTTTGTACGACACCCTACTTGTGCTTCCCACAAGTTGGCTGTAGCTGAGCATCTGGCCCACTGAATGTTAGAAATATGCTATTTTATTTCCCCCCGTGATTTATTTGAACTGCCCTCATGTAATCCCATTCCTCAACTATAAAAGAGAATGAAACTGTTTATGTGGGTTTATTGGGTGATGTCTGCCTGACAGATGTCTGCACTAGAGCAGCTGCATACGTTTGCTGTCTTTGGCATTTGCTGTCTTTAAAAGCTTTACTTTTATTTTTTTTTACCGCTTCTGACTTCATAAAAACAAGTAAAGAGTTTTGTCAGAATATATTCTGCTCTCTCCAAAATTAATTTCTGCTTGAATATCTCTAATTAAGAGGGAAAAAAAAGGGGGAAATACACAACCTCATCAATTTCTCAAGGCTGTCAATCCCTCTCCGTCTTTTAAAAATACCACTTTGACTGGCCTGAGTGAGAACGACGTGCAAATGCCAAGCTGAGAACTCAGCCACAGCCCTGGCCTGTCAGTAACCAGATTTCACAACAGAATGTGAATCCCAGGATTATTCAGGGTTTCATCATCTTCCAACACCCATCGACTACTTTGCAACAAAGGTTGGGACTGGTTCTTTGCTGGGAGCTCTCCAGAAGAGAAAGGGCTCTGTGGAAGATACTTGAGCTGGTCTCACTTTAGGCACTTACGAAACCAATTCCATGGTTACTCCACAGCCCGGGGAGGAACAGAGTTTCTCCCAAAGAGCAATGGAGAGCTTCTCTTGGCCTGGGACCCTGACAGCTGATTCAACAGTTCAGTATGAATCCTCCACTGTATTTCTCTACCGTTCTACAAAGAAGGCTCATGTCACCTCATTACAATGACATGCAGGGAAATTAACCTTATTTGGAGCTTTGTCTGATGCATGACACTTAAATTTATTATCCTCCTTTATTGTCATTCACCCACAAGCTCAAATAGTGCTTCCTGCCCTACCCCGCAGAATTATTCTGGTGTTGCAACACGGCACAATGGGAAGAATATTCTGACTGTACCTCGGCCAACTTCTTTCATAGCTGATTGAGAAGGGGCAGTTGTTCAGAGTTAAGCACACAACTGTGTATTTCAGCCTCGATTCAGCCCTTGGTCCTCACACTGAGCCATCATTTTGGGCCAAATGTTCCAAACCTCCCTAATCCACCCCGAACCCAAGAGCCTCAGATTAAAAGTGAAGTCTTTATTCAGACTCTTAAGAACATAATCCTACTTTCAAAGACCCTGAGTATCCTGTACAAAGCCAGAGGGCCTTCGCTTTTGACTTTGGCTTTCAAAAACCTTGGCAAAGACTTTTAAGACCTTTTTTTTTCCCTAAAAGAGTCCCATGATGGAATTCAGCTCACAAGTTTTGGGTGAAAGCTTGAAATTACTCTGCAAATCCTAAGAATCACTTCAGGTTTGCTTAAACAAACACTAAGACTCGTCTTCTGGCCATCCTAAGATATATATTGCAGTAAGTTTAAGTATGCACTAAAACTAGGTAAAATAGACCCATTTTCTTCACATTCTTCTCCACGTCCCCAAATCTTTCGTAGCAACAAGGTTTGTACATGAGAAGGGATTGGAACATCTGAGATGGCACCTAGAAAATGTGACCTTTTTGGCACCGAGTGTTGGGTGTGTGGGACAGCCTTACCTGCCACTGCCAATGGAAGGAAACGCAATTGATTTCAGCTTCTTTTCGTCAGCCAGAGCCAAGCAGTTCTTCACCGTCTTTTCCAGCAGCTCCTCGCATTTGTCTGAGCCCCAGCCCGGGCTGTTACAGTGGATCACAAATTTTGCAGGCAATCCATGGCCGGCACTGACAACAGCTAGGGAGAACAGAAAGCGAAACATAATTGTTTTTTCTCTCTTTAGGATTAAAAGACTGCATATGTGATTAAAATAGCAAACAATTGACAGATATTCCCTCAGTCCCTGGGAGTGTTTTAGATTACAAATCACATGGCCTTAAAATACAACACAACATGATTATGGAGACTTAGTATTTTCCATTTCCAGCTGCACTATGCAGTGGTAATTTATAAATTGTAGCTATAATCGAGGGAGAGCAAGAATTCATGGCTGACATCAAAGAAAACGCATTTATAATGGGGATTGTGAAAACTTGCGTAACGTGTAAGGAAAAAAGGCAGGAATCTGTTAAAACGTAAACCCACTCAAGGGCTGGTCTCGCTTCGGTTGAGCTTATGTCAGAGCTACAGTGAGTGTCAGGATGCTGGACCCTCGCACAGTTACGACTTGTGTGACCTTCAGCTACTCCCGCTAAACACAGGGTTTGTTTCTCCAGCATCTGATCCCGCTGCAGCCCAAACGGGATCAGTTCAGAGCTATTCACGCTCTGCAAAAAGGCAAAGAAGGCTGGAAATGAGATGAATTATGATTTTTGCTTGATTTCCAGCTGTAAAGAAATGACATGTTGTGTGATTTCAAGACTTTGGGCCTGGCCTTAATGGAGTTTTCTTTTTGTGTACAGGTCATCCGAGACCACTCAAACAATGCTGGGTTTAGTTTATCTCTTTCATCACATTCTTGACAGATGGTTGGAGAGGATGCATTTCTAGATTTACAACGTCTGATTCACACCAACAGGCAAGACCTTGTACGTACAAAGAAAGGAAGAAGAATTTTTTACCATGCTAAGTGTATCTTATCACCATGATACAACCATGGACGTGTGGGGACTAAGAGGATGTGGCAGAGTCTGGCTAGTAACTACTGACAGGGATTGTCCAGCCAACAGGCTTCTCCCATCAGGAGAACACAGTCTGGGATCGTAGAATCATAGAACGGTTAGAGTTGGAAGGGACCTTAAAGATCACCTGGTTCCAACCCCCTGCCCTGGGCAGGGACACCTCCCACCAGACCAGGTTGCTCCCAGCCCCCCCCAGCCTGGCCTTGAACCCCTCCAGGGATGGGGCAGCCACAGCTTCCACAGCCAGGGCCTCACCACCCTCACAGCAAAGAATTTCTTTGTAATCTCTAATCTAATCTTGCCTCTTTCAATTTAAAACCATTCCCCCTTGTCCTGTCACTACATCCCCTGATAAAGAAATGGGAAGAAAGGGTCACCACTTCCCAGCACAGGAAACAGAACAGCACCAACTGCCTTTTCTGAAACCACGGCTCTGTGGGTGCAATTAAAAACTTGTACCTTTGCTTTGTTTAAAAAAAAACAAGCAAAGAGGAACACCCTAATCACAAGGTGAGGGGGAAAAAATCCATCTAGTCAAAATCTCACAAGAGCAACCACTAAACTTTCAAAAAAGGATCAGCCCCCAAACACTCGTGCTTTGGGACATAATCATACGCGGCCACAAAAGTGTAGGGACAAAACATCTGCCTATGTCTTCCAAACCAGTGTTAAAAATAGCAATTAAAAAAAATAATAAAAAAAATGGGTTTGCAAAGGTGCTTAGAGGCCAGAAATCCTCTACTCCCTTCTGGAATGTTTCTGAGGCATTTTGTTATTTTAGTATAAATAACTGCTGGAGAACAACCACCGCATGTGGATACTGTCCTGTAGGTGCTGCAGGAAAGAGAAAAGACTTTGTCTGAAGGTCAGTCAGAAGGAAACATTCTGAAGGACAATGGGAGCACAAACATTTCTGTTCTTATGGGTTTGCAAATTCCCAAATGTTGAATGGCCTCAGTGTTAAGGCAACGTTAATTTGTCATAATGTGCAACTAAAATGTTGGCAGATTCAGAATACATCATAAATCCAGGAAAAATCTATTAAAAGCAGCTGACATCTCTCTAGTCAGATGTGAAATGTGGGTAATATCTTCATCCTGAAAGAATGAAATACTGTATTGATATGCATCACCAACTTTCATATTTCTCAGGGAGTGTTTGCTAGGGTAGTCATTAATTAACTCATTAGGACTCTGTTGAGGACAACTGTTAATTACCAAGAGCAGTTGTCCCTTACTTCAAGTGCAAATGCTCTGTAAAGGGGAAGTCAGCTATGCTTTTGCTGTAGAAACAGAGAGAATCATGGACACATTCTGGACTAGTTATAAATATATTGTAGTTAAAGATCCTGGTTATTGGTAGATTAAAGTGATACCCATATAACTGGGAAACCTCAATCAAATCTCAAATCAAAACTCTCAATCCGTATGACTGAGAAATTGAGTCCTTCTCTAGAGAGTCCTCCAACGAGTCCCTAACAACCAGTTCCTCCCAGTGTAGCAGAGAGGTCCCCAGGGGTGAGACAACCAAGAAGCCCCCAGATCTGAGGAATGCACTGAGGGCTGAGAAAAAAATCTATTTGTAAGGAGTTTGGTATTGGCTGATAAAGAATCCTATACAGAAGTAAGAAAAAAAGAAAAGAAAGAAGAGTAGCTCATTCTACACATTTTGCAAAACAAGAATTCAAGAAAAACTTATTAAAAATGTTAAAAAGGAAATTATTAAAAAGGAAAAATTTAAGCACCAGAAGTAAACAGTTGTGATTTTTCCTGTCAGAGCTGAAGTACTGCATCTCCCCTTCAGCTTTATGCTGGATTAGTTTACAAAACTGCGCTCACTGTATTTATTTTTATAGAGTAAACACAGATGGCAGAATCGGCTTTTCTATATGAACAATATGTATCAGCAATTTCACAGATGGTGTAAAATTATATATCGTCATTACCAAACTTTATTACTCACATAGTAGATTTTTCTCAGATATTACATAAATTTTGATAACTAGGCATCACGAAGCCGTAAGCTTTTATAGTGATGACTTTGGCACTGATTAAACAAAGTACCCAAGCAGATGCTTAACTTTAAGCACGTGCTTAAGTTCAGTGAGAGGCAGCGGCACTTCAGCAAAGCAGATGTTTAACGGAGTGGGACTCAAGTGTTCTGAAAAATAAGCAATTAATTAATTGCTTTTCTGAACCACGCCCTTAATAATCGGCATTCATTGCGTCTGCGTGTACCTGCTTTTGGGTGTAACATTCAATCGCTACAGCGTTTCCCAGATGCTTTGGTAAAGGTTACTCAAGACGCAACACGTGTATTTTAACCTTGGAAAATACAAACATCACGTAAACCATAAAAATTGGCTGCGGGCAGGGTGAACCCAAGCCTTGCACTGAGAAGGAGCTCGGAAGGAGGGGTGATGGTGGGGGCCCGCGGTGTTTTGTCGGCAGTTTCCGAAGCGCAGAACCTCACCTCCCGCTATGTCCAACGGCCCGTTCTTTTTGCGAAGCTCAATGACAGCTTCCACAAACTCCTTGCCGCCTTTCTTTTCCAAAGTGCTCCCTGAACAGAGAACGGTTAGTTTACTCCTCTGATCCCAGATTTCCACAGCAGACATGTGACTCATCATTATTTATTTTTTTCACGACATCATTCTAGAGTTTTTCTGCCCAAATATGTTTTGGGGACTGCAAAGTAAGATCTAAACCTTTTGGGACTTCGGAATTAGCTAGTCATTAAAAAAACAACAACAACAACAACAAAAAGAAAAAAACCAAAAAAGACAACCCTAAGAACCCAAAAATACCTCACCTCGGTCTCCCTTAATAACATTCTCAGGCGCCAATTTTAAAGCCAAAACATCTGCAGTGACATCCCTACCTCCTTCCTCATCACAAGCATCTATCTGTTAGTGTGAAATGCTCCCGAAGGATGTGCTACCTTGAGAGTGGTTGAAGGTTCATTCTTCCTTCCTTGTTTCCTTCCTTCCCCTGAGATTAATTTCCCCTCTTGCTTTACAAATTGTTTTAAAGAGCCATTTGCCACAATAAGAATTTGAAACTCACCTGATCTTGGTCCCTGACCCCAACAGGTGGCACCAGGAATGAAACAGTCTCGTGAGTGCAGCGGGCTGCTTTACTTGGTAACTGCCCAGCTTGTTGAGCCACCTTTAACCAAGAGGAAGAGCCTCAGAAATAAGGAGAATCTCTAAGGAACATATTCCTCCAATGAACTTCTCTAACTAACAGCTACGGAGCCGGACAACATCATTCTGGGAGGAGAAGAGCTGTGCGGTGGGTCAGGGCAACCAAAAGGTACGCCATCTACAAAGGCAGTCCATCACTAAATGGTTTAGATCTTATTTTGCAGCTCTAGTTTTAAATATTAATATTATTTAAAAAAAAAAACCAACAAACAGCCCAAGAAAGCATTTTCCTAACTACATAAGCATCCCACATCATTTTGCACTGTGAGTATTAATTATAAAGGTAGATAAGTAATAAAAGCAGTGATATCATAAAGGCTCTGATTTGAGATATTACTTCGAAAACTGATTGCCAAAAAAAATTCAGAACTAGGATCTCTAAAAGATCTAGACATTTATTTGGTGGAACCCCTTTCTTTCGCTGACGAAGAAAGAAACCCCGCATTTTCTGATGGAAGTGCACATACTGTATGCTGGAGGGAGCAGAGCCCCTTCTCCAAGACTCCGTGTACTAAACAGGGTTCCAGCTCGAAGAGGATGCGAGACGCTTTTGTTCTGACACCATTGCTAAATGTCTTCCAAAAACAAAGATTAAAAGTTGAAAACAATGCATTTGTTTGTTCATTCAAAAACTGGCTCTCTGACCCTGCCTCTATTTTGCTGTTGGCAGTTTATTGCTTTTGGGCTACAAAAGCCGAGGACAATTAAAAACTGGACGCCTTTTCTTTTGGCGTTTTTCATACCCAATTCACAATGGGGGTTTGCCAAAAGCCGGATTGCAAGGTCAGACCGTGTAGGTCAGAGTGTAATTTGCTTTTTGTGCTCATTTAAGCTTTTTTCTTTTTTTAAAAAATGTATAAAAACGTTGGTCTAAGTTTATTTAGACAAACTCCTCGCTAAGAATCTTCTGAAACTCAAAGTTACCCGTCCCTGTGGGAACCAGGGGAAGGCATAATCTTATAGATCTCTTTGAAAAGATGATAGTGACTTTATGGCAGCAAAGTGTCTCAGGAGAGCCAGCTGGGGAAGGAGATACACCCCAGAATGGAGGGGCCTGGAAAGGCAGCACCCAAGGTGGCCTTTGTGCACCCTCCAGCAGATGTGCGTGACACTGGAGGCTCATTGAATCCCTCTGACGGAGAAGGGATGGGAAGGGAAAGAAACACTTGGCCATGCTGGTTATATTCTCCTTATTCTCCTTATATTCTCCTTCTCTGTACTTTCACATCAGTCACATTTGTATATATTCCAGTTATATCCCCCTTGAGGCCATGAACTTAGATTCTAAACCCCATGACATTCATAATCCTTAATTTCTCTTGTTTCAAGGGGAAACATAATTAAGCCTCGTGCAGAACCCAGGAACAGAAAAGATCTATTAAGTAGGTCATTTCTTTACCATTGCAAAGCTGTTGTACGTTTAATGGAATTTAGCCTGGTTTGGTTTAATTCAATCCAGAAGGATCAGCTTCTCCCCTTCTACTGGGAATTAATTTATAATTAAAAGCAATGAACAACCCTGTCAGTTTATTTCAGCAAGGTCTCTTCTTGCAGATTTGGTACAAAGAAGAGCAAAAGTCTTATTTGGTACGAATAGGGGAGGTTTTCTGTATTTCCTCATCAATTACACTCTTCTTCTGATGAACAGTGATGGTTTATATTGAAATTATAGTCCAGCACTGTGTTGTAAATTAGCTTCATCTGGGAAAGGACATACTGTATTTAACCATTTTCCACTACATTAGCAAGTTTCTTGATGGAAGTCTCGCTTCGCCGCGTCAAGGTTAGTGGCTCATTTGCTCACAGGCATAAATATGTGTCACTCCCATGAGAATAAGATCATTATCGCATGCTTTCCAAGCAGGCACTGGTATCAGTGTCGAAAACAGCGTTAGCAGAAATTTAGGCTCTAAAATTCTCAGGATAAGCCCCCAGTACATTTAAATTGTTAGGGAAAAAAAGAAACAACCAACAAAAATAAAAAAAAAAAAAAATAATTAAATAAATTTAGATGGGTGAAAGTTAATCATTGGAAGCTAAGCATTTGTGCACTTCTATTCTTTCTTACAGCAGTCAGAGGCACCAGGAACCTATGCTAAGGAAGGAGCAGCACAGTGTTGAGAGACAATTTTCTGTGTAGGGGGGGCAAAGCCTTTCTTTGTCAAAGGGTAGGAGACGAGCACAGTAGCTCAATGGGTCTGCCAGACTTTAGAAGCATATTCTTTACATACAGGGTACTATGACTCTCTTATGTTAATGTCTCTGCAGCACGTTTAGCCAAGTCCCAGCTGTTCCTGCCCAAGATGCCACCCAGAGCTCCATCAGCCTGTGTGTCCCTCGGACAGTAGTCCCTTTGGAAACAGCAGGCATGGAGGGTGGCCACTCACATCGTGATGAGGTTTAAATGAGATGGAGAACAAAGGCTGGCATCAGGTGATCATTATTTTTAAGCATGTTGTGCCATCCATCCCCTCCTTATAAGCAAATTCTGTATTCAGCCCAAATTCTGATTTGCCTTCTCTAATTACCGAGGCAGTTCAGCTCAAGTCCTGCTACCTTTTCACGAAACCCTTCAGAGCACTGTGCGCAGAGTGGGGTGTTACTAAGGTAAGAGTTACCCAGGGGACACTAAACATCCTGAATTAAGCTGTCTGTCACGTTTGCCATCGTGCCTTCTCTCATCCGTGTACCTTGGATGACTGACTGACTGACTGCCTGAAAAACGGGTGTAGGGTGACTGGGGTGAGGACCGCGGAGCTGGGCTATGAAGGCAATCGGTCCGTAAGGTAAATTGTGAATAAACTAACCAATCTTAGGAGTTCAGAAAATACAGATGGGCGAGATCCAGCACGTCAGATGTGAACATCTGAAAGTTGGTGTGGAAAGGGCGTACTGGAACTGGTTAGAAACCTAAAGATCGAGGCTCAAACCCTATTGAAACCAGGCATTTAAGGTGTCAAACAATGCAGTGATTCATTTTCCTCGGTCACACGCCTGCACTGAACGTACCGTTCCTGCCCTTCACATTTTGGCGGTGCGTTCTATTGTTAACTTCTGAAAGTCTGATTTGGCGAAAAAAATCAGAAAAGGCCTAGCGAGTTGGCAATTATTGGTTTCTTTTTCTTATCAGTCAGGACTGCTGGAAGTGAGAAATGAATGCAAATCTGCATTAGCTACACCAAGCTTGTGGCTGCTGATTGACCATGCACACACATACGAACTCCGCAGCACTGAACTTGCCATTACCTACTTCACCACCGGTGTAGAAGTCAGAGTTTGTCGGGTGAACGACAGCATCACTGTCGATCGTGGCAATGTCAGCCTGTACAACTTGCAACTACAACAGGTAAACAGATGTATATCAACCACGTTGGACGGAGACCCAGCACAGGCTCTACATTTACACATGTACCAACGTCCATATTTTCCTACCTTTACATCTCCAAACCTGGCGCCAAAGGAGTATGCTGAGGTGTGTGTGCAGGTGTGTGTAGAGAGAGGGGTGTAGGGAACAGGAGGAGGAATCTTGAGCATGACATGATCAAATAAATGTTAAAATGACAAGTCAGAGCAATCACATGAGATCATTTCCAAAGGTTTAAAAATCAGCTAATACCCCGTTTCACTTTGCAGAAATCCTAGAACAACCAGTTCCCCACAGAGCATGAAACTAAAATACGGAATCTGTTTTAAAAAAAAAAGAAATTCAGGATCATCAAGCCAAACAAAATAACTAGTTTCTCCATTTTGTCAGCGTCAATAAGCTGACAGGCACTAATCTTCATACATATAGGGATTCATCACTTTGTGTTTAAAAATGACAGTCCCATTCAGATGAAGGAAACCATGTATTTGCCCACAGGGTTCTGCTGAATTTGCTTTAAAACATATAAAAGATTGTTCTTATATTTTGAAGGTAAGGCATATTTCCTTATTATGCGCTGGAACGGCTGAGACACTTGTAAAATTATACGTATTTCTGAGAAAGGCTGATTTAAAAATTAGCCTTCTTAAATCTTTTTCTCGTTAAATTACTTGTGTACATTCCCATAGGAAAGTAGAAGAATTATGGGCTGTATTCCATTAAGGAAGTTCAAAAAAAGGCAGCAGCAGGAATAATCAACAAAGAAGGGAATGTGGTACATAATGCAGGAAAATTATTTTTTCTTTTACTTCTGCAGATTTCTGTTGAAGGATTTTTTAATTTTATTTTACTTTTTCAATCTGGGATAAAATAGAAGCTTTAAAAGTGATGCACCATCTATGACAGTATCTACAAGTTTGTAGTTGGTATAACATCAGTATTTGTTTTCAGCTGAATGTGAAAGTGACAGGGAGCAACTGAAGCATAATGGAAACAATTTATTTGACTGAATTAAACATGAAATTAAGGTAGAAGGGATTGGGGCATAGTTGATTATTTAATCATTCCTCTCTAAAATTTTTATGCCTACTCTGAGTATCAGAAAAAAATCCACGAATTGCAGTAAGAATGGAGAAACTGCTTATTTTGAAAACAACCTGACAAAAAAGTATTTTAGTCCTCCAAGTATCCAAATAAGAAACCCCCCAAAAAATAGCTAACAGTCACATATGATCATTATGGAAAAGAATTTAAATGCTTTGTTTCAACTGAAATCAATGTGAAGACTAGCAATGGCTGCAAGTATTCAGATTTGGTGAGAAAAAAAAAAAAGTCTTTTGAATATAGTTCTTCGACAAAACAGAACCTGCAAAATTTGAATTTCTGCTCGTATTAAATGTATGAAAGAAAAGCCCTAGGGTGTAAATTCTGGGTTCCATAATTTCCATGTGACCGTTAGTTGTGTCAACCCATGCCCCATTTACCTAGGTCATCTTTAAGGTCAATGTCAGCATTGGTAGGATTGATAATGGCCTCCACCTCGAAGCCGGCTAAATTACTGATTTCACTGTGAATAAGGTTCAGCTGAAAAGAAAAGCATGAGGTGGGAAATAACAGGACAGCTGGGAAATCACAGAGAAGCTGCAGAAAAGTGAGCTTTGCAACACAGATGGAGATAGCATCACTGCAAACAAATATGCAAAATAAAAGGCAGGTCATAAAGGAGGGTTATTATCAAAAAAAAAAGAATTTCAAACACAAGACTCAAACATTGTTCACACTGGGAGGGTGTGAATGTACCTACAATCTCTATTTTGGCTTTATGCTGGTCACTATGTGGGATTATTATTTAGGCATTATAAGAGGTTATTTGTTTCTCTTTAAAGTAGAGATAAAGGACACCCTAAGCATTTCTTAAGCCTCAATTAGCAGAATGTGCCATGACTGTCCAGCACTGAAACTGGGTAAAAGATGCTGCTCCTCCTGCTTCAAACCAGCAAACACAAGAATATCCTTGACAAAGCACATGCTGGTCTCCAGCGGTTCCTCCCTCCAAGCAAGGGGACACGTTTCCTTCTCTTTCCTTATTTGTGGCCACCACATTGTGTCTCACAGGCACTTCGGTTTCCATCTGCACAGTTCTGCTGCCCTTGTGAACGGCTGGTGAAGCACTGTAAGCAGACACTACTCTGTGCTATTCCTTCTAGCTTTTATTTTATCTGCTTTATTTCCTTCTGGCATTTATGAAAATAAGGAGTTTAACCCCATCTACTACCTCCCATTAACTCCTCTCATTAACACGCCCACCTATTTAAAGGATGCTTTAAAGGATTCCTGTCTGACTCATTGCAACATCAGGAGGATTTCTCGTGGGCGCACAATAAGGTGAGGATGTTATCACAGATACCTAGAGATTAACCTCACATCTGCACTGTGATGGGGAAATACGTCATAAATTCTGCTTATATCTAACCCACACATTTAAAACAATCGTTTGAGCAGCTGATTTGGCAATATGGAAAGTGACTGAGAAAGTTCTTATTCATTTATGCAAGTCCTGCAGTTAAGCCAAAACCTGCTGGGTTCAACCAGGAAGCATAACGTATACGTTCAGGCATGGCAATTAATCTCATCAATAACTGGATTTTATCTCTTGGTTTGTAATCCACATTTTGTAAATTTAAGTCTTCAAAGCTTTTCCTTGTGTACATAAGTGTATTAATGGGGAATATTAACGAGGCAATCCATGTAACCGATATGAGTGAATGGGTCATTTAAGGAGGCCAACATCCATACATTTAAGTTTTATAAAAAAAATATTTCCATTTCATTCATGGGATTATATGAATTGACCTACTTTCTCTTTTAAAAAGCCTGCAAATTCATACATTTTGCATATGTTGCTTGAGTAAACTATGTTCCCTCAAAATAAGGTGATTTTGGCTAAAAAGGAGTGCAATTCAGTCCTGTTTTAAGTACGAGTCTGTTCAGGAATTTGCAATAAAATCTAAGAAAGCTTCCTTTCCAAATAGCTTAGAATCCTTTAATACTTCACACATGGTAAGTTATTCATATTTGAGTTTGAGTCTTGAGTTTGACTACAAGCAACTGCTGTTTAAAAAAAAAAAAAAAGTCAAATCAAACCAAAATGTTAAAGAAACTATGAATTTTGAAATTAAAAAAAAAACAACAACAAAACACATGCACACACCAAAAGACTGTTCTGTGGAGATTTTACTGTGTTCCTAAAGTATCTTGTTCATTTTACAGGTGACTCTCTTTGATCCCTGATTTTGGGTTCTACAAGATTTTTGCCCCACATCTATTGGCTGCAGATCAGGTTGGTTTCAGAACTTTAATCTTACTCTGCACCTACTCATATGTGTGATTTAAATAGTAATTAGCTGGTAATTAAAGTTTCAGTTTAATAGCAACAACAAAATGCTTAAAAAGCTGCCCATCACTGATAGCACATGTTGGCAGTTAAGTATTATTTTGCTAAATTTTGCATTTAGTGTTCAATGTGCTGTTAGCGACTCAACTGCCAAAAACAATTAAAACCAAAAATCAGAAGTTTTCCCATAGAATTAAATCTTCCAATGAGTAATTGCTCAATTTTACTACCCAATAGTACGAAGCATGTATTTGAAAGAAGTGATTCCCTAAAGGGCCACTTTAAAAAACAAAAAAATAAGCACAACTGGCACATACATGTGCAACAGAGAATGGACATAACTTTACGTAACATTTAAACTGAATAAAAGTTAGATAAAATGCAGATGGCACTTAGCACATCCACGAGTATTTTCTGAGCCAAGCCTTGCATTTCTTATTTCAGACAAAATTACCTTTAAAGTCTTGCAATTTTTTCTGGTATGAATTTCATACAGAAAATGGAAGATGCTTGTTGGATGCAACAAGCTGGGGTCTTGAAAGTCCACACCTTACAACTCCCTGATTGTCTCAGGAAAAAATAATTAGTTAACATGCAGAATGCCACATTTCCATTGGGATGTCACTGGTAGGATGGATAATTGTTTACATATTAACTTGATTTTAATACTTACTTAGTGTAGCACTAATACATTTCTAACAGGAATAAACTGAAGGGTTCTTTGCCACTTCCTGACCTCTAAGAATTTCTAGCTGAATGTCAGCAGTTACCTAAAGATTTAACAGTGACAGCACTTTTTAAAAACTGACCAATATTTGGGATTGCAACATTCTTATTTGCATTTTCAGTAATTCAATCTTCAAACTGGAGATATTAGAAGGCTGAAGAGCCATTCTTAAAAATAAAACCTTTTATGTTTATTTCCTTCTCTGCATCTAGTGACTTATTTCCTGATCTAGAAGAGAGTGGTTTTGCAGACCAAACAGACATGCTCTAAAGGTGTTCACAGATGTCACAGGAGGTTTGAAAGATATTGATTATTTGGGTTTTTGCTTTCAGATTTCTGTGTTTGCACTGTAGTTTATTAAGGGCACACAGAGCATGAAAATATACTGAAAATCTGTATGTACAAACTCAAGAAAAATCAAATAATGGTGATTAATATGAATATTTTTGCTTTTGAAATGGAAAAGCTCAAAATGTTTTAGCATTTTAAGCTTTCCTACCATCCATGTGAAGAGCGTAACTGTATTTCCATTGCACAGATATAAGTGATGAATTACAATATCTCTGAAGCAACCAAACCCAAAAGGTAGGACTTCTGGTTCCCAAGCCTCCAGCTCAACCACCTAAACCCACTGCCCTCCCTGCCCAAGAGATCAGCATATTTTTCCTTCCCTAAAAATGCAGTTTAAGAGCATGAGGCTACACTGAACAGCATAAAGGGCTTCTCCAAAGAGGCAAACACCTCCTGCCCTCACGGACTTTGAAAAACAGCCACATGCACAAGTCTAAGGAATGGAACTGTGATGTGCCTGTCCACAATTGCTACTGAAGAAGATTCTTAGCTCATTAAGTTTATCAACACCATGTGGCAGTAATGAACTCAGCTCTAACAAAGCAGATTTTTTTCCTGTTAAGCATCAGACTTAAACTTAGATCGGTATTTTACAAATCAGTATTAACTTTTTAAACAGCAATTGCATGTAGAAACGGCTAAGCGGAAGCGTTTAACCAATTCGAAGTCACTAAAGCTTTTATAGATAATTTTTACATTTAATTTGTAAATTTCCAAAACAATGGCAATTAATTGAGACTTCCATGTGTCACTTAAATAATTAACAACTGCCACCAAAGAGGTCACAGTCTGCTAAACCTGCAGGTAACAGCAGCATCCTGCCACCTCCAGGAACCTCCTTGCCCAGGCAAAACACCCTCCCTTCCAGTTCAGGAGAGAGGACACATTCAACTGATTCCATGAGGGAAAGTTTTATCTTTGTCTTTTTCATCAAAAGAAAATCAAAATTATTTGGTAACTTCAAAAATGCATGTTTGGAAAATAATTTCTGGGGAACAGTCTGAAGATATTTCTAGGAATAAACCAGCATAATATGTTGGGGTTTTTTTTTTGTTCTTTTTATGCTAAATGAAATCTCTTTGATCACTACAGTGCAAAGGTTTTTTTCATTTTAAGCTTTTCACCTTTTCTGTCTTAACATGAATGCTTAAAATAATTTTGGTTGGTCTAAATGTGGTATTTTGTGCATTTACTGCCACTAAAGCCAGTTTCTCACAGAGAATCAAATGCAAACTATAATCTGTGCCTAACACATGTCAACAGCACCTCTGCATTCTCTGTCCCCCCAGAAAATAATCCGTTCCCTTTGGAGGGTTCCTCCACAGGAGACAAAGGGGGTTTCATTTTTTTTTTCATTTTTCTTTTAATTATGTTTAGTGTGTTACAAATAAAGGCTGACACACCTGGCTCCTCTCACGTGCAGGACAAACTGACAACCAACCTTATGGGGATGGACATGTTTACTAGTAATTTTGGGGGCGGGGTTTGCACTCCAAGAGAGTGAGAAAGCCAGAAAGTCCATCTCCCAGTACAAGGAATTCACTGGGAAGCTCTACACCAGACCCTGGCTTTGCTCATCCCAGCTTAAGGCACTCCTGGAGTTCACCGTTCCCTCCCACTGAGCCCAGCAGCAAAGCCCTATGGATTTGCTGGAACCGGGTGTTAGTCTTATTAGAGGTTTCCTATGGTAAATAAAAGGAGTTCAAAGTCAGGTCCAAAACTCTGATGTTACTTGTTTTCTTGAAACAAGTTTATAAATTTTGGGTTCTAATTTAGTCATCAAAATGTTTTTTAAAATATGTTCAAACCCGCCCCCCAGGGTTAGTGAAATAACCCCAAGCCCTACCAACCAAGCAATCTAGCTCTCACTGTAAAGTGTGGGAAATCAAAAGTCTTGCAAAACATAAGGTTACTCTCATGCATCTTAAACTCAGCAAACGAACTGGGGAGGGATAAATGGAGAACAACCTCAGCATGAAATAAAAATGAGTCAGAGGAGATACATTCCACAATGGACAATGGCTCATCTTTCATGGCTTACAACGCAATGACCTGATTACTGAATGATAGAAGAAAGATGCAGTTTTACTTAAAAAAAAAATTTGTATCACGAACTAAAGGCAGGTTTCAAGATAAAAGACCAAATTAATTTAATGAATTGTGTCTTTAAATGGATCCTCTCTTTAAGCAGATCTGTATTTGTATTAAACCACCCCACGTCCCAGAGCATATTCACTCATTGACTTGTAGCTTTTCATAAAAGCATCATTCATTATTACACAGCATTAACTTTTGTAAATGACAAAGCAGAACAAACCACAAAATCACTATTATGAACAAATGTCTAAAATAGGTTTTGAAAAAAAAACCTGTAAATCATTTACATCAGCAGTGAAGGGGCTGCCCATTGGAAAAAGGCATTTTATTCTTAGAATAATCTCATCTCTGGTAGAAGCTTTGCTCGAACAATTAGGTTGTTTATGAATAAGGCGAGACAGATTACAAGCACTCAGGCTTTCCTTCTATTTCAGTATTTAAATGTGTAGCCAGATGAAGACTCATTAATGCATTTTTAAAACATTCTGAAAGTTGTTTCAGAGAATTGTTTTGTTCGAAAACTAATATCATACACCTCCTCAAGTGCTCAGTGGGGAAATGTCCATTGTACCTAGAAGTTTTGGGGAAAGGGGGGTGGCGGGAGGGGGTATTCCCTAAGCAGCAGTGAAAAAATAGGAATTCATGTATAAAAAGGCAGGATCATACCTTCTGGCCAAGAAACAGGCTTTTGGTGGACAGGACTGTGAAACCGTCTGCAGGAGTTCCCTCCGTCGTACTGTCAGCACTGGCTGATTTGCTCACTTCTCCCTGCTTCTTCTTCCAAAAATGCAGTTAATTAGTTAACTCGAGGCCAAGAGAAAAACAGTTTAATAACATTAAGATATACGACAGGTCATAAATGCTCACCAGGCAATAAAATGCCAGCACAAACACTGGATTTTATCCTTAAAGTCTAACTAAAGTGACTGATTACAGCTGAAGGAATCAATAGGGAAAATGACCTCAGCGTCTGTGTATCTACACAGGCCTTCTCTTGCCGACGACAGTGCTCAATTCAGATGACAGTTATCTTAAATGCTGCAGGAAAACATACAAACAGCCCAAAACTTTTAACAGCTTTTTAATCGCTTGTATGGGAAAAGATAATGTATCTATTTGTATGTGTAGGCAGACATTCTTTGTAAGGTAAAAACTGAGTTGTCACTGCCGATTTGATCTGTCTCTGAAGTGAGGGGCTCCCAGATTTCAAAAAAGAGTTTTAGAAATACTGCTTTGAAACGTGGCCCTCCTTAAGAACCAGTGTCAGGAGAAGAAATCTACTTTCTACCTGACTAGTAGTAGGAAACGGGCTGAACAATTTTCTCTCTCATTTGATATGACTCCATCTCCAAGAAAGCTGCAGGGGAGAGGGACTTCCCCTCAGCCACCCTTCCATTTTTCAACTCTATCACTGATGCAAAATTACAGGTTTCAGGAATAAATTGATTTTCTAACTAAAAGTGAGAACTATGAACATTTTGAAAAGAATGTCTCACAAAGACAGTGAATTGGCTGCTGTGGTTATAAACTCAATTGGTTTCCAAAAGAATTTCATATTTTCAATAAAATTACTACTTCTGATTTAATATAAATATTCGGTGCCTCGGCACTACCTGTGCTAAAGCTAAAAAGCACACCTGGAATATGAAAGCAAGTCACTGTTCTCCCATTATTCCTTTCCAAAGTATATAAACTAAATCTGTGGCTGAGCAACTAAAATGACTTTGATGCAAGGGTATATTGGTGCTTCTAGAAGCTGTAGCCATGCTTGGCTTTACACAAATGTTTAGAAAATAAGATTTTCATGGGTCCTATTTCAATCCCCGAGGAGTTTACTGTTAGCCAAATACCAATATAGTAAGCAGACAATACAGTTTATTGTGTGGAAGAAAAACAGAACCCCGCAACAGACTTCCTGCTTTTGTAATCAAGTAGGGGGGAAAAATATCCAGATTTAGGGAAATTATTAGTGCATGGTTATTAGAAGCACTGCACTCGAAATGTCAGCTACTAGGTGTTCCAAAAGCCAAAACTAAACTCAATAGTTCAAAAAACAAGAAAGTGAAACAACCAGAGGAATGACCACGAGAGACATAGGGGATGAACACAGCAGCTTTGTTTGACAGGGAAAGCAACTTTTCACATGCACTGTCCATTTCATGTGAAATTCAGGTACTTTTCTTCCTACTTTCATAACATATTGCTCAACAGTAGTTGTTTTGCCAAAAAAAACAACTCCTTGGTTACACACGAAAACACACTTGAGAAAAATTCCCTACTCCTACAAACTGAAACTGAAAAAAGGAATGAGGGAATGCTGTCCTTAGCTTAAAAAAAAGAGATGCTATTAGTTTCCTAACATAAGAAAAATCACATTTTGGTCCTCTTGTTCTTTCCCTCACCTCTTCACTTCAGTTTGAATGAGTTTAATTGATAACTAGGAATTTTTAAAAAACCCCCAAGCCTAAACATGGAAGATTCTAATCCATAACATATTAAAAACAGAGAGTGATATTTGTGGGTCTTTAGCTCAGCCAAAGAAATTCTGTGTGGCCACAACACAGTTACTCAGATGCTGCAAGTCTCAGCTACTGCTCTAGCAGAACTGCATCGTACTTGAGGAGTATTTCACCCTCTTCAGATTTCAGTAAATCATCTAAGAACAAGGAATCTTGTTCTAGCTAGAACCAAAAAAAAACCATTTAAAAGACCCAACAAACAAAAAAATATACCACTTGAAAACTGACATGCTAAAGGCTGAGGCCATTATTACAATGCAAATGACTTAGGCTGTTGGTTTTCTTCAATGTTCACAATTGCAAAATGCTGCTTTGGAGTGACTTCACTTTTGAAAAAAATACCCAGATTCCGTGTTTCTTGCAGACACGTATCAATACTTGGACAAAGTCAACACCAGTTTACTCTGCCTTTGTCCAATGCAGGAACCCGTGCATCTGCCCCACGTGGTGCTCTCTACAGCTACTATGAAGGAACTTGGTCAGTTTTAAAATAAACGTGTTACTCTACCTTGGATTTCCTTGCCCCTTTCTTGCCACCTGTTTTCTTTGATACCGTTTTTTTCTGTGACGGAGACTTTGCCTTCTTTGCTGGAGGTGGAGTGATGATGGCTTCCAGTTTTCCTTTTGATCCCCGCTTCTTTGCCAAGAGCTCGGGGTGAATATTGGGTAACACTCCACCGCTGGCTATGGTGACCCCTTTCAATAGCTAATAAAAAGAGAAAGGTTGTAGGTGATAAATTTTAGCATTTACTCATCAATAAACAGAAAATGGCAGTTACTGCAAACTTTGTACATTTCCTTGAATTTTAACTGGGTTTTGTAACTTTCTCAACACATTATCCTTGAAGAAGAGAGATGTGAAATGTATGAAGCTGGAGTTCAACTCCAACATGGAGTTGATCATGTACTAAATTTAAACTATAAGGGGAATAAATATTCTTCTTGCACATATGCTTGCTACTGCCAGTATCTCTTGGGCTCACACAAGTCCTGTTCCTGTGAAGCCATGCAATGAAGACTTTCACCCAGCCACTGGAAAACAGGACAACCCCAGCCCCGAGGGCTTGGCCAGGCAGCCTGAGTGAGGGATGGGACCCCAAAGTCCACGGTACAGCACTGCAATGGGTTCCACACTCTGGAGAACCCAATATAGGTCCCAATTGCTGAGTTTTCTCGAAAGGGCATTTATTTAAAAATGGAATTTATTTTTTTTTCCTTAGAAAAAGAAACTTCAAATAGAGGGTAACATTTATACAAATCTCTATACCTGGAAGTCTTTCTTCAAAAAAATCTTTATGTAGTTGAAGAAAAGCAGATCAATATTCAAAAGTGTGCAGTTGGTTCAAGCCTTTAAAAGCAGAGGTGAAATATATCACGTTCTGTATTTAAAACCACTTTAAGCCATTTTTTTTATACATCTATCTGGGACTAATTCTCTATTTGGGAGGATACAAATGGTGACATGGAAGTCCCTCAGGCACTCCCACCTTCTGATTCGTGTTTACCGCCCCCCAACCACAGCTCTCTGAGGCTCTGAGCTTACAAAGGGATGATGAATGGAAAGTATTATCAAATTTCAGCCAGAAGGAGGTTGGTTTGGGAATGTATTTTTTTTCTTGCTCCATCACGATGCACAGGTTTGGAAAAAGTATCTTTTCAGATGTGTTTTTACAGCACCTCACACCAAGGTACATTAATCCTAGCCAGCGCCTCTGGCTGACACCGCAAGACTGTAATAATAACATCCAAATATTTTTTGGTTAGGTTAAAGGCATCTTGAAATCTGCAAAGGACACAGACTTGTGCCAGAGCTCTTAATTCTGTGGTCACAATGACAGACATCAACGGGAACAGGATAGGTCCCACTGAGTCCTAAGCTGCTTCAGGGGGAAAACAAAAACAAACCAAAAGAAGCATTTACAAGTTGTTTTTTCGTGTCTCTAGAGTTTATGACAATGTCCCACTCTAACAGAGGTGGTTGTAACAGTGTGAGCAAATGTCATATTACATCTCCACTGCATTTTTACACATTTTAAGAGCCCTGAAATAGATAATTAAGCTGAGTGCTGTAGTTAAGTTACACGGGCAATGTGCTAGTGAGTGAATGAGCTGTTTCCTGGTGGGCTACTCAATAAGCAAAGGTCTTGAGTTACAATTCAGCTGTATGGAAAGACAATTTAAAAAGCCCTAAAGGAAATCCTGGCCCTCACACGGTGGAGCTTTTTTTCTTACCTGATTTAATTCTTCATCATTTGCTACAGCCAACAGGATGTGTCTAGGAGTGACTCGACCCTTCTTGTTGTCCCTTGCTGCATTTCCAGCCAATTCCAGAATTTCCGCTGGGGAAAAAATAAGCCCTTTTAATTACATTGTGGTCATTAAGAAAAATCAATGTGTTATTTAGGATCTGTGCAAAAAGATACCTGAATTATATCACGTTATTCCTAACTGCTGTAGAATACCCTCGACAGACATCTAACACTAAAATCATCATTTTCTAATCACCCAAGGGTGAACGCACACTTGGAGTCCTGTGACCTAAAATATATTTACTTTTTTGTCCTTTTAAAGCAGTTCTCCATGATTGACTCTGTGTTCTTCTCAAGGCTACTGTATGTTTATCTCCTAGGATCCCTCTCCTATCAGGTGATAAAGTACTAGATGTACAAACGCTATAGCTTGGCTTTTTTCTCAAACCTATCATAGATGTGAGTTCTGGCTCGCATCGCTTCTGCTTTTATTACTGAAAAACATGCAACTCTCAGTTTCTCCTTTTTAACATCATGGAAGCAGGTAAACACACATCCAAGTTAGGACACCAAAACCACAAACTCTGCTGCTAATGCTGACTTAATGATTTTTTTTTTCTTTTTGAGAAGAAGTTTCTGTGCAGAAAAAGTAATTAATGAATTATGCTTGTTTGCTCCTAGTAAATTATCTCCTTAGAAAAAATGTCCAGTCCTGACAATATGCATTTAACAGCTGTGCATACGATGGCTTTCATTGGAATTAGGCAAGATTAACTTGCTCCTTTGCAAGGATCTGTGACGTGAAAGGCTAAAGCGTTACCTGCGACCTTATCTGTCTTCCACTCAACAAGCCTTAGGCAAAGAATGCAATTAATTACCTGAAAGTCTAGGGAACAATCAAAAAAAAAAAAAAAAGACATGTTTGTCAGACTTTGCAATTATGTGCTATTGCTGTCTCTGCTACACATAACCTTTCATCTCCCTCTGCACAAGCTGTGTTTCACATTTGGTATATTTCCTTTTGCAAACCTGGTAACGTTTGGAGAAAAGGAGAAAAAATGAAAATGAACATGCCTTTTTTTCATATATTGCATATTAACATATTCAAATCTAGCATTTGAGACCGGGTTCACATTTAAAAACAGACCATACAATGAAAGCTCTCCCAGAGGCTTGTTTTAGGGGCAAACACAACTGAATTAAGATGTTAATCTGGAAATGAAAAAGACTAAAATCAAAGCTCACATGACCACATTCCTTTACCATAACATGTAGTAAATCTCAAGTAAAACTACACAGCACATACTACGGCTTTTCATTAGGCTGAATTTAACATGATTCTCCAATTATTTTTCATCATAAGTCCCATAACCTAGCTATGACACCTACTGGAAAACTTACAGCTGCTTCTGGATGTTCTACAGTTAAGCTTCATGGAGGATTTTGGTGGGTTTTCATGCCTTTTGTGTTCTTCACAGTGCACAATTAACTTTATTATAGGGCGAGATAGAATATTAAGTCTAAGCCCCCCAAAGTTACTCAACATTTCACGCTGACAACAATTACTTTAATTTATTTTTAAAGAAGGATTAGCAGGATAAGGTCAACCTGACCGTGCTTTCCACACCTCCATAGAACTCAACTAAGCTGGCATAAGCCCTTTCCCACACTTTGCAAAAGCCGCAGCTCAGACGTGAGGTTTAGCATCGCACGGAGCTGCCGGTGGTGACCCAGGACCTGTATCACCTTCCAAGGGAGAATCTCTCTTTCGGTTACACCGACCTCAGTGCAATTCTGTATCTCAGACTTTATTACTGGCTGAAAAGCATAAGAAGGATTTGCCCCCAAAGAGCAGATGACTTTTTGGTTTGCCTCTGCTTCCCCCACCTCGGCCGCTTTCCTGCACCAGGCACCGCCGAACACTCGGGCCATATTATTCCCCAAAACCAAGCAGCAGAACTATGCAGACAGGTCATTTTGTAACTAAAGAGTCTAAGAAAGTGTTATGCCTGTAAAGCGCAGAGGAATGTTTTATTTGTTCCTCATAAAAACTAAAATGTCTGCCTGGTACAGTGGAGAACTGTTCTTGTAAGTGCTAAGCCCTCTTCCTTGGACAGGAAACTCATTTTGAAATTACAGTTTTCTAATGGTCCTTTAGGGAAGTTGAGGTACCCCGCTTCCTTTTCAGGCACAGAACGCCTTGCACTGGTGTTGAGGACCACAAAAGAGGAGCTTGGGGAGAGGGAGAGAGGAGGAGGAGGGTGGAATTTCTGTTCTGGCCGCCTTTTCAGCTCTCCAGTAATAATCCAGCATCACTTGACCCAGAGCAAAACACCAGGCTGGGCAAAGGGGCACCTTCTCTACTGAAAACCAGAAGATTAGGAGGCATTTGAGCTGAAGCCAATATAGGCAACAATTTTTAGATTTAGCACTGACTGAGACATCCAAACCCAACAGATCAGAGCACTTATAAATGCTAGAAATGATGAGTACCTGGATCTGTATGGGTTGTTCAGCCTGGAAAAGAGAAAAGCTCTGAGGAAAGCTTAGAGCCCCTTCCAGTTCCGAAAGGGGGTCCAGGAAAACTTGGGAAGGGGACTTGTGATCAGGGAGTGGAGCCACAGGATGAGGGGGAAGGGTTTGACACTGAAAGAGGGGAGATTTAGGTTAGACATTAGGAAGAAATTCTTTGGTGTGAGGTTGGTGAGAGCCTGGCTGAGGTTGCCCAGAGAAGCTGTGGCTGCCCCATCCCTGGAGGGGTTCAAGGCCAGGTTGGAGGGGGCTTGGAACAACCTGGTCTGGTGGGAGGTGTCCCTGCACAGGGCAGGGAGGTGGGACTAGGTGATCTTTGAGGTCCTTTCCAACCCAAACCATTCTATGGTTCTATGATCCAGACTACTTGCCTGGATTTTGCTCACAGCCAGCTTTATTTTCACATCTGTTTTATGCTACTGTAATTCTAAAGATTTAAATGATGTTTCATCCATGTTTTAAGCCAATTTTAAATTAGATGAAAATTTATCTCCCTTTGTAAGGGAGCTGACTCAAATTTCCAGAATAATCATTCTGGATTTAGATGTGGAGCTGGAAAGCTTAGTAGGTGGGAAAAGGTGTTTAAAAATAAGATTGGATCTGAATTCTGAGGTCGGACCCATCTTTGGAAGTGCCATTCTACCAGGTTCAAAGGTTTGAGCCATTGAAGAGTCCTGTTTCATTAAAGGCAGCCTTCCAACAGTGGGGAAAAAATAGACATTGAAAAAAAACACCTCCTGCAACTGAACAGGGTGAAGAGAGAAAGCTGTGCTTCCACGGGTTAAGGCAAAAGAAAGTGTTAAGAGCTTCCATGACATTAGGATTCACCCAGCTTGTATTTATCCAGCCAGAAGACCAAAACAAGAATGTTTTACAAAAATAAGGCCTCACAAAAAGGATGTAAGTTGCATAATGTCTATTCCATTCCTTTCATATATTCGCTCAAGGCATTTCCTCCCTAGAGAATAATTACACCACCACCACTCAGGGAAAAGCCAGCTATGAGACAGAGTTTACAGAAGTCCTGAACACCAAAATCTCTATTTTTTAAAAGTTATTCAATATTATAAGCTTTTGAAGGTATAGTTCTTCAATTACTACATCTTGAAATCGCAGGTTAATATGAAGAGATTCTCTATATTTGCACAAATGTTTTTTCCTGTGCTTTAAAATAATTTCAAACAAAAAAAGCAAAACAACATGCATTGCTTTAACTGCAGATATAAAACAACGCAGTAAAAAAAGCTGTGAGAAGTATATAATTAAGATAGAAAAAATTAAGTAGAAATGCCATGTCAACATGTGATATATTCATATATGGACAGCTGTTATGTAGGAAGAAAAGGGACAGATACCTTAGGATTCTGACAATAATACGAACACATCAATTTGATTTCAAAGACACAGTTGTGATCAATATTTTTCTTCAGCCATCTCTAAAGTAAATGGTTAAAGTGGGAAGAGAAAGCTCTAAAAGTTAAATTTTCTCTTAAAAATTAGCTTAAATGTAGGTCTCTTTTACATCAAATGGAAAAATCCTCTGTGATGATTAGAACTGCGCAGATGGATATGGGGACTGAAAACTGGTCTAATCCTGTTCTCAACACTTCAACCAAAATTGGGGTGTTTTTTTTCTGCTGAGGTTTTTAAAAGTTCAGTTAAATATTTTTAAAAGGAAAAAGAAAACAGGTTGTATATCTTTGTACTTAAGCCTGAGATAAGGCCACAGGAAAAGCTGTTCTCAAGGCATTTCCTACTCAAACACAACCCAAAAGTGTTAGAAGCCTCCACAGAAACCTCATCCTGAAGCAAGTTTTCAGAGCGAGTTCCTCATCCTTTACTCGCAGAGACTCTGATCCCTGGTCACCTCTTGGAAGTCCTGCTCAGTTTCTAACGTCATTATTTGTATTTCCCCGTTTCTTAGTGCTGCTGCTCTGCCTTCAAGACTTTGGTATTTCACAACACTCACAAGTTTTGGAACAAGAACTCAACACAAGGTTAAAATGAAACAAATTTGTTATTAGACCTAAACAAAGTGGGCAAAGCAGCAACTGCAGACCTGGACAGAAACAAAAGCAAATGCATTTTTCTCTCACTTCTGGAGATTGCTCCGGTTCATTTATCCTAATTTTCAAACAAATATTAATAGTCATTACTGAATAAAGCTCCTTTAAAGCCTAAATGACAAAGCCTTTGGCTTATCACACATTCTGGGCTGTAATACTTTTGAAATGTAAATACTGAATTTAAAATCAGGTCTAAGTTCACTCCCAAAATGTTTTTCTTTTTTTTTTTTTTGGTTTACATCTCAGGCTAAAACACTGCTGTTGCATTGAATCCCTTTGTCCACCTCCTCTGTAGGGAGATGAAATCATAGCTTTGAAAATTAAACTCTTAACAACTAACAGGTGATGTGTTAACACAAGGCCAGTTTCTGAATGTACAAGTTCCAACAGGAACCAGTCAGAGGTTTTTAAAAAATTTTGAAGCCTCTCCGCAAAAGAAAATTGAGAACAAGATCCAGAAATCAAAGAAAAATGATTGTTGATACAATTCCACTGAGAAAATACGTATTTGTTACAAAGCCAACTACATGACAAGGAGTCTGTTTATTGTAGTTTAAATTAATCATCCTTCCATCAGCATTTTATTGACTTCAGAATCATTTTACATGATTCCGGAAGGTTTTAACCCAATCAACCCCAATCAACCCAGACTGTTAAGAGTTTCCTGCATTCTTCTCTCTGTGTATTCCACCCAATCCCCCTGGAATCTGCTTTTTCGAGAGTGAAGGTAGAATCATTTAACAACACTTTCCAATAAAATGGGTCTCAGCCTCGGTTCAAAGTCATGGAAATTTGATGCAGTGAAAATCAATTCAAGAAATTCCACTGCTTTGAACAAGCCTTGATGAAACCTCAAGTCTCAACAGGGCAATCATTCTCTTAGGACGCGATAAAAAACCTCAAACCCTTCAGTCTTTGGTGTCTGAGCTGTATCAAAACTAGGCCCCTTAAAGGCGAAACTGTTAACTTTGCCAAGTTATTGTAAGTTTTGCTTCTTTGCAAGGCAGATGACAGACTGCTGTTTACATAAAACTCAAGTTCAGGCCACAAAAGCCACTTCCACTTAGAGCCTGGTGATCTGACTCACGATTCTCTTCAGCTCTTTTCTACACTTTTTTTTTTTCAGTAAGAGATCCAATGGTGTTAAACTTTCTAATTTATTTTATTTCTTGCTTTACTGTTGATATGTAAAAGGTATGAGAGTTCACTTTTCAGGGAAACCCAACAGTGAATTTTATCTCAAATGTTATTTATTACAACAGTCACATCTCGAGTACTAATTTTAAAAGACAGCACCTATTTCTTCTCCACTGACTTCAAGAATCCTGATCTAACTCAAATTAACTTTTTTTTCCCCCCCTTTCTCAGTGGAGCTTCCTCTACCTAACAGTTTACACTTTGCTGTTAGTCCTAACAGTTTACATATGTTTTAGCAAAGCACTCAAACATGATTACTATAACTGCTGCCAGACGGTACTTGACCAAGTGCAGGGCATACGCTTTGTTCTGGTTCTCACAGACCACTCAGGACTCAATACTTGCTTTTCCAAACATTAAAGACATTGAGTGGCAGATGCCAACCAACTACTGAAACTTGGTGAACATTAATTGCTAACAAAAGAAGAAGAGGAGAGGACTTCATGTTGTAATTTTGGATTTTACTGAAGTGACTCACAACCCTGGGCTTGAAAGAGGAAACGGGTACCCTGTGTGTGCCAGGGAGGAGCAAGACACGAGTCATGTCAAAGGCTTTACCATAGCGATGGCCAAAGGTGATGCAATCCATACGTGCTGCACTCCTGTGTGTATAACATACTAATTTCAACGTGACCCAGCAGACGGTGATAATTGTTTTATTAGATGATGCCCCTGACAGTGAGGGAAGCAGGATTCAAAGGCATTCCCCCACATCAAGCCTTTTTGTATCAAGACAGCAATGGAAGCCATGATAAACACAAGTATCTGTAGACAAATACAACTACTATTATTTACAAGAAAATTTTTACTCAATTAATTTGGTGACCACAATGTAAAAAACAAACCAACCCAGCCCAGCATTTTGTATACTAGCACAATATGACATGTCACAATGCAAATTTTGATGCATATTTGCTCCTCTGAAATAAGTGTCTATATTGACATATCAGTATGCACTGCTGGGCTTTTATTGTGAGTAAATGCTTTGGCTTTTATTGTTTTTCACCAAACCTGACACGTGTAGCTTGGAGAATACAGGTAAGTAATTTTGTATGGTCTTAGCTTTTGTAACTGGGAGATCCACTGAAGTTTATGGGACTACAAGGTTAAAACGGGGTTGCTCATGGGGTTGGAGGCAAAGAAGGGCTTGTCAGTGAAAGAAAATTCTTCATTTGTATACACTTGAAGCAAACAGATTCGTGCATTGTATAAGTTCAGAAAAAAAGTTGATCATTCAGTTGGTAACAATGAAAAGTTTTATAGCTAAAGAGACACTTCTTAAAAGTATAGCAATTTTAGATTGTCACAATCTTCCTTCTCTTAAGACACAAGTCTTGCAAAAAAGAGAAATGTTATAAAGGAGCTTTGCTATGCTGAAATTTTTGAAAGGTCTCCGCTTGTGAGGCTATTGCCATAAACAACCCTGCTGTATTTTAGGTCCAATATTAATCCACATTAAAAACCACACTAGTTCTGAAGAGGTAGTTTCGTGCTTGCTCCAGTAAGGCACAGTTCCTACATGCCCCAAATTTATTTTAAATCTCTATTGGGACACAGTTTGTGGCACGACACTGTAATAGGGATTAGTGCTTCTAAAGCTGCCTATTTAAATAGAAGAAATGTATCTTGGTAGTGAACCCACTTTCAACAGTATCAAAAAGATACTGTCAATTAACTCTCTTCTTAAATTTCATTACTACCCAAGGACCATTATTTATGGTGGTCTCAGAATGCCTGGAATTTGAATCTGCTTTTAAGCTAACGCTTTTTTTACTGTGGACTTCTGAGCTCCCCTCCGCTTCTGAGCAGAAGTTCAGCAGTACATTTGCTTTGACAAAAAGGGCAAATCAGAGTTTTCCTCTGCAACCCCTGTAAAAATTTTCAGCGGCAAGCAGAACACAAGAGGTGAACAGCAGTTCAAGTTGATCCGCTTGCACATTGGAAAGCGAGCATCCGAAGTGAGCAGTTAAACTTACTGCATTCAGGAAGGACTTTCAGTTTGCAGCCAATCAGCCTAAAGTTTTCCACATCGAAAATTAATCAAGGTGAAAATGCAACGAACTGAGCTCCAGCACATGAACCCCCATTAAAGGATTCTGGTGACATCAGAAAGCCTGAAAACAAAAACTCAGGTAAGCACCAGAATGCCTCGGATGCGATTCTAACCGTGGGATTCAAAAGGTGCTTATTTTACATTTCGACAAAATACACGATCAACAGCACACAATGGGCAATAAAAACCCAGTTGAGAAAAAAAAAAAATCTAATGGAGAAAACAGACATTTAACATTTTCTCCTACCTTACTTTGGTATGTACAGAACAAATATAAATCAAAGTCTCATTTCTTCTGTATTCCTGTTCTCCTGCTGTTTTATAAACTTCTCCTTCTCTTCATTTGCTATGACATTTTGGCAACTGAAAATTATTTAGTGTTGGGAAGACGATGGGGGGGCAGGGGGAGCAGAAATCACTTGCAGGCCTGGTTCTTGCTGCCTTTAAATATGCTCAAGAGATTTCTAGTTTTTAAGGGCAATAGAGTATCTTTTCCAGTTAGTAAGAAAGATTGGCCTATTTTTTAACTTGTGCAAGCCCTACATGTGAATGGAACACACCTGATTATGTGTATGGCTGGACCAGTTCTGACAACACAATGCAACTTCATCTGAGTGGCTGCAATGCCCCAACAAAGGTGGTGGTCAACCTCCGACTGACCTAGTTGGTGGCTTTTTTGACATAAATTGATACTGATGCACTACTCCGCAGAGAGAAGGACTGGATTCTGAAGTGTATGTTAGGGAAGATAAATAGGCAATGAACCATTGTAAAACAAGTGCCACAAAGACAGACAACAAAAAGAATTACTAACACAGAACTTTTTGCCTGGTTAAAGCAGTTGATAATGTTTAAAATTAGTTCTGTAGCATAAGCAGGAATCAATCAAATATTCTGATTATTCCCTGCAAGACAGGCAATACTACATGACCTGCTACTGCAAAGGAAAATAAGAACTATGCATTATAGTTCTTCAGTGTCCCCGCTGTTCCGCCAGAGTAAAGGAAGGAAGAATATCCACTTGTTTCAATATTGATAAAAATCAAAGGTACTTTTTCTGCACATCCACCCATGAACACGCTTGCACCCTGTTTATAGTGGACATTGCTCATTATTTCCTTAGATGAAAAGCAGGAAAGAATAAGCAGGTGGTAGGCTTAGAGAAACCAGACTGTATACACTGGGTGTGCTGACGAGAGAATTATTTTGTAATATTACTTGTAAGTAACAAGAACCTTCACTGAATAAATTAGAGAAGAAGAATAGTTGCTGTGCAACCTGCTTATATGTCAAGTATATTGAAATGTAAGATAAGAAAAACACTTTATTAGCAAAGACATATTGTACATCTAATAACACAGTAGTTCTATTATCATTATTTTTAAAGTTACTATAGCAGAAAACACAGGGAAGATGTACTCCAACCAGCCCCTGTAGAAGAAGCTGTCAGAAGCCAAGAGACTGAAACACAGAACAGCAAAGACACACAGTTTGTAGTTCTGAAGCAGCCAGACCAATTCCTGTTTGCTAAACCAGTGCATGTCACAGAATCACAGAATCTCTGTGGTTGGAAGGGACCTCTGAGATCATCGAGTCCAGCCACATAAAAAAAACCAAACACATAAACCAAAAAAAACAAACAGCAGAGCTGTACTGGGTATAAACATGTTAATACAAAAGTATGAGAACAACAGAAAAGTAGCCTGAAAAAGCACATAATTGGATACAGACTGAAGAAGAGCTTAGATTACAAATGGGCCCATACACTACAAGAAATTATAGAATGTGTGTTTTTACCTTCTGATGAGCAGCCCTATGTACATGGTAACAGTGAGTTACCTTCAGAGTATAAAGTGGATAAAGTCATATACTACAGATAGACCCAGAACAGAACCCCACGTCTGAACAGCTGGAAGAATTACAGAAGTTCAAATCTCAAATTGAACCCAAGCAAAAATCCCAGATCTGAGCACATTATGGGCTAATTTCAGATTTACATCACAGTTAAACTTCATCAAAGGCCAGCAAAATTTAGCACCTCATCTTCTAAAGGATTAAAGGCAGTGCCATATTCTACACAGACATGAACTAGTTTTCAAACCTTGTAGGTTCCTTTCTATTAGGTCACGTCTCTGTCATTTCCCCTCCCAGCCTTTTCTGAAGTTCTTTCCTACAACTGCTTTTGATATTTTACATTTCTCTGCTCCTTCCTGGATGCACAGCATTGCTTTTTTGATTTAGCCAATTTATTAGCATGCCCCTTCACATGCTCTCCTTCCTATTATGTCACATTCCTGCTTTTATTTTGAAATGGCTGAAATGCTTTGATTTAGTCTCAGATCATGTGCTGACACGAGCATCTTTAAAAACTCTCCTGGAGAGAAGTCAGGATTTCTCTGGTTTTGTGAAATAGTAACTGCCAAGAGGTAAAAAGAACACAAACCAAAAATCTCCAAGCACCCCATTTCAAGGGAGTGTTTCTGAATTATACTGAAAAAGATGAATGACCTCAAGTTCAGAAAACATACTGAGCATCAAAGGCTAAAAAATTACACTATATAGAGTGTGAAAAGTAAAAGAGAAGGGGGAAAAAAACTCCACCAGACTGAAACAGTCATAAAACTATTACTACCTCAGTAAGGAAAGAGTATCTGTGCTTTTGAAACGCATCTGTCCACAAGAATGAAAGAAAACACCAAGATACAGGATACCAGGACTATCTACCTAGCCTTCAGAGGAGGGAAAAAAACCCAAAACACCAGCTTAATATTTAAAGGGAGAAAAAAAGAAGGCGTTTTTTCCTTAACTCTCCTTTCCCCATTCCTTTTTTGGCTTTTTTTTTTTTTTTGACATTAATCTCCTCAGACAGTTTCCCAGGATGCACAGCAGTTAAAGAAACACCTTTATGTCTCCAGCCTATTCTTAGCTGCCTAAACCAGCATTGCCTCAGTAAACACTTTAAATCAAACAGTCAACCAATAACATGTGCTGCTCATTAGCAGTGCCTCAAGCTCACCTGTATTGTTCTGTTTCTTTAAAAGGGCAGCATTCAAAGCACCCTTCACCCTAAGAAGCATTTTATTTGAGTTGTTATTGCTGTTAGCAGGAACCTAGCTGAAGGAAATGTTAATTTTTTAAGGCCATCTATGCAGTTTAAAAGCTTTCTTTTAAAGAAAAAAACACAAAGAAAACTATGAACATGAAAAGTAAAAAAAAAAAAAAGATATTTGATGGCTGAGAAAATTGAAAAAATTCAATAATGTAATATGAATACCATACAGAAAACAAGCACTCTATTAACTATTCTTAATGTTACCAATCTTCATCTTTAAGGAAGAAAGAAACTTTACAGAAAAAAAAAAAATCAGCCTATTTGTGTTCTTCAATATCAATATCTTTTATAAAGAGTATCTAAGATTGTCTAAGGGTCAGATCACTTTGGTTTTAAATACTCTCAGCAAAGCTAAACCACACACTTTGCTACTTTGTGCTTAAGTCAAAGAAAGAATGAAGAGCATCTCTTCCTCAGAGACTCATGGCGCCCTTATAGCTAAAGATTACTGTCCCTTGAAACTCTGGTATCTGCTGCAGCCAGAACACCGACATAAGCAAATGTACCGAAAAAGAAACACTGCTATGAGAAATGAGATCCAATTCAAGTTTTTCCTTAGTCATGCTGATAGAATCTATCTCCAAATGCTAATTCATCTACCACTTGTGCTTTTTGCTGCTTCCCTAGCCTACAGGTATCTGCTTGTAAGTCCCCACCAAACTGGTGGTTTATTCTTATCTTTTTTTTTAAGCAAACAAATATTGCAAAAAATCCGTATGTTGGGGTAAATTTTCCATTGGAAGACTACTTTTGTAATTGCTATTTAAAGATCTTTGCTTACATGCCTAGTTGTGTATTTCTTTGGGCAAAGCATTTTCTTCCTCTGAAGTTTCTTCCAAATGAAGGAAAAAATCATACTTGCATCCTCAAAAACGGTACTGTGAGGATGAGATAATTATTTAAGGTGTTCTCATTTTGATATGATGAGAGGAACAGAGAAAGGACTACAAATATAAGCAAAAGAGCTATGTTGATCTGGGGCAGATGGACAGAGTGTACTTTTATACACAGACTCAAACAAGCAAATTGCAAACAGCATATGTAGTCTCAAAAATAATCTGTACATTGCTTACAGCATCGTTTAAACATTTTTGTTCAATCTCAACCCTGTGTAAACACTGAGAAGCTCTTTTATTTAAAAGAAATGTATACTCTTAACAGACAATTATAACCCAAACAAAGCCATCAGGCACAAAACTGGAGCAGGCAGAACTGCAACCCTGAAGGCCCAGTTCATACATGTTAATGTTTGTAGGAATCCTCCTGATTGCTTATGTGGAAGAGAGTGTTTACAAGAGGTCAAAGCAAATCTAATGCTGGAACACACAAAAGCCTCAAATCTCTGAGGCAGGGTGGGGGGTACCTTGATTTGGCTTAGATGTGTAATCAGCATAACGTTTACTTCAGCTATAACTTTTTTAGTCATCTAGACAACAGAGGATCTTTTTCTGTGCAAATTCAGCCTGTCTTATTACTTTCACTGCTGCTATTTCACATCATTCAGCAAAACCTACCAGTCAGATATTCCAGTACAGCAGCCATGTACACTGGAGCACCAACACCAATTCTGTACTTCGGGTGGCCTTTCTTAATGTAACGTAGCATTCTTCCAACAGGGAATATGACCCCAGCCTTTGCAGAGCGGGAAGTCTTGGTTGACTTCTTCTTTCCACCCCTGCTGGACATTTTGTCTGTATTGGGTCTGGAACAGCACTCTATATATCAGGAAGAAGAAAAAAAAGACAAAAAGTTATCAATAAAGACTGATGCTGTGATACCATATAGTGAATTTCAAGACAGATCACTATTTCGGGTTGGGCAATGAATGAGGGTACCTAAAACATACAGATAAGTTGCCTTTTTAGAGTATGCACATCAAGAAGCTAAAATAATTTTACAAAATGCTTACTTGCCATTGTAATCTTGGCATAATTTTGTACAATAAAACAGGAAAATTATTTAATCTGCTTTGGAATCACTCTTCTGAAATTTCTAACAGATTAAAGCTGGTACCATTAATGGAGCGAAGTCTGATAACTACCAAATGTAAAGTAGAGCTTCTGCATTAAAACAGGGGATGCCTTCTATAAGGAGACTGACATAACCCTCTGCTCCCTGGGAACAACTCTTGATTTGGGATTTGAACAACTGTAGTAGCACCATTACATTCATTAATAACTATGTTTCTAACTAGGGAAAACTGCCTCCACTAAAGGTGTCATTAAGTGTATTCACCTTCCTTAAAGAAATAGATTTTCAAGCATGTGTGAATTTACAGAACAGAGCCCTACGTGTGGCAAACTACATCTCCTGTCCACTAAATGTTCTATCTTCTGAGAGATACAAAATGAATCCCTTGTGATTTGAACCCACCGCAAACCAGCGCTCTCGAGATCAAAGACCGTACCACCATCAGCGTGCCCTCTAGGAACCTGATGAACTTCAATCTGGCACCTTTCCTTAACGGCGCTGTGGTCTGAACACCCAGCCAATACCTGACAACTCTGCCGCAGTTTATGTCAGCAAAGAAACCCACTGCTGATACAGCTGTCAAACATATTTTTTTCTCTCTTTGATTTCTGCTCAGGCTGTAAATAGAAGCTGACAAATCCAAAGAGGTGGAGGGTTTGCAGGCTCAAGGTTTAGGCAACGCACTGGGTCTTGAAATGAACTCAAAGGAAAGAAGACTGTCCCCATGTCCCCCTCCCTCCCTCTTGATGTCTGAACTCTCCACATCAGTGACACACATACCTCCATCCCAGATCTTTCCTTGCTGCTCAAATCCTGCCCAATAAAAATGCAAATTCACTGGTGCGTTTATGTCCTCCACAATGAAACCTCTTTCCCATCACACCATTCCTCTGCTTCCCTTCTTGTTTTTCCCTCCTTTATTCCGAATTCTCTCCTTGTCCTCATGAACCTAACTGCATTGCCCATACATCCGAATCCACAATAATCAAGAGCGAGATCAGAATTAGGCAAAACAGGTTCACCAACCTCACTTATAAGTTTTGTAACTGCTGTTCTGTGCTGACAGGTCCTGCAGCCTTTTAAATCTCAATGACTCACTGAGATTCAGACTACATAACTATCAAAGTAAGACCACTCAGCGTGACTAAAGAAACACGAGTATCAAACGTTTCTTTTCCTTTCCCCTTCCACACTCCATTCACCAAAGAGTCTAGAATTGCATAACACATGAAGTAAAATAAATGCAACAGGCTTATTGCTTGTTAAAGGTAAACAAATTAATCCTATTTTATTAGCTCAGATGAAAGTCACACTACATTTACGAAACTGATGTCAAAAACCAGACAGGAAACTTAGGAAAGGGGAAGCCATCAAAAGGGCTCCTTCTCCTTTTCTCTGCTGTGAACTCAGCTCTGTAACAACTATTATTCTGCAAAGAAGAGGACAAAAGCCCATTTTCTTGCCTTGAGGAACTGCCTAAATGGAGCTCACAACTGATTTCGAAAACCTTCAATTTAATTCCATTTTGTCATCTAGTTAGCTCTGCCTTTGTTTTGAGTTGGTTATGGACTTCCTGCCAGAAATTATTTTCATCGTTCATAATCCATTTTCATCAATACTACAGATGTTTGATCTCACAAATGTTAAGAAATTCGCTGAACCAAGCGCCTGGGAAAGCAGGCATGAGAAATACCCCTGCTTGTAGATCACCCCATAATCCTTTTGTTTCATAACTGATGGGTGAATGATGCAAAACAATTTCTCTAGGAAAACCCACAAGCCTTTAGCATTAAACGTCTATTAATCATTTGGCTTATGAGTTTATGGGATAGTCAGAATAGCCAGAAAAGAATATGGAAAACTTTATTTCCTGATGCTGGGGTGTTTTTTTCTTTGGGAGAATGTCATCTAGCCATCAGCCGCTGTAACATTTGGACCAAAGTATGAGTTCAGTACGTAGCAACAGAGAATTACTGCCAAAGAGGCTTTGAAGAAGCTGGAGTAAACACAGCTCACCCAACCTAAAAATCCAAATGGCAGATACACATGGGTGGCCATGCTGGAGCTGGTAACAGAGAGAGAAAGAGCACTGCCCTTTCATTTTTAGTTCCAAGAAAATGATTACAGAGAAATAAGGAAAGTGGTTCCTTTATAGGTCCACACACATGAGTACTGTGTATCACTCAGTTTATTGTTAACATAGTGTCATTTCTCTCCCTAAACTGACCTTCCTTGTAAGACCCTTCAGCAAAACACTGCTGTTAGTTTCCAACCTCTTTCAACTGGTGTTTAGAAGATATCCTTCCCTTTAACATACTATTTTCTACTTAATACCTCCAAGCCTCCTGTTATCCGCAGCTATTTAACACCTACCCATATATAAGATGGTATATTCTTTTTTCATTTATAATAAGCTAATTTTATCACTTCTGCAAACTCTAGCCATTAACTTCCCACTTTGTTTTATACTCCTGGTCACATTTCTCTCAAATATTTAGGATAACCCTGGACTTATCTTGACAATTAACCTGATCTTCTCATACTATACATTAAAGGGCTTTCTAGATGTAAGTCTATTTGAGAGGAGAAACTTTGTCTGAACCAGAAGGGTGAGAAGGGGGCTTGCATATTGAAAAAAGCAAGCACTTCTGGAACTTATAGCATTAAAGGTGAAATGCAACAATAAAGATGAGTGTTGGTGCTTCCTGTCTCAAGGATCCCATTCCCACAATATTCAGGGAATCAGTGTATCGTTAGATGTTGGGGGAGCAGGGAGGGAAATTCCAGTTAAGTTTCAAGTACCACTTTTACTTTTGCCAACGATGCAATTTGGAAGGGGAGAAAGAGAGCCTGGCACGGAAGACCTTTTTTTTAGGCTTAATTATGGATTCAGGATCATTACTTTGCAGAACCTGTTTGTCCTGCTTTTGAGAAGAGTGATGGCTCAATGGGTTCTCAAAGTCTCTTCTCCAGTTCTAGCTCTCTACAGCAAAAGAGAAGGGGAAGAGATTTCACTTGCAATGGCCACACACACACACAAGAAATGTGAAGAGCATGGCAACAGATCAAAACTGAGGAAAACTGTGTGCCTTACATGTTCTCAAATGGTTTTATCTTTGTAACACCAGAAAGTCTGGAATGCTGCCAGCGTTAATGAACCAGAGCTGTTTGCTGAGTCACTAGAGAGCCAGCAGATGAGGGAGGCAACCAAAGGAACCTTATCACATGTGCCATAGTTCAGACAAGACTTAGGCAAGATAATTAAAAAAAAAAAAAATCACAGTCAATGACTGTCAATGGACCAGTCTTTTTTTTCCTCTGCTGCCTTTGCAATGGAATTACTGATAAACTTTACCAAATATATTTCAAAGACTTCAGATATTTGACAGTAAAATGATGTCATTTCAATGTGACAGTTCACAAAATTATCACTGTGATAATCAGGGGATATCACCGAGGAGTCAGTTTATCTAAGACCACCTTTGACTTCAAATCAAATTTAATGCTATATTCTTTAGTGATGCTGCTATGCTTGGACAGAGATTGCCCTAGCTGCAGAATTTAGCACCCAATTCATAGCCTTTTGAAAACCCTTAAAGACTGTAGCAAGATTCATGCTGCTTTCTAAGACCTCAAAATTCACAGAAATAAGAATTTAATATATAAACTTGGCTCACAAAAGAGATTCAAGCTACAAAACTCCTTTCCTGTCAGACCTTTGCAAGCCAGAAATATATTTTCTAAGAAACAAAACAACATTAAGGTGTAGCAATGAAATTAGCATAATTAACATTTTTTTCTTCTTGAAATTGGCTATAGGGACTCTCGTCTGCCATATTTTTCTGTGTGAAGATAAGATACTCCACTAAACCACACTTTCATATACCATCTTCCTACAATGCGCAAAAGCATCTGTTTTTCTCAAAGGTCTAATATTGCTTAATTCTGAAAGTACAGCCTGCACCGCCTGGCAGAGTGATGCCTAATTTCCAAACAGCACTACTTGATTAGCTCAGTCAATTTGACACTTTCATCAAACAGTAGTAATAAAAAAACCCTGCTATCAATAGTTTTCAGGTACTGGTTTTTAATGACTTAACAAATTACTATGAATGCTACCGCTGCCAGGCAGGGACTGTTCTGATCATGGGCTTATGCTGGTGTATTAACTGAGCTCAGGAAACAGATGATTAAATTTAGATCTACATGATCACATCAGTAAGTGTAGTGGAATCCAGGACATCATTACTACAATAGGATAAATACTAAGATTTAGTAATAATTTTTCTCTTCTTTCCAATACAAAGACTAAGCTGAAAAGTTCGTTTTTGTATCACAAGAGATTAACTGCAATGCTATTTTCTTCCCATTGTTTCAAAAGATTAGCAATGTAAGTGGTGCCATTCTCTCTTAAATCTATTTATGTACTATAATAATAGCCACTCACTGAAGACTTTTTGAAGAGGTGCATTTGAATTTGCTTTGACAAGTAACTTGCTCTGTTCTTGGCTAATCAGAAGCTAGGCTGGCACATTTATAAAATGCATTGCTTATAGAGTAGGTATAAAATGGTCTCTAATAACACTTGCCTACAACAACAGCGTCTCAGCCTGTGACTGTGGTTTCTAGGTAGGACAGTAATTAAAGAAGAGCTAATTGATCTTATCATTTGATCTGACGAGATTTCAAAATTTAGCTTAAATGCTTTATCAAAGCAGTAACTCTCTGTGGTCTGAAACAGACTGAGAAGTGAAACCTGTAGTGAAACAGCCGTTCCCGCACTACATTAATTTCTCATCTGAAAATGTAGCACCATACACACATTTATTTGCACTTGGAAAACCGAGAGAACATTCCTCATCTAGGAATGCTCATAGGTGCACTTCACGTTGAACATTAATAAGACTAAAATTCCCATATTTATAACGTAAAGGATGGGAAAAAGAGGAATAACATTTTCAAAACATCTGTGTGCAAAACAAAATATTGTTGCACAATTGTATTGAACTGGCAGAAGTCCCTCCCACAATGTCTCAGAAACCCCGAAATAAATATCCTCTTAATGTGTAGGCCTCCACTATGTACAGGACTGGGAGAGTGACAAGAGTTTTAGCTGGGCATCCTGCCACCAATAGTCAGGAAAACGTAAATACAATTGTCTTCACTGACCACTGCTGGGAGTACTAGCATGAAATCAAGCCCATTTGTGCATTATAGCTCTTTTTGCGTACTAGGTTGGAAGCAGAAAATTCGATACAGGATCTTAAATCACTGGACTGTTTACAAATTCAATGTTCCGAAAAAACTGTTTTAAAGAACATTTTGAAAACTTCTTTGCCCCTTGACATTTTTGGAAGAAAGCAAAAAAAAGCAATAAAGAATTCACGTGGATGATTCCAAGGCAAAATCCAGATGTAGAACAAAATTTAAGATAGATGCTATACTGCTGGGGAAAGGGAGTGCAAGAACTTGACCCATGGGAAAGGCAATGAATGGAGTGATTCTAACATCCCTCCTTTTGGAGAAAGAACCTCGAGCTGAATGCTGCCCATCCTCTCTTTAGGATGGGTCTGGGTAAGGAACTATAACTTTTTTATGTGCATGTAGCCTCCTTCCCTGACAAGTGAGCATGCACTGCACTCTTTCCACAAACACTACGTGTTTGTTTTCAGATTTCATCCCTAGGAAGCACCAAGCTGACAAAAGCTAATGCTCACTGCACTGGGTCAATATTCCCCTAGAATCCTGTTCCTTTATCCCTACTTTATAACCTTGCTGGGGCAGGACTTCCTTTTATGCAGAATGGACATCGGGCCTTGATTCTGGTTGAGAGAGCTGTACAAAAATACTTCTGAATTTCTTTGAGAGCACAAGATTTTATTATTCTTCAGGAATATGACTGTATCACCTTTCTTATCAAAGTTTATTACGATTGTACTGGAATTTTACCTGCAGAACCAGGCAACTCCTAAGGACAAATTTAAGAATGATAATTTCTTGTAGGACTAAGTTTGCAATGGTGGATTTTTCCTTTTGCTTATGCTGATCTATAAAACAAGCAGTGCTCAAGGACCCTTCCTATATTAACTATCATCAAGCCAAATTCTACTAGTTTCTAGATCAGTTATGCCTTAATCTACACTGTCAACATTTGGCTTTACTAGCAACCAGAAGAGTATGCTTTATACACAACAAGACAAAGTTACTCTTTAAGAACCCAGAAGGCCTAGAAGATTTCAGTGTGAAAGCCGATGATACATAACACAGCAAAATAACCCATAACCGTTACTAAGTAAGCAACAGTGTAATCCTTCTCTCTCACTTAAAAAAAACCCACCCAAACAAAACATGTTGGGTAGTTTTCTAAAGAACACTCGATACAAAAATCTCTCACACTCAATTGCATTAAAATACATTTTTCAAAGCAACTGTGTCAAAGTAATTGTGTCGTTTCCACCCAAATCCTTTAACTCTGGGTTGTGCCAAAGAACCCGGGTTCTGTTTTTATTAATTGCTCACTTGCTCTTTAAGCTCATTTATTTCTTCTGCCCTTAAGAATGGGGGAGGCAGTGGATCTGCAAAGTTCCCTACAGACCTGTTGCTAAGTGACAGCCACACACAGTCCTGGGGAAAAAAAAAAAAAAAAAAAAGTCGTTTGTTTGTACGGTCAAGAGGTAAATAACAAGCCTCATCCAAGTATATTTCAACAAGCAGCCTCCTTCCGTCAACACAAATGAAGCAACCTCAGTTTTACAGCAGCCTACTTGCACAGGAGCTGGTTCCAAGTGCCGGCTTCAGACGCAAATTAACGGGCCTCCTGCAACTTACTTTTAAAGACTGCAGGGGAAAGAAAAGGATTATAGCAAGATACATGCTATATCTTTACTTCTTACTGTCCTCTTTGCTCTCCTCACTGTCTCCTACACGCACAATCACGCCAGTCTTCTGCCTAAATCCAGGCGCTCCTGTGATATACCTTGTGCAGAGCCTTAGGAACCAGCATTCACCTGCGTCTTGCGGCACTTGCAGTGTGTGTGTGTCGTCCCCCCCTCTGCGAGAAACACCCCCACTCGGAGCCAGTCCGGATCGGTGGCTCACATCCTGCAGGCAGACATATTGCAGGCTGTACCACAAGTGACAGTTCCAAAAGAATGAGGGGCCCCGTTTCCAGCTGAACATTGATTTTTGCCACTCTCGGGAGCCTTTGCTTCAGGTTTTAAAAAATGTCATTTAGCTCTCTCTCTCTCTTTTTTTTTTTCTTTTTTTTTTTTTTGTTGTTTAAACTAAGTCATTCACAGATAACTTTTACGCCACGCTTTCTTCACCCCGAAGCCAAACACACCGAAACACGCGTCCTGCTGCTTTTTTTTTTTTTACGGTCTCTCTACATCACCTCCTCCTGCCCGCTGACCCGCCGTGGGGAAGACGGGCGGGGACTCCGTGCCGGTGACCGGGGTGAGGAACGGCGGCTCAACACCCCCCCCACACACACACACCCCTCCAGGACCGCCGGGCCTGCGGGGTGCCCTGGGCTCCTTCCATCAGGATTGAATAGGGATAAACCCCCCGCTACCACCATTTCGCTGGCAGCGAGGTGCATCTCTCCCCTTCACCCCCAGCCACGACCAGACAGAAAGCACAGCCCGCCCGGGGGGAGCTGGTTTTACCTCAGGGAAAGGCGGCGGGGGGGTGTTAGGATTCCCCCCCCCCCCACTTTCCTCACAGCCCACCCCGGGCCGGCTGCCACCACGCCGCGGCGGAGCCCCTCAGAGACACCTCCCCGCCGCCTTCCCTTCCTCCCCCCCCACAGCGGCAGTAACTTACAGCGCGGCCTCCGTCGGCAATATGTCGACCGGCGGCGGCCCCGTTGCCGCTGCCTCCGCTCCGCCCGCGGGGCCAACGGCAACGGCTCGACGGGCGGGCGGCGAACTCCCACAATGCCTAGCGCGCCCGCGCGGTACGTCACATCCCTCTCCCCCCCCCCCTTCCCGCCCCGCCACCGCCGGCTGGCCCCGCCCCTCACGGCGGCCGTCTCGCGCTCCTTCACGGCGGCGCCGGCGCTCCCGTCCCGCTTCACCGCGGCGGGAAAGAGGGGGGTTCACTCGCCACAGCGGCCACTTGCCTTGTCAGCCGCCGGTGCAGGCCCCTGGGTTTCCTCCTCCGTCCCCCTCCTCCCCCCGCGACCCGCGGCAGCTGGCCGCCATGCGGGCGGCCCGGGCCTGGCTGTTGAAAAGCCCCGTCCCCCGCCTGGGGCTGGGCCTTGGCACCGCGTCCGCCACAGCTGCTGCCGGGGCCGCCGCTCCCCGGGCCTGGCCAGCCCATTGTGTGTGAACAGGTTGGCTCCTCAGTCTTCGGCGGGGAGGACAAAGCGGAGAGGGTGGTGGTTCACGCCATGTTCTTCCCGAAATGAAGTTTCTCATTCGGGGAAGGAAGAGAAGGAGCGACAGGGACGTTACGGCTGGCACGAGGCCTGCAGGCTGGCTCTGCTCGCCTTCTGGGGTACAAAAGTGGCTTGTTGCCATTTTAGAAAGGCCCCAGATGGAGCTTTCGGAGAAGTTTCCGCATGGGAGATGCCAATGTCCTTGAGCACACCTTGCTGGGTGTGGAAAGCCAAGTTGCTGCTGCTCACCACTTGGGCGACAAATGGAGAGCTCTCCCTCTCCTCTCCAGTCATCTTCCAGTTGCCTTGCCAGCCGACGGCCAGTAGAAGAAGGTAGCTGCCACAGCAGGTCTTGGCTGCATGATAGACAAGTCATAACAGATTGCCTCTGCGTTTACAACAGCGGGACTAGAGGCAGCTGGAGTTCCGAATGTCATGGAAGATTTCTGGCTTGCTCACAAGCCCAGAGTCTTCAGCTGCTCCTGCCTGAACGGAGCCATCCCCTTTCTTCAGTGTCCGAAACAGGATGCCAGCCCATAGTCTCTTCCCCATGGCTTGAGCTGTGACAGGTGGTAGTGGCACGCAGTGGCGTAATATCATCACTACTACCAACAGCAAGTAGAGGCAAGGAGTTTCAATCCTGCGCTTCTCATCAACCACCCTAAGCTCCAGTGCTCCTTATTTTGCTCAGTGTGGGCACGTACTCACAGGACCTTTGTCATACAAATCAGAAAGCAGAAGGGAATATAAAGGTTTAAAGGACTAATGAAAAACAGTGAACTGTGGACAGCCTGTATGAAAACATAGGACTGGGCTGAGAAACATCCCTTCAAAAAGTGTTTCTGAAACCAGGGGTGAGAAGACGTAGCACACACAGGGCTGCGTGCAATGCACGTGGGCTATGAAAGCAATGTCCTTGTGCTATTCCACAAGCCAAGCTCAGGCGTTATAATTGTGGTGTTCTCACCCGTGTAAACGGCCAGACTTGGTCTGTTTATTAGCACAGCTGAACTCTGCATCTCCCAAGAGACACCCCGTGGCACAGGGTCAAATGCAACCTTGGCCTGACTGTGCTAAATTGTCACCTGAATGCTCTTCAGACACGAGGTTTTGCCTAACAAAGACTCCCCGGTGAGTAAAGTGCTCTATAGTCCCTGATTGCCCTTAACCCTAGGATATGGATACAGTACTTGCTGGGCTGTCTGCCGTGCTCCTCTTACACTGCTGAGGACACGCTCTGCTTTCCTTCTGTTCCCATCAACACACACCATCTCCCTCCCACCTCCTCCTCCTCGTTCTCAGCACAGTAGAGCTCTGCTCCCTTTTTCCTTGCAGGTAGTGCTACCCACGCAGAAACCCTTCCCGTGTGCTGTGCCCAACAGAACCTGTCCTCCAATGCTTGGCTCTTCTCACTCCCTTTTGCTGTCACCCACACAGGTTTTATTTTTAAAAAAACAACAAACAAACCAACTCCCAAATACCTCTGTTGATGCGATGAGTTCCAAAGGCTCACGTGGAATTTAAAGAACCCACAACATTGATGGGGTTGTTACAAGGCTACAAGGTGAATGGAGCTGTCCTACAAGGACAGAGAGAGTTATCTAGGAAACCAGTCGCTTTCTGTGCTCTTCTACTATCATTTTGTCTGGGTTTTTTTTTTCATGGAGTCTCTGGATTTTGTGCTTTTGAAGAAAGCCTTCAAAACACAATGGATGAGAATTTCTGGACTGAGAGCTGCCTGAGTTTGCAGAGGGCCTGAATGATTTCTCCATGGAATAGGAAGCTTCCATGGAGACCGCTGTTGGTCATTTTAATGTTAACATCGTCTGGCTCACCCCCCACCAAAGCACAGGTTGATCATGCTGAACATCTACTGAGTCTGCAAAAAGCACCCATTTTGAAAGCACACAATATGTCCCCAATGTCTAAAAGGGAGCATTGCTTAGAAAACTCTGTGAAACTACACTACATAAACTACCTCACTAAAACAAACCTTGGCTTAGATTTTTTTTCCCTTTGCCAGTTTAGTGATGTATTTATTTATTATAGAATGATAAAAAGCACCTTGCCAGAGCTCCGCTGTCTTTATGATTAATATAAGCAGTTCATATTCTTACATTCTTGTATTCTTACTTCATTTTGACACCCTGACTCTGTGATCAACTTTAGCAACCTCAAGGGACTATTTGCAGGAGATAGTTCTGAGTGACTGAGAATATAAACACATAACTTGTTTATGCCGCATTGGTGGCGGAGAAGGAAATATTACTTGGGAGGGGGCAGAGCAGTGTGGGAAGAGTTGTGGCTGATGGTAATCCTCTTAAACTTAGATAAGCATTTTCTCTTTGGGATAGCTGTCTTAATTCTGAATGCGTCACCTCATTTGTCATCAGTGTTTATTTGTCATTCTGTGTTTATTGCATTGAATATTCAGAATGTGTGTCTGAGGTTACTTCAGTTTGCTGAAGTAGCTCTTCAGGATGTGCCAGCAGCAGGTCCCTGCTGTTTTCCTTCTATCTTCAAGTGCTCAAAAGAAAGTACAGATTCCTCAGGCATGACCTACTTCTCGGAAGGGGCTATCTGAACCTCCTTCAGCTGCTTTTTGAAGACTACACCACTAATCCATGCTTCAGTTAACTCCTTACAGTCAGGTTCCAATCTCATATAGATACCTATAGGGTGCCTAATGCTATTGACATTCTTGCATTCGCTGTCAGGTGGGGACAGTGGCCTCATAACAAAGCCAGGCAGTGCTTGTCATGCTCTTAATGCATCCCACAGACCTAGACCCCACAGAGTATTAACTGTGATTTCCAGAGGGCTGACACTGCCCTTCCTGCAGGTTGTTGTAATCCACCAAGGTTGTTACCATGTTGAGAAAGTCCTCACTTGAATGTGTGGGGAACAGGTGTTGACTTTTCTTTCACTTCACTTCACTCTGGTGAGCTTCCCCGTTATTCAAAATTAGCCCATGAAGGTCAGGAGCTTCTGCAAGTGAGATCAACCATAGACTGATGGTGGAACCACCATGTGTTTTGATACCTGTTTTGTGCAGGGTCAGAGCCATTGATCTTCATGATCCCTTTTTATATTCATTATCTAGACAAACAGAGAGCTGCAATTTGGTTTCCAGCACTCTTCAAAAACTGACAGCTGACTTTGTCCGTGAGCTGCTGTTTTACACTCCACTCCAGCTAGTTACTCTTGGCTTTGACATCTAAACCATGACAATTGTGAGGATATTCCCCCTCTCCTGAATGTGGAAAACAATTATTCGTTCCTACCTCGACGTTCTCAAGGCACTGTCGACTCTATATTATTGCCAGGCGTGGTGTTCTATAGCAGAAGTGCCAACTGATGCTAATATGTTATGATGAGATCAATACTTTCGGGACACAAGAATTGGATGTCTGGGATTCATCAGAGAATCCCAGAGACAGAGATAAGTTAGCACAAATAATCTACTTCTCTTGTTCCAAATTTTTGTAAGCAGGCTACCTTCTGTTTTTATCCAACAATGAAATTTCTGCCAACCAACTTTTTCAAATACCCATGCTGGTTTAGTAATGGCTTTCTCCTGGAAAAATATCAAGTGTGGAAATTTTTAGCAATGCTTGTGCACCCTATTAGAAAGGAAGGCAACCTTTTTCCATTTTAAATCTCGAAAATGAGAGCCATGATGATAATTGCACTTTTTAACCCAAGTTATGAAGTCATTCATAGAGCTAATGGATGCTGTGACTCCAAAAAATGCCAAAATCTGTGAAATTATGATGAATCTGTAGATTAGGGATAATATTAACCTTTGATAGAATGCATTTTAAAACCTGCTTCTTCCAAATAAAAGCTGAATGCTGGTTTGGGTTATAAAATCAGTAGCCCAACAGCGTTATGACACAGTGACATCAGGAAGCATAAATGCCTGTTTCCAGGAATATGGAAGATGCATGCTTTAAAATAGGAGTGAAACACCTGGAGACTGCAGAGAAGAGGAACACTTGTCTGCTCTCATGGAGGCTGCCTTCTGCTCCCAGCATAACCTGATTCCAGGCTGGGCATTGAGCAGAGCAGTTCATTCTCTTCTGGTATTCAAAACGGCTTCTTGCATGACTGCATTTTTAATGTCAAGTGGCTGGGGAAAGTTCTGCGTTACTGTGCAAAGAAAGTATTAAATCTAAGAGCTATCATTTATATTATTAAGTCAGAGGATTCAAAATTACATCCCATGATGATGTGCTCAATGGTTCCTGGTAGCTGGTGAAAAGCTCGGTGGAGAGTCATACAGTAATAACTCATATTTCTTATTTTTAGTTATTAAATCCTACTGCTTCCCCAACATTAATTTTCTATGTAAGCAATAGCTATAGTTGCCAGAGGGACTTTATGTAATTGCAGATGGTAGGAGACATAGCTGGTAATTGCAGAAATGCAGAGGGAGATGTCCAGAAGATGTTCTTCTATTAAGATGTGGCCGTTGCTATGGAATACTTTACTAACTGCTGTTCTGCATGAGAGCGCTATGATACATCATTTCAAATAAGAGGTTATTTTTAAAGCGGACCCATTTCTTTGCCTGCAAAAGCAAAATCAGATCACCTCTCAGAGGAATATGAATTCAAAAAGCTCCTGTGCTGGACAACAGACATTATATAGAATATAGTTCATGAAGGAGTCGAGAGGATTGGAGTCCACCATAATACCAGGCAGCAACGAAATTAGAGGATTTTGTATCTATCCCATGAGACAAACCTTACTCTATAAATTAAACAAAACTTCTCTTGCAGATATGAAGATCACCAACTGTCATAGGAAAAAAAATCTTACTGGAGGCTAATGTCCTGGTTTAAACTGAACTTCATAAATTCATTTAAATCAGAGAGACCATTGTTTCTTCTGTGTATTATCAAAGAAACACAGAATCACATAGGGTTGCAAGGGACCTCTGGAGATCCTCTAGTCCAATCCCCTGCCAGAGCAGGTCCAACTTGAGCAGGTCCCACAGGAATGTGTCCAGATGGGTTTTGAATGTTTCCAGACATGGAGACCCCACCATCTCCCTGGGCAGCCTCTTCCAGGGCTCTGCCACCCTCAAAGTAAAGAAGTTCCTCCTTATGTTTAGGTGGAACTTCTTATACTCAAGTTTGTGCCCATTTCCTCTTGTCCTGTCCCTGGGCACCACTGAAAAAAGACCAGCCCCATCCTCTTGACACCCTCCCTTTGAGTATTTGTAAGCATTGATCAGATCCTCCCTCAGCCTTCTCTTCTCCAGACTAAAAAGATCCGAGTCCCTCAGCCTCTCCTCATAAGAAGTATGTTCTCTGTGTGGGGAGAAGGGTACAGAAGGAAGAAATGATGGTGTTGGGTGTTTGTGATGGACATGGAAATATGAATTGTGCTTGCATGTTCATGTCAAAAGTAGCGCCAGGTGACATGGTCACCCTGGGCTTTGCTGAAGGACCCAAAATGCTCGAGTGGGGGACACTGTGTTGCTTTGTAAGAACAGTTTCCATCTCTCCTGGGGAAGTGTTATAAGGATAGGGTAAGAAAACAGTCATGAATTGTAAGTCTAGTAATGCTGGAGCAACAGGATCTGCCAAGTCACTACTGTCAACTTGTAACAGTCAATCTTTAGCTCTTTGTGGAGCAGAAAGCTGAAAAAAGCTGAATATGGGGACAATGGAAAAAAAAATACTTGAGTAATAGATGTGAATGACAAGTTCTAGTGCGTGCTTTGCTCATCTTAAAAATCTATATGTTGGGAAGGGTCTGCGCAATGACTGGAGCACGTGAAGTTTCTCCTGTGACACAGACAGACGTAAAACTTTAAAATGTGGAAAAAGAGCAACATCTCCCTCTACGGGAGTCACCTGTATTGCACCCCCAGGCCCTTGGCAGCTGAGATCTCCTGCAGGGCTGACTCCTTGTCGGGGGGGCGGGGGGGGGGGCAAGCTTTGGCAGCTCCTCCTGCTAATTCCAGAGAAGCTGTGTGGGCCGGTAGCAAACAGCTGCTGAAGGTATGAACCATAACTAATTATTTCTAACTAAAATCTTCGTTTCTTGACAACTACTACTCAGAAGTCGTGCTTTTAAAGAGTTTACACATGTTAATGAGAAACCTAAGAGTTATAGCTGGGTGTTGCCTTCCCCCCCCCCTCCCCAACAACGGGCTTTGCAGTATGATTGTTCTTATGTGTGATGCTTTTAATGGGGTAACAGCGTGCAACTGACTGCATATCACCAGGTGAACAGGTTCAGCCTCTGGGCTTTGACAGTCCAACCCTTTTGCATAGTCCCTGGAAAAAGGAACCACATGGTTTTACCCATTAGAGAGAGAGGAAAAAGTCTCTATGCTGAAGTCAAACAAAAGTCCACAGATGTGAGACAGACCTTTTTGCTGTCTTCAGAGTCATAGACACAATGAGAATAAGCAGGTGCCTGTAACATAAAAACACTTCTCTTTTTTTCATAAAAATATTCCTTGTTGCTTTATTTACACAAAACCCTACAATTCATTTTGGGATATGTTATTCCCTTCTACTTGCTTCTTGCTAATTCACCTGATGACATTTTTGTCCATAAAAAATGGCTTATGGAAAGCATTGAGTTGAATATTGAAGGGAAATATGCCAGGATATTTGTTTGGAAGTGCCTAGAGGGTCATTCTGGAGCTTGTGGATCAACCAGGCAAAGCGAAATTAGTCTCTGGTGACAGTTGACCTGTCCCACAAATTGAGCTGTGGAAAGTAAAGCATTCTCTGGGTGATAGTTGCAGTGAATACTTTCCAAATAATTCATACAATAGAAATACAGTCACATAAACCGTTTATTGTGTAATAAATGAATACAAAATATCAATATGAAACAAAATTAAAATCAAACTCTATGTACTATTTTGAGAAGAAAATATTTAGTGTTTGGTGACTTTCTGAGTGTACTGATTATTGCGAATAACTCCCATAGCTTGGGAATATGCCTCTTAAATTCATTTTTGATTTCCCTATATGCTGTGCACTGAATTCTCAGAGGTTTCTGTCTCATTAATATCATAGCATTTTTCTAAGGTCAGGCTATTTTTGAGAAAATAAGAGATGTGTAGCTTTATGCTAAATTACCCTTATCACACATGGAAGCATTTACTAGTGCACAGCATTTCTCCTGAATGCACCTCATATTCTTCAACTGCTCTATAGATTGTTTTTCCACCAAAGTTGCTTTTTGGGTACTAAAATAGAGAAGAGAAAACAAAATCTGAATTTCATTTCAATATATGGTTTTGTAAAAACATAGGCATGCAGAAATCCTACCGGCAGGAAAAGTCATCTTTCTGCACCAATCCTATTACCCTCATTATCATGCATTTGCATAGTGTTCTGCATGTGTATGTACAATTAGTGAAGTCCTCTCTTACAGAATTACTTGAAATATATCTGTAGAAACTGGATTTGGCAAGCAGAGCAACATCTGATCACTCATACCACTGTCTCAAGCCTTCTTCATGAGATATATTCCTTTTTTTTTTTTGCACTAAGGGAAAATTTGTTGCTTCTCCTTAGATCCATTTCCATTTGAGGATATTTCTGGGCTGTTGTGGCCAACATTTTCAAATCTGATTAGTGATTTTGCAAATGAGATCTGTTAGGCATGTACCTATTAAACAGAGCTATAGAGATAATTAAGCATTTCAGAAAGTCTTGCTTAGTATTTTTCTTAATGGGATGTATCATGAGATCTTTCTTAAGCCCCTTACCACTGAAAGGGGAACATCCTTAAGCACCTTTACAGTCTCGATGTAAAGACTTGATGCCATTAAGGAGCTCAGCCAGCAGGTGGAGTTTAAATTGCATTTAAACGGTAGAGCTTTAGATTCTGATTAAGGTTTAGCTGGAACTGGGCTGGTGGATGTGCCTTTTACTGACGGTTCTGGAAGAGTGTCGGGTCATTAAAGCTTCCATCAGCTCTCAGATCATTTATATGTAGGCCACAATGCTAGTGCAAAGACAGCACATACAGTTTATTAACTCACTCACGTTGACTTTAGAGTAATGTGGAGGAGTTCTAAATAATTGTCACTATGTGTAAATTAATTAAAAAAAAAAAAATTCAGCTGTCAATTTTAAATATACCTGAGCAGACATGAAGGGAGAAGGATCACTCAGATGAACTGAAGTCCTAATTTAAGTTTTTTTATTTATTGCCTTGATGGCAAAAAAATAGGATTAGGATAGGATTAGGGTAGGAAATGCTTTGCTAGATTCTGTATTAAGCGCTGAAAGAGATGAAAGGGTCAAGAAATACCTGACAAAAATCATAACGCTGCATTGGTAGCAATGGGAGGTAGATGAGAGAAGGGCTTATTGCATCTGTCACTGAGCTTTATTATGAATCTAGCGCTGAACAACAGCCAAAGCAAGAGAATCTGGAGCTGGCCGACCATTCCGAGCAGGATATGACTATGGCTGGCATCTGTCCGGGAATGAAGCCAGACTCCAAGGCTTATACCTCCGCCTCAGAGATGAGCTGTGTGGTCTGGCACCACTTTATCTTACACTATGAGTTCTGGCTTAAGCTTAAAGGCAAGATCTGATTTATAAATGCTGCTGCAGTAAGTTATTCTGTTCTGGAGGCAGTTTCTGCTGTTATCCAGAAACCAAAGTGAGAAGTGTGTAAGACTGTGAAGAAAAACAATGATGGGATTTGCTTTGGCTAATAGAGATGTAAGCAGTACTGGTGTCTAGGGAAGTCCTTATGTCACAGTTTGCAGGGGAAAAAAAGAATAAAAATAAAGTTGCACCATGCAGTGGTGATTTGCAGGGTGATATTTTTGCACCTTCCTGACAGGAATGGCTTGCAGAACCTCGCAGAGATGCAGTCTGTGAAATCTAAAGTCATACTGGACACAGAAACAGGCATAAGCATGCAAAGAAGAAAGGGAAAGCCACCCAGCTGGGCAGATCGGGGCCTGCCAGGTTACCCTGCTTTCCTCCAAGCTATGCAGGAGAAGA
>JAOQGH010000051.1:43051955-43070763 GCA_025769975.1 Gallinago jamesoni
AAAGGGAAAGCCACCCAGCTGGGCAGATCGGGGCCTGCCAGGTTACCCTGCTTTCCTCCAAGCTATGCAGGAGAAGAAAGGGAATTGGCAGCTGTGAAAAACACATGATGACACAGCCCCATCGCTGTGGAGACAATGCGAATTACAGGCAGAGTGCTGAGGAAAAAAAATATACAGGCTGAAATTTCAGTTGTAGAGGCTACAAAAAAACTACGGGTTTAATCTTAACCGGGTCATGTCCTGAACTGGTGCCATTAAACCTGTGACAATGGACTTGAAGAATGGACAAAAAGCATGTTCAAAGCAGATGACACAGGCTGCAGAAAAACTGCTGGAAAATGCCCAGGAGTTTGGTGCATTGAAACGTCTCTCAGGTCCTTGCCTCTGAAAACAGGCTCGTATACTCAAATCAGTCAGGCACCTGCTCAGCTGAATGTCTTAGGAGAGAGAAGGAAATAACAGGAGCTATAAAACGAGCATCTCGGCACCTATAAGGGACACAACAGTGAGGGAGCAGATGGACAAACTGCATTAGACCCAAGTAACGTTATACAAAGCCCTAGCAAGAATTTACTACCAAGTACCCTCAGTTCAGTGAATACATTCCACCTGGCAAAAAAGGAGAATTTTCTCCATACCAAGCGCCAAGAAAAGGAAAGTTGGCAACTGATGTCGGAGAAGGAGAGCCGCTGTGGCCACCGAGGCTGTCGTAAATAAAGCGGAGCAGCATTTTGGGAGACAGGCCATCCCTGCCTGGGTGGTCTCAGCCAGCCAGCCCCGGGTTATTCCTGCCGATTCGCTGGCTGCAAAAATTAACGGTATTTTGCTTGCCACCTTAGAAAACCTCAGCAATCTAAAGGCCTGGATGATGTGCTTTCTGCCGGAGCAGAAGATTGGCTTTGCTGATCTAAGGATCTGTTCCAGTCCGGGGTCTAGTGTTTCAGTTTCACATCATCACTCCCTCCTAGCTCGCCAGGAGGCAATGCTGAATCAGCAGCTCACTCCACGAAGTTTTCTTAAAGAAAGCTACAAAAAAAAAAAAAAAAAAGCAAAGAAAATATATGGTGTTCCACTCTTGAAACGATACGCTATAAACTGCCTTTCCAGTCTCCCGCTGCAATGCTTCATGTCTGATGTCAGCATACTTGTGTACTTCGGTGCTCACAGTCCCAACATTATTATACCTGCCAGTATTGAAAGGAGTTGCAGACATAAAGGAAGAAAAATGTGCAAAGGATGAAGGCTGCAACTACTGGCAAGCTATAAACCTCCTGAAACTATAAGTGGGAAATTCTGCCAAGATCAGGCTATTTCTTTTTTTTTAATTTAAATAAACTTTTCTCATCTTATTTTTTTTTTCTTCAGCTTCTAACCAAGAGCAAACTGCCAAGGTATGGGGTTTGAGGTCAATGGGATGTACCTGAAATCAGATGGGATCCCACCAGTAACGCGATGCTTGGATTCCCGCCTATTAACTGCAATATTTCCAGTACACTGATTTTTATTTCAGACATCAAAAGAAATGAGCAGGCATTAAAAAAGGAGAAGAGGGAAGGAATTCAAAGTCAAGGATGGTGCTTAGCTATATAAGATAAAAGAAGAGATCATGAAGCAACCCATGATTTTACCTTTTGGGTTGCATTGGAACCTCCATCAGTCAGTTGTACCACGAATTCCAGTTTCACTCGGGTTGGCTGTATATTTTGTGTGATCTTTTCCTTTACTGCCAGCATACCAGCTGCTGGGAGAGAATTTACTATTAGAATATTGCAAAACTGGCTCTATTGTAACGTTTTTCAATGAGGGTCAGACTAAATTTGGGGATTTTACATATGCCAGGGTTGAGGAGTGTTTGGACAGTCACCTTGAGACTGTCACAGAGACTTCTAGAAGAGGCCAGTGGCATTTTATATGTGCACCAAAAAAAGGCAAGTTGCACTGAGGCTGGGGAGAGCAAACCTTCACTTCATTAGCCAGTAAATTACAACAGATGGTTTTACAATTACTTCATCGGCAGCGAGGTTTTGTTTTCTGCAGACATCCATGCCATCACCTCAATCCGAAGACAAAGCAGACAGTGGGTGTTTTAGTATTATCACATCTTTGCCCACTTCTACCAGTCAGAGGGAGTGAGGAGTGAGGAATGTAAGATGGGGAATTGGCCGTGGGAGAGGATTATAGAAAACCATCACCTTTGGTTTCTAGGAAACTCATGGTTTTTTTGTTAAAGGGCGCCTGTTTCTGTGCAGCAGCTCCTGTATCGTGTAGCTTTAAGCGTGCAGGAGACCTATGGGAGCTCGTCACCGAGGGCTATTGCTTTTTTAGGTTATTCTCCACAACATGTGGTGGTGAAATGTTCACCTCCTGCTGCAAAGAGCAGTATTTGTTACTGTCGCTGCCGCGTGTGTGTGTGTGTGTGCTGGTCCTTTGCAGATGGCTGGGCCGTAGTTGCTGCGATACAAATACAGCTCTGCTTTGCGATGCTGCTTTCTTTAAACCTGGGAAATAACTCAACAGCCACGAAAAGCAGTTGTTCGAAAGGCAAGGGGAACCCCCCAGTTTTGCTGTTTGACTGGGTTAACTACTGACGTTAAAATGAGAAGGTTGGGATCAGTTTGCGATGTGTAAGAATTGCCGTTGATTATTTAGAAGAGGGGATTATAGCGTCAGAAGCAAACATACAACATTGCAGCTGGAATGAGCAGATTTAAGCTACTGAGGCTGCAAGAAGATCTATGAGAAGAGAGTTTGCTGATTGTATTGAATAAAGACCTCTGTCAGATATACATCTTGAAGATGTGTATTTTCTCATTAAGCAGTACCTGCAGTGTATTGCATGAGACATTTATTATTTTGCCTTACGTTGTTATATCCACAGTACTATAAACAATATTGTTAATACATTGTTAATACACAACCCAGGGCTCTGGGTTGTGTAAAACATGCTCAAGTACCACATTCTCCTTGGCTCCTGGACTCCTGTTATCCAGACAGCATTAGCTGGGCTATATCTATTCCTCCAGAAAGCATACAAGAGGCACAGTATTATATTAAAACACTCAAATGTACAATCCCAATTACTGTATTTGGATTATCAGACAAGAGAACAGCTATAAAAGCAGGGTTAATGTAATTAAACAAAATTTCAGTGTTAAAATAATATAGAAACTTGTGTGGAATGCAGCAGTATGTGAAGACAACCTCTGCACAGGGCAGTGATGTAGTGTGATCATGTCTGGGACTTAGTCTGTACTTTCAAGAAGAAATAAATCCTGAACATAGCTGCAGAGCTGCCAGGGAAATGGGAATGAAGAGATGCTGGAATGGTTTCCGCAGGGTCTGGCAATAAATAGTAAGAGGATTAGAGAAATTATGAATAAGCCCAATATTTTACTGCAATTTTAAGGGGGCAGAAGGGGGAGAGTGATGTGACAGAAGGTTATGTCCTGTGCACAGCCAGCATGACAGGAGGCCTCTGATTTGCTCAAGAGCTTAAAACAGTTGAGTCCCATTTAGCTCTTTTTTTTTTTTTTTTTACCTGCATGAGCACCAAATCCAGAGAGGCTTCACTGCAGAAGGTTTCAAGTTTCATCCATTTCATAGTCTGGTTGATGCCCATATATGAAAATTATTAGGAATATGAGATGATGCTGTCTACATCCAGCTGGTGAGTAATAGAGGTGGGATTTTTATTTCTGGGAAGTATCAGCCTTTCCTCCTGAGCCAACTCAATTCCAGCCTGTGCACCTAATGTTTTCGTCAGAGGTTCAGATACGAGACGGAGCTGGTGTCTCTGGCATTCCAGAGACACTCGAAGGTTTTAGGCGGCTGCTGGCAGGATAACGCGTGTGCATCAAAGATTTTTGTAGAGGTTTTGTTAAAGAAGCAGATTTAATCCAAGTTTTCTCTTCGTAAAACTCTCATCAGCGCTGTCATCCTGAATGATAATCTAAAGCAAGTCTTTCTCTGATGCCAGGAGGGAAACCACACTGCATTTTCCTAATGAGAGAGTCATCTCCTTTGTGAATCTGTGAAGACATGTTGCAGTTCCACCCTTTGGGAAGCAATGGTTTCAAGACACAGCCCTTTTCTTTTTCACTGCCAGTTGACAGCCTTGCCACACATTATTGTGTTTTTCCAATTTGGACTCAGGAAGACTAAAGTAAACCAAAATAAATCTGGAGAACAAGGACATTGTTTTTTCCTTTTTTTTTTTTTTTTTTTTTATTTTTTTGTTCACTTCTTCCTAGAGGCATTTATTATGTTCTATAGAAAAAGCAAGTTGAAGCAGAGAGCTAGCATTGCTACAGCTTCAAACAATTAAAGGTCTTTATGTGGCAAGCCCGTGCCGCTGTGCCAAGCGCTCATATGCAGTGATTGGCTGCCTCTGAACGGCCTCGGAGCATTAGCAGAAGAGTTACTTTATGATGTATTTCTCCAAATCAAATTTGACCCTCGAAAGAGACCATTAAAAAGCTTAAACCCCAAACATGCCAAGGTTTACAGTAAATAATGGAAACAACCGAAAAGCAAAGTAGAACATCACGAAGGTTGCCTCTACATGTCTGTGAATTAATGTTCCTGAATCGCAATGATGGACCAGATATGTTGTCCGAAAGGTGGATCTCTGCAGTTTGACTGCAAATTTTGCACACATCAAAGTCTCTTGTACAAATGGCAATAAAACCAACTTACTGTGTTTGGTGTGGTCACGTTTTCAGGCTGACGGCAAAGAGAATAAGCAGCGAAAAGTAAAGGACAAGTTGTAAACTGTCTTTGATTAATCTAAACTGGCTTCAAAAACAGAAGTGAGCAACTACGCTAATTGGAAATATATGGCATTGAGTTGTCTGTTGCGGTGAACTGGTACGGCTTCACCGAAATGATGCTGCTGCCCCCTTTGACACCAGAAGACAATGTGCTCGTGGTATTTTACCCCAGTGACCTACAAAAGCTGCAGAGTTGGTCCCCGCTCAGTCACCTCTGTGAGCCCATCGCCGTGGTACGGAGGCGCCGGCAGAGCTGTACGTCAGCCAGTAGGCACCGGTTCCCTGAGAAGAAAATTACAGCTGTGATTTTTATTATCGCTTTACCACAACCTCTTTTCCTATGATTCATATTGCCTTAAGAGATTAGTTTTCTTTACCATTTAACCTTTCTCAATATTGCTGCCTGAACCAAATTTATGTCCAGGATAAAGCTATGTCCTCTTTTTATTGAATCCAGGTACTTTTCATAATGAAACTAAAGTCATGTGATCTTTGATTGTGGTACTTTGAATTCTTTATTGAAAAAGTATATTATATATTTTTTATGACATTAATTAAATGTCTGAAAATAAATGACAGCATAAAAAATAATTAATGTCTCTGTCTGGCTCATTATCTCTTCGGATTTGATTTGTGTTCAGAGCGCTGGAAACTCATCTGACCCATATAGATTTAGATATTTGGGAGCTCTGCCTCATGGCAAAATTTAGGACTGAAGAGAGAGGGCTCATTTCACGAGTATGGCACTGTATTTTTTTTATTTGCTTGCAAGTTCCCTGGGTAAATTACATTCTCATCTATACAGGATGTTATTCCACCTTCATCACCAGAGAGTATCTGAGTGCCTTCCAGCTAAGCATTATGTGATCCAGCTCACATCTGCCACGCTCATTCTCTCTTTCATCCTTACCCAAGCTTGTGCATGTTTTGTTGTTGGTTTTAGATCTACATGCTGCCATGTGTCAGTGTTACAGAAAGTCATATGTGCATCAAACACTCTTCTAAATAACTTGCATATTGGTCCTGCAAGACCCCTCTGGTTTACGGCCTGAGATTCAGAAAACTGAAATAGGGGTATGAAGCCATTATAATCTTGCAAGACAGAAATAATTAGAAATTCCATCAGGTTCTCATTATCTTTATGTATATTTTTATATTATTCCAGCATCTTGGAGATCTTTAACCATGAATTAGACCATTTGTACTAGAAGCTGTACAGTCTGTACTTCCAAATCATTTACAATCTAGTTATAAGACAACAGATCTTGTCTTTTGATACATTAAACCAGCCTATTATAGAAGAAGGATGTCTATTAAAATCTCATAGAGAAGTTTTGAATGTCAGCAAAACTAGATTTCTGTTAAGTCTTACAAGTAATTCCTATATGGGTAATATTATTAGCATTGTTTTATTATTCCTTTTAATAGTAATATGCTGTACAAACAGATAGAACTATGCCCAAAAGGTGTTTAAAAACTCTTTCTGGACCACAGCAGGGACAGACTCCAGTTCAAGCCCTGCTTGGGACTTCATGAGAGAAACCATTTGATGAGGTATTTGCAGTGGAATATGGAAGTGCTTGAAAGACAAGTCCAGTGTTAGAGGACGATTGACATTTATTGACTTCCTGCACCATCTAGTGGGGATTAAAATTAATTGCTCTCATTTTACGAAGACTCTAAACTGTTCAGGATGCTTGTGGCTTCCTCTCCTGGGCACTAAGAACACTGGATGACCCAGTTCTCATCATTCTTTGCACAATGGGACCAAGCTTCATTGGAATCATGAGGGCCACCCAAGACACTATTATAACTCTTAGTGGAGCACGTTCTTCCAGCAACACATAGGACTCAATCCACTTGAATTTATGCCAAGAAAACCATTGGGGAGGGCAGACCAGAAAGAGCATTTCTGGTGTGTCATTGAGCTGTGGGTGTATGTAGGACTTTGGAGTTAGACAGGTCTCCTGGCCATGGGAAGCAAAGAGTGCAATGAAAACCTAGAGTAAATCGCTACTGACTGTTCTGCTAGACTCACATTGCAGTTGGGGTGTTGGGATGAATTTCAAGAGGTCTGGGTGTGATTCCTTCTCTCTCCTATGAGTTGGGAGTTACTCCCATTGTAACTCCATGGGCTGGAGTGACAGCTCTGAGGCTGTCCCGAATGACTAGGAGTTTGGAGAACCACTTTTCATCAAACATTAAGTATTTCAGGTAGCTCAGGAAACCACAGAGGAGGAGCCAAAATCTGATCCTGCAGGTGGAAGCAAAAATCACTGCTGTAAACCTTAATATAAGGCATTTCCTTGAGCATAATTTGCTTAATTATCAGTGAGCAGAATGACATTAGGTGATTACACTGCTAATTTTCTGTTCAGGAAACAGCAGCCAGCTTTTTGCTGTTGCTGGGCAACAAAGATATGCTTTGAAATGTGGTTAAAGTAGTGAGTGATAAACATTTTTAAATAGACATAATACCACTACAGAGGCAATCCTAATTGCTGTAAACAGTCAGGAAGCTGGAAAATCCCACCTGCAGAATACAGTTTATGAATTAAAAAATTGCCTGGGCTAACTGAAAAAGAGGAATATATGAAAAAGCTTGAAGAAAGAGGGCTAATTATTTTCATATGATTGTGTTTGTCGTTCCTGGTGCAGTCCTTGTTCAGTCAACCCTTCCATTCTTAGAGTCTGTTTATTGGACATGGCCATCCATGTATACGTGTATCATCATAACAATAATGATAAGTGCACTCTGCCTGGAAAATCAACATGTCATAAGCTGGAAACTGGTCTGTGGAAACTTCTTCACTGCAGATGTTCTCCTCTTCAAAATCAGAGCTTATCTTGACCTCTTGTTTTGGGAGGTTTTTGTCTGAGTAATGAGGACCAAGTGGATTTGAAATGCTGCCCTTGTAGTTTGGTAGGTCCTCCTTTGGCTTCACTTGAGCAAGGTTCTGAGGAGTTAGTTTACCCATGAGGATTTGGGCCTAGAGAGGCGTCTGCTCAAGATCTTCCTCCTCCTTCAGAAGGTCTCAGCAGTATGTAGGAGATGTAATGGTGACATCATTGACTCCTGGCTGTGGTCAGCTTTGTAGATGACAGAAATCGGAAAGGATAAAGACCTGAACATGGTGTCTACTTTGTTTTCTCCTTCTGAGTGCAGGATTCCGGTTTTCCAACATGAATTTCATGTTGGCAGAACATCACTCAGTTGTTGCTGTAACATTCCATGCTGTTTCCTAGTTTGCAATGGCAGAATTTCCTGTGCCTTCATTGTAGGGTGGGTTTTGTTCTTTTTGGTTTGACAGTGCCTGTCACTGCAGGCAGTGACACCTCCTTCCTTGCTGTGGCTTAGACTTTGGAAAGATCTCAATTGCCTTGCACTGATCTTGATGTGACAGGCAACTGGTGTTTAAAATTTGATATCGAACCTCTGAAAATAGAAATTTCAGCTGCTGTTGCTTTTGAAACACAAAAAATATGACTGTTTTAAAACAGCATTTTCTTAAAAAAGCCCACACTTCAAATTTATTCCTTAAAGATGCTACCGCATTCACATTAGTAACCACAACATCTTTGAACTCAAAATACTTAGAAATCTGGAAAAAAAAAGCTATATTTCTCTCCTCCCCTGGAAGGCAAAGGGCCTCCCACCACGGAAGTGGGCTGTTGTGTTCCTCAGTGGTTGGGATGCTGGAGCAGTTGTGGAAATGCCTGTATTATAGATCTTGCCAATAAAACCTAACAACACCTTTGCTGGGGAGGCCTCACTCGTTTGGTACTGGCAGTTGTTTGTTAACACAACGCATGAGGCTGTTGTCCCCTGCCTGTGAGGACAACCACTTTTCTGGTATTAATAGTCTTCAAGTGTGTTAGAAGCTGCCCAGCAAAGCATCTTCTTAGGATAAAGAATCTAGTGTTCATCGACATTTGTGAATATTCATATTTAGATTTACTGAGAAGAAACAAGGAATGTCAGCAATTTTGGGTGAATCGTCTATTGAATTGAATTATTTTTTTCCTCTTCAGCTTTTTTTGTGGTAAATTTTGGCAAAACATCCTTTAATTGTGTGTGTTGCTATGACAGATCTGGCAGAACCGCAAACAGAAATGACTGCAGATGCCATGCTGAGTGTGTAAAAATGGAAACTCCATGAATATTCCTCTTAAAAAAATTCAGCTTGAAAGGCCTGGTTTACTTTTATTTATTTAATTAATTAATCCAGGTGATGAAAGTGCTGGCTTGAAATGCCCCCTCTTGCCTTCCCCCAGACAGCTCTGCCCACATGCCTCAGCCTTTTCTAATTCATCTCTGAGCTTCTTGGAGGAATAATTTATTGGCATTTTCGTTGCTTTCCACAGTAAGATTGTCCATGTAGCCTTAATGTATCTGTCCAGCTAATACGTACAGACTTTGCCTTCTTTGCTTCTCATTTTGATTCTGATCACAAACACAGAAAAAAAGCCACTCTGGGTGTTAATAACTAATGGGACCCCAACAAATCGCCTGAAATACAAAGGTGGGTCAGATGAATGGTTTGTATAAAAGTAAATCCCGGTGAACCATCAGGTGGGAATTAAAATTTAATTTAGAATGTACTATCACTGCTGCGGTGGTGGTGGTGGTGATTTACTTGATTGACTGCTGGTTTCTTTCACCTTTGCGAGCCTTAGGTTTTTACTATCTGAGGAAATTAAGGCTGAATTGCAGCAGGAAATTCCTTGTACCCAGGTGTTTCTGGTTATCCGACGAATAACTCGGCCAGTGGGGAGGCAAGGATTAGGATGGGATGGTTTGGAATCTAAATGATTCTCATTGCTCAGTACCACACATTGACATTCTGGCAGTCACTAGATTTGTTCTCAGTGAAGGATGGGAAAATCCTACTGCGCTGTGTAACAGGTCCAGCAAGCAGCGATAACTTCATTGTTCTTTTACAATAGTTAGGGTGAAAAGCTGGTTTTATTGGGTTGTCCTGGTTTAATGGACTGAATTTCAAAAATGCTATTGAATTCTGTTGGGTCCTGATTTGAGTTGCCTTAATAATGCAGCTGCGTACTCCACGGCTCCTGTTCTCCAGCCTGACTTGTGCTCATTTTCCTTCCCAGATGAAAGCATGAAGGGCCCAACCTCAGTTCCAGTGACTTGCTGGGAGATAGATCAGGCTGGAAAGTCTCCAAATGGCTGAGCTGCTCTTTTGGGAACGAACGCAATCAAAATCAGCGTTAATTTGGTGACTGTTGAGCCTATGCTGAACCTGGGTGGTGGTGGTTGACTTCATAATTCAACTAAGTAGGTGAACAGAAGAATAAATACACCTGGATGGAAGTAGTGCTTTTTCACCTGAAAATTCCTGATACAATGGACTTGCCTTGCAGCAGTGGCCTTCTCTGTTAGCATGGAAAATACACACCAACTTCCCTTCCCTGCAAAGCTCTGGGAATGCAGCTTCTCCAGTGTCATGATGATCTGCAGGTTGCAGTCCATTAGCCGTTCCTGTGGCTGCTGTGGTCTCTGGGTGCCTGTGCTCTGTGTGGCCCATTCCTGGAGTACGGAAAGGATACCCAAACACCGGCTTTGCCTTCTGCCCCGAGCTCCAGAGCCCTCCACATTACAAGATGTGTGTCAAGAGATCCCTCAGCAAGAGCAGCACAGTCAGGAATAAACCTCCCAGAGCCTCCATACACTTCTCAAAATGTAAATTATGCTCCATTCTAGACTTCAGCTGTTCATGAGAAATAAAGGGATTAAAAGAAACAAAAATATCTTTTCTTTTGCCCAAAACTGAGGAATCCATACTTCATTCACTGCAGTGAAGCTGAAGAGTGGGATCAGTGAGAGTGCTGTGGATGTGCAAGCTGGCAGCCTGGCTTGTAAAAGAAACAGAGAGAGGGAGAAAGCGAGAGAATTATTTCCCCAAGCCTTCAAAGCAGTAATTCCTGCAGACCCCTGGGCTTGGTTGCATTGTCAAGACTAAGTGGATGGAAACGGGATCATTTCCCTTAAGCAGTCATTAAGGAAAACGACTTCAGATTATTCAGGGCTTCGGGTACTGCTACAGCAGCCTAATGGAGTGATAACCAGTTACATCTTCCTGGACTGTACCAGCAGACACAACCCCAGTTTTGTTAAGCGCTAAAGGTACGAGCTTTCCTCCCCAATGCCACAAACTGGGAATGAAATAGCCCCAGAGTATTGCCTTTGGTGCCAAATGGAAATGTAATTTGCAGGCATGTGTCAGCAGAGAAAGTCCTTTCCTACAGGAGGAGAAATTCAAGCAGCCACATGGAAATACTTTAATTTCAGCATTAAGCATCAGAGGAGATGGCTGTTGCAGATCATGGGAGCCAGGTAATTTAGTTCTGAACTTTAAATATGTGCAACGCCAAGAAATATTAGGGGATGTGGAATGTTTAATGCAGCCCTGCACCATCAGTGCTGCGGACTCAGGAGGGGAACCAGAGCAAAGCTCTTACTGAGCTGATTGATACCTTCATTGGAGCCACAGCACGATATTCAAACCCAGAGCTGGCTTTGAAAAACCTGCCCTCTCTGCTGTTTACCTCTTAGGCACGAGATAGAAAATGAGCCTGGAGGTTGCCACCTTCTCTGTGGTGTGATTTGGATGGTTGGCAGCCTGTGTCTGCTTGGGGGGAGGAAGGATGGAGCTGATGCAGGTACCTGTGCCCCCTTCCAGTCTGCAGCCCTCCCCTCCCTCGCCCCAGCGTCCCTGCCCCCAGACCTGCGAATCCAAATAGCTCCAGGGTAGGTGGATTTTTCCACCCTGTTCCAGGTCTAATTTCTCTTTCAAACTAGTACCGTATATCTTTCCCCACCTCCCACTTGTCACTTTATGGCTTGCTGGATCTGTTTCCTTTAATGCTTGAAAATATACAGTTAAAATCACCTTAAAATTTACTAATATGCCTTTTTATTTGAAAGGCTTATTTCCCTGAAAGGCTTTCCCAGTCTTATATGAGGGCATGCTCTCTAATATTAAACATTTTTTTAAAAAATGGGTGCACATCTGTTTGATATTTAACTCGAAACAAATGGTGAGAGTGGAGAACATGAGCAAAATTACGCTTTAGATAGCTATAAAAGGTCATTTTTTCTTTAAAGTACAAAGGATGAATAGGGGCATATGACACACATAATAAAGGCAGAGATAGGTTTAAAATGCCCCCGGGCTGGGCTGAGGTCAGCTGCGAGCTTACAAGAAAAGACATATTTTGCCCTCCTTTTTTTTTTTGCCACCCAAAAGTGTGGAGTAGCAAGCTGGGATCTGTGTGCAAGGAAGGTCACTCAATCTCTACTTTAAAACCCATCACATCTTTCTGTATCATTTTCCTAAGGGATACTGAACTCTTAAGCCTAATAATTAAATTATTGGCCTCAAACTAACCCCTCCTCTTTCTTCCTGGCTGAAAATCGGAGAAAGGTTTGGTTTGTCTTGCTGAGGAAGCCATTGCTTGTGCCCTGCCATATGATGAGAAATTTCTATCAGGCATCTTAGATGATTTGCAAAAAATATGTGTGTTCTTTTCTGGCATGGATAGGAGGATTTCTGGTGGAGACGCTGAAAACAAAACTTGATCTCCCCTGCAGCAGTGCCGGTGCAGCGGTGATGGGCTCAGTTACTGGACTTTGCTTCTGGTTGCAGATTTAGCCTGTGCTGGGCTTTTTTGGTTTGAAAACCGCCATGTACTCCCTGTGAATTTTTGAAGGGGAAATGAAGTGGGAAATGGGCCATTTCTCATTTAGAGCTGGCACAGGACCAAACCAATGGGAGCAGAGGAGATTTCCAATAAAACCTTTCCTGAAAGGCAAAGGAGTGTAAGAGACAAGATGCTGGTTGTAATCTGCCTCCAGCCACCTGCTCCAGAAGCACTGGAAATGCAGGGCAAGGTATGACTAGCACCTTGTCGATAAAAGTAAGATGGAAACATCAGCTTAAATTTGGTCATCAGGTGGTTTTTGCATCTGCCAGAACATCTTTTCTGCTATTACAGACAGATTAGTGAAGAGATAAGGAAGAAGAAGGTCAAAACCTTACATGCAGCTCTGTCCCTCTATGGCTTATTTGAAGCCTCGTACTCCTTTCTGTATTGAAGGGGCAAAATTTAAGTATTACTGTTTCTTTGCAAGGTAATGCAACTTTTCAGTGGATTCTCCCTTCTTCCCCTAAAAAACCAAGTAGGTCCTTTATGTTGGTGGGAGTTATTTGCTGCCAGCAAATCATGGGGTATTTCTAAATTTTAGGCATGAGATATGCATGTGCTTTTAAAACATTTGGATCAGAAACTCAGTCTATTTTCTGAGTGTTCCTGGGCTTTGTAGTCCAATCTGCAATCACTAGAAAGCAAATTGTCCATAGCTCCAGCCTGCAACACGTAGGTTATTAATGGGAACCAGGTATCCTCCTTCAAAGGAATGGGAACATCAAGAATCATATCTGTTTCTCATGTTCTAGAAAGCATTTCACAGTTTTAATGATTATTCAAAGTTGGGGGAAAAAAAGCTGGACAATAAATTCAGGAGCTCGCCTGGTTACAGAGAGGTCCAAACACATCCTCTGGCTGAAATGCCTCTTATTAAAGCCTGATATGTGATGCTTTATCACACCAGGCACACGAGCTTTCAGCTGCCAACACGAGGGCACGCTGGCAAAGAGCCGACCCAGCTGCCGTGGTTACAGTGCCATTGTAAACTTTAGTTTTTATGCTCAGCATGTATTGAGAGCGATCCCTTTGTTCCATATGGCTTCCATATAGTGACACTGCATCCTGTGTAGGAGAGGTCAAGGAGTGGATTATCAGCAAGTGTTTCAAGTCAAGAATGAAGGGAGCTGGCAGGGCAGATCCGCACAAAGCCTGTTCTGTGCTTCTCATCGGTGCGGTGACCTCTGGGTTTCGGTGCCTGTACGTTCCCCCCCTTCTCCCTTCATGTGCCGAGCACAGCACTGGCTAACGTGTTAGCACAGCATTTCCCTGGCAGGTTTTTAGAGGGGGAAAAAAAAAAAAAAAAAAAAAAGAACAAAAGCAAGCCTGAAAGCCTGGCTGAAATGTTTAGCTACGAGCAGGGAGGCCAGGAGCAGGGAGGGAGAAGCACAGGGAAGGATCTGCTCCCATCCCCATCCCAACCCCACCATCCTGCTGCCCAGCACCTCTGGAGCCAGGCACCAGGCTGCAAATGCTGAGTACTCCCACTAGCTTATTAACCCTGCTGTGATTATCAATGAGGAAAGGGAAAAGCTTGTAATCCTCCATGATGCTTGTCATCAACTTGATCTCCTCAGAGCACCCCTGATCTTCAGGGTAGCATCAGGAGTGGCCTCTGCCCTTCAAGAAGAGCTCAGCTCATCTCCCCACCTCTCATGATCCAGATCTAAGCCCCAGCAGGGTGTCAGAGCAGGGAGAATGTGTGGGGACAGCCAGGAGGGCTCACCCACATCACCCACAGCACTTCTGTCCAAGCCCCAGGCACCACTGGGGATGGGTGTGAGCATCACCTGAGAGCGCCCTGGTTTCCCTTTCCAGCCCAGCACTGCTGACACCTTTCTCTGGATGCCAGGAACAGGCAGCAGGTCCTGGTCCTGCTTGGGTTCTGCTGAAATTAATACTCCCCACCAGAAATCACTATAGGTAGTTTTGGGTCTGTTTCTCCCTAATTTAGAACAGTTTGAACATGGAGTGAGGAGAAAGTTCCTCTCTCCTCTGCCCCGTGGTTGGAGAGAAAAGTTTGCAGAGCATGAGCTTGGGGAGTTCCTGGGGTGAGCGGGACAGAATTCCCCAGGACTTCCCTGCCCATCCTGCTCTCCCCATCTCCACTGCCCCTTTCTGCCACCTCAGACAACAGCTTTGATTTCTTTTCCAATCACCAAAACGTTTCTTTTGTCTCTGGGAGCGTTGCACCAGGCATTGGTAGGTATGCAAAATTAATAACTGCATTTTAATAACTCATGACCTGTAAGACCTGAGCAATTATAAACCTCATAGGGTTATTACCGACCAAGTAAAAATTATATTCCGTTTAAACATTCCTCATCTAATATCCCCACTGCAGTCAGCATTTCAAGAATAACAGTGTTACCAGTGCTGTTTCTCTGGTACCTAATGAGTTGGCTTTGGCTGGGGATCAGGAGCTTTTGACGGGTGTAGTTTACATTGACCACTCAAAGGCTTTAGATATTCTGGACCGTACCTTGTTGTTTAATGATATAAAGTTAAATTGGGGCCGGGGGGGAGTGTAGTCAGCTGGTTACAGCAATGCTGGGGAAAGAGCACTGAAACCCTAAGCTCAGCCCTCCTCTGCAGGAGCAGGGTTGGGGACAGGGCTGTGTCCCTCCCAGTGACAGCAGCCAAGGGACGGGAATGGAACCTCTGCCATGATTTGGGGCACTGGGTACTTCAGGGGTTGCTTGAGGGGGGGGAATTGCACCGTGACACCCTCCCTCTTTACTTTCACAGCATCTATCCGCAAGAAAAATAATTTCTCCTTCAGTCTGAAAGTCTTCTGAAGTTTGTAAAAAAGTATTTACAAAGACACTTCTCCTCTCAGGTGGGAGCCTGGAGGGGACAGCGAGGAGGGGCCGTCCCACCCCTCTTGTTTTAGCAGCCATGTCCAGGTCTGGGGGCTGGTAACACCTCTCAAAGGAGTGATTTCAGACTGGGAGTAGTCTGGAGAGCAGTGGTCCTCAGAGTGGGGAATATGTAATCGCTGCCATAAAAAGAGAGGCTAAACAGAAGGATTTCAGCTTGGGAAGGAGATGATGGAGTGGGAGTATGGCAGGGTTCAGTAAAACTGCATGTGGACAGAGGAACTGAGAAGGGAATGATTAGCCCTTTTTGTCCTAAGACAAAAAGAGGGATCACTCAATGAAATCACAGGCAGCAGCTTCTCAACAAACAAAAGTGCTGGAAAAGTGCTGGAAGCAGCCCTGCAGCTCAGCTGGTCACTGGGAAACAAGATAGCCTGGGCCTGAACATCAGAGGAGGGAGCCCCTATGTGCCAGCGTTCCAGAAGGAGGAGGGGATGCCAGGGAAGCATTACACTGTATTCATCCTCTTCCTCATTTGATTTTGCAAGCCTGAGCCCCAGCCACTGCCAGGTGGTTCATTCCTGGTGTGACCCATTACGCACATTCTTATGTACTTCTGGTTTTATTTCTATTTTACCATTAGTTCTTTGTTCGCCCACGAAAACAGCTGATCGTTCTCTGGGATTTTATGCATCAGGAGGAACATGTGCCAGTAGTGAAAAACAAATCCAGAAAGTTCTTCCCTTGTGCTCTATTTACACTGCAGTGTTTTCTGTCTGATTTGATTTCAGTATCAGTATTTTTCCTTTTTACCCTTGTGCCATACAAAAAATGGAGATACTAAAAGAGATGGAATGATTATTTTCCTGTTATCTTAATGAGGTAACATTACCTGACAATGGTATCTTGACTCTGCTGTCTAGTACAAACAAATTATTTGGGTTAAAAAGAAATATTATGGCCCATTTCTTCCTGGTGAGTCTGAAGCTCATTTAGAATAATAACCCCCACTTTTCAGCTGAGTATCCTGAAGTGTTTAACGTTTCAGTTTTAATGGTGTGGCAAATGGATCTCAGAAACTGCAGATATTCGGTGCTATAGCAAATCCCACTGGTGGACTGTGCCCAGGTGGGTTACACAGCATCCAACTTGGCAAGACAATTAAGAGTAGGGGTAAAATGTCTTTTCCCGCTTCCTCTGCCTTCCTGGGTAGCTTCTTTTTAAGGAATTATGGGAAAATCCTTAGCAGGTGGCATCTCACTCTATTGCTAAAATATATCAAGATGTTCTTCTGCGTTGTTCATCTTCATTGGCTCCTTTGTAGTGGACAATGACATACTGAGCTGGCTGATGTCTGTTCCATGTGAGAAGATGCAGAACCAGCTGATCCCATTAAATTAAAGGGAAAGGCTGGGAACCTTACACTGCATGGGGGATTAGTGCCTTACCAATGTGCAAATGCATAAAAGCAAACACGTAGGAGACATCAGTCCTGCGCAAAGTATTTGATTTGCTTAATTTAAACAAAGAGCTCAGATATTTGATTTAGACTTCCTGGATGAAACTCTTCATGGAATTTTATTCAGAGATTCACGGTGCTGGGAGCCGGAAGCGCATTAAATTAGGTGCACCTCATCTATCACCCACCAATAAATGTTGCCCTGCTCATTTCTGTTTGGAAACTCATAACTTCTCCTTTGCTGAAACACGTCTTCCAGGAAGGCATCTTGTCTTCGTTTGAAGACCTCAAGAGATAGAAAATCCAATTCTTCCTTTCCTAATGTGTTAATCACCTCCATCACTCAGAGCGTGTGCTTTGTTTCTGGCTCAACGTCCCTGAAATGCAAACAGCCGTTAGATCTCATTAGCGTGTTATAACTAACGGGATTTTGCTCTCAACTCATTTCGACTAGACTCTCATTTTCATGCAAGTGTTGCCAGTATTTTAGCTGGTGGTTGGTGACTTTTCTCAGTGAGACCTGAAAATGTTTGCAAATCTCCAAAGAATGGTGAAAATCTGCTGTTTTGTCTGGGAATGCGTGATCCATTCCTTAATTTTGTTCAGACATACAACTTGTTTCTTGGTCATGGTGTTACTCAATCATTAAAATTTCCAAAATTTTCTGTATCATGTCAGCATATTAAAATCTGCACAATCTGGAGCATTTCTTTATTATTATTATTTATAGTTATTTATTATTTAACCTAAAAATGCCATCTGGATTCTGATAATACTCTCGCTTGTTGATTCCAAAAGAACTTGATGCTTGTTTGCTATCTAAACCCGTGATTGTAAAGCATAAGAATAAAATGGGAGCAATTTATTTTCCAGATCAAATTTTCTCTCAGCAGGATTAAAACTGCCACAGCAGTAAAGAGTTTACAAACTCACTAAAGAACTGTAATAACTTCCCTTCTCGCTGCCGGGTCAAGGAAAGGTAATACATGTTTCCAATCAGCTTTGAATTGAACTCAAATTGTAGGTTTTATTTCACTTTAATCCATATGTGAGTTCACGTTAAAGGTAAGAGAAATCACAGGACTGCAAACATGGAGTAGAGTTAATTAAATTCTGCAGCTCCTTTTGGAAGAAGCCCTGGATCTCCTTATGCATAAAGGCTTCCAGGGTTGGTCTGAGGGCAAGACTGACTGGGAAATGGCTCTACTGGTGCAGGAAGGACAACGGCAAATGAAGTTATAGCAGTCAAGTAAAGTACATTGAGAAAAATGTTGCAAAACTTGGGAAATATTTCTTTTGCTGAGCTATCCAAAAAAAAAGAAAACCAACCCACTTCTTCCTCTCCCCTTCTCCTCCATGCCCCAGAAAAAAAAAAAAAGTAAATGTAGCCCTAGAGCTGACAGGAGCTGGAAGGGCTCTCAGGAAACACGGCACGTTCTCGGCTCAGACCCAAATGAGATCTTTCTCCAAGGCCATCCCCACTGCAAACGCAGCTTTTAGAAATGATAAACACTTATTAGTCCTCCTTCTCCATTTCCCACTTGTTGTGGAAATTGGTCTTTTTTTTTTTTCTTTTTTTTATTTCTGGTTTTCTGTCCAATCTTGTTTTAAATGTGTTCTGGAAAAGAGCTTCTACTAAGTGGATGAGACTATTCACATGCTTAAAGTTAAGTCTGCATTTCATTGTCTTGCAGAACTGGGACCTGAGCTCTGGCCACTTTGCAGAACCAAGTGCAGTAAGCCCTTGTTTATCCTTTGGCAGGTCTTGTTCAGTGCAGACCTCAGCCCTTGCATCCACCTGGGAGGAGATTAATCTTGAAGCAATAAATGCTTATTTAATGTTCTTCTTTCAATATCTCTGGATGCTCTCATAGAATCATGGAATGGTTTGGGTTGGAAGAGACCTTAAAGATCATCCAGTCCCAGCCTTCTGCCCTGGGCAGGGACACCTCCCACCACACCAGATTGCTCAAAGCCCCCTCCAACCTGGCCTTGAACCCCTCCAGGGATGGGGCAGCCACAGCTTCTCTGGGCAA
>JAOQGH010000051.1:43070863-43112765 GCA_025769975.1 Gallinago jamesoni
AGTCCCTCCCCAGCTTTGCTGGAGCTCCTTTAGGGACTGGAAGGGGCTCTAAAGTCTCCCTGGAACCTGGGGTTTAACCTCCCAGGATCTCTCAGCCTGTTCACATAGTTGTGAATGGTTTGGAAAGCTGACAAACCTCACCAAACCACCCTAAAGAGAGTGCTTTCTTGGTGCTCTGGTTTCTGGTTGCCAGTGCTTCTATCTAGAGTAACAACGTGGAAACTGAGTCCAGGGAAACAAATTTTTCTTCCCATGTGAAGCTGGCAGCAAAAGGGTTTTTTGTCTAAAAACTAATCGTGTTCCAGAATGAGTTATGCACAATGTGTGAGGTTCTGGAAAAGCAAGCCTTCCTCAAGTAGTAAAATGTGGCATTTTAAAAATCTGAATTTTAAAATAATGCTCAGTACATTCATTTTGCCTCATGCAATAAAATAAAAGTCTCCCTTAAACAAATTTATTATTCTTAAGGTTCCCACAGAATATCAATGAGATTATGAGTCGCTGCCACCAAATGCCAGAATCAGTATCTCCTGAAGTGTTTCTTAGTGTCTTTAATAGTCCTTGGATCAGGCTCTGAGAGATCATCCTCTGGGATGGCAATGCCAACTGACCTTTCTGTGCGGGGCTGGAGCTTCACCTTCTGCAAAAACTCATCTGCTTGACAAAGAAGCACTTCAGACCTCACTGGGAAGAGCCGAGTTCATGCGGATGAGTTCTTCAATTTGTCATAACCATTTTAATAGCAAATTCTCATTTTCTTGTATTCCTCTGCTCAGATGCTTGCAAAAGTACTTGAAAGTTATTTGTCTTCAAGGCCACAGGTATATGAAGAGGTTGTTTTCATAGATGCACCTAGCAGCCTTTCCCCTGTTTCTCATCCAAGCTACTTAATTTCCCCTCTATACAGAAATGTCCTTGGTTTTCTGAGGTTCTGTTCCCTGAAGTTTCTTTGCTGGCAAACTCAGATGCTTGAGTGCTCTGTCCTCAGTCTTTAGAGGTGATTTCGAAACAGTTCACCGCAATTCTCCTTTTTGTGTAAACACTTCAGAATTACTTCACGGAACTGTAATACTTGCACATCAGCAAAACAGGATTTGATGATGATGAACCTGTCTTCAGTTCACCCAAGTACCTTTGACTTAGATGGTGTCCTTTTATATAAGAAGCTTTTCTCTCTTAATAATTTCCTGACTGCAAATTCAAGCTTTTCTTTTGGGCAGATTTGCAGATGTGAACACAGTCCTGTTTTCTCTGTTAACACTGAAGTGTGCTAAAACAGTAATCTTTATCTCTCAAGCTCTGGAGAATTAGCCTGGAGAGCTTTTTTGTGTTGCTTTGGTCTGTAGAATTGTCCGCTTTGAAACAAAGTTAATTCAACTCTTCCTAGCCTAGCTTTTATTCACACATATAATGGTTGGGGTTTTTTGCATTGGTCACCTCTGTTTTAGCTGCATTGATCTCTCAGTCCAGGTTTGACACAAATGAGTTCAAGGTTTGAAGCTAGAAGACTCTTTTGTGAGAACATCCATAGCTACATCCATCATACTTCAACTACACAAACATGTAGTTCACCTCCTAGTTGCCATCACAGTCCTTTCTCTTTATGCTGGTGACTTTCCTTGGTCTCATTTCTAAGGTCAAATGGCAGGAGAAGGTTAATATCAAAAGGTTCAAGGCAAGTAGGCTGACTCCAGATCCTTCAGCCTGAAGCTGAATGTGCTCTTGCAATGAACAAATCATTAACTTTGCGATGCAGCTGCTGAGAAATGTCTTGAAATACTTTGGCTCTCTAGTCAGGGTGATGGCAGCTCATTAAAGCACAGTGTCTGAGCCCTCTGTTGAGAGAGGGTTTGGAGATCACTGGTGTTTCTTCTCTCCATTCCATCAGAACCAGGAAGGAAATATAGCTCAGCTGATATTTTATATCCTTGTGCAGAATGTGATGACCTTGGAGTTAAAGCACTTGCAAAGACATCCCTGTCCTGTACAAAAGGCATCAAGATTACAGTACTCCATGCAGGAATCTCAGTGCACATTGGGTTAAACTGAAAATGGACTTCATTTCTGGGAGCTGCATTGGGAAGATAAATCTATAAGAGCAATTTGATATTCTCTAACAAACTGGGATTTAAATTTAAACTAGCAAAATCCATCCTTTTATTTCCATCTTCCCCACCATTGCTGCAGCCTCCTGCAGTATGGGGTGGAGGGAAGGGGTGGCACTCAAACCACTGCTCCTGAGCACATCACATCAGTCTCCCCATCCAGGAAAGCCACATAAACAGTTGATGAAAGACCTTTTTATGAGCTGATTATAAGCTTTGTCATTACTCTGCACTGAATATGTCCATATTTTTGGCATATGTTTGATCCAGGTTGGACCTGAACCTTTAGAGATGAGAATTAGATGCTGCTGTCTCTGCAGTGCATGCTCCTGAACTGCCCCGTTGGGAGGAGGAGGCTTTCTCCCACCAGTAGTCCCATGTTTGTACACTCAGTGACTTATCCCTGTTACTGGTTATGAGCAACAGGCAGATAGTGGCTGTAAAGGAGATTTGCCTAATGGTAACGACAGGGTTCCTGGAAACAAATCCTAAGAGGGAAATCCAGCTATTCCATGAAAAATATGGCAGTATTGTGTATATGTCCAAGAAGCAAAGGAAAGCCAGTGAATGCATTTCTCCCTGCCGGGGCATCTGCAGGAGATAAATCAGCTTTGCTCCTCAGGAGCATTCAAATTATCTGGGATGCAGCAGGTACATCTTGGACACAGCTCCCAGTTGCCCATCCCCGGAGATGTGAGTGTGGTCCTTTATCTCCAAAGGGTTCACTCTGCCATTCCTGGGGGCTGAGCAGTTCAGGGGGCAAGAGGAGCCCTTCCCAGGTGCAGCTGCCCCCTCGTTAAGCTGAGTTCACACCCGCAGGCTGTTAGAGCAGAGCTTTGGGATCAGCGCCGACTGCCAACACGTTTCTGGGTGGAATTCCAGGTCTGGAGCAGAGCTTGCAAAGACTTAACCATTTTGTGTCCTGGGTAGAAAAGAGAGGGAAGGGGAGAGGGAGCTCCTCCCAGCATGGAGCTGCAGCAGCCGCGGATGTTGGAAGGGCTTCAGCCCAAATCCCCCCATGATGAGTGGGGGGGAGTAGCTGGCAGGGCGTCCTCGTCACAGCCCCCTCTTTCTGAAACGTGCTTCCTCTCATTTGATCCACCAGATTTATTAAACTCTCAAGCTAACTGCAAGGACCATCTGTTTTCCAGGGACTTTAGGGATGAGTGGAGAAGGGAGGAGAAGGTGGTTTACGGGGTAATTGAAGGTCTTGCAAGTGTGTCTGGTTTTCTTTGAGGGGTGAGTGGTTTTAGGCAGGCTCTTTGTCTACAGCTACAGATTTTAAGTGATGTGGTATATTTTAATGCGTTTCTGGGTGGTCAGATGACATGGTAAGACCTGACAAGGCTTATTTCACAGATCACGTAACAATGTAGTGCTGCTCCTGCAGCGTGGGTCTGTCCGAAACAAGGGGGAGAAGAACAGCCAGGAGAGCAGCACAAGGCTTGGCTGGGCACCAGGGAACTTGCCTTCAGTTGGACTTTTTCCTTAAGCAGGATTTTTTCTGACTTTAGATTCCCTCCCTTCCCTGCTCCCAGGCTGACACATGGTTAGAAGGGAGTAGAGCAAAGCAATTTAGGAGCAAAATGGGTAACATGATGCTGAATTGGAAGGACCATAATGGACAAAGGGAACCTAAGACCCAAAGAAATGATGACTTCAGAGGGTTAAAACACATTTTTTCTATCTAGTCTGCTGCCTCCAAATATGACAGAGGAGCAGAATCTGAGCTGTACCTCTCTCTTTGATGAGACTATTCCCTTACAGAAGGTTGAAAACATATATTGTATTAATTTTCACTTCATTTTGCCTGAAATGACTTGAAATATGTTTCTGTAACCAACCAAGCTCATTCTTAACTCTCCCTGCTATACATTCAGCAAGAATTTATAGGCAGTGTTAGACATATTCATATCCTTGCCCATTGTTTGTGCTGAAAGCCTCTGTCCTGGAAAAGGAATTGCATTTCCTAATGCTCATCCACAGCGCTGTAAATCAGGAGCCGGGGTGAGCGCACGTGCACCCTCTCCTGAGCTGACCATAAAGTTCCCGTAACGTTTCTTTTTAAGAATAAATGCTCCTTCTCTTATCTTGATCTCTCGATCATCTGGGAAGAGATCCAGTTTGGTCCCCGGGTGGGAAGACCTGCAGAGCTGAGCAGATGCTGTGGGATGCTTCCAGTGTGAGTCCTAAGCAGAAACAGCAATCCCAAACCTTACCTTCAGCCACACACATCCCCACCACAAACAGGCTGTGGTCATGTCATGGGACTCCATGCAGACACCTTGCACTTGGTATGTGTTACTGAGGTCTGGGAAGTAGACAGGGACCTGCTTTTGGTGGGTCTTGCAACTCTCCTAGCACGGTGGAGGACAGGGAGAAACTCTCAGCACAGCTCAGAGCCTCCTCTGCAGCCTCACCTTGCGCATGTGCTGCCTTTTCTTCATTTCCTATGGTAGTTCCCGTCTCTGAGACATGAAATATAGCTGACAAGCTAATTGAAGAAGATCACAGCTAATGAAGAAAACCTTGGGAGAAGTGAGAAGAGGAGGAGTTTCAGTCTGTGAGGGGAACATCAGAGCTGTGGTTCCTGCCGTTTTCATTCGATTGCACTGGGCAGAGAAAAGGCAATTTTGCTCTCAGGGAAACTGGAACAGCTCCACTGAAGTCTGCTCATTCCAGATTTACCTTGATGAATTTGAGAGCAGAAACTGGCCTGAAGTATGTATAAAAATTTATTAAAGCTTTGGGACAGACTGTGCTTTTCTTGAGTATGTAGTGGGGGAAGGAGCAGGAATTTCCCTCTTCCTTCTCACAGGAAAGTGCTATAGTCTCTGGCATTAAAAAATGCAGGACTTAGTACATTTATATGCCCAAAATGACATCATCAAATGGCTCAGGGAAGGTCAATTTGAGTGGGCTGGAAAAGGGAGAAAGCAGTGTTCAACCTCTATTCCCCAGCCACTGCTTCCACGTGCTCCGATGTCCCAAGGAGCATCTTGCCCTTGGCCAAAAAACGTAGAGCCTCCACCTTCCCATGTGTGGGTGTCACATGTCTCCCAGGAAAGCCAATAGGAAGATGGAAAAAATGCACATCTTGTTTATTTGAACATATTTTAGTGTATCCAGAATGGGATCCTGCCTCAGCCACAAGCACAGTTCTCCCAACTCCAACAAGAGCTACATCAGGTCCTTGGTCTGGCCAGGAGGATAATAAAAACTCTAGCCATAACAGCTCATACTGGTCATCCCACATTACAAATATGCAGAAAAGTTTTAAGCATATACTGAAAAAATATATAAAGACAAGAAAATGATGGAGATGATGAATAATTCCCCTGACATCGTGGCGCTTGGCCTTTTGGCTGATCTTTGTTGGCATTGGTGTCTCCAGCACTGAAATTGCAGCAGTTCTGCTGGTGTTCCTTGTTCCCTGACTCCAGCGGAAACACACTGGGGACAACACTGGCTTTCTCCAAACCTGTCCCCCAGAAGAGAAGGGGTGTCATGAAGAGGAGCCCAGGCAGGGGGTGCTGGTGGTAGAATCACGCCTGTCCTCTCCAGGGCTGTGCATCATCCGACATGGCAATGGGAATACAGTCACTGCATCTGTCACCTGCTGGAGGTGTGTTTCTGTATTTAGAGTGTTAAATAACTGTCTTCTCTGCGTTGTGCCTGGAGGGTCTCACGTCTGTGAGGGTGCCAGCCTGCAGCACCCATAGGTGCTCCAGAGAGTGCTGCAACAGGATTCACTTGGCTCCGCAGATGCTTCAGGCAGCGGGATGCCCATTTCAGTGCAGTCGGTTTTGAAAGCCCTGAGGATGAGCTGAGCTCTAAAATTGCAAGCAAACACTATCTCTCCACACAGGAAAGCCACCTCCATTTACAGAGAGGGGCTTACACACACCACTTGGTGCCAGGGCATACTGTCTGATTAAAAATAGCAACCGAGTTAGTTTTACAAAGAGATTTAACATCTTCTTTAAGACTGCTGATTTACTTCCTAAAGGACTAAGTAACATAACACATGCTACTCTCCTATTTCACGGTAATCCTCACCCTTTGTTGTCAGAATACAAGCCAAAGGTGCACATTTTTCAAGGAATTGTTTGAATTACTTTCCTCATCCTGATTACTTTTCTTCACTTTTTCCTTCGTCAACCGTCCTTTGGGTATTAACCTTGTATTTATGCTCACATTAACCAGGGTCAGCATCAGAAAATGTTCTTGCTCTTGCTTTTGCTCAGCCACCTGGAGAAACAGAGAAAGGAGACAGTACCAGACACACACTAATTTCTAACATGTGTTTCCTGCCAGAACTGGCCTCGGGAGCTCAACCACATAAGTCACTGCGGGAATAATTGCCATTTGAGTACAGTCTTTGGATGTGCAGGAGCCTGAGGAAGCGCTGCCAGGGAGCGAGTGTCCTGTTGAATATCAGCAGGCTGAGAGCGAGAAGGAGCCCAGCCTTGGTACTGACTAGTCATCAGTGAGGCTCAAAAGGTTCAAAGTTTGGCTTCATCTGGGCTACTTACCTAAGTTGGTTGAATAATAAAAGGAAATGGCTGCAAATTGGGAGGAATGTTTATATCTGTGATAAAAACACCCTCTGATTGAATATTAGAAGAGAAGCCTGGGAGGCTGGGAGTCCTGCTGGCTGTGCTATTTCCAAAAACATCCAACAGGATCAGAAGTGGTTTGGGTTGCTTTCAGGGTTTCCTTTACATGGAGAGGACATGTGAGGTTGGACTTGTGGACTTCTGGCTCTTGCTGTGCCCTGGGATGGGCTGGGGCTGCAGTGTGTCCCTGGCCCTGACCAGACATAGCTTTTGGTGCCATAACCCAGTTCAAGTTCATGCTCAAGCGATGAAGGCATCTGATCCTTGGTAGCTGGTACCCAGTGGTCAGGGGCTTGTTGGCCTAGAAAAGAAGCTGTCAAGGAATTAGGTAGTTCTGTGACTATTTATTTAGCCTTTGTCTGCAAGTGGATAAACGATATCTCATCTAAGAAAGTCGCAGATGTCCTACCCCTTCTCTGCACGTCTGTAATTTTCCTTGCCGTATGTAAAAATCCTAACGCTCAGATGGAGTGGGATTTTTTTCCCCAGTGTTTTGCTTTGGCCCAGCTTTTTGCCCTCACTGGAGCAGATGGGAGTTTTGCTGTTGACTTCAGTGAGAACAGAGTTTGGGTTGGGAAAAACCAGCAAATCCCGTGACAATTAGGTCAGGGCACGTGGCGGAGGCTGTGCTCTGCCTGCGGAGGGAGGGACGTGTTTAAGGATGTGCGCGGTTCAATCTCATTGGAAGTTCCCAATGACTTCAGAGATGAACCTGGCCAGGAACACTGTGTCCGGATGAGACCATATTCCTCATAATCTTGGAAAGGATAATGCTGTGGAAACTTCTCTGCCATTCAGAAATGAAGGCAGAGCAGCCCCAAGCCTGATTTCTCATGGAAGTCAGTTTTCCTCCCTGTGCCTGCCCTCTCCCACCCCTCCTGCCCTGCTGTAGCTTGTGAATCTAGTGACCAATTTTATCCAAATTGGGCAAACAGTAAGAAAGCTCAGATATAATTAAATTCTTAAAAGTTTGCGAGAGTGGGAAGCGATGTATGTTTATACCAACTGAGAAATGTCACAGCACCAGCTTATGCAGAAGATACTCTGGAGTCTCCATGTGTGACTAACCCCAAAAAAGACTCCTGCTGCTTCACCTTTAAAATCAATCACAAGAAGAAAAGTGCAGAGAGATCCAGGCTTGATAAGTTTTGCTGTTCACAGACTAAATCTCTGTGTTAAAACTCACACAAATAAGTTAATAATCTCATTTCTAGTTTCTTTCTTTTTTGGGGGGAGCAAGCTTTTTATCAGTGGGGACCTGGCTTCTCCTAAAGGCTCTGGGGCTGTAATGCCAGAAGCCTTGCCAATTTCTGGGTTGCCAATCGAGAAAGCCACTGCTTTCAGATCCATCCTGTGAAGGAACTACAGACCCCTGGCAGGGGATGCGGGATCCAGTGAGCTCCTGTCTGTCCCAAGAGCTCTCTTCACACCGACGTCTCCTTTTGGAAAATTACTGAGTGAACCAGGAAAATCTGGGGCTCCATAGGGGGAACCAGCCTTGCCAGGTTTTCCATTACATTATTTGTTGTATTTTCTCTTATTTCAGTAGATGTGAAACTTTTTTCCTGAGGTAAAAGGATACTGTTGGAAATGTGGTATTGGAGGGAAGCCCTTCCCCACCCAGCTCTGCTCCCCAACCCCCCTGAGCAGAGGGGATCACGAATCACTTCTGACTCTATTTCTTCCATGCAGTAATTCCTAAAGAAGTGACCATTCTCTAGGCTGCCTTTCTTGCTTTTGGAGTTTCACCCCTCCTTGCTTCACTGCAGGGACTATGAAGCCATTTTATGGCTTTTCTTTTTCCTCATTTCAGTTTTGGCCCGTGCTGCTCGTGTGGTTTTCCTGAGGTGGCTGAGCTCTGCTGTGAGTTCTGCTGCAGCTCCATCCCAGCTGTCAGAACAGCGTTCCTTTCCCTGTTGCTCCCCTTTTCTGGGGCTGAGTGTTAGGAGGACTGAAGGAATGAGGGATGATAGGTGGGGAGGGAACCATTTCCTTTTCCCTTTAGTTTTTTTGCAATTATTGCCTGTGTTGGGTGCTTCACAGCTTCACAGGTGTGGAACAATCCCAAAGGCTGATTCTTGCGTAGTGGTCTTCACCAGCACATCTCCGTGCCAAAAGGGTTGACATCTTTGCATCTCAGTGGGGAAACCAAGGCACAGAGGAGGTCTTTGTGAAGCAGAGGCTGACCTGGGGTCAGAAGCAAGATCCAATGCCCTATGTCTCTTAAGCCACACTGCCCAGAGCGTATCATAGTTCCTGCTCAGGTGCACGAGCCTCTTCTGTAAGAGGACATGGAACCTACAGAGCTTCTATTTGCTAAGGCTCACTCTCGATTAACCTTGTGACCAAGGCTTGCTGCACACCAAAATCCTTGGCCATTTTTTAAATGTTGTCTGTCAGTTATTCTTTATGGGCCACCAAGCAGGGCTTTCCCATGTCAAGTCAGTTCTTAATTAGCAAGGTTTAATAGGACCTGCTTTTCTCAGCCAGAAGCAAGGCTTTGCTTTCGCGCCCCATCCGTGACTGCTGCAGGAGGGACACACAGGGCTAACGCAGGCAGTTGTGGCCGGGGATAGTGATGGGAGGCTGAGCAGAGGCAGCAGCATTAAATACACTCAAAATCCTTTCTCTTTTTACCTGCAGCCCCGTTAACGTACAGCCTGAGCCAGGGCTGTGATGGCTCATCGTCCTGGGGAAGGGCTGATCCAGCTACACATTCCCAGCCTGGGCTTAGGCAGTCGCTGGTCAGGATTTTAAAGCCCTCATTTCAAGGCATATGCAAACCCACGGTTACTCTTTTATGTCCCAGCATCTGCCTGCGATACGGAAACATCATTTATCCTTTCCACAGTGCTCTGGTGCTGCCATAAATCCCCAGCGCTTCAGCTGAGCCTTTTTTCTGAACAAGTTGTCCGTGGGGTAGCCCCACACTGTGTGTGTCCAGCTCTCCAATGCTGGGATTTTATTTCATTTGCATTTCTCCTACAACTCAGCCTTTAAAAATCTTCCTTCATACCAAACTGTGAATGGGTGAGATGACTATGTTTTACCCTGGTTCTCTTTTCATGGTCCAGCTCTTTTTCATAATCAAAGAAAACAGCTGATGACATGAGCATCCTGCTGCCCACATCTTCTTCGGAGACACCATGCTGTGTCCCCTGGGTGATATCCACACTTTCCCTGGGTGTGGACATACAGCATGCTTGTCCTGGCTTTTGTCTCACCTCTTGAGTCCGACCCCAGTAATGAGAAGCTAATTATTCCCACTGGAAAAAAGTGGGGTTCAAAAGCTGCTGCTCCCCCCTGGGTGTGATGAGGATGTGCCTGTGACCCCAGGCAGCCAAAGGGTGCTGCCTGGAGACGTGTCTGTGTAGGTGCTGCTGGTGCTATTTAGTCATTTATTTTTCCTAAAACAAATATATACGTGTATTCCTCAGTGTTTACCCAGAAGAAAGCAGATTTCCACTGCTGGAAATTCAGCCTGTGGATTCCCAGTGCAGCAATTCAGCACCGGTCACAGAGGAGGTGGGAGAGGAATGCTTTTAGCTAAAAATAAATACGTGAAGGCCAGCTACCAAGACCTTTCCTGCCTTTTGTTGCCAGCTTAAAAGGTTCTGCCTCGCATCATCCTTTCCCCTTCAGGCACTGGCAGCAGAGGGATGCTGCCCTGGCCAGGTCACTGCTCCCTGTGCCCAGTGTGGTGCCATCCCCTGCCATCCCTCTCACCTTTGGTGGTACCTGACATTGAAGAAGGACCTGCTCCCAGTGTGGCCGGTTGGGCTTTTGGGATGAAAGGAGACAGAAGAGCGTCCACGTGTGTTTTTCTGCCACGCTGTGCCGTGCACAGCTCCGAGATTGGGAGCACTGAAGTGATGACACAAAACTGGCAGCTGAAATGTCCTCGCTCCAGAGGATCCAGGACCTCTGAGCAGGCTTTCTGCGCAGCCCGGGGATTTTCGTTTCATTTTTACTGTAACTACCTTCTATGGTCCATAAACTATATTGTTTTCATTTAATTCTGGGAACATAATGAATTTCTGTGGGCTTGTTTCCTGTTCAGTGTAATATCTTTGCTAGATGTGAGGTTTATTTCACAAGCTAGTTATAAATTTACTCAGACTCCCAATTGTTTCATCTTGGGAGCAATCAATAAAAAGAAACATGAGGGAGATTTTAGACCCTTCACATCCACTGAAATTCAGGGATGTAAATCCGTCGTCTGACTTTTTTTTTTTTTCCTGAGTGCTGAGTAATGATGGAAAAATGTTAAACCTCATACTGGTACCTCAGTGTGCTTGTGTAATGGCCAAAGTGTGAAATTCTCCCTCCTTTACCCCCAAAAGAGTGTTCAGTGTAAAAGAAGCACATTGGGTGTTGTGAAGGAACAATGAAAAACTGTCAAAGGTAGGCAGTTTATTGGTGTCAGGGTCCGTTCCCTGCACATCCTTGATGTCATGCCCTTATCTCAACCCAACCCACTGTGCCCCATCACACCATCACATGGATAATACCTATTTTTTCCTCAGCTTCCTGAAAACTTGATGAAGGCCATAGGATAAAAGCTAACCTTCCTGTACCTAATCTGTACAGGACCCTTCTGTGCCTCCGAGCTGAAATACCCAGATTAAAGCTAACATCTGGCTATCAGCAAATAGATTTAGAGCAGCAGATATATATTTCATTTTCTAGATTTATCCCCTTTATTTTTTTGCCAAGAGCGAGAACCCTAGGAGCTGCCGAGCGCTCTTTTGAAAAGCTTGCCAAAAAAATGCCTAATTTCTCTTCTCACTTCTGCAGGCCAGTTGGAGATTGCTGGTGGTGTCAGTCTGGCATAAATAAAATGAAAATCAGGCGCAGGCTCCCCAGGTCACCGAGAGCCGCCTGGGAAACTCCCCGCATCCTGGTGCTTTTACACTCAGCCTGGTGGGTTCTGCTTGTACCATCAGATGCTGCTCGAGGTTGGGGGTGAAAAATATCATCATGCAGCCCGGTTCTCCTCCTATGGCCACATTTCCTTGGTTTTCTCCTCAATATTATGTTTCTAAAGAAGTTTGCAGCCCCATCAAACCCCTGCAGGTTTCCAGTAGCCCATTCACTGCCTGTAGGACCCTGCTAAGAACCAGCTGGTCGCTGCACTCCTCCTGTCTCATTTTTCTTGCTGCAGCCACACAGAACAACTAATAAACGAGAGTTGCATTGTGACTGAGCTGAATTTATTTTTTTACTTGAAGGCAGAGCCCAGAAAGTTTGTGCTTTTCTTTTGCTGGAGGTTCTTTTGCTCTGGCTGCTGACTTTAAGCACTTCTCTTTCCCTTGATTGCTGCGGGCTAAATGCAGAATCAACAGGGTTCTGCTCGGGAGGTGCAAGAGGCAAGCATGGCTTGTGAAACACCAACAAAAGCTTGAAAGTCACTGTTCCCACTCTCTTGATGACCATACGAGTGCTCTTCATCTGTTCCAATGCAGAGAGAACAGAACTCACACGAACCATTATTGAAGCAAACTACAGAGTGGGTAGGGAATTAATCTGCAAGAGCAAATTCTGCATCCAGGTGTGTGGCCACTCCTGTGATGCTTTAATAATAAATCAGGTCTTGTCACTGAATTCAGGCATAATTTAGGACATGGCGTTGTTAGTTAAAAATAAAGAAAGCTTTTATTATATCCCTACACACAGATATGTATGGATATATTTGTATTGTATCAATTTGTATTGATTTGGTATATTTTTTTTGATGTCTACTTCTCTGCTCAATTTAAACCTCGCAGCCCTAACGCTTTGTGATGGAGCATCAATCTGAAGTCGCAGGAGCTGAGTGAAACGTGGACATTCAGGGTCCAGAGTCTGTAAAATTTCCCAGTGCAGTTGCATCAACAGCCTTAGGGGCTTTAGCTGAAATATAAAAAGAATGAGGAGCCAGAAATGTTAATACCCAGCAGTTAGCATTGGCTTTGGACCTCTGCAAGCTGTGTCTCCTCACTCTTTAGGTGAGATGGGGGCAGCAGGACAAGGCAGAGCATCACCCCACTGCCGAGCCAGGGGCTGTTAGAGGCTGAGACCTAGTGTTGATGAAGATGGAGCTTCAGTCATGGGATTTCCCTGTCCTTTGCTCCTGATGTGCTCTTGTCTCCCACGGTGGGCTCGGTGCTGCCCAGAAAGGGGATGAGGGATGTCAATGAGGCCAGGATGCTCGTGTGGATGCAAAGTCCAGCACTTGGGTTTACACACCTTGCCCAGAGAGCTGTGGAGCCGACAGTCCCCTGGAAAGTAGGTCCAGAATAACTGGGGGAGTGAGCCCAGGTGTGAGCACAGAAGTGGAAGCATTTAATTCTTATTTTCTTTTTCAAATTTGGCTTGAAGCATTTGTTATCTCAAGGGGGAGGAAAAAACCAACACCAGGCTCACTCCTTATTTTATTTGTGCTGAGGAGATGTCCCAGCACACAAGCTGTCATGGAAACACAGAGGATTGTGAAGCAGAGCTGGCTTCTGAGCTGTGTCCTCAGCATCATCCCCTCAGGCACAAGCAGCTCTGGCTGGTGACCTGCCCTGCACTGCTGTGGCTCGGTGGCCGTAGGGACAGGCGAGAGGCTGCAGCTCCCGGCATCCCACCCAGCTTCCTACAGCTGCCCAAGCACCCCCTGGGGGCTGCTCCTCCCTGAGAGGTGACGAATTAATTTGTTTTCTTAAAAAGCACTCATTAACCAGAGGCGGTGTGAATCCCGTGTGCCAGGTCCACGCAGGCAGTGTTTGTTCTGTAGCAATTTGTGATCGAATTAACATCACCAAATACACAAACTAGTTCCTTGCAGTGAATCCAAGGAAACCAGAACCTCTAGGGAGCACATTTGGAGGATGATTGAGACCCACCTTTGCGTTAGGCTCTGACCGTGCCGTCTCACCCTGCTCAATTGGCCAAAAACAGACTAGAAACACAATGTGGTTCCCAGGGCTCTGTTTTTCCCAGCAGTCGAGGAAACTCCATGGAAAAGATTTTCACCTGGGATTTTGATGCTTCTATTTTCAGTTCTGTTCAAGACATGCAGGAGGGGAAGGTACATGACAAAATCATTGTGAAAACAGTCCTGGGGCTGGATCAGTTGGATGTTTCAGTGGAAATTTAGACCTGGATCCTTATTTCCCACTGCGATGTGAGCTTGTCTTCTGGCTGAGTTTGCTTCAGGATTTGTAGCTTTTTTTTTTCCCTTTCTTTGGCCTTTTTTTGAGGGGGATTCTTTGTAACCAGAAATTCAACTCCCGGCCCACTGCTCTGTGGAGATGATCACACTTCACAGTCCAGGGGAACTGCTGCTCTGCATCATATCTTCTGCCCAGGGCCACCCACGGGATGCTCCTCCATGAGCATTTAGAAAGAGTTTGCTCACGGAGAAAGATCTCCCCCATCAATAATAATTCAAGCAATTAATATGCAGAAGTGCAATAATGGGCACCATCCCTTCCCGCACACCAGGGTCACAGCCTGGCCCTACCGACATCAGTGGCAAAATGCTCGTACCCTGGGTACGTTTCATTTATTACTGCTCCTTATCCAATCCATTAATTTCTTAATCTTCCTTATTCCTACCCAACTCCTTTCTCTTCTGACCCCCAGTACGTTCGCTTTATGCATTTGTGCCCCTGATCTGGTTGTGCAAATACTTGTTCTGTTTATAGTGGGTCCACAGTAAATCAAACCTCCAGCTGCAAACATGGGAAGCTTTGTGTGGCAGGGGGAAATTCGGGTCCTTTCTCCCTCCCCCAGCCCCTGCCTCATTTATATCTGCAAATCTGTGATCTGGCCTTGAAAGAATCTGTAATGACTCATTGCCTCTCCTGGACCTACTGCCAATAACACAGTTAGTTATAACCAGTTAATTAACTGGAAAGTCTAATTACTTAAAATTCAGCCTTTTCCTGGGATTTTGCTGTTGCAGGAGAATGCCAAATAATAACTGTGCTTTTCAATATAACCTCATTTTATTTTTCTTGGGGAACATACAAAAGTTATGTGTAAATATTTCTTTCTCCAGTGAGCACACTTTATTATCCCTTTTCCTTTAGCTTTCATTAAAAACTGCTCCCACCCCTTCTTTAACTTGAACATATAAATAAATAACGCCGGATTCAAACAACCTCAGCCATAAAAACCTGCTTGAAAAGAATCTCAGGCAACTACCACATCTGGAATAATAGTCAACATATTTTAGAAAGAGACTTCATTTTTCTCACACAGGATACTAAATCATGATGGCTCCATGTGCCAAAAATAACACAGTGGGATATGACTATGGGAGGACGTGAACCTATAATGAGGTTCAATAAAGTACTAATCTTATGGGGTAATGCAATCTGGTTTGCTTTTGCTTAAAAAAAAAGTCTCTGTGTGTGTGTGTGTGTGTGTGTGTGTGTGTGTGTGTGTGCATTCATACATGCTGGTGTGCTTTTTAAATAGGATTCTGGTGTCTTCTTTCAAACTCTCTTCGCTGTTTTGCAATGCAAATAAATATTTCAGAGCTCATTAGTTTTGTCCCAAATTAGCCTCATTCCAGGAGGGATGATGGATTCCACCTGCCCCATCATTTCAAGGCAAGAAAATCTAATGGGACAATCTACTGTTGTGAGAGAGGAAGAGCTTTGCCATTTACTGAGCATCTCCAGAGATGATCAGTGGTGCAGCACAATTTCTTCAGGTTTGACATGATCCCTTCTGCTCCAGTTCATCCCCAGTTAGAAAATGAACCCCTAATTATAGGGCCAGGTATTAAAATAATTCCTGAACTTGGGGAAATAAAAGATGAGTCCTTCTTGGTACAGCACCGTGGAGCTGGGGCGGAGATGAAGGTGACAATGGGAATGAGAAATATGGGACAAAACTAATCAAAAGGCAACTCTGAATTATAGAAGACTCTTTCTAATGCTGAAAACTTGTAGTTTAGAGTTGCTAGAGGGAAAGAGGAAAAACTCTTATTCCTTCAAATACTTTTCTCTCGGTAGTGGAAGAAGACTGGTGGGGGTCGTAGTGTGCCCACTGAGGGGTGACATGCTTTGTCCCCATTTTTCTTGAAACTCATTTCCCTGAGAATATCCTCCATCCTCCTATGTCTGGATCAGGCTCCATCCAGCCCTGCAGCGGGCAGGATCTCTGCCTCAGCAGGACGGTGCTGACATGGCAACATAAAAACCCAGGATGGAGCATCCCATCTTCCTCTTCCTCCCCTTCCCTGACGGGTCTCACCGCCCCAACAGAGGATGCGCTTTGCTTCCAGCTGATGTGAAACCAGTGAAATAGCTTGGCCAGGTCACCCCGCTGGGCAGGGACAGAAACAGGAATGAAACCCAAATCTCCAGAGCCCTGTCTAATGCATTACTGGACATTTTTAGCCTGCAACATTCTTCCTTCCCTTCTCTGACTTTATCCTCAGGAGTCTGCTGCGAATGTTATCCAGCACTTGGGTTTGTTGTGACACGAGAAGACATGACACATGGATGCTTTGGCTCGGGGAACGCTGTCCCGGGTGGCTTTTGTCAAACATAACTCAACGTTTCCCCAGACATCTTGATCACCAATATAGTGCCAGCCCTTCTGAACAGCCTATTTACTACGCTGTAAATAAATCTAGCTTCAACCGATATATTTTTTGCCATGTAATCAGTCTGCTTTCATAAAAATTCACCTCTCCTGGCATTTATTCACATGTGCCTTACAAATGTGCATGCTGTATTGAATCAGATGTGTGGGAAATATATATTTTTTCCATATGGATCCCAATATGCCATAAAAGGTTTTCCCCTACCCCCCTCTCCCCTCCTCGCAGTCTCTCGAGGGCATATATCATAACAATTGAAATCTGATGAGAAAATGAAAAAATACTCGGTGTTCATATCTTCCAAGTAGTTTTCCAGAGTCCTGCTGCTGAAAGGGACATAAATCATCGGCAGCACTCGAGCAACGTTGTTACCTGAATATACAAAACAAAACACGCCAAGTTTCTTGCTACTGGAAAGAGGAAAGTATTGCAGCTGCAAAAATATCATGAAATTGTTTATCGTTTGGGTTACGTTTAACTGGAGGAGTGCTACATGCTAGAAGAGATGGCAGCCAAAAAAGGGAGTGCAACCCGTTGTGAGGAACAGGGAAGGAAAGCTGGAATGTTTTGCTGCTTTCCTACCTTGGGTGACATCCAAATTGGAGCTCACCCAAATGGTGTCACCCAGCCCCGGACATGCTTCCAGACATGCCGGTATAGTAACAGCATCCTGTGGGATAAAGAAGGGGTGAGACCCCTGTTATTGGGCGCCAAGGGCACTCACGGCAGTTGGGTGCTTTCTCTGATCCCTGGCATTAAGGGAAGGGGACAGAACAGCCCACAGGAGCTTTCTTCAGATTGATAGAGCCTCCAAGGTCACAGCAGTGAAGCTTTCCTGCAAGCATCCTCCTAGCACATCGTGAGAAACACACATGGCCTGGTCTAAACTGTCCTCTTGGCAAAAAAAAAAAAAAAATTAAAACTGAAAAAAAGTAAAACAATAAGAAGTCTTTCCAAAAAATGTCACCTTTTTTTTTGGTTATTTTTGTAAGCGAATTCTAAAAATTACAAACCCCAAGACCTCTGGATACTTCTGTAGACAGTCAAAATATAGGTGATAACTGTTGTGAAAATATTGTCCAAATCATTCACTTCCTGCCCCAAATTTTGAAGTTATACTGTTCATGAAAAACCCTAAGTACCTCGAAACCCATCAGGTTACTGTGTGCGATGAATACATTCCCAGAAGCCGTGCTCTGCTCCAGCATGTGCCCTCAGCTAGACAAAAGGCTAAAAGCTGGCACTGGTTTATAAACTGTGGGTGACGCAGTGAGCTCTGTGCAGCGTCTCTGCTTCCCATCACAGGCAGGTTCAGCATCCCACGTTCCCAAAAATGTCCCCTCCAGCATACACAGGGACACTGGCTGATTCAGGGTCTTCTTGTGGTCTAGAAGAAATCAGTGAGTAAAGCCTGTGTCTCCCCATCCCATCCTTCCAGCACATCCTTCCTCTAACATGGTACAGAGGGTCATGCAGAAGAAGAAAGGCAAACCAGTATCCTTCCAGCTACCGTGGGGCACCCACTGGTACCCCGTGGCTTCTCTTCTCCCCACCTTCACCACGACAGGACAGCTTTTGAGAGGGAACAGGGTTTGCTCATGAGCAAGGAGGACAAGGTGGCTTTTCCCACGCTGCAGTGACTACTCCCAGCTTTCTGGCTCCATCTTCTGGAAGTGAGACAAAATAGAGACTTATCGAAGCCTGAGCTTTTATAACCGGTTTATAACGATGTCTGCTGGTTCTGTGGGCGCTGCAGTATTTCTGGAGCAAACAAATCCCTTTCATAATGTACAAAACTTGTAATTAACTTCTGTAAAGTGCTACTGCAACAAAGAAAAATATGAAAAGAGGGCATCGCAGTAGTTAAATGAAGCTGAAGGAGCAGGAGTTTAAGCATTTCAGGGCTTGACCATGCAGGATGGCCATGGGTTTTTTGGATGGATCAGGCAACACGGTAAACAGGGAAACAACATTTCCTGACTCTTTTTTAAGTCGTCCCTCATTCAGTGTGGGGGAACAGGTGGATCCAATGCACAAAAGCACTCTGGCCACTCAGTGGCCTTTCAGTTGGAAAAATGAAGAGGAGAAATAGCTGAGAAAGGATTTCAGAGCTTGGCTGAGCAGGGCTTAGTGCTGAGACCCGGTGCCAGTGACACTGGGACAGGACTCTAACCCATATTCTCTGAAAGAGCCAATTCAGAAATACCAGCTTTCCCAATGTCATGGGGCTGCTCAGCCACCGCATGGGAAGGATGGGAGGTGCACAAATCATCAGCCCAGGCTTTTTGGTGGCATTTCCCCACCCAGTGATGCGATGCTGCCATTCTTATGGAGGGCAGGCTTACAGGTGTGTGGAGCATGGAGGGTGGAGATTCTGGCCCTGAAATATTGCTGTCAGTGTTGCTACAGGGCTTGGAGAGCAGCAACGAAGCCTTTTCTCCCCCATTTAACCTGGGGAATTGCCCTTTTAGGAACATGGGGACATGTGGGGAGCAGAGAGACATGGGGAGTTCTGGGCTTCCCGTATGCGTCCCAGGAGTGGCGCTGCCTGCACAAAGCCATTTGGGGTACAAAAGATTTTCCACTGCTTTATGCTCACTTTCTGCCATGCAGACTCCCCCTCTGCTATTTGTTTCAGGGTTTATGCCACCAAATTAGGCTCCCTTTGGCCATGGGTGCTGCTGCAGCGGCCGTGCTGGGCAGATGCTTGCCTGGGATCATAGAATCATAGAATTGTCTAGGTTGGAAGGGACCTTAAAGACCATTGAGTCCAACCATCAACCTAACACTGCCAAAACTACCACTAGACCGTGTCCCTCAGCATCACATCCACATGTCTTTTAGATACCTCCAGGGATGGTGACTCCACCACTTCCCTTGGGAAGCCTGTCCTAATGTTTGATAACCCTTTCGGTAAAGAAACACTCCAGCTCTGGTGTGACACTGAGGACAGCCAAACACAGGCCTCAGGAGCACATATTTAAAAGGTTCAGGTAGCTCGTTTGTTCTGAGGGTGCATCTTGCCTCCAAAATATAAGCCCTGAAGATCCTCTTAGATGTATTAATTTCATACAGCCACTATAATTACACTAGAGCATCTTTCTCCCTCTCAGGGCTGCAGTGTCGTGCACAATCAGCCTCGGGACACTCCAAAAAGATTTTTGTTCATCTTCATGGAGAAAAATCCTCTCTGTTTTCCCTCCAGTTTAGGTTTGTGCCAGAGGGTGGTGCTCAATCCATGCTTTGCTGGTCTTTCTGCTGCTGCTGCTGCTAAGGTTTTGGGCCGATACCTGGGTGCAGAGAGAAGAGAGGGGGGTCTTTGGCAGCTCCTGCCTGCAGAGGCACTGCAGGGCTGGGCACCTGCTCCTGCTTCAGAGGCACCAACAACCGCTTGGGATGGAGCATTTTGGGAATATTCATCCTAAACTACCTCTGAAGAACTTGCTTTTGCAAGAGTGCTGTGTGCCTCTGCAAAGCCAGCCCTTGAGGGAGAGTCTACTAAAATGAAGGCATAAAATCTACAAATCACAGAATCATAGAATGGTTTGGGTTGGAAGGGACCTCAAAGATCATCCAGTCCTACCCCCTGCCCTGGACAGGGACACCTCCCATCAGACCAGGTTGCTCAAAGCCCCATCCAGGGGGCCTTGAACCCCTCCAGGGATGGGGCAGCCGCAGCTTCTCTGGGCAACCTGGGCCAGGCTCTCACCACCCTCACACCAAAGAATTTCTTCCTAATCTCTCATCTAAATCTCCCCTCTTTCAGTGTAAAACCCTTCCCCATCACCCTCTGGCTCCCCTCCCTGATCAAGAGTCCCTCCCCAGATTTCCTTTAGGGACTGGAATACGGGAGTCTATAAATTTCCTTTGTGCCACCTATAATGGGCTACTTACTCTGAGCAGAGATCACTGAATTTGGCCTGTAAAGTGTTTCTGAAGTCTTTACTTAACTTTCCATAGTTTACTTGCCATGATCTTTTGGCTTACATTAATCAAAATAAATTTAAGGGTATATTAGGTATTAGATATCCTAGGTGATTCTGTGATTCTGTGTTTAAAAGCCTAAATATGAAACAGGTCAGGGCATGAGGCTGTTGTGTTTGAGAGAGATTTCTTGCCTTTCATGCAGATAGAGCGATGGTGCTTCATGGCATTGCCCATCTCCTTGCAGCCTGGAAGCACACGCTGCTTCTGCAGGACCAAAGTCTTGAGCAAACCAGAATAACTTCAACTGCAGAAACACTTTTCCACATTCCAGCTGAAAGAGATGAAAATGATTGGAGGGTCTGGCTTTTGAGGCTGAGAGCCATTTATTTCCCTCTCACCAACAGCATTTCAGTGGCTCCAAGGACATCCCCATCACTGTCCAGCAGAGGCAGAAGTTACCACATGGACATGCATCCTTATTATCAGAGTAATTAGGTAGATTATTAACAGTTATTCTATTTAAAAAGCAATTCTTGCAGTGAAATGATTGACATGCCGAGCAAGTAGCAGTAGATTTCTACTGCTGCATTATCTATATGTTGGTCCTGAGCCACTGGAAGAGACACATGAGCGAAGTGAAGCACTTGAGAACTGATGCTCACCGGAAAAGCTGCAGCATGAAATGCTGAAATTCCCAGAGATACCCCAAAAATGTGCACATGGAATTCCCAACTGGTTTAAATGACTGTGGAAATCTAATCGCGCAGACATCTTGAGAGTCTTGCCTCCTTTCCCCACTTCCTCGCTTCTCCATGTATAAATCTTTGTCTCTGGGTTTCTGGTGTGTGACTTATGATTTTTAAATGCTTATTTTGGCAACGCACAGTGGTGGGATGTTTCAGCTTTGCCTGGAGGCTGGAGCAGGACTCTCTCCTTGGAGATAGTTTTAAATGTGAGGGACTTGGCCAAAAACTTCCTGATAGAAATCAGTATTCTCCAAAACAGGACTCTTAAGGAAAAAGCCAGGAGGCCAATTTGGACATCTGTATGGTTTTTGACTGAGATAATTGTAAACTATGGGATAGTGACCTGAGCAAACAGCAAAGCAAACCACAGATGATCTGATTAGCTTTCTGCCGTGGACATTTTATTCAACACAGAGTCAAAGACCATTCTTCAAAGCCCCAAGCGTCTTTGGGGAAATCTTCTGTCATTAGTACCCATGGTGATGTCAGTCAAGCCATACCCCGGCTCCTGGGCAGAGAAATCCATACCCTGGCCCCACCAGCCTCGTCCATAGATGTCGGTGAGCCGCTTTCTGTGGGATGCTCACAGCAGATATGATTATATTCCTGAGCAAACATTCACTCGCTGCTGGAAGGCACTTTGAAAGCCTCTTTCTATCTCTTTGCTTCCTCAAGGGTAGGAGAGATTCCTTCTTCTTCTTCTAATGGCATTCCTGGGCAGATTTGGGAGTCTTGTAGTCTTGAAGGGAGATGATCGTTTTTGTTGATATTAAAATGCAAATGTATTTAAACATTCATTCTGGTCATTATGAATAATAAAGTGAGGTAATGAAGTATGAATGCTGCACGTCTTTTTAGCTCTTAGAGACCTGACTTTGACTACAGCAAACATTTTTTAATGTCTCTTAGACACAGTAGCATAACCCAGCCCAACGTGACATGGGTCACAAACCTGCAGGCTTGTGCATCGTGTGGGTAGAGATTTAAGGTGAGGCTCTTTGAACCCATCATGGGATGGTAACTATTCCATTTAGCATTTACTAAACTAAAATAGCTTTCTAAATTGTCAGCAGGCCTATTGCCATGTATGTAATAGTGAGCTTACATTTAACACAGGCAGATTTTGCAACGTTTAAATATTTTCAACATTTGGGATCTGAAAATGACTTGGGATTATTTGGCTCCCCTGACCCGCCTCGCTTTTCATCGACAAACCAAGACCGCAAGGGAGGGCAAGGGAGAAGGGAAAAGGCTGGGCTTTATGGGCTGGTCTTCTTCAAGCATGGACAGGTCCTTCCCTGGCCAGTTTTGCTTTCCCTCGAAGGGTGCTATTTTGCCCTTTTTGGCACCAGCTTCACTTACTTTCCCTTCAGAGGCTGTTATTACCAAATATTCAGATTGGTGCATCTAACAGCTTGTTGCACGATAGCAACCGAAGGACGGCAGCTTATTTCCAGCAATTTTCCACTGTAACTTTGCTCCCTTTAGTAGCGCCTGTAATTCCAACATGAACCACAGTTCCCGAGGTCACCCGTTTTTCCCATCCTAGGAAAAAGCTGGGCGAGAAATAAATTATAGACTCAAATTTCAGTGCCTTGAGAAGTCACTCTGTTCAAACTCAGCTCCAAAACCACGAGCCCATCTCCTTTGTACGTGAGGGCAGGCTGGAGCGTGGTGTGGCCCCGGGAAGATCCCATTCTGACGGGCGCCATGACAATAAACATGTTAATTAAATTAATTAATTTAAAGGGGCAAAGGTTCAGTGGGCGGGTGGTGCTTTTGTATTTCCGAACCAGTTAACTCCGCTCAAATTCAAACCTGACCAAGACAGATCTGCTTTGGCGAGCAAAACCCGGGCCACTGCGGAGACTTAGCCGTGCTCTTTGTACGAGCCCAGCCCCGGTGGCTGGGATGAGGCACATCCTTAGGTTAACAGAAAGCCAAGAAGATATCAAATTAGTCGGGGCTCCCTGTTCTTTTTGAAATCATTGGGAGAATTGTGATGCACCAGGGCGCAGGGTGCTATTCTTCCTATCTCTTAGCTCCATTGTGCCGGGGTGCACAAAGCCAAGAGGTGTAATTTAAAGGTGCTGTGACCTCCCATGAGCAGCTCTCCCCATTGTGCTGCCGGTTTTGTTTTCTGTATGTGTTTTTTTTCTCCGCTGAGATCTACTGATCATAAATATGCATGAATAAAAGAGCCAGGGGAGAGGAGGGGAGTGGAGGGGAGGGGGGGAAGGGGGCTCATAACCAGCTTGGATAAAGTCCTTTTCTGAATTTTTCACTCTCGGCTTCCTGACGTCGAATGAAATAAGGGACCACACCACCGGATTAGCTCAGCCAGAGTTCCTATTTCCAATTGTAAAAGCAGAACCCTGGCATCATAACAATCATTATAATTATCACTTACAGAGGGGTCTTATCATATAACAGCTTCTTGTTATTCAGGATGGAGGGGGGACCGAAGGGGGCTGGGGGAGATAATTCCAACCACAGGGGTTTGCGTCTTCATTCATCACTTTCCAAACAAGCCACTGGAAAATTGAAGTCCCTGAGCAATTTACAGATTACAGCTTTCTCCTGGTACAGGGACATGTGTGGTCACCGACACACACTCGCTCCAGACACCGGACATAAACCAGGTACACCTTGGGTGACCATTGGAAAGCAAAAAAAAAAAAAAAAAATCCCCCCGCTTTACTTTTCTGCTCCAAACTCGGGCAGAAACGGACGTAACCTTCCCTTTTAAGCCTAGCAACTCCAGCCTGGCCGCACAGCTCCTCCTGGATTAATCTTTCTTTTTTTTGGCTCAGTGAATTGTGGTCAAGGCCATTGTAACGTGAGTGCTGCCGGGGCGCGGATTGGCTGGAGGAGGCTCAGAGAGGCCCCTTTTCACAGGGGACTAATTGCTTTAGACCACCAGTATTTGGGAGCTACAGATGTCTTCCTTAATTTGCCTAGAGAGCACAATCGGCCCCATCTGTTGCATTTTTTTCCCCCCTCTGTCTCTCAAGTCGCCTTCTTCCCCCTGTCTGCAAAGGCCTAAATTGAAAACTCATCAAAAAGTAATACAAGAGCAGTTTGGCTGGGAAGCTGCTGCCGTGGGGCTTTGCCTTTAATAAAGGCCCCCCTGCTACTTTTACACATGGGCTGGGGAGCAGAGAAAGGAGGAGGAGGAAAGCAGAAACAACCTAGAAGGAGGGGGAAAAAGGAAGAAAAAAAAAAAAAAAGCTAAAAACTAACAGCCAGATGGGATACTTGGAGGCAGGATAATTTGATGTGTCATGGCTGGAGGAGAACAAGGGGCAGCCCCTTGTTTTCTGTGTGTACACACAACAAAATAGATGACTTCTGGAGAGGGGAAGGGAGAGGAGCCGGGGGCCGGCCGGGGGCTGCCGATCCCCACATCTCGGTGTCGCTGGGAGCGGTCGCTGCCCCACAGTCGATGACTTCCCCAGTGCACACCTCTGGGTATGGAGGAAGATGGACATGAGTCAGGAGAAGGGAAATAGGAAGAGAGAGGAAATGAGGCATTGCCCTTCTGCAGGGTTGAGAAGTTGTCTTGGCCCAGAGGACCATCGGTAAGGCTTGGAGTGGGGATGCTGCACCTACCCATACCCAAGGTATCAGAAGAGGGTGTTGCATTCTCCTCACTGGATCAGTGCTTTGACTCTGGATCATGTAGCAGAGCTCCATCACCCACAGGATCTTCCTTGTGCTGGCTCCCCTCCACCTCGAACTCAGCCCTGGGCAGAAAGAGAGGACAAACCCGAAAAAACCCTCTTGAAATATTAATTGGGAAGGTTGTGGGGGAAAATATGCCTCATCTTTGTTCAAAACCTCCATCACAGCCCAGCATCAGCACATACAGCTGACGGGAGGGTTGTAAAAACCCACATTGTTTAATGCAAGTCAAAATGGCATTTCCTTATGGCAAATTTTGGCACTGGTGCTGTGTGGGGACATAGTGAAGGCACCAGCCATCCCCGACCCAGTGTGCATGCTTGGTCTGCACCCCTGCAAAAAAGCAGTGAATGTGTTCACAGCCCATCTGGGAGAGAATAAATATGACCCCATCCCATGCAGCCCACAGTTTGCCTGACTCCACTTCAGAAGCCGTGAGTAAAACGGGAAAAAAAAATCTCCTAGTCCCAGCCCCGCAGCGTAGATCCCATGGGAATATCTCCTTCCACCAGCGACCGGCTGGGCTGGGCCAGCAGGAAAAAACAGCCTGTTTCACCTCATCTGTGATTTATTTAACACTGAAGGGTTTTCCCTACTTCTTTCTCTTGCCTGTAAATAATCATGTTTTGTGCAGTAAATCGAAAGGATGTGTGGCAGGCAGCCATTTGTCTCCTTCATGCTAAAAGAGAAGGAAGCTCAAGAGATGGAGAAAGTCCGAAGCTCCTGCCAGGAGATGGGCACCATCCAGGGATGGGTGTCACAATGGCAGGAAACTTTTTTGGTCATCACCCACTGTGGAGGAAGGCAGGGAGCTGCCCGGGTGGGCAGGACATCATCAGGCAGCTGTTCAGGCAGAACAAATGAGAGGTGCTTCGTTACCAGGCTCTGTCCCGAAACCTGAGCCCTGGTGCCAGCGCTGTGGCCGTCAGCGCTTGATCGATCATTCCCATTTCCTGGTTGTCCATCAGCCATCTCTCCCCGAGCCCTCAGAAAGGTCTTTTTTTAGATGTTCGGTTACGGAAGAAAAAAAGAAGTCCATTTATCTTGAAGGACCCTCTCAAAACAATGTGAAAGAAATCACCGCAGCGATTTAGTGCTACTGCGGAGAGTCCTGTGAGGACCAGTCTGGGGGCTTGGCACCTGTGGGACTGAGCTGGTGGCTCTCACATCTGCCGTAGGACGGCTTCCAGCCATCAATCCCCAGCTGGTTTCCACCAGCAACAGCTTCTTTTTAGCAGAGGTTTCCTAAAAAAAAAAAAAAAAAGGGAAAATTGCTAGATTTATACCTCTGCCAGCTGAGATGGAGGCATGGGACAAGGTGCTTTCACCACTGGGTGGATCCTGGGGTCCACAAGCAGACCCTGCAGCCATGCAGCCCCCAGGGTTGGGAAGAGATGGGGAACAGTGAGAGCTGCACTAATAGCTGGTTTCCACATTTCATGGACTGCCATCCTGCTTGAGAGAGGGGAAGTTCTCCCTCCTGGGGAATATTGAAGGTTTGTCAGTCTCAGAGGGGCTGAATGAGGTCCAGGTCCCTTCTGGTGTTGGGGAATTTTTGGAGAAATACCCACTTCAAACAACCTTATTGCCACCTTCGCTTTTTGGCTTATTACTTATTGCTTTGCTTATCACTTTTTGCTTTTCCTTGGGTATTCTCTCGTTAAAAAACATGTAATTATTACTTCTCCTGGGGGGAAAAAAAAAGTTTAGCAAACTGGGAAGATCTGGAAAGCATTGCTGGAGAACAAAGGCTGTGGGAGCGGGACTTTACGGTCCGGGCTGTGTCCCTGGAGGACTCCGGTGACCTGCTCAGACGGAAAGCCCACAGGCACGTCTCTGTGCCGGGGCAGGTTGCTTCCCTTCTCCTTGGGGAGAAGGTGTGAATGGCTTCCTTGAATAAGTCATTGGATAGCCTTGGCCAGGCACAGGCTGGCTGCCGCTTCCTGTAGGTCTCTGTCTCGCTACTCAAAAACTGGATACTCTGTTGTGACATTTATTTTACCTCCGGTGGACTTCACAAAAGGAAACAGCTGTGTTCAGGCCAGCGGTGATGATGGGGAACGGTGATGCTGTTGGCCATGGGGCAAGGGGAATGTGATTTGTGGTGATGGGCGCCCAGCTCAGTCTCTAAGACTAAATTCAAGATTGAGAGTCGAAAACTTTTAGAAGAATGTGGCCATCGAAAAAAAGGCAGCTCTAGTTCTTGTTGTCGAGGCAGCCCAGAAACTGCTGAAGAGCCACTGGAAAAGCCATTGAGCTTTTGTCTAATAACTCCTGTGATAATAATTAGCTCAGCCGAGGCAGATTTTAAAGGGGCTTTAAAATTCTTGTTCAGTGGCTTGAAAGAAAAAAGGCAACCAGAGGCTCCTCTGCTCTGAACATCAATGTGAATCCCACAAAATCCCATTATTCCTCCCCTTTTAGATCAGCAGTTTGATCAGTTCAGCCTTTTCCCTCCCCAAGGCAACAACTTTCCCCCTTTGTGCATGTTTTCCCCCTCGAGATCTGAGCGCCTCACCGTGCACACACGCGATGCCGCAGAGCCTGCTCCCCCTCTCCCCTGAACCCTTGCCAGTGGCAGCCACTTGCCATCCCCACCGGGCCAGCAAGGGCGACAGAGAATGACCAGGTGGAGGTAGAGGAGGGAGAGAGGTCTGTTTGCCAAAGCACCCACATTCAGGCTATTTTTCTGAACTTAAGGAGAAAGGATTTGTTGCATTTCAAAGCCTGCTGATGCTCTCAGGCTTTGCTTTCCAGACGCCAGAAAAGCTTTAGCACTCGACAGAGGCAAAACTTGGTGGTCTAAAACTCACCTTTTCATCCAGAGGTAGGAGTAGCTACAGAGAAAGGTAAAATTCTCCTAAAAATGAATGGTTTGGATGATTTTTTCAGTGAGCCAACCACACAGGAGTGGAAGAAGAAATGCTGACACCAGCCCCGATCTGTTAGTGAGAGACCCTGCTGTGTTTTGCCTCTGCTGGAGACCTTCCATGTGTCCCCTTCCCAGGTCCACTGACATTTAGAGCAGCTCACAGGCAGCTCTATCTTGTGCTCACCAGGATTAAGCAGGGAGCTCTGGCCACAGGACTCCTCCACACTTGTAGTCAGCGCATTGGAGAAGCCAGCTCGCCAGGATGTGTCTCTACTGGGACCATCCCAAGTGGGATGCGCTTATGACCAAGGACTTAGAGGGAGCTCCTGCTCTTTTTGCACAGCCAGGGGACACAGAGATACCTTTCTCAGGAAAAAATCCATAAATCTGCAAAGATCCACAACCATCAAAAGCTCTGTCAGCACAGCCAGGCGCTCAGGGGTATTTCAGCAAGATTTGGTGTAAGAGAAGGGATGCGGAAAGGAGGAAGGCTTTCCACTGGGAGATGTCCACCTGGCTGAGTACCAGCTGGATATATCCATTCCTTGAAAACTGTGCACCAGACCCTCGCTGCAGTTTGATACAGCTTCAGGCAAGAATAATAGAAGCAAAACAGGTCATGAAGTAGTTGGAGACATCTGCAACCGCATGCCAAGGTGGTGGGAAACCTTTCCATGCTGGGAACTGGTGCTCCAGGTTCCCCAGTGTCTGTCCAGCCCCTGCCAAGCCATGGTCCTGCTGGGCGGGCAGTGGTCCTGCTGGCCGAGCAGCTTTCCCACGTTTAGTACCAATGCAAAGAACAACAGTTTGGAGCTGAGCAATGACCCCCCAGAAGGGAATACAAATGTTCTCCAGGATGGAGGAGCCACAAGAAATGGTGAGTTCAGATACAAACCAACCCCATTTTCTTTGCAAAATTTTCTCTTTTGACAGAACTAGAAGTGATGTTGAACTGAAAGTAAGGGGCTTTTTTTTCTGGGAAAATATGCTAATAAACTGCTCTGGAGCCTCATAAACTACGTTGCTTTTTTTTTTTTAAATGGCAAATAATAAAGGAGTTGGTTTTTTTAACGGCAGTTTTCAAGCGGCTGGAGCAGAGATCAGGAGTTCAGCCTCTTTCCTTGTTCTGTTTGTGGTATATTTATCTTCATGAAGAGAATGGTAGCAGGGGGATTTATTTTTCTGAATGAATGTCTCTAAGCCCCCCATACCTCCAGGGCTTATAGTAAGGTTGGATCCAATGACAGGAGAGTCAACATTATAAGCCCTTAGAGAGGGCTGAGTGCCTTGTAGATAGTCTCAAGTGGATGCGCTTTCAGCGCGCCGTTCCCCCGGCTTACATTAGAGGCTGAAGAGACTTTGTCTGTCCCCGATGCCCTCGGGTGACCCGCGACCCCTGTGACTTGGCTCCGCCGAGATCTGACGCTCGCGCGAGCCCCCGGCCGAGGAAATGGAGAGGCGCATTGTGCCGCGGAGAAAGAGCAACACAAACACGGGGTGTTCTCAAAGGAAACAAAAACCCAGTGGAAAAAAAAAAAAAGGCCAAAAAAAAAAAAAAAAATCCCTACAAAAAAACAAACCACCCTCCCCAAACTGGCAGCGAGGGGCAGGCGAGGAGAAAGCGCAGGCACACGAGCTGCCGGGCAAAGCCACCCTGGAATACTGGCTGCTGGGAGGGTTTCTGGAGCTTCTCGGGCTCCTTCTGCTGAGGGGTCTCTGCTGGCTTCAGGTGTAGCTGAGCGAGCTGTGGGGGGTGATGGAAAGTGGGTTTCCCTGCATTTCTAAATATAAAAAGAAAATAGGCTTGTTCTCACTTTTGGGGAGTGCTTGCTGAATGTGGTGGCAGAGACACAGTGCGGTGATGATTTTCTGTACCTGTATCTCCCAAAGGAAAGAAGCAGCACTAAATCCCATTTGTTCCCCTGCAGAAAATGCTGAAACTTCATTTGGACTTTCAAGTGTCAAAAAAAGGCTGGAACAGCCCAGGCCCCTGCATCCTGGAGGAGGCCAAGCCCCGACCTGAGGAGCTAAATTCACCCTCCAACCTGGCCTTGAACCCCTCCAGGGATGGGGCAGCCACAGCTTCTCTGGGCAACCTGGGCCAGTCTCTCACCACCCTCACACCAAAGAATTTCTTCCCAATATCTAATCTAAATCTCCCCTCTTTCAGTTTAAAGTCATTACCTCTTGTCCAATGGCTCCACTCCCTGACCAAGAGTCCCTCCCCAACTCTTCTGTAGGGCCCCTACCAGAGACCTTTACATTTTTGACTTAGACTTTGAACAGTTCCTAATGCCCAAGAGAGGCCACCTTGTCCCAACCAGTGACTCCTTGCAGGGAGATGTGCTTGTGCAAACAGCCACATCTCTCCCTGGGAGCTTTGGGCTGATTTGGGGTGTTAAGGGTCACCACCCTGCCTGTCCCCAAACCTGTGCCCAGCTGCTGCTTTCTGCCTAACAGAGACAGTGACATCTTCATACAGCCTCTGGCCACCTCACCGAGGGCCCCAAAAGGTGTGAGATCTGCCATAAATCACAAGCTGGCAGTGATGGCATTGAGTTCCCATCTCCTCTCATGAAACCTGGGCTTCTCTCACCTGTGTTCTCCATCCCCACTTGGCTTCGGGCTCGGATCCTGCACTTTGCAGCACCTCTGGGAGGGTACAGGACATGTCCTCCCTCTTTAAACAGGTGGCAACCATAGGGGGTTGCCATGAGGGCAACCATGGTACTGACCTGGGCAGGGATGGGAGGAGGTGACAGCATAACGTCTTCCCTATCTTGGAGAGGTGGGACATGCCCCTTCCCAGCCCACCCAGTGCATCCAAGCCTGGCCCACGCGTGGGAGCATTTTCCAGATGCCAGTGCGTGTTTAAAGGTTAAAAAGATGAGCGGAAAAGCCCATGTCATGGGTGCCTGAGCTACCAGGAGAATTTCACCAGCACGGGGGAGCGCATTGTCCCCAGAGCGGCCGAGTGGATTTGCATGCTTAATTCCCACTAAGCATTTTTGGAGGAGTAATCTGATAAACTCTTCAACCTGCTGATAGCAGAACCTTCATCGGGTCTCCCTCATCAAAAGTCCACGGGACTTCCAGCTCCCAAACGTGCAACCCAGCACCAAGGGAAGAGACGTGGTGGTCACCCATCGTGGCCGGGCTGGGTCCGTGGCCAGGCCAGAAGCCAGTGCTCCCCGTGGGCGGGTGGGGAACGAGCAGCGCAGCCCCTCTGCGGCCCAGGACAGACGGAGGAGAAGACGACTTTTATCCCATTGTTTTTCCCTGTGATTAATCCATCTAAAGTGCTCCTCTGCGCGTAGCCAAGGGCGGTGTAAGAAAAAGAAGCAGTTTGAGCTTTGTGGGGGTTTTTTTTTTTTTCTATCTCCTTTTTTTTTTTTTTTTTTTTCCCCTCCCCCTTTCCAAGTGTGCTTTACAAACATCCTCTGCGCTCGCCCTCTCTATTTGCAAAACCGTCTCCTTCTGCCCATGGCTCCTGATGAAGTCCTTGCAGAGCTCCTTGTCCACCTTCCAGTCCTTTCAGCACGTATTCAAATTAACCCTTTTGTCCCATTCACACCCCCTTTCTTTGGCGGATATTGTGGCTTTGCCAGCAGCGATCCAGCAGCGGCTATTCTAATGTAATTGCATTCTGGCAGTGCCTTGAGAACCTGATCAAGATCATCCCGCAAGTTTAATCCCTCCAAATTACAAAATGTTTACTATCAATCACCTTTACGCAGCTTTATTTCGGGGGCTTTCTTCGAGGGGGCGAGCGGGACGTGTGCGTTGCCAGAGATGCCCCTTCACGTCTCCAGCTGATCACCTCAATGGGACCAGAGTCAAATGGTCAAGGCCATATGCGTATGAAAGCCCGGGCTGCTCTGCCAGCTATTCTCTCCTGCTCTGCATGGATTTCACACTTTCTATCCTGTTAGGGTGCCTACCCCTTTACTTTAGCCGTGATTTATTTTTTTTTGTTCCCCCCCCCCCTTTTCCATTTCTGCATCCTGTGTCATCTGGATTTAATCGAGTTAGCAGATTTTCTGCCTAAAATTGCATTGTTAAAGGGAATTGTTTAAACGGGGACTTGGGGGAGAACCCCTGAAACCTTTGAAAAGGGGGTGTCCCGAGTTTCCACATACCTCGAGTGCTGCGGCCCTGGGCTGGGCGCGGAGGGGCTCGGAGGTGGCTTTGCTTTCTTGAAAGCATCCATTGCTATTTTCAGAAGCACAAACAGATGCAAATGTCTCTGCAAACATTGCACAATGAGATGCAGGGAGAGGACAGCCTTTCAAACTCTCTGAATAGCCCTTCAAAGCAAGTCTAATTAGGGTAAGTAGAGGTAATAGGCCCACTTGCGTTTTTTACACTCGCATTTTTTTCCCCCCTCAAAGCCTGCAAGGCTCTTTTCCCCCTACGGCTGGGGGGGGGGATGTAGGGGGGGGGAGGTATATACCCTTGCTCGTTTGTTTGCGCTAACAAAATGTAGGGATGGAAAGAAGGGGAAGAGGTAGAAAGGGGGGGGAAGAGAGAGAAAAAAAAAATCAATCATTTGAAAAGTCTTCTCTGTTAGTTTTTTTTTGTGTGTGTGGCTTTTCCTGGTGAGATAGATAGCGGCGGAGACAGCAGCATCCCGGCTGGGGCTGGGGTGTGGGGCAGGCCCCAAAGCAGAGGCTGCAGCTCGTGTCATGTGGAACTTCAGTAAGTGAAAAAGAAAAGCAGAAGGTATGGGCTGAATACTTGGGTAAATCAGTAATAGAGCTAAAGGGCATATGCCTGTAGGGAATATGTTGGCATAAAAGAGCTTTAAGAGGGGCCATTCATACTGACAAAGGGAGATTTGAATTGCTGCCTTCACAATAGCATGAAAGGATGGGCTTGGGGTGTTCTGAAACAAAGTGGAAATCATACTGCCCTGAACGGCTCTAATAAGCTTTTAACTATTTTACATTATGGCATTACCTCTTTTTTTTTTTTTTTCTTTTTTTTTTTTTTTTTTCTTCTTCTGAGCCAAGTGCCAGGCCCACTTAAAAGTGTGATTTATACTTTTTTGCTTCATGGTAACTTTGCAGGAAAATAGATGGGGACTCAAAGGCAGTAATTCAGCTTTTTCAAGACGAGGAGGGGGAAATGCCATCATTTCTGAATGTCCCAGAAAGGACACCCGTGCGCTGCAGCCGGCAGCACCCTTGTCTCCTCGCACCAGCAAGGGCCAGGGATGCCAGTCCCTTGCACCTACCACCTATCCAGCGTCTCCCATTTAATTGTGCTCATTAGCAGCCCTGCAATCAGGCAGATATCCCTGTTGAGCGTGCCAATGGGTAACCTCCCTCTTCAACTCAGGTGCGCTTCAGCGCGGGCTCCAAAAAAAATGCAGAAATTTCTTGGCCACCCCCCCAAGTTTTCACCGCCAGCAGAGGTTGGGCATCTCAGCCCGTATTTGGGGGGACACGGGGGGCTGTCGCTCCCACTGCCTGCCTGGGAAGGAGGCAGTTGCCTGGCCTGTGTGTTGGGAAACGCACGCTGGCTTTGTGTGTGCTGGGGCTCCCTCCCCGAGCTCCCCCCAGATGGTGCGATCGCACGACTGCACTGTTAAAATAGAGCTCGTATAGACAATTAGCCAATTACTCACTCTGTCATTGCACTTTCTTCTTGTAACTGAGATGCAAACTGGACTATGTCTTCTTTGGTAGCTTCATTCATCGGCAGCATTATTTAATGACACTTTTGTCAGCTTTGGGTCTGCCCAAAGATTTCTGAACGTAGCTTTATGAACCTAGAAAGGGTGCCCCGCGGAGTGAAAGCGGACTTTGAACCTACAGACGATGCTAAAGACAATGAATTTTCCAAAGTCAGGGAAAGAAATCCAGAGCGTGGCTACCACAGGGCATGTGGCTCAGCCCCTCATTGTCAGCAGCAGCGGCTACAGAGAGAATAGCCCAGTAGCCAAAAGAGGTTGAGCATATGGATGTACAGGCCGCTTTCTCTCCTTAACTATCTTTTAAAAAGTACTATTTCAAGTGCTGCAGGGACCTTTTTAAGGTGAGAAGGTTGGGTGGTTAGAACAGCTGTCCTGGACCAGAATCTCGCCTTGGATCCTCTCTGAGAGTGGCCCAAATGAAGTTTCTTTGCTGTGAGAGGTGTTGGTCTCAGGCAGAGTTTAGCTCCAGTACAGCTGTGCGGAGCCACAGCTGGCAGGACTAATGTACTGGAAACGGTGAGAGAGAGAGAGAGAGAAGTTCAGTTTTGCTTCTGGCATTTTTCAGGGAAGAACAAAAAGTCACCTACTGCCTAATGAAGGAAACTCCATCCTTCTACATATGCTTCTTTGAAAGGGGCTAACACTTTTGTTATCCATAACTTTTGGCACCAAGCGTCATTAGAGTCTCTCGTTCACCTCTGAAGTGCAGCCCCATACAGGTGCAAAAATGGATGCCCAGTTACCTTTAAATACAATTTAAAAAAAACAAAACAACAACAAAAAAAAAAAAAAAAGAAAAAAATCCCATCTGTTTCTTTCCAGGGGGTAGAGTTTCTTTGAGATTTATTCTGTGGCTCCTCCGAGCTTGGTCAGCGTGAAGCACGCACTGGACACACACAGTCTGGGGTCTCCACCACCATCACCACCTTCCCTTGGCTGACAATTTCCTTCCCTGCATCCCATATGGCTCCCTGCATCTCCCAGCATCCCAACAAGTGCTTCCCGGGAGAGGGGGGCAGGTGACAGCCGTGCCGGTGACAGCCACGGCAGGTCAGGTAGCCCGGACCCTCCTTCCCTGGGACCACAGACCTCATTAGCTGCCACTTGATTTATCAAGAGGGCATTATGGCTTTGGAAGTTGACATCTTTTTGGATTGCAAATAGGAGAGGAGGAAACTGTACCCTGTGAAAAGATTGATTAAATACTAATTAACCTCTTTTCTTAGATAATGAAAGCACTTCAGTGAGCTGGATAAACACGATGCGCATCAGTTGCTCTCCTGGCCAAGCCAGGGGTAATTGAGAGAGCAATATCCATTACTGATGTTGTGACAGGAAAGGTTTTCCTTTCAGATTACAAAAGGCTGGGTGCAGGGGAGATGGTACTCAAATAGGAAGGAAAAAAAAAAAAAAAGAAAAGTCATATTCTTTTATCTCAGGAGTTAAATCCCTTTGGTTTGAATAGTCCCACCAGTGAAATAAGAGAAAAAACTTGTCCGTTCATATCTAGGGAGAGCCAAGTAAAAGAAAACTAAAATAAATGTAAATCAAGGTACTTGGGCTTTGGAGGAAGAGATTGACTCAGGTGCCTATTGTGCTGGTCCTTACTGGTAAGGTCTCTAGCTTTTCTACGTTCTGAGCAAAATAATCTATAAATATTGCCTGTTTTCAGTGAATCCCAGAGACCAATCTGGAAAATCACAGGGGGAGAAGAGATATTTTTTCTTGTCCATGTTAAGATTTGCAGGGTGCCCCCTTGCCATCCTAAGGCCACGTGCCATTCTGCCACAAGGAGAGCAACCTTGCCAAGGAGGACGTTTGCTTTCTCAAAAGTGAATATTTTCAAGGAGAAATTCAGGTGAGAAAGGACCATTTAGTGCAGTTTGTTCAACTTCTACCTGCCGCCAGTGGTTTTCATTCTTTTTGATCCTGCCTTTGTGACTCTTTTTCAGTCCGTTATCCAGAAGGTTCTCTCATTTCCCATGGGGAATCCAACATGAATATGACCACGCTGGAAATTTAGTCTTCCTCCCTCCACCTTCTCCATTTGGCCTCATGTGTCTAAACTGAAGTGTTTGTCAAGGACCCCTTAATCTCTTGGTCCTCATGGTAGGGACAGAGACAAACTCCTGGGTCCAGAGTGTTCCTTGGGCTATATGTGCCCTCTCCTACCACCTTCAGAAGTGGACTAACACCATCTTAGTTGTGGGATTTTGCATTTGCAAATGTGTTTCTTCGGGGTTTTCATTTCAGCGGAGACCTGCAAGTTGGAGAAGCACAATGATCTTTATCAGGGGATGTAGTGATAGGATGAGAGGTAATGGTTTTAAAATGAAAGAGGGCAGATTTAGATTAGACACCAGAAAGAAATTCTTTGCTGTGAGGGTGGTGAGAGCCTGGCCCAGGTTGCCCAGAGAAGCTGTGGCTGCCCCATCCCTGGAGGGGTTCAAGGCCAGGCTGGATGGGACTTTGAGCAACCTGCTCTGGTGGGAGGTGTCCCTGCCCAGGGCAGGGGGTGGGACTGGGTGATCTTTAAAGTCCCTTCCAACTCTAACCATTCTACGATTCTACGATTCTATGATCTGCCAGGTTTGCACTGGGCTACAGATGCCAAATGCTGCTGTAGACCGTCCTGCTGGAGGCATTTGTGGGTATGATTTTATGAAGATCGCTGACATCTGCCATAGAGAGAGGAGCAGAACAAGTTGTTTGTTTGTAGAAATAAGTCCAATTAACTCCTACAGGTGGAACTTAATCCATTATTTGTGCAACAAACCATTATGGTCCGTAATCGCCTTGGACTGCCATTAGACACCTTTAAATACTTTCCTAGAAGGCAATTTTGTGAAATCTTCAGGTTAAAAAGAAAAAAAAAAAAAGATTATCCTGGAATGTGCAGAATGTAATAATCCAAGAAAGACACAGTGAAGTCCTGAGGACTCTGCCAAATCCCTGTTTGGGAAATAGAGGCATCAGTCCCCTCACATGCTGCAATTCGTAATTAAGCACATCTCACGGGCATGAAGCAAGAGTGGAAAGAAGACCATGCACCAACACAGGCTGGGCTTTCCCTGAAGCACAATGAATCTCCTGGGTGGAAAGCAAGGGAGCAGGGGCTGAATAGTGCAACTAAATGAATGAGCTCAGAGCAGGGATGTTAGAGAGACACTCTATGCATTTTCTTTCCAGTTACAGCAGTAGAAAACCCACTTTCTGAACTTGATGTTGATGCTTCCGTTGGCACAGTCCATGTAAGACTGTGTCTGTGGGCCTTTATTCACCATTAATCAAAGAATAAAGCTAATCTCTTCTCTAAAAGTCTCAATTCAGCAAGTTTTTACTCTCTGCAGAAGTATGCTGCGTGCTCTGTCCTACTGGCCCTTGCCAAAGCCCTGCTGACAGTCAACGAGTCAAACAAATGGGGTAGGAGGCAAGTGGGAACCATTTCTTGTACCCATGGAGTCATGGACAGGCACAGAGAAGGGTGACATCTCTGTCCCAGCCTCTCGAATGGGGTAGTTCTTTTTCCTTTTTGAACCATCAGAGTTTCGTAAGATTTTCGGGCAGCGAGATGGGAGGTACCGACAGATGCTGCCGCAGAGACAAACAGAGGCAGAAGTGGGAGACCTGAATAACAACGAGCGCTGTGCCATCAGCATTTCCACGCTGACACAGAAGAGCATTATCCATTGGGAAGAGTCTATTCACTCTTATCTGGTGGATCTTAAACCGGAAGATTGACAACTGAATAATAATAATAATGATGATGATAATAGAGGAGCACTGCTGGGCGTGCGGAGCCTTCATCTGGCAGCAGCAATGCCTCACGTGAAGCGTTTGCCATGTCTCCTGAGAGGACACCAACCCCAGCAGAGAGGCTGTGGGGAGGAAACCCCCAATTCCAGGGGGCAGAGCTATTTCACCCCCTCAGCTCAGCCTTATGCTCCCCATTGCCCTGGTGGTTAGTAACAGGCCTGGCTCCCACAGGATCTGGTACTTCATCATGGCTCTGTGACATCTGTGATACCTTCAATATTTTTTCATCACTGTGATCATTCGTCTTTTTGGTTGAGGAAGAAAAGAGAAAAGGGGTTAGTTGATCACATAGTTTGTTAATTTGTCAAATCTGCTAATCTAGATGAACAAAAGCTTCATTAATGTCCTCTGAGGACTATAAAAGTTCAGCAAAGTATCAGCTGAAAGTATTCCATGCAGGAATTTGGCAGCTCCACTCTGCAGCACTCATGTACCGTACGGTCAGTAAATCTGCTAGGTCCTCAGCAGCTCTGCTCCTCCAGATGATTTCTTTTAATTGCATATGCCACCAATAAAAAAGGTCCTGAAATGTAGTTCTCACCTGCTTCTGTTCTGGTAATCTCTACCTACTATACAAATCGGTCTTAATGGAGCATGTGAGCCCCAGAGATCTATAATTATAGTATTAAGTTTCATGTGCTCACGGGTAGTAGCGCAGACCGTATTTTACAGACCACGGACAGAGTCAAATCCAAATCTACAACAGATTGACACCGAATAATGAAAATCCTTCTGAGGATGCTCTTGTTAATAACTAAACCCCACCCATTGTTTGAGCCTCGCCCCGGCAGGGACCACAATAAGTAGGGCACCACATCAAAATCATAGAAAACACTTATCTAAAACTTGACCAAAATTTTGGATTTGCAGCTATTTGCTCACTTTTTTTTTTGAGCACAGAGACTCTCTAGATCTCTAGATCTTCAGATCACTTAGGAAAAGCTGGAAGAGAGTAGCTCCCATGCTGTGAGGCTGCTGGGAACCCTGTCACGGGAGCACACGAGCATCTTGTAGTTGCTAGAGGACTGTTTCCCCACGGTAAATCTCAGCAGAGAGAAAGTGGGATAATCTCAGTTGTGTTTTGAGGAAGTCTGTGCTGGAAGCACGATTCCCAGCTAGCAGGGATGCCCTATCTATGGGGCCATCTCTGACTTTCTGTCCTAACTAAGGGGGAATTAAGGACTTGAAGAACCTCCCAGCAGAGGGTCCCTAATGCTTGCATGCCCTGGAGGTGGCTGGATCCAGCAAGGATAAAGGATTACCAACACCCATCAGCACACATATGAAAAAATGCATATACATCTATGTAATGTGGTGCCAATATTCAAAATAAAGCTATTTCAGTTATTTCTGAAGTCACTAGGGGTCTTGCCACTGGTTTCAGTGGGACTGAGATTGGTGTCTCTTTATAGATATTTTTAACCATGTAACTATCTGGTATTTCCAAAGAATTTGCCAATGATTTCCCAGTTTAATTCACCTATTTTTTTTCCTCTGTACCACTGCAAGGAGATGATTTTAGTGCAATTATAAAAAGCTGCCTGTTTGCAATGGGGGAAGCCTGTTCCAGCTCCCTGTCAATTCACCAAACGATTCTTTTGATGAAAATAAATACAAACCCCGTTGTTGTAAACGGGGGTGCAGGTTGGTTCTGCAGCCTCTGAATATAGGCATTCCATCTGTCCCGGCGGCAGATTTGTTCAACTATGTCTGGACCTATCACCGCTCGAGGGAAAAAACTGTTCCCTGACTCATGTTAATGTATGAATCTAATTGTATCCTCACACAGTTTGCAGCTTTCCTTGCCCCCATTAGGAACATTAACATCATACGCTGGGTCCCGGTAGATGTATGGTCTTTATATACTGCATAATGTCCACAGATCTCTGCTCGCAGCTAAGAAAACACAAAAGAATAGAGGATATTTTGAAGTTTCGTGGAGGTTTCTTTTTTTTTTTTTTTGCCTTTTTTTTTTTTTTTTTTTTTTGCTTTGAGATTGAAGTCCAGTGTCTTGGGACCCAGTGACTTTAGATGACCTTCCGTCTCCATGGACTGTACTAAATTTCAGCCCCTGGAGGCTACTCCATACAAAACCTCCTGGCTTTCAAGGGCAGGTGCAAGCAAAGCTTCACTGCGTCACAGATCAAGACCTGTTACTGCCAGAATTAGATTTCACAAATCTCTTTTATTTAACAGGACATCATTAAGGAACTGGCCTATACTGGTAGATGGTGCCTTTAATTAATAGAAGAATTATGCTGCTATTAGGATTTCCAAGCAATAACATTTCCTTTTCAGCATTTATACATGCTGAGAAGCAGGGGTGGATATGTGTGTGTATAGACAACCATATAAAACCTATGTTAAAGAAATATAAAGATTGCAGACTCAGGCACTCAAAAAGGAAGAAACACTGACACTGTCTGTGCAATCTTAATTTGGCTCTTCTCCTCCAAATTTTTGTGGCAATTATATGACCCCATGTTATAACTTTGATCCTATCTCCACTTTCTTCATTTTACAGGAACGTTGAACTTTCAGGCACAGATTTTACCTGTGTGATGAGCAGCTTCTCAGTGTTTTGCCCAATGCTGTCAGTGTTTGCCCTCTGCCTGTCCCCCTACACGGTATATGATTGTGTCCTGAAGACTCAATTCCTTCTTGGGCTTCTTCCTGAGCATCTGAGCTCTCTGAAAGCTCTGCTTAATGAAATCATTAAATTCACTGATGATGCGAGGGGATGGTGGTACCCCAGTTTTACAGATGGGAAACTGAGGCATGGCAAAATGAAAGGGAATTCATTCCATTATCCCTGGGCTGTCCCATCTGAGATATGCAGGAGCTGACTTATTTTAGCACATATAACCCTGTGTATCCAAGCATCCACCTCCTTTCCCCACAAGTACCCCGTTAAGTGCCCACACCGCTCTGATTCTCCAGTGTTTTGGAGATGGTTGGAGAGATATGGCGTATCTGCCTCGTTCCTCCCAGAAAACAGGGCAAAGAGGATAAAAGTGATGCTTTTAAGGGTGTCTGTGGGTCCAGTGCAATATGGGAGAGTCGAGCAACTCTGAAGAGGAAGGGCATGGACACGTGAGGAGTAAAAGGCAGGATTTTGGGGGTCAGATTGCTGCCCCATCACACACAAATGCAGGAGAGAGGAAAGGTTGGGATTTCCCAACAGTGGAGTTAGGGTCTCTAATCCCTTCTCTGTCAGAGTCGGTGGCCAGCCACTGTTGGCAGGTAGCCGCACGTGTCCGTGGCCAGCGTGGTGTGAGGAACGACGGCTGGGCCCGTGCTGAGTGTCACTTTTGGGGCAAACGCTTCCCTTCCGCCCCAGGTCCCTTCTGAGGAGAGAAAACCCCCAAGCTTAAGAAACAAAACTCGCAGAGAAATTCAGTAAAAAACGTTAAAAATTTTATTTACAGGGTAAAGCACAATTTCTTTAAAAAAAAGAAAAAAATAAAACCCAAACAACAAAACAACCAAAACCCCACTTTGATAAGAGGCATAATAATAGAATAAAGCTCTTTATGTACAAAAATACAATTTTCATATGAATGAACATCTTGAATAAATTAAAGCACTATCTGAATACCCCGTGTCTGCTCCTGCTCTAAAGCAAGGCCGCCGCGCTGGGGGTCAGCATCTATAATGCATGAGCCTCTCCGCTTGGCCGTCGGGTGCAGGGTCCCATCGGGGCCGGTGCTGGGTCGTGTCACCCCCCCACCCCACCCCCCTTACTCCCCCAACCTCCCCGGGCCGGGATGGGGCTGAGCCACCCCCGGGACTGGAAGGGGGGGGGGCAGGAGGGATGCGTTGAGCCCCGCGCTGCGCCCCGGGGCCGCATCGGCCCCCTTAAGCCTTTTCATGGCATTGTCAGGGCGTTCAAACCAAATTTTCATGCTCGTTTTTCTTCGCCGGAGAGCTACAAATTGTAAAATTGACTTTTCACCTCGTCTGCGGCAGCAAATCTGTCGCTTTTCTTCCCGCTTTTCGGTGGCGGAGGAAGGGGAGGCGAGGCGGGGGTTGGGGGGTTCGGGAGCCTGGGGGTGGGTAGGGGGGGCCGGGTGGGGGGTGTGAGATGGAAAGTGCAACGGGAGGAGACAACACGCACCCCCCCTCTCCTCCCCGCTCCATCCCTCCCCCGGCCCTCGGGCGGGGAGAAGCCGGGAGCGCCCCGCGGAACTCTGCGCGCTAGCGGCAGGGAGCGCCCGGGGGGGCGGCGGCGGCGGCGGCGGCGGGGGGGGGCAACCCGCGGAAGCTGCGCAGGCTGTCGGCGGGCGCGTAAAGGCAGTCCTCGGAGGTTGCGGGGCTGCTGGGGCCGGAGGCGGAGGCGCAGAGCGAAGGGGCGGACGGGGAGGCGCTGGACAACCAAGAACCGGCGTCGCTGCCGGGGCTCGGGGGGGGGACGACGGCGGTGGCGGCGGCCCCTCGGAAGGCGGGGGGAGGCGGGAGGCACTGCTCGGCCAGGCGGAGGGTCTCGGAGAGGGCCCAGATGTAGTTGTAAGCGAAGCGCAGGGTCTCGATCTTGGTGAGCTTGGTGTCGTCGGGGAAGGTGGGCAGGACGCTGCGGAGCTCGTCCAGGGCGGCGTTGAGGTGGTGCATGCGGTTCCGCTCCCGGTCGTTGGCCTTCACCCGCCGGCTGCGTTTCAGCGTGTGGAGCAAAGCTTCGGTACGCGCCCGCGCACGGCCCCGCCGCCTCCTCCGCTCCCGCGGAGGTTCCGCACCGCCGGCGCTGCTGCCCGCCTCCGCCGGCATCCTGCGGGGGGAGAGAAGACGGAGAAGCCTGTCACTGCAGGGAAAGGGCGATGGAGGGGGGCGGGGGGGGGTGGTGAAAAAAAGCGAA
>JAOQGH010000051.1:43112788-43126078 GCA_025769975.1 Gallinago jamesoni
CCCCCCCCCCCCCCCCCCCCCCCCCCCCCCCCCCCCCCCCCCCCCCCCCCCCCCCCCCCCCCCCCAAGTGCTTGGGCGAGCAGGTGCCGGCGCCCCGCGTACTCACATGGAAAGACAATCCCAGGGATGCAGTAAAGCAATAAAAATATAGAGGAGGCAAAAAAAAAAAATTAAAAAATAAATAATAAAAAAAGAGAAGCCCAACGCCCCGCTGCAGGGGGAGGCAGGCGCTGGGAAAAAAAAAAAAAAAAAAAAAAAAAAGAGAAAAAAAAAAAGGGGGGAGAGGCGGGGCGGGGGGGACACGCGACCGCTCTTGTCTTTGAAGTGCTGCGGGCTGCGATCCGCTCGTGTGAGCGGCGGCTTTGGCACACGACGGCGCGGCCGCCCCGTACTTATAGCGGCGGGGGGACAATGGCCCCGTGGCCGCCCCGCGGGGCCGCGCCGAGGCGGCAGGTCGGCCCCGTGCGCCGCGCCCTCCGGAGCGTGCCCGCAATTACCGCGGGCAGCCGCGCATCTGCCGCGCCCCCGCAGGGGGGGGGGGGTGGGGGTGGGGATTGAAAGAGGAGGAGGGGGGGCATCCCTCCACTTTGGGTTCTCCCCCCCCCCATCCCAGTGCCCGGAGAGGGGTCACCCCTCCGATGCGTTTGGAGGGGTCGCCGTTTTGAGTTTAAATCGCTGGGATTTGGGGAAAAAAAAATGGGTTCGGCTTTTTTTTTTTTTTTTTTTTTTTTTTCCCCCAGAGGATGAGCCGCGCTGTTTTTCCCCCAACCGGAGCGTCTCTTCGGGTTTTCTCCGCACCTTGCGGTTTTTCCTAAGCGTCCCCGTCAAAGTGAAAATACCCCGAAGTGATAAAAGTTTTAACTCAAAACAGTTTTTTTCTTCCCCCTCCTGCATTTCAGAAGTGAATATCTACACCCACTTGGGCTTTTTGTGGGCTTCGCCTTGAAAAAAGGGTTTTGCAGGTGCTCAGAAAGTTAAAAATGCCAAGTGACGTTTATCTTACAAACTCTGGTGGTTGTGAAAGTGTCTGTACAATTCTTCTTTGTCTCGGGATGAAAACCAAGAACTGTGCAGTTTTTATTGTCAAGTTCTTGCTGCTGCTTCTAATCCCCGTTGAGTGCCCAGGTATCACTATGTAAGGCTTTGGGAAGCCACAGGTTTTTAAGTGGCTAAAAAGTTCCCTGATCCTGACATCTGGCTTTTTTGCACCCCTGCCTCTCGCTGCCCCGAGGAAGCCCCATTGTCAGCCCTCAGGTACTTGCCTCTCTGGAAGGTTTTTGGTTTCACCGTCCATCAATGGCCATTTTTAGGCTCCTGTGCCCAAACTGGGATTTAATCACACGCTTTCCCCTCGTGTTAGATGTAGGATCGTTCCCCATCCTGTGATTTCCTCCCGTGCCTTTGATAAACAGCGAAAATTGACAGCGTGTTATTGTCTTTATCTCTGCGTTTTGAGTTCTTAGCAGCCATTCTTTATTTGAACCTGAGAGGGGGGGGTTTGCTATCGGAGGTGTTCCTTCTGCTTCACCCCCCCACCCCCCCCAACTTTGAGATGATCCACGACACCAGCAAACAGCCACAACCAACCTTCTTTGTGCCCAAAAGCTCCCGCGCAGAAGTGAGCAATCCAAAAAGCCCTGGCTGATGAATATTAACGAGTCTAACAACCTAGAAATACTTTTCCAGTGGCCGAGCTGGCAGAATCAGATCCCTTTTCTGCTTTTTTTAACATCTTTATGTGGCGTCAGACCTTCGATGGTGCGATATAACCCCGTAAGGCCGGGCGAGGGGGGGACAGGCTCTTCGACCAGGGGGGACCTGGAGCTCTCTCAATCACCGTCCCCGCAATCAGGCTGATGTTTTTAGGGCCCGTGCATACCTAAATGACTTTCTGCCCTAAGTGGTTCCACTTCACTGAGTTACTCGTGTCCTTAAGTGACGGCACCGGTCGAGGCCTCGGTCGGCGGGCAGAGGTGGGCGGCGGAGTTTCCAGCAGAAACCAGGAGAAAGCCAGAAAGGGCCGAAATTTAAAGGTTCTGGAAGCATATGGCAAAAAAAATGCTCAACTTTTGTTAATGTACACTTTGTATATAGCGATATAAACTGCGGCGTTGTCCGCAACGCTTTGATTGCCTTTTGTTTAGGTGTCTTTGAGCAGTCAATAGTTTATTCATTAAAATGTTTATGATTCCCTAGAGTTTCAGGGACTTTGGCACAACCGATCGCTTGTCTGAAAGTTTTGCAGTGAAAGCGCATTATTCATTAGTCCTTATCCATCATTTGCAGTTTGTCATTTGTTATTCTCTTGTTTTAAAAGTTTGTGCTCCAATCAAGGAGGGGAGAGAGCACCATGTGTCCCTGTGATCAGTCACAGCCATGAATAGCCAGAGCTGAAGTGAATGTTTCACAAACAACCCATAGGCTGAAATTTGTTTGCATAATCTATTCACTGCGTACTTATGAATAACGAATGCATTCACAGAACCAGAATTGTTTCAGGAAGCCTTCGCAAACAGAAAGAAGTGCTAAATATCTTGGATAATTTATTCCCGATGAATAATTCAACCAGTTCTATCACAGGCAGTCTACTAATTTTGCAGATAAATTATTCAGCCAACACAGATAAAGGCTCCTACACCTTATGGGCCTGCTCCTACGGCACTCAGCTGCTAAAGTTTTGTGAAGTTTTCTGGGATCGGGCAAGAAAAAAAAATCCCCAAATGAAACAGGACCTTTGGTTTCAAGGAACACAGCGTGTTTCCAGCGTCTCACTGATGGCCTTAGTCTGATTTTTAGTCTTTGGTATTGGCTGCTTTGCCTTGATTTAAGTGCAGCTAAGCTCAGATGGACTCGTGGATGTTACTAGTTTCATATTTTGAGCCCTAAGGAAGCTTGCCATGGATACCATTGGCTTTGAGACACCTTACAGTACTTAAAAAAAAAAAAGAAAAAAGAGAGAAAAATATTCCAATGGCATTTTTGGCTATGGAAACCACAAAAGCACAACTGGATTGGCTCATCCTTCGCTGCACGGGATGGCAAACTGCTCATCCGAAATGAGAGCAAACCGTTGTGGGCCCGTTTCCATGGGGCACACTTACCACTTGATGGACCAGGGGCCTCGAGCACGAAGCTCACTCCTCCTCCCTCGCGTTGAGATGTTGGGTGTTGGGTCTCACTCGTGGCTGGACTCCAGAAAACATAGAAATTAATAAATAAAGGTGGCTGGGGAGAAGATGCCAGCAGTGCTCACAGCAGAGGCTGTCGGTGCTCGGCGCTGCTCTCTGAATGCATCCTTTCCAGCAGGGAAAAAGCTGGTCCATGAGAAGGTACCATTCCCTGGTAAGTGTTTCTTGTACCTTATGAAGGTAAAACAAATCAGCCTCACAATTCAAAAATAGCCAGGATTGCAATCATTAGAGCTCTGTTAGCATCACCCAAGCACAGAAAGGAGCACTTCACAATAAAACTGCTCCTGCAAGTAGAAGATGCCTCAGAGAAGATAGAGGTACTTCTTTTTTTTTTTTATTTATAAGGATTAAAATGCACATGGATACAACTTGCCAAACTGTCTTGTGTTCCATTCATACGTGAGGGCTTAAATTACTGCTGGGATGAGTGTGAAAATGTGTCAGCCAGGAAAATACTACTTTTTTTTTGCTCCCTCGTTGTCTGAAAGCAGGGCGAGAAGGCCGAGCTGTCTGCAGAAGGTGCTTTGAATGGAATTTGGAGAGGGTGACATGGTTGGTGGCAAAGGTGTCACCCTGGGGGCAGGAAGCTGGACCCGGTGCCTTGCAGGAGTAAAGGCAGGATCACCGGGGATGCCTGGGTTGATGCAGCAGGAATGTTAAAAAGAGATAAAAAACCAGAAGGTGGCTTGATGGGGCAGCTTGTGTCCCTCTCTCTGCTTGCGTGGGCACGGGCGCAGAGCGTGGTGGCTCGTCCTGCAGCCCAGGCTGGGGACAGAAGCCAGGGCTGCCAGCGTAGGGGTGGCCATACGGTGCGGTGCCCCCGGGACCCATCGCCCGGCTGGGGTCAGCTTACGGCTCCTGGCCCGAGGCTACCGGTGGGTTCAGGGGTTCACGCCATGGCTGCTGGCTGATGGACAGCCCTGCAAGTCCAATATTTGAAAGGGATCTCGGCCCCCAGGGAGGCAGCGTTAACCCCTTCCGGAGCAGGAGCCGGTTCTGCTGCGGGGACGTCGCCTGGGGAGCAGCTCAAGGGCTTTGTCTAGAGAGGATTTGGCTTCATCTACCTGCCTGTGGCCAGTGTGGGGCCTCGGGCCACGTGCTGGGGGCAACCAGCAGGAGGGGAGCACGGGAGGGTCCCTGAGAGCTGGGGGGTTCCTCTCCTTGAAGAGCTGGGTCTGCTCTTAAATCCCCCCCAAGCGCCCAGGAGCCACAACCGGGGCTCACCCCCTCCTGGCGCTCTGCAGAAATAGTGGGAATGGTTTATTTTCAGGTTTTAAACGAGTGATGTAACTTTTTCCTTCTTTTTGGAAGAGGGAGAGGGAGGGGGCGAGTAGGTAAACGATTGTTCCCTGCAAGCACAAATGTATTTTGTTTGTTGTAATTAAAATGTTTTAATGAGACAACCATAAAATCAACCATTAATTATTTTTTTTCAAACACTTCTGCTTCCTTTTGAGCTAGGTCTATTTAGAAATAGTTTAGAGAGTAGCCTGCAGTTTTATTCTTTCTTCGGTATTATACACAGGAGTGGAGAAGTCATTTATAAATAATTACACAATGTTTTGGGTCTTTGGGTTTGTATAATATATCAAAGCGATTAGTACACGCATTGTTCCATTGTAAATGGTTTTTTTCCCTTCCTTTCAGTTTCACTTGCCTTGTCTTCTATCTAAACCTTTTTCGTGAAATCCTTTGTCTTCCTCATTCTTTTAGCTTGTTACAGTGCAGGGACATTCTTCTTATTCAAACACTCACAGCATGAGCAAAGAAAGCTACTTCTGTCGCATCTTAAGTTTTACCATAACTTTCTGGCATTTTCTTTTCTTCCAATTTTCCCAGACTACTGATAGGGTAATGAAGAATTATAACATACATCAATTATTGGTGCTCACGGTGTATTATGCTCCTGAATTCAAGGGGAGATAAAGAGAGGGGGGAGGAAGGAAAAAAAAAAAAGCAAAAAAAAAAGCACCACTTTCAGTGGTTTTGAGGCACATGAGAGAGGACTCGGCGCAGATTATTTATAACATCTTTCTGAACATCAATTATGTTTGACTCCTACAACCACTTCCTTGTCCCACTGGTTTTATGGCCAGGAGGAGTCATTTTTGTGTGTGGTAGCCGCGGCATTTAACTTGTTTCTTTTATGAGGAGCCCAAACAATGCATCTTCGGGCCAAACAATCTATCTCCCCGAATAATAGCCCAAATGTCAGTCAAGGGCTCGGGGCTGGGAAATATATGATCATGGTAAAGGGCCACGGGAAGAAAGCCTGGAGATGGAGGGGATTGTGCCGGTTCCTCGTGCGGGTCCCCAGCACAGCAATGCCATCTCCCCAGTTTCGGCACTGGGTACCCCCCGGGGAGGAGGTGCCCGGGGATGGGACCGGCTGCCTGAGGTTTCAACAACCCTAATCCGAGTTATCCAAGGAAAAGGGCCAAACCCTCCCGGTTGTGGTCACGCTGCCGGGATACGCTCCCTGTCCAGCCCTTCCCCAGCCCCCCAGCTCCCGCATTAACTGGGAAAAATGAGATTAGGATGTCACCTCCTAGAAACGAGCTCTTTTTTTTTTTTTTTCCCCACCTTATTGTGCGAGAGGTTTTTCTTCTCTTTCTTTCCCTCCCCTCCACCTTCTCCCGCCCACAATTCCCCTTCTTTTGTTGATTCGTATTTTGTTAATTGAAGCTAGAACACTTATCCTAAGAGAAAGGGACAAAATTCATTGACTGCCGTGGGGATGAAATCCCCCCAACAACGTGCAAAGCAGGAAGCTTAACTACACGCTGAGATGCTCAGGTTTTCTTTTATACCTTCCATATAAATAATTCTGCTTAGCAGTGCCTTTTATTTTTATTTCCTTTTAACTCCGGTAAGGATAACCTGAAAGAATTGAAGCTCCGTAGTGGTGGGACGAAATTGAGCCTGAGCCTTTTTTTTGGCGGGGGTGGGGGGGTTCTTGGGGTTTGTCCCCCCCCGGCCCTGGCTCCGGGGATGGAGTCTTGCAGCCGGAGGAGGATGCTCCGGGACCACCGGCAGCCCGCGGGTCCCCACCGCCCCGCCACGGGGGCTCGGGGGATTTGCTGCCATTTGCATAGCAGGTGTTGGGTCCTGGGCCATTCTTCCTTAAGGGAGTTTTAATACGGGATAAATTACCGGGAATTAGGAGGAGGCAGGCGACAAGAAAAGCGCTCGTGGAGTCTTCCCGGCCGCGGCAGGGAAAAATGGAGAGAAAAGGAGAAAAACCCAAACTCGGCAGCTCCTGCCCCAGCCCGGGGTGTTTGGGGTGCGCAGGGGGTGGGGGGCAGCTTCTCCTGAAATTCGGGTTTGGACTCAGGAACGCGGTAATCCCAGGGACAGTAATACGATTACTGGCCTGAGGATCTTTGAGTCAGTAGGTCTGGGAGGGGAGTTTAAAATGTTAATCCCTGGTATAATCCCTTCCCTGGCATTGTACGTACAAGGCTTGCACCCGCAAAGAGAATTGCCTGTTTCCTTCCCCGGGCTTCAGGGCGGGAGGGCAAAGGCTGGGGAGCACCCCCCCCCACCTCTCCACACCCCCCCAGCCTGTGCACACAAACACGTGTGTAGACGTGTGTGCACACCCATGTGTACCCACCATGTGGGTGCACACACACGCGATCGCACGCATGCACGCGTGAACACACACGACTGCTGCCCTAAAGAGGAGAGGGACTTTTTACAAGGGGGTGAAGTGATGGGAGGAGGGGGGTAACGGCTTCAAACTGAAAGGTGATGAGATATTGGGAAGAAATTCTTTGGTGTGAGGGTGGTGAGAGCCTGGCCCAGGTTGCCCAGAGAAGCTGTGGCTGCCCCATCCCTGGAGGGGTTCAAGGGCAGGTTGGAGGGGGCTGGGAGCAACCTGGTGGGAGGTGTCCTTGCCCAGGGCAGGGGGTGGCACTGGATGGGCTTTAAGGTCCCTCCCAAACCAAATCATTCTGTGATTCTAAGACAGCATCCAGAGATACTAGGCAATACCTGTAGCTGTCACATTTGGAGTCATATATGGGTCTGTTTGTAGTGTTTTTGCAGCACCTGGCTCTGGCCATGGCTAAGGCCAAGAGAAATTATTAATAACAGTGATGATAGTGAATTCTGCCTGTACATGTCCAGGTGTATGTACACCTGCACACAGAATGGGAGAGGAAGGCTGGGTCACTGGTGTTCCTGGGGGGTCTTGATGAAAATTTCCTATCACAGCTCAGGCACTGCTTTGCCCTGTCAGTTAGGGCACACATGCACTGAAGGAAAATGAGATGCTTCACATGTTTTTTAAGCAGAGAGTAATTTTGAAGCTCATCCCCCTGCAGGCTTTCGTTGCAGGTAGGAAAGTTTTGCCTGTAATTTTTGTTTTGGCCGTCTGTAAAAGGGGCATCAGTGTGAAACTGCCCAGGCGTTTTTCACATCAAGGGAGGCTGGACTTGTTCTATATAAATAGAGGCCATCTATAAAGAAAGATTATATCAATGAGGAAGAAGCTGACATTGCCTCAATTAAAAAAGAAAAACAACAAACCCAGCAAAACCAGGTGAATTCACCCCAAAAGAGATGCAAGAGCTGGGCAGGGACTTGCCAACTCTTGGGGGAGCCCCAGTGCCTGGGAAGAGCAAGGCAGGTGGAAAAGGCAAGGAGAGAGCCCAGGCCACTGGCCCCTGCACCCTGACCCCCCCCCCCGGTTCACCCTTTGGGGTGTACTTCCCACTGCCCAGGACATGAGAGGGCCGAGGGTGACACCCCAAGGCACAGCACTGTAAACTCTGCCCTGCCGAGGGTTCCTGTCTCCAGAAAAGCTCCCTGAATGGGGTTTATTCAGCAAAAACTGCTCTAGTGACATAAAACCTCTGCGCTTTCCTCTGGTCTTATGCTGTCATTTTATTGCTTTCACTTCATTAGTAAAAAGAAATAATAATATATATATTTAATCATCTCAGTAAAACTGTTATGCGACCTGGAGTAAATTGTAAAGATTTCTGAGTGAGAAAAAGTGATACAAAGAGTTTTTCCTTTTTAATTCTTTTTTTTATTTCCTTTTTCCAGCCACTGAGGGTCGGTGGGTGGGGGCTGTTTGAGCTGGGGTGGGCGCTGAGTTTCACAGTGCTGGTGACAAGAGACCTGGGTCAAAATGGATTTTGCCATTCAGAGGCCAAACAGTAAAACTGGGCAGGGCAGAAGGAGAAAGAGCTTTAGTTTGTCTTCAACAGAATATGAATTTTAGAAAATGTCAAAATGAAACATCTGGGGGCTGGAGGATTAAGATGCTTCAGTGAAGACACACTGAGGGGTACCCTGACTCTTTTGAAAAGTAACCCTCTTTTTTTTTTTTGGCCCCTGCACCAACTCAGCTTTTCGAAGTGTGTCCTACTGTTTTGCAAACAAATTTCATTAAACTTAGTTGAAAGGTAAATATCTTTTAGATCTACTTTCTGGGATGTAAAGGAGTACTGTGCACTGACTTAAATGGCTCCTGGCTATCCATTTCACTGGGCTGCTTTGCAGTTCATTGCCTTAGTGGCATATATACAATATATCTGTTAAATTTCCCATTCTTTGGGGACAAAACCACAGGTATGAACATCTTAAATTCTCGCCTGAATCACCCCCTGTTAGTCTAAGTGGCGGCAGTGACTCAGCCTTGCTCTCCATCACGCTGACAGCCAAGTACCATCTCTTTCAGGGTCTCTTTACGATAATGTCTCTGGATATAAAAAGAAAAATAAAAGCCTAGCATTAAACTACAAGCATGACAGCCCTTGGAAACTCCCAGGCAGCTTGTGGGTCCCAAGAGCTGGGCTTACTGGGACCAGTACCTAATGATGCAGCTGAACTGGGCAGAGAGAGAAGGAAAAGCTCTGCGGGAAGACCCTGCAGGTGCTGTGCTTTAGCCCTGGAGCCTGACCCCCAGTGAGGTGGCAAGAAGGGTTTTCAAGGTCAATTAGCCCTTGTAATTATTGAATATTTTTCTACTGGGATAGCTTGAAGTTTTAGGTTCCCTAATATGTATTTTAGAACAGCTTGAAGGTATAAAATGCTAAATAAATACAAAGTACTAGTTCTAGCAGTCAGGGCATTAGAAAGTGGAGCAATATGATTAAAGGAAAATAATTTTTGTCCTAGGTGAGGGTTTTTTTGGTGTTTGGGTTTTTTTTTGTTTTTTGTTTTTTTGATTTTGGTTTTTTTTGTGGGGGTTCTGGGCACTCCCACAGTAACCAGCTCCTCTGAAACTGGTGCTTGGCTAATGAGGGGAGACAGGTTTGGCTGATGTGTTTCTGCTGAGCCTCTGCTGCAGGGAAGCTGCTTTCTTTTCCAACTTAAGCATGTATTAAGTTGCAATAAATTCTGTGTTCCCAGATAAATAGTAAAATAAGGGCAATTTTTACTTACTAAGTGCATGCACTTTCAGACTATAGGCATTGCTTGTTTTTAACCTTCTTGGATAAAACTCAAAATATTGCTTTTTCTTTCACCTCAGGTTTAACGCTCTGCAGGTCTTCAGCCTGTTTCTAGTTACTTGGGTGGGAATTAGAGATAATTTCTCCTGGGTGGGTGCAGTTACTCCTCTCCAGAGCAGCTGTGGGAGGGAGGCAGGGTCCTGAGCCTCTTACCTCTGCGCAAACAGAGGAGGGATCCGATGAGGCTGCAAAATCACGGAGAAACATCATTCACAAAATCGCTTTTTTATTACTTCTCTTGTGAGCCTTATGTACCTACAGATGGCTCCTATCCCAAATAATCCTTTTTCCTTTTCTTTCTTTTTTTTTTTTTTTCTCCCCAGAAACAGATAGGGTATGACTTTGTGGGTTTTTTAATAGTTTTCAGTGTTTGGTGGTATTTATCTTCATTAACCTGTGAATGACCTCAGGGCCACACATCCCATGCCAGGTGCTGGGAATTTACTCTTAATTTGTGAACTCCACCCACAGCCTTGGCCGGAAAAAGAGAAAAAAAAAAACCCCACCAACTTTCCTGACTTGTAAGTGATGAAAATAGCCACAAGGTGTCAACCTTTACCAAGCTGTAGGTTGGAGCTGGTTTTGCTCGTCTGCCAGGAGTTGGGATGGACAACCCTGCGTGGAGGCTCTGCTGGAAAACCCTGCTACCTGCTTCAAGTAAGTAGAGAAAAAAAAAAAATAATCCCCCGAGGCTTTTCATAATACGGAAAATCGGTTGTTTTGCTTTGTTTTATGGTTATTCTTTCTTTGTATTTGCTTTCCTTTTATTACTTTTCTGCTGCAAGCTTTAGCCAAGTTGAATGGTTTTGTCACGGTGTAGAAAAGGGAATGGGACTTGCTCCAAAGAGTGTGTTGTCTGAAAAAGATAAGGTCAAAGCTAGGTGAAGAGAAGTATTATCAGTCTCGTGTTATATTTGTGTGTGCACATAAATATGTGTGTGTGTGTGTATCTGTGAGTAGTGAGTCATTGCAGGGAGTTACTGTGAGTTTTGGGATCCCAGTGCAGTCAGTCCCTGGAGCTGTGCCCCCAGCGCCGCTCTCCTGCGGGTTCCAGCACGCTGTAATTATCCTTAAAACTGAACGACTGGCATTCCATCAACTATTTGGATTATCATGACACAGCCGGCAGAGAGCTGAAACTCGAGGAAAACAGGAAGGAGATGGTTTTCAGTGGGGAAAAAAAACCCACACACAATGTCTTTCAATTTGTGTTTCAACTCTAGGCTTCAGAGCTTGCTGCTGTCTAGCTTGTGTCACCAACTTTTACAATGAAAACAATCAGACCCCCAAGCAATGGCCCTTCTTGGGCACACGTGGCCATGCCTACGTGCTGATGCCAGTAGGACCAGTGAGGGGTTTGGGGCTGGGATCCCGACGTGCTTGCTCTATGGTTTAAGCCAGGAACCTAAAGTCAGGGAAGGTTCCTCTGATCAGTAATGCTGCTGGCTTTGTGTTTTCTCTTCTACGTACTGTGCTGGCTTTGTCCTCCTCCATCCTGTCTGTTTTTCTCCTGATCTTAGAATGATGTTTCCCAGGTGTGATAAACCCAAGTAGTCGTCTTTTTCCTCTTAAAGTTCTATTTATTTACCCTTTCTAGACCTTTTAGCATTTCCAGACACCACTATCTGGTTTGTTGCTCTGTCCAGTTGAAGTGTTGGGATTTTTTTACCCCCTGGACCACACCAAACCTCCCGTGAGGAAACACCTTTCCCCGCAGGTGCTCCCTTTGGGGATGCAGCACATGGTGGTCCCACTCTCAGCTGAGGGTGTGCTGTGCTTCCCCAGTGGGATTGCTCTCTGTAAAAAGACCGTCCTGAGTGCCTTCAGATTCACAAGCTATCCCAAGGATTTCCTGCTCTTTTATCCCATAGCATCCCAGAGCCTGGGATGAGCCTAAGGGCTGCAGTAGCTCGTGGGCTGGTGGCATCACTCAGAGCCAGGTGTGATGACTTGACACTAATTATTGTAATGAGGAACTGGGTTTCCTTGGCACAACTTTTCTAGCTGTTGCACAAAAAATGGAAAGGGAACACCCTGCCAGTCACTTAACAGTTTGAATCTGAGCGGTAGCACTTGGCAAACTGGTTCTTGCTGGGGAGGAGTGGCGCTTGACTGGGAATTTCTGGTCTGAGGAGGGAGCTGAGGAGCTCTAGGGTGGTTTGTTTTTCCTAATATGTTTGCAGAATAAGTCTCCTAGACTTAGAGAGGAAGCTGAAGGAAACCTCAAGGACCAAATGTAAATGGTGCAATTATGAAGGTAATAGAAATGGAGAAGTATTTTTATGCAACACAATGGAATGGGCAGTAATGAGGCAAAAATGCTGAGGGATAAAGACAAAAGACATTTCTTCCGGGATTAGAAGTGAGCTCAAAATTGCCAAAGCCTACTGGAAGAGGGAGGGGAAAAAAAAAGCCTGTTGTAGCATTTCTTTTCCTTTAATAAGCTTCTTTTTCTGCAAGTCCTGAGTGTTCAGATGTAGCACACTTAGTGCCTAGTAACCCAACAAAGCTTTGATTGGTGGCTCTGCAGAAGGATTTTCTTTTCCTTGCAGGTTTCTAACCATGAAAAGACACACAGATCAGTTGCTTCAGAATCCTTAATTAAACACAACAAAGAAGGGCAATTAGAGCTGTGTTTTGCTTCTGTCATCCAGCAAAGCTTGCAAACCTCAAAACCCTTTTCTTGCGCTGAGATTTATGATGGGAATAAATCATAATTATTCCTGTAATTATCAGCCTTAAGTGAACACCAGCAGGATTGTGGGGTTTTTTTTCGTCTTTTTCTTGGGGGAGGTTCTGAAACCCATCCAAGAGGAATTCACTAACCCCTTTTGTTGTGCAGGATGACAAACAAAAACACAGGCGTGGTGATTTTCCCAGGCCTTGGCCGCCTGCCTCCCTGTCACTTCATGTCATGTCATTCCTCCCTCCCAGGTCCTCCCAGCAGAGTAGCTCCTGCTGGGCTGGATGCCCTCCATGCGTGTCGTCAGAGCGGTCTCTGCCCAAAGAGCTGATAATACACATAGGCAAAAGAGAAGAGGAAAAAAAATCTGAGAGGATTTGAGGGCTTCAGAGATGGGCAGAAGGACCAGAAATACATCCTGTTGCTCAATATTCAGAAAATGTAAATGCTCACGTGTGTTGGATCTGTACAAAATGTTTCCTCCAGGGGTCTTGGCTTTGTTCTGGTGGTTGAGTGAAGTTGTGCTCATACCTAGCAAGAGGGAGCAAGTTTTCTCTTCAGGCATTGAAGATGATAGCGTGCATGTATGTTTATTCCCCCCCAAAAGTCGGATGGCTGGGTGTGAGGACAGAACCTGAACAAAACACCTGGGGAACGGCGTCCGATCGTGGTCCTGCAGGTGCTGGGCTCCCTGGAGAGCTGGTGGCAGGGGGGAGAACCGCTGGGCAAGAAAGCCACGTGGCTTGGTGTGTTGGGCAGGAACTCTTGGTGTTTATGAAGGGTTTTGGGAAGGAATCTTCCCAGGGTTGTGCTGCAATCCGGTGTGTTGGGCAGGAACTCTTGGTGTTTATGAAGGGTTTGGGGAAGGAATCTTCCCAGGGTTGTGCTGCAATCCAGTGTGATGGACATGGCTGCTGTAGACACGGTGGCATCCAGGTGTACTCTTTAC
>JAOQGH010000051.1:43126178-43171554 GCA_025769975.1 Gallinago jamesoni
TTCCCAGGGTTGTGCTGCAATCCAGTGTGATGGACATGGCTGCTGTAGACACGGTGGCATCCAGGTGTACTCTTTACCCTTCGTGTGCATGTTCCACACTGATGGGATAATGTGACTGTGTAAACCTCGGAGCGGATTTCCCAAAATACAGCTCCTTTTTCTTTGCTTTGGGGCTTTTCTTATACCCAAGAAGGAAATGCAACAGTTGAAGCTCCTCTTGTGGAGCTGGGGAAGGGCATTCCCAGCATCCCAACGAGCGGGTTCCAAGCTGGTTTGTAACACAGAAAGCCAAAGGGCCACAGAGGTGTCCTCAGGCTGTCTGAGAAGGCTTTTTGTTGCCACTAGATGTCCTTTCAGCCCTGCTTTCCCCACCGCTCCTCCAGAGCAACCATCTGGGCTGGGATCTGCTGGCTGCGGCCCAGGAGCCACCGAAGTGCTGCAGGGCTGATGAGAGGAAGGAACAGGGCTGAACCTCGGGCTACTGAGGTCTCCAAAACATCCCTTTGATCTCACACAGCCTTGTCTTGTGTAGTGCTGGCAAATAGAAATGAGGATGCTTTGGAAAGCACCCAAATCCCAACTTCTGAATCTGTGCTGAGTATTTAATACCTCCAGTATGAGCCGGAGACTTACTGCATCCCTGCCTGGGCAGGACCACTCGTTATAGAGGTGATAGCCCCAAGAGGCAACCTTAGGGGGTAAAAAAGATGATGAGTATCTCGATTTCACATGAGATACGATGAGCAAAGTGGTCCAGTTCTGTGCAGGATTTTAGTGCTCTCTATGTGAATTTGCAGAGGTGGTCTGTAGAGATGGAGGGTCTATCTTTCCAGAGGTATGTGGTGTCGGAGAGCACAGCTAACACTGCTGGGGGATTTTCCAAGTTGCCTAGACATCCACAATTAAGATTTCTGTAAGGTGTGTATCGGTACCTACAAGCACCAAAAATCACTGTAAGCATCTGGAGCTCTGTGCTTTGCAAATGCAGCTGTAGCTGCTGTTCCTCAGGCAATGGCAATCCCAGTTGCTCTTCTGGGGTGTGTTATGTCAGGTAAAGGAATTATAGGACATCTGCTTTGGGGTATTTTGCCAGAAACACGTACTGGTTACAACGATACCTGGGGGCTCGAGCAGAGCAGCCTTTCAAAGCAAATGGAGCACCCTCCAGGAAGCACTTGGCTCTTTGTGGTTTGGGATCAGAGGAAAAGTGATGAATAACAGACACAGAGGGTTTCTGATGGAGCAAACACCGAGTGAGCGAGAGCCGCAAACCGCAATCTTCAAAAATACCTGTATTTTCATTTATGACCATGCATGTAAGATTCAAAGAAAGCCAAAACTGAGAGCTGCCCTGGCATGGGGTCAGCATGGCCAGGGCTTTCAAGATGGGCTGCCCATCCTTCTGGACCCAAAGCCCAAGCTCAGCTGAAACCAGCTTGCCTTTTTCCAAAGGTGCCAAGCCACTCGGAATAAATGGGGTCTTCAGATGCTGTGTGCATCTGGATGTAGATACCTCATTTTTGGAAGCTGGCTTTGGAGGAAAAAAATACTCAATGTGACTGGTGTTTCATTTGACCTAGTGGGAAATCTGTTTTGGAGAGCGTGAGCTCTGCTTGGGCTCTTACAGAGCCTGTGAAGTGATGTCAGGGTTCACAGGAGACCCTTTGCCCTTGAACAGATGCATTTCCCTGGCTGTGGATCTCAGTGGGATGGTGGCCTTTTATTCACAGTTGTTCCCTTTCTTGACAAATGTGGGTCCAGGAGGGCTCCAACTCTGATGCTTAATTAGCCAAGAGAGCATTTGTGTTGCTGTAATGCTGCCTCCCACCTGGGGCTTGGGGGTGACTGGTGCAAGCCCCCAGACCCTCTGGTGACTTTACCCTCGAGCCCCACAGCCCTGATGGAACCTCGTTAATGTGGAGCCAACTCTTCCTCTACATGGATGTGGTCAGGAGAGGTCCCCATGCGTGTAGGGATCTGGCATGGCCTCATGCCATGATTTGGGGGAGCCTGGACCTGCTGAGAGCACTGCACCGTCTCCCCCCAGACCACCAAGCAGCTATCGCTTCTTAATAAACTTCTTGGCCATCGCTGGCCTGGACCACATATGAACAAGTGAAAGGCAAGTGGTGAAAGGATCCAGATAATGTTACTAATCCCACGTAGCGCTCTCACTGAAGAGGCAAGGCAGGTCTCACTGCAGTTGTGTGGTTCACCTTCCTGCTTTTATTAAAATAAAACCCAATAGTGCCTTTTCTCAATGGTTGCAGCCTGTGGATGCCCGGGGGAGGGATGGGAGGGACGTGGTGGTCTTGTCCCCAGGGCTTGGTGCTCCGTCTCCGTGTGCTTCTCTTTGGGGAGCAGCTTTGGAGGCTGGATGGGGAAAAGCCATCCTCTACTGCCTTCCTTGGAGGCTCTTGTTAAGGGTTTATATCCTTGAGATGTACCATTGGTGCCCGAGTAAAGGAGCTGTGGAATCTGCTCGTGCTGCTCCCGCTCCCCAGAATGGAGCAGGGATGAACCCTGCCAGTATTCAGGCCCTTAGGAAGGTAAATTGGTAACTGGTGAGCAGCTGGGGCTGCTTGGTGTGTGCTCAGGCCATACTTTAATTAATTTTTTAATCTTAAAGCACAAATGTATGGTTTGTGTATTAGGGAGGTTGGACTGAATGGTCTCCTGTGGCTTCCCAACCTGCAATCTGTTGGGCAAAACAAAAAAAAACCTTAAGATTGCTGCCAAATCTGGGTGGAGAAGGTACCTACATACATATATTTAAATGTTTTAGCAAAGATGTTTCAGTCCAAATGTTTTGTGTGTGGCATTTACCTTCCAACACAGTATTTCTATTTTCCAGCTGCGGTATCAGGGTTGGCAAAGGATGATCCTCCTGTTTCTGGGAACTTAAACCTGGCTGGAGATGCAGTTTAACAGGCTTGGGAAAACCAGCTCAGAGTCTCAGCTTTTTTTTTTTTTTTTTTTTTCCCTCTCTGTGGCTTCTTTTCTGTTTCCAAAAGTTGTGTTGTTTGAAGCACAGATTTTGGGTAAAAGGCAATACATGTCTCAAAACAAACAGTTCTTTTTCTTTGGTCTCCCATTCTAGTAAATGGAGGAGAAGGAAAAAAATTACAGTTGATTTCCTCTGCGCCCAGTTTTTGCTGGTGGTTTTGGTTTGGCAGGTGAACCCTGAGCTGAGAGTCGTTTGTACAGGCTCTGCCCTGCGAGGTGTGAGTCACCGAGTAGCGCGTTTGGGCGACTGGAGCCACGTTCAACATTCCCAACGGAGCCTTTAACCACCCCTTGTGCAACCCTATCAATCCCCTTCCAGGAAATGCATTGCCCAGGCGTCACTAAGTAAGCATAAACCTCTTCTGGAAGTCTGTCTGCGGGTTGAAATAAAGTGTCCTCAAGGAAAAACTACTGTTTTTTGTTAAAATGTGTCTCAAGGAAGGAGAGGGGAAGCTTGGCTGGACCACGGGTCTGGGTTTGCCCGGAGGTTGGATTGAGATGCTCAGCCTGAAGCAGGACCTTGTGGTTGATGTCTCCAGAGGTTTAATTTCTTAAATACTCTGGGATCTTTCTCGAGCTTTTTACTAATAGGGACCTAAAGCCCATAGCTCCATCCTTGTGCAGAATAGGAAAATATCTTGAAAATCTAATAGCTCATTCTCCTTCAGCTCTGCCAGCATATTGTCACAGTAAATAAGTGTATATACTTATGTGTATGTGAATATATATATTTTTTTTTCTTTTTCTGTTGGAACTGGAGGAAATCCTTGAGTGGAGGCCAGGCATTGCCTTAATTATATAGTATAAGATCACTGTCACAGGAGTCACAGCTTGGTGTGAAGCTGCCTTTGCACAGCTGGGAGCAGTCAGGAAGGAGCAAGATGCTTTTTGGGGAGCACCAGGAGGTTTTAATGCATTTAAACTCTTGCTGGCTTTACGCTTCCCATCTGTTGTTGCCTTTTTTAGCAGGGGAGCGGTGTAGGAGCCTTGCTGGGTGCAAAGTCCCTCCTTTTGGGAAAGGGTAGAAACTGTATAAAAAGAGGAGAGGGTGGCTCACAGGTTTTTTTTTTTTGTTTGTTGCCTGACTTTCACTGTACAACCCTTTCCTAATATAACCAACATCTTGTCTAAATTGCTGCATTTGACTTGTAAATTAACTACTCTGCATCCATATAAAAACATTTATTTCACATAACCCTAGATTAGAGGCTGTAGGTTGCCCTTCTTTATATGACAACATTCCTTAGCTTTTGGGTAAAATCCAAATCCTGCAATGAGGAAGGGAAGTAAACTGGACTGGGATAAAACTTTCTAATTTCACTGTCATCAAGCTCCCATCCCTCTAAATCAGCTTCTCTAATTCAGTGGTTTTCCCCAAACCTGTTTGTCCACTAAAAAAAAGTTATTGGAAGTGGCTGGAGTTCCCTGATGGCATAAGGAAATTTAAGAGCAATTGTCAGCTTTTTTTAAATATATTTTTTTATTACTTTTTTTTCTTCATTTGTCTTAGAAAGAAATATGAAATCTGCATGCAACCTTCTAAATATTTCAAACATTTAAATAGGATATGATAATTTAGCAGTACGGTACATTATACAGAAAGATAATATAGGGAGACTTCTTATAGTATATTTACAAATGAAAAGGTAGTTTTGTTATTTTAAAAAGAGGAATGCACTGCTTAACATTGAAGTATTACATTCAAAATAATGTAATGAATATGTTGTATTGTGACTAAAACATATATAGGTATTTATATGTTTGCCCTACCATATTTTTCATAAAAAGGTACCTTTTAAAGGCTTTTTTTGTTGTTGTTGTTGCTACAAATCTAGGAAATCATACACAATAGTCTTGAAGTTTAAAATGACTCAGTACTGAAGCCACAAACTTTCTGTAAGAACTTCAGGTGGGAAAAAATATAATTAAACATATTCTTAGTAATAAAAATGACCTAGAAATGCTTCCTAACGCATGAAATGTTAAATGGGAGATATGGAAGGCTTTTCACCTTGCAGCAAGACCTCAAGTCCATTAAAGAAGAGGTACACAGGTGATGCTCATTTGAGGATGTGCTGAGGGACCTCACTTGTGTGGTGTCAGCCACCACGTTTCAGTGACATCTTCCCCAGCAAACTCCGCTTCGGTCCCCGCTTTGCCTGACTCCGGTGGAGGCTGCAAACATGAGGAAACAACCACAGCACCGACGCTTTCCCGCTGCGAAAGGGTGAGGGACACGGCTGTGTGACACCTTTACAAACATCACTGTTTGTCTAATGAGCTTATAAAGCTCGATTGCCATCATAGTGAAGTATGAATGAGTAACAATTAAAAAAAAAAAAAACCCAAACAAACCACAACCAAACCCCAAATCAACCTCTTTAAAATGAAAAGCGTGAGTTTTCCCGATCTCGGTACGGAGCAGGTGGGGGTGAAATCTGAAGTGCAACAGATGCTTGTGAAATCTGGAAGCCTTTTGCACGTGGCTATAAAATGTAAAAACTGACCCTTGGTAAAAAGTGCTTTATAATAATATAGAATTTGTGTCTTATGTCTGTGAGAGAGAAATAATCTTCTGCAGAGCCCAGTCCTACGCCAGCCAAGGGAGTCCACCTCATTCCTCACGCTGCCTCCTCTTATTCTTCATAAACCCTAAACAGAGGGAAAGGCAAGAGCAAGGTGTTTAAACGATGAATGGAACAACTCCCTTCCAAATAATAATAATAATAAATAATAACACCCCCCCCCCCCAAGTAACAAAACCCCAGATTTTTAGGCTTTTCTTAAGTAAATGGGAAAGTAAGTTATTGACTTCAGCGGTCACTGGATTGTTCTCCATAAAACATCTGGGAGGAGGGTCAGACTTTGACACCACCATGTCTCATGAGTGTGCAGGGAGTAACACACTCTGCCACAATTATCAGGATATGTAAGAATGAAATCCGCATCTGCTAATAACTCTGGAAAATCTTCACTGCTAGAAAATCTCTATCTTGTACACAAATGCTGAAGTATATAATCAGCTGTATGTAGATAATAAGTTCACAATAGCTGTTGCTTTTTGGGATAATACCAGACTCTTATTTTTCTAGTTTATGTCCCGAGAGGGTCACTTGACAGCCTTGCTTGATGAAAAATCCCAGTTGTGCCAGGCTCCTAGGGTGGAAGCTGTCTTCCATGGCATGGGGAAAACCTGGGGCAATGCTGCTTTGGGGTTTCATGTTTGTACTGTGTTTGACTTTAAATTCCCTGGCTTTTCAAGGGGAGCAGTGCAGTGGGTTTGGTAGAGCTGGCACTGAAGGCAGTGATTATTTTTATTTTTTTTTAATTTTCATTTATTACAAGGATTTGGTTTAAATTAGGCTCTTTATGTCTGAAATATTCACTTGATGCTGCTTTGGCTGCAGTTGGGTTAAGGTGCCCTGCTTGTCTGGTTAGTGGTGTCAGGGACCTGCTGGGTGCCATGCAGGGGTGACATGCTGCAAGGCAAACAAAGGTAAAATGCTGAGGGATGTGCTGCATCCCTTCTGCACACCCCAGGCCACCAGCCAAAGCTGTGGGGAGGCTGGATTTGCCAGCCTTCCTCTTTTCCCTGGCAGTAGGGACAGTCTCCCTCCCCTGGCTGGACTGCAGGGAAGCCTCCAGCTGAACCTCACTTTGGGCTATGGAGGAGAGTTGTAGAATCATAAAGTCATAGAATGGTTTGGGTTGGAAGGGACCTTAAAGATCAGTGAGTTCCAACCCCCTGCCCTGGGCAGGGACACCTCCCACCAGACCAGATTGCTCAAAGCCCCCTCCAACCTGGCCTTGAACCCCTCCAGGGCTGGGGCAGCCACAGCTTCTCTGGGCAACCTGGACCAGGGTCCCACCACCCTCACGCCAAAGAATTAGCCAGGGCTTCCCCACGTGCTCTGTGTGCGGAGCAGCCGCTGGGATCTGGCAAGGAGTCAGGGGAGTGGGCTGGGGGGGGGCTTGGCACCCACCATCACTCACATTGCCCGTGCCACCAGGCACTGCGTGGCTGCGCCAGCGCTCGCTGGCACAATTGGACCTGCTGAGAGATGGGGCTTGCTGCTTGCTGGCCTTGTTTGACCTCAGTTTTGGGGAGCAAATTTCCCCTCAGTTGAGGAGGATCAAGGTTTGGTGGGTCTGTGCTGCCTGCGGAGGCTCTTTCTTGATCTGAGTTGAGCAGCTCCCCTTAATTACAGATAGGGACATCACCACTGACCATCAGCCACCAGGGATTCACATCTCTCACTCTCTCCCTTCTATCTGTGACTGATGGCTTGCAAGGGAAAAATAAAATAAAATCCTTTCTGCAAGGGAGAAGGTGGCAGAGCATCTTGCCAGCAAGTTACTGTTTTCCTGGGAATGATACGCTAGTTAAAATTGGGAAAGATCCGTGTCATCGGTTACTGATGGCTTTGAGGTGGTGTGAATAAAGTGTGCGACAGGGCACTCCCTTCCCAGCTCTGCTGACTCCTTTTCTTGTGATCCCGTGGAAGTAATTAAGCTTTTCATCTTGGCTTTCTACCCGTAGAAGGGGGGTGCGTCTATGTAAATAACTGAGAACATCCGCTGATTAATTTTTTTGACGGAAAATAATTACTATTTATAGGCAGAACAGCCTAATCCTAAAATAGAAGTGAGGAGTGAATGTGGCAGGAAAGAAATAACATCAAGAACATCCATTTATAACGGTTAATTTTGGTAGGGAAATACATCCTCCATGCTGGATGGAGAATTTCGGAGCGTGTGCTTTCCTGGGCGCTCTCTGAGCGCTGCTGGTTGCCCAACTTGCCACTGAGACTCTCCCCCTCAGCCATCCAGCGACTCGGTACTTACCTGCCTTTCTCTTTCCATACTCTGTACCACTTGAGCAGTCTCACGGTGTTCTGGCGTTTGGGGTTTAAGCAGTGCTGCTGCTCCCCTCTCACCCGCGTCCACAGCGTCACGCTGCAAGGCAACAGACCCTGGGTTATGGGAGTCACGGGAAATACCAGCTTCCCCCCCCTGTTCCCACTCCAGGTGAATGCCAAAAATCCGTCAGGGGGCTCACCCAGGTGGGAAGCCATCTGTTTTATGGCAGATATCTGGGTTTATGGTAGTCGCATCGCAGCAGATCTTCAGCTGTTATCAATCAGCGCAGTGCGATATTGTCCACCGCTGCATTGGGTTGTGCCCGGCAAAGACTTAACCACTGGTTTTAATTAGTGGGTTTGCTCCGCCTGTCTCCGATATTTTGGTTTGAGCTTAGTAGCTGATTTAATTAAGGCTCATTCAGGCAGCCACAGTCTTTTCATTGGGAGATAATTCCCTTACACTCAACAATGATGCATCCAAGAGAAAAGATCAGACCTGATTCATTGATTATTTTTTTCTTTGTGGGTTTTTCTTTTTTTTTTTTTTGAAGTCCACAGTATTTTAAGTACTTGCACATGGCAGAGTACCCGTGTGCCCACCAGAGGAGCTCTGAGCCCCAGCAACATAGTCCTTCAGCCTCCCCTGATCATGGGCTAACCCTTCTCTCCTTGCCAGCAGCAGGGGCTGGGTGTCCCCTTGTCGTGAGGACAGCAGGTGTTGGGAGACAAAACACGGCAAAGGTCTTCCTGTCATTTTAGGCTTCCTCCTGGAGAGTTTAGCGAAGCCATCAGTGGTTGGTCTGCCACAACTGAGGGGACATGAGAGACCTGGAGCTGCTTCCCAAGAGGATGGTTTTCCAGAAATGCCAAGATTGTTATAATTTCTCGAGGCTTCATCTTTCGTATTAATTTTGAATTTAAAAAAACCCACTGAAATCTGATATTTTTTATCGCAATTATTCATTTTCTGGAAATACCATCCATTACAGGGAAACAGTTTTTATTTTAACTAAAATACTCTACTGGGATTACTGAAACACTGCTAGAGATGTGAGTAAAATGATGGCAGAAACCCAGAAATATCTATGCATACTGATGGGTTTCTTTGGTGATTTGGTTCAGAAAGGAGCTGTTTACCTCCTAACACAAGAAAAAGATCCTTTCAAACTTTCCCAGCTCTCCTGCCCAGTACAGCAGGGATGTGCCTGCCTGGAAGTGAAACACTGCACGTTGCCTGTGTGAGCACAGCCAAGGGGCTCACCACGTTTCCCGTTTCGATGTTATACGGGGGATTCAAATAGTTCTTTCCATCCCATTAACCTTCTTCCCTGCTCCCCTTCTCTGCCCCACCTCCAGTGGGTGTGAACTCAAGTCAGAAAAAGACAAGGTGCCACTTTTATTTTGCTTGCTGGGAGGATGTGGCCCTTTCCCCAACCCGTGGGAAAGCGGTGGAAGGTCTCCAAGAGCCTCTGTGGCTGCAGACTTCGGAAAAGGGAAGGGTCTCTGGACTGTCCCTTCTCCAAGGGCGTTCTCAGCCAACCCCTCTGGGATCAGCATGTATGTGAGAAGGGGAGTTTTCCTACAGCTTTGAATGGGAGTGGAACTAAACCTTTATGGAAGACACAAGACATGCAAATTTTAGGGGAATGGGGTCAGCATGAGGTTTCTCCATCCAGCAGCCACCTTCTTGGCTGTGCCGGCTGCACTGGCTGATGCCAGACCTTGGCTTGGGGTTTCTCTTCTGACAGACCATGGAGGGTATTTCCAGAAAGTGATGGACAAGCTGAATCGCAGGAGGAGTGGAACGGGAGTGCCTCTGAAAAGCAGCAAGCCCTACGTTTGCACCAGAAGCAGTGAAGGACAATTCTGGATTCACTAGAGCCTGCAGGCTGAGGAGGAGGAGACACGTGGTTTTCTTCCGAGGTGAACCACCAAGTCTTTTCTCAGGCTGAGATGCGTTGCTTTGACGTCACACAGAGGTTTTCTGCTTTGATGCTGGAGGCTGGCCAGCAGAGGAGACATTCCTAAGCCAGCACCATGGTCCCCTGGGCTTCCTGTGCAGTCCCTGGTACTGTGGGGAGAGGACTGGGTGGTAGCATTTTTGGGCACCCTGAGCTGACCTGGCCCTGCTCTTGGGGGATGCTGGTCCAGCAGATACCCTGAGTGAGAGTTCTCTGGATGGGCTGCAAGAGAAGAGGTTGAGAGGAATGGAGAAGGAACTGAAGCACCAGAACTTACACCTCCCTCCAGTGGATTTGGGACATGAGCAGGTCCTGGTTCACCCCAAGCTGGTGCAGAGACCGCCATGCATCTCAGTTGTCCCCGGAGAAAGGCTCCCTGTGGTGCCTGTTTCCCATCAGCTGCTCTTGCCCCAACACGTCCCCCCCTCTTTGGGATGAGGCATGGGTGGAAGGGGGTTGGATCCTTCCAGGCAAAAAGATTTAAACCTCCCTCCTATTTCCTGCTGCTTTTCCTCATTCCGGGTGGCAGACACACAATTGCTGCTAGATGTACTGTGTATCTCGATAGGCTTTGACTGGCCCGAGGACTTGGTTCATATCTCTCTTACCCTGTACCACAGCTCTGCTGGGGGGGGTTATAGCCAAAGACAAACTCTTTCCTAAACTACACCCCAATACTTGCTGCTTCTCTGCCAAACATCATATAGCAGATATGATGATATAAATGAAAAAATACGGGAGCTTTTGGGAAGGGCAGGAGGGGACCCAGCTTCGACAACTCGCTTCAGATGATCACCACAGCAACAAAAACCCAGTTGCAGGAATTTTAGCTCTTTTCTGCCTTGTCCAGACTCCCAGATCAATTGGTTCATGGAATATTAATTTCAGTTTGCTTTCAGTGCTGCCTTCAGGCTGCATCAGGGTAGCTGGAAAGGCAGTGACAGCAGCGGGTTAGCCCTGCCTGCCTTGGGGACAGCAGAAGTGGTGGGACAGCCACGGGACAGGGATGGGACGTGCCTCAAAGCCGGAGCAACCCTCTGGGCTTGAATAGCATCACTTGGCATCTGCAGAGCTATCCAGCTGGGAAAGCAACCCGCTCGTGCATGGCATTCCAGCTTTCCTGACTTTTTGATTGAAAGTAAAACGTTGCATTAATGAGATTTATTTTATACCCCCCACCCCAGCCACCAGCTGCTGTTGGGCAAGTGCCTGGAGTGGGATGCAAAGACTTAGTGCCCCCTCTACACCATCCCTTTGCTGTTGAAAGGTCAAAGAAAACGAAGGAAAGCTGCAAGGAACCGATTCAGGCAGTGATGCTCTGCAAGCTTTTTTTCTGTTCAGGTTGCCACCAGCTGATTTGGGCTTCAAGGAGGTGGATCGGGTGTTCCCTGAGCTCAGCGTTGCTTGCAGTGATGCTGGTGTAAATCTGGAGGGTGTCTAAGACAGCTTGGCTCTCTGTTCCTCCTCCTCAAGCTCTCCACTGAATCTGGTGAGCCGTTTCTGTGTGGGCAGGATCAGGCTTCTGTGGTATTTCCTTGGTTGTTCCAGTCAGTTGGGCAGGATTTGGCCCTGTGGGCATTGCAGAGTGCTGGAGATGGTATGTGGCGTGGCAGGACAGGACTCCAGGTGCTGTTAAAGCACCTTTCTAAGATTAAGTGAATGGCAACCGTTCAGTGAGGGAGCACAAATGCTGGAGAAAACAGTCCGTGGTGTGGCTGCTCATGGGACGCTTTTCCCTCCCCCTCTGAGGTGGCAGAGGGGCTCGGTGCAGTCTTCTCAGCTAATCTGCCCTTCTGGTCTTTATCCAGCCCCACGTTGCTTGGCTGCTGCTTTGTTGGGGGAATCTTAAGATATCCAAACCAGGAAAATACCCACCACAAACCACCTTAAAATCTGAAAAAAAACCCCACCTCCTTTTGAGCCAGTCATCAGATGTCAAAAATCCCCGTACCTGCCTGGGCTGGGATGGTCACTACATCACTTTGGGATTTCACGGCGGCGTTGGTCACGGCTTGCGGTGAGATGGGGAGGAAAAGGGTTTCCTTACATGCGAGGTAATCCCATCGAATGCGAGGGGATGGCAGGCAAAAATGCAGGCAAAAATCTGACTCTGATTGGGATAATTCTTCCTTGCAGAAACCACCGTGGACCAAACTCTCTGCTCAGGTTCTTATTCTGCACACCCAGAATAACCTGAGTGAATAGTTCTGGATTTTTCATGGGGCAGCTTGAAGTAGGATTTGTCCCTGTCTTCACTTGAACTAAGGATTACCCTTTTATTACTACCTGTTCTGAAAACGTATCTTTGACCAAAAAGGATGGTGTCAAAAAATGATAGCTGGGGTTTTTGGTCAGAACGGCGTGTTTTATTATGTCTAATAACAATTTTGCAGCAAATAAGCATTCCCAGAAATTAGCAAGCCAGGGCATGAGGAAAAACAATGAACAAAGCAGGACCTTGGAGTTTAAGGTACAGCAATTCAGCTGCCGGGGAAGCAGAAAGCAATCAACGAGGGAAAACTTACATAATCATCTCTTCCACGCAAAACGGGTACCTCGGCTTTATTTCCAGCTTCCGGACGTTAGAGAATCTTATTTTAGGACCTTTCCTTGAACACTTGCACTTTACGCCTACAAGAGAAAGCATTTTTTCTCATGTGCCTGCGTACTCCTCCTGCGTCCCTTCCCCGCCAGCCCCTCTGCCCTCACAAACTTCTCTTTGGGCTTTCGAACCTCGGTGGGAAAAGCTGAATTTTTATGATGCTACTGAGCTTCAAAACAACAAACAACAACAAAAAAAGTAGTAATATTTTCTTTGCTATATCCCAGGACAAGGTAGTGACTCCCTGGGAAACCTATTCCAGAGCACTCTGTGTTCTGAGGCTTAGTAAATAGGTGAGCTTTTTAAAGTGCACCTGCTGTGATTAAATGTAATTGTGTTTAACGAAGGGAAATGAAAGGGTTGGAACTTGCTTTAAACTGAGCAAGCGAGCCCCCATCTCGGCTACTTTCTCATTCACTCGCCCTCTCTCTTGGACTTTGTAGGACTCTCAGTCACTTCTCCTCGCACAGATGCTGTCGTGCCTTTGCAGACAGACAAAAGCTGAGTGGGTTTGGTTTTTTGGCTTTTTTTTTTTTTTTTTTAGACCATCACTTTTTGTGCGCAGCAGAAAACACTCACTGGCACCCGGGGTGGCATTTGTGCTACCACATCGAATCCAGCTCCGCTCTGTTTTCCCTGTGAAAACCACCCTCCGTTTTGAGGGAGATATTTGAATATTTGAGTTCCTGAATAACGGCAAACAGCGTGTGACCTCCTTTGCTGTGAATTGGGGCTATTTCACATGCAATGAAGGCACCACTTTGTATTTTACCTCCACTTCCACCTTTAAAAAGAAAAAAACCTAACCCCAAACCCTTGCAGCTCCTTTACCCACTGATTCAATACATCCCTTTTCCCCACATGTGGGGTACGGTGAAATCGAACTCGGGGCTACTAAGAATCAAATAAAAAATTGGAAATATTGGGGAAAAACAAAACAAAACAACCCCAAAAAACAAAGAGTTTTCCGTGGGAATAAAGCAGAATAAACCAGCTTACCTTCCGCGCTGGCTAAGCACATGGCGATGAACAGCAGGAGCAAAGCTGCTGTCAGGAGCTTCATGGTGGGACAACAGGTACCTAAAGAGACGCCGGGGCTTTTAACGGGTTTTTTTCCCTTCGGCTTCGTTCCCGTCCACCCCGGATTTCCCCACCCCGTCCCCGGGGCTGGCTGGATTGTCGCCGGGGAGAGGCCGACGGAGAGCGGGGTCCCGGTGCTGCCGCTGCCCTGGGGCTCTCCCTGCGCTCTGCCGCTCGGCTCCCCTCGTCCTCTTTTAAAGCGGCTCCCGCTGCCCTTGCTCCCGGCTCATTAATATGCAGAGCGACTCCACGGCTCCCTCCGCTTCCTCAGCCCCGGCGGGGAAGGAAAAGGAGGGGGGGGAACGGGGACGAACGCCACCGGCCACCCCTTCCCCAAAGGGGACACCCCCCCTTCATCCTCCCGCCCCGAGCATCCCCCGCGGGTGGGAGCGCAGGGGATGGGGTGGGTGCTCCTGTCCCTGCCCAGCTGGGATATTTCTCACCGGGAGGAGGTTTGCTGGAAGCAGGGGGGGGTGTTGGGGGGGTGGATTTGTACGAATGGGGCTGCTAAACGGGGAAAAAAAAACCCAAAAAACAACCTTCTGCAGAAATTCCAGTGCACCTGGGAAATAAGATTTGGGAAATTCTCACCTGGGGAGGGGTGTCACCTCTTGGCTTTAGTATTGTTTTCTAGCTTCCAAATCTAAAGGAAAGCTAGTGAATTAAATGGGGGGGGGGGGGGGGAAGGAGGAGGAAAAAATATTCCAAAGAGTATAGTTAGGTGGGTTTAGCATGTGGAATGTTTCAGGAAATAAAATCAATTTGGGGGTTGCTTTAATGAACACCCCAGCAATGCTCTGCTCTGTGAAGAACAGGGTAGTGACACGCAGGAACTTTATGGGTGTAAATATGTGTTCCCTCTCCCTTCCCACGTCTGTTTCTGATTTCGGTAACAGCTAAAATAGCATCTTTAAAATCCAGATTCCAGATATTTTTTTATTTTATTTTATTTTATTTTATTTTTTTGCCTGTGAGACTGAAAATGGGCGAAGAGCAGAGTCGGGTCTCTTGATCTCCTTTCATAGTCAGATTATTCAAACCAGATTGCAGATAAATGCCTCTGCTAATCCCCTGGTCCATCCCAGCCCCTCTCCCTACATTCTCCTGCCCATTCTCCCCCCCCTCTCCCTCCCTCCCCAACCCCATAAACCCATCCACCTTCTTAAAAACCCACCCAAACCAGCCATCCTGCCTAGTGGAGGCAGCGTCTTGGGAAGGAAGGACGCTCTCTCCGCGCGCTCCGGGCTCCTCTTAGCATTTTAAGTTTCCCACATGGCTGGGATCCCGCCGGCTCCCATTGGCAGCGGCCATCCCCCACCGCCTTCCCGGCCCCGGGTGTTGGCAGGCTGTGAGTACAGCCCTACCGCACACAGCCTGCACGTTGCTCGCAGGCAGCTGCCCTTGTTCCTGGCCCCGGGTCTCATGCGAGACGTGCCGACACGCCGGGAACAGCCTGCCTCCCCTGCCCTGCCCAGGGATGGGGGGAAGCCAGGGTGGGCGGCACGTTGGGGACAAGGCAGCCCCGGGATGGTGGGAGGGATGGCCAACGTGGCAGGGAGCTTTTGGGGTGAAAACCCCCTTCCCGGGCAGGTTTGTGGGGCTGGTGCTAAGGGGGCAGGGGGAGGATGGTGTGATAATTTTTCTTATTTAGCGTTGTGCAGCTCTGAAGCAGGTCCTGAGGGGCTCCTCGCACCCCTGCTGGGGGTGTTTTGGGACGTGTGGTATGAAATGCCAACAGGGCTAAAGAGAGAGGTTTGATCCCCAGCCTGGTGATAAAAACGAGCAGCCGAGGGATGGCAGGTCTGGGTTCAAGTTTTTGAAGGAAATTGTTGTTATCCAGTGCCTTGTCTGAGGAAGAAGGAAAAAAAAAAAAAAAAAGGCAGGGGACTAGAAAAGGCTCATTTCAGAGTCACCGTGAAGTGGTGAGGATGCTCGCGGGGCACCAGGGAGACTGAGTTTAAACAAACTCACCCCCATCCCACCTCGGGCTGTGCTGTGACCCTGTCCTTGCAGCTCGGGGTAATTCCCTCCCTGGCAGCCTCTTCTGTGCACAGCAAACAGTCTTGGGGGAAACCGTGGGAAGGGAAAGCCATTTTCCCTCCCCCCTCTGCTAATAAAAATTTGGGTGCAGCTTTAGCTGACGGCAATTTGAACTTCCCCCAAGCCAGGAAACTCATGTACAGGCTGGAGAAAAAAAAAAAAAAATGAAGGAAATTCTCCAGCTTTCCAAAAGCAAATCCCCTCTTCTTGTAGGACTCTTGCTCGTGTTGAAAGACCCAAGCTTACTAGCTATTAAATAAGCAAAGTGCTGCTTTAGTTCCGATTTAAAGGTGGAAATGGGTATATTTGAGGTGTGTGTAAATGCAGTAACCGCTCACTACGCGCACGAGCACTTCAGTGTCTTTTTGCCAAGCGCTGGCGTTGGTAGTAATTATTTTGGACAGCTCAAAGGTGTCTCTCGCCTGGCGTGACGGGTTTTGGTGGCCGTGTAGAGCTGTCTCTGATGCCTGCTCTAGCTCGAAACGGTGATCACAGAAGAGGAAAACGTTTTAGGCCAGAGGATTTGAGGGAAAGGAAAGGTGTATGGAATTCAGCACAGGCTGCCCAACCCTGGGAATCCATATAAATATATATTTTTAATTTACACAAGCACATGTTGAGGTGCTCAGCGTATGCTGGTGCTTCATGTGCTTGCTGTATCTCCTGAGACTGTAGCAAACGTGTTTTGGCAAGTAGTGGGGTGAGTGCCCATCAAAGCATCCATTTCAGCCCTCCATAAAGCCTCCCAGTAATTGATCTGGGCTTGGATTTAGCCCCCTCCCTCCCCAGAAAGGAGCATTTCAGCCTGGGTGTAGTCATCAGGGTCTGGCTGTTGTCCCCAGCCCTGCGGGTGGGACGTGCCCATGGAGCCGTGCCGTCCCCAGGGGAGCAGAACCATACCTGTGCGCGCAGCGTATCGCCCGCTTTCTCTGGCTAATTAGAGGGGCATTGTCGCTGGTTGAAAGGTCTGTCATTTCAGCTCATTAACTATTCTTTTCAGATCTCAACCCCAGCATAAGGCTCCCTGGTAAACCATGGAGACCTGGCTTTGCCTCTGAGGGTAAGAGCTGGTGGGACTGGCGGTGACGTGCCACCCCCAGGAGGGTGGTTTGCGGCACGGGGAGGAAGGATGAGCGGTTGTCATCTCCTAAAATAAAACCAGAAGAGGTTTAGCAATGGGCTTGCCGTTCGAAGCAAAATCTTCACCATTTTTGGCCACCTGGAAGTAGATCTGTTTCATGCTGAGCGCAGCACGTAGCTGAGCTGGAGCAAAACATTGGGGCTCTGAGATGTGGAGACAAACCCCAGACACACGCTGCCATCCCGGAGGCCTTTGGAAGCAGGAGCTATTGGAACGGAGCTTCTCACCCCAAAAACAGAGTGAAAATGGGAGGGCTCCAGACAAGCCCTTGAGTCTGCCAGGGCCAAGGACATTTGTATCTGTGCTGGAATGACATTTGGATGGGGTCTGTGCCCTGATGCACTCTCAGGTGAGGCTTCTCCTCCTGCTGAGGGTCCCTTAAACATTTCTCTGTATCCCAGGGACCAGAAGATAAGTGATTAGAAATGTTACCATTATTAGAAACATTTCAGTATTGCTGGTTTTCGTTATGCTGGTTATTTCTAATGCAGGGTGAGCTACAATTTGGATTAACTGTCCTTCAAAATGTCACAAGCCTTCCATACAAGGCAGATGAAGATGCCAGTCATGAGAAATCTTTATTAAAATGGCCATGAAACTGAAGCTCCTTATTGCTGTTGAGGCAAAGCGATGTGAATGGCTCGTCTGAGTTTAATGTGTAAGAATATCCCCATCAGCCTCTTGAGGAGAAGATTAAACATTAGATGTGATGTGACATAATCCCTGTGTATCGTGTCAGGAGTTTGGGAGAGGAATTAGACATAAAATGCTCACTAGAAAATTCAGCATTAAGGTGGAGGTGCACAGATGTGATGTATGCTGTATGTAGCTTTTATTTTTTTCTTCTTTCCCCTGGATGCCACACTACTTTTTATGCCTTTTTGGTGTCGTAACCACGTTGTGTTCAGCACCAGATGCCATGTGTTCTATGGGAGAGATGGTGTGAGCCTCCTGCGGTGCCCGGGCCCTCAGCCCTTGCAACAGAGCAAATAGAAAAGTCAATCCCCAGCCTGAAGTGAGGGGGGGAATTGCCTCAGATTTCGGGAGGGTGTCGCAAGCCTTCTCCCACGGTGCCGTCCTCGGTTACTGGAGGATGTGCTACAGGCTGTGGTCAAGTCCGCGTTTTCACCTTTAGCTCTAAATGACCTTTTTCTTCCCTCAATAGCCCTGGACAGTAGTTGTGTCATCCTTGCGTGTGTTTGTCTATCGTAAGTTGAAAGTCAAAGCTTTGGATTTCATCTTTGGTCTCTGGAAACATGAAACATATTTCAGGGAAAACAGCTGTGTTCCCCTCTGCGGAGTTTCACAACGGATGAATTCTGCAAAATAAGGCTTGTATTGTTGTTGCAGTCACTGCTTTCTTTTGATATTTTCTTTTTATTTTTATTTCCATGATGAGATTAAATTCTAGACGCTGCTCCTTCTCTCGGGAATAGTTTTAAGGCAGCTCTCTTCATAGACTTAAATTATTCACCGAGAAGGATTTTTTGCTGAGATGAGAATGAATAGGTCGGATCCGGGACTGTTGTCGGGGCTTGGAGCCCTTTGAAGCTTTTCATCATGAATCATTAAATAGGGCTGCAATAACATGGCAAAACAGAGAACCTGCTTTTTGTGTAGGTGATCTGAGAATCATCTTTAGATATGTATAAAAGGATTAATCCTGCCTGTGGCTTTTTACCTTGAGAAAATAGTAAGTTGTGTTTAATTTCCTGCTGACTCACTTCCTTGCGTGCTACAACTTACCAGTGTGGGGGTTTTTTTTGTACATGCAAGTACACTTTACAGTTTATACAATTTTCTTAATAGGCATCTAAGCTGAGAGTGGTTGTAGGTATTTATTTTGTGCTTAATCCTGGAGAGAGTTGGATGGCTTTTTTGTTGACCACCCTGGCGCTTGCAGTAGCGTAGAGGGAATAACGCACAGGAAAGAAAGGCTTTTTGTTTGATCTGACTCAACCATGTTCCTGATAGTGATGGACAAAGCCCTGAGAAGTCTCCGTGGGGTTGGGTGGGATGAGAGCTGCTTGGAACAGGGATGGGGACGGCACCAGCACTGTCCTCATCATTGTGGTCTCCCTTTCTCTTTTGTTTTTTTTTAATCCTTGGTGTTGGACTGAGAGCACTTGGGCAAGGATGCTGTGTCACCCCCTAGATGTCCAGTTTGTGTTACACTGACCAAATAAGAACAGGGCAATTGGACAGAAACCCTTTCTTATTGCCCCAGAATTGGAAACAAATTTTGCTGTTCTGGTTTGCTCATCGTATCTCTTTGTGTGGATAGTCTTGGGTAATCTGTGGGTGCCAGCTTTTTGGATGAAAGGCTTTTGGGATAGAATAGGGTATTACTGTATGTAATAAGCTACAGGCAGCCTCTCTCTGCGCTATTAATACCACTTCTCTGAAAAGAAGTGGCTCCGCTGCCAACCCATCCACGTTCAAAAGCCTGGGGAATCTGAAAAGCGAACCAAAAGGTGTTTTATATTTGCAAGAGAATAGGACCAAATGAGATCAGCACCCGAATAAGTTTCTAATCCAGTCCCAGATGAACTCTTTCCGAGATGGAGGACTGCGGCAGCAAGAACCACAAACATTCAGGCACGAGAAAATCCAGTCCTGGCTCTTCTCCTTTTCACAGCTCAGTAGAGCTGGGCATAATTTGAAGCCCTTCCAGGGATAGCAGGAATGTGGTTCAACATCTACTGTGGGGACTCAGCAAATCCACCTTCAGTGCTGGTCCCCATGGGGCGAGAGTCCCTCAGGAGAGATGGCACCTACGTTGCAATGGTTTTGTGGTCTTGAAGTCAAGGAAACTGAGATGATGGGGCAGAGGACAGTGATGTTTTGAACCATCTGTGGTGGATGGAACTATTTACCATGAGTTACAGCAGCAGGAAAGCACCTGTGTGCCCTGTTGGTACCCTGGATGGGAGGTGCAATGCCTGGTGGCCAACAGCCACCAAAGTGGTGACTGCCTCATACCAGTGGGTTGGTCAGCAGTGACACGCTGGCAGCTATCTGAGGTCTTCTGCAAAGCCCTGTGGGGCTTTCCTAATGTCTTTTAGGAGGGCTTTTGCATCAAAAAGATGAAGATTGCAGAAGCAAAGCCATGCAACAGAGGTCAGGTCTACCCCACTGTTGTCCTCCCTGCCTGCCCACACTCCTGTCCTTGCCAGAGACTGTCCAGGTGTCCCCCATGCTCTGCACCTCTCTCCACACGTTTCCCACCTGCACAAAACCCTTTTGCAAGGCCATGCCATGCCATCTCCATACCAGGAGCACCTCATGGCCTGGTCCGTGACCTGGCTGGTGGCATCCAGGCAGGGAGCTCCCCTGGGGACCCCACATATGAGGGGATGACTAGGAAGGGGATTATATCCCTGCTAGGAAGAGGCAATGATTATGACCATGTGTTTTATGGTTCTTCTGTCTGTGGTGGCTCCTGGCTGCTTATTTTGGACTTCTGGCTTTGCATTTCTGAAAAAAACCCACCCCAAAACCCCGTGGGTGTGTGAATGCAGCACTCAGTGGAGGCTCTCCTCAGCCGCCTTTGGGAGGTTTCTTTGTGAGCTTGCTCCGGGGTAACTGCAAGCTGTTTCCTCTTGCCCAGCAACAAAACTCCCCAGAACCAAGCATTGAAGCCGTTAGATCAAAATGCCCATAATTTAGAGTGATTAAGTGTGGAGGTAAATCACCTGACAGCATCCCCCGTGATGGCAGGCGGAGGAAGCCGTGTAGGAGTGCCCGTGGTGCAACCAGAGGGTGGGTGCATGCCAGGACCAAGGACTGCAGCAGCTCCAACTCTTGGGCACGGGCATGAAACCACAGCATCTCTAGGTCTCCAGGTGCCTATGGGGCTCTGCAGGATTTCTCCCACCCCCTGAGTGCTTTCTGTAACGTCCAGAAAGGCCCTTGCAAGCTCTAATGGAGCCCTGTCTCCTGCAGACAGGATGGGTGCTCCCCGTCCCCGTTCGTTTTCTGCTGAGCTAGTGTGTTAGTAATGATGGGAATATTTCATATGCTGATTTTTTTTCTCCCCCTTGGGATAGAAAACATATGTAATGTCTTTAAAAATAAATCAAATGAATGACCTAACAATGCAGACTTTGAATATATGATGGAAGATTAGTAGGCTGCAATCAATCATAAAATGAGGTTCTTCTTCTGAGTAATGAATATGTTCATTATTTTATCTATTCAGATAAAAGCTTAATTACCATAGCACTTGTTGGGGGGGGGGGGTGTATAGTTGTTATGCCCAGTTTTCCTAAGAAAATCACTTCATTCTACAAATAAAACAACCAGCATTTCTGCAATAAACCAAGTGATGTTGCTGCTGACACAGCCTGACACCTCCTCTCCCTGCATCTTCCACCTCCCCTCATCCAGAGGGCTCTGCATCATCCCCCTTCCCAATTTAACTGGGTTCTGCACCTTTCCCAGCAGTGGTATAATCAGTAAAGACTTGGTGGAGAGTCCCTCATTGCCCTGAGCCCTTCTCAGGCTGGATTTGCCCCCTTTTCACAGGTTTTTCGACCTTTTGCATGCCCAAGCGTGACTCCTCCACACCACCCGTGCCTCCTTCATGTGCGGTCTGGGAGGGCTGCAGAAAACTCCCACAGCCCAATTTGCCAGCAAATACTCTTAAGTCCATCAGTCCCTAAAAGCACGGTGGTTTGGCCAGGACTGGGGATGATCATGGGATGAGGACGGGGAGGGCAAAGTAGGTGCCCCCCTGCAGCATCCCCCCTCCTCGCTGCACCTCGATAGCCCCCCCCCCACCTGACTGGTGTTGAGAGTCCCCACAGCAAGGATACATAAAGCCCCGAAAATTCCCGCTGTGCTTTACTGCACTGTCACATCCCTGAGCAGGTAGATGTGAATTTTTTGGTGTGGTTTTTTTTTTTTTTTAATAAAGCAAAAAAATCACACAAGGATGGTGCATTGGAGGATGGATGTGGTGAAGAAGCACTGATTTTTTTTGTTTTGTTTTTTGTTGTTGTTGTTGAAATGAAATGAGAAATCAGCTAGAGAACAAGGCAGGGTTGATAAATTCTACAAACGCCAAGTGCAGTGGTGTCATGGGGATGCGTACCAGCAGCAGGACTGGGACAGGGACTGACAAACTGGTGGTTCAGCCTCTGCTCTCTGCAAACCGCCTGAGGTGTCCCCCCCAAATTCAAGGCTTTGCCGCTTTCACTCTCGGGGACAAAAATATGTCCGGCTCGTGATTCTTTCCAAAGGCCTTTGGCAGCCTCTCCTGGCAGTTGGCTGTTTCTGAAAAGGCAGGCGGTTGTTGCTAAAGCGATTTGGAAGCAGAAGTGGTGCTCTGGAGCCCTAATGCTGCTGGAGAAGGTTAGTGCCCGAGGTTGTCCCCGTTGAGGATGGGGCTGGTGGCATCTCACCTTTGAAAGAAGCAGCCAGGAACAAGCCTACTGCTTGTGGGCAGTACCCCTCTGTCCATCCCTTTGTCCCCTGCGCCCGAGCATGGCTCTGTCCCCAGGAAAAATTTGGAGAAACTCATCAGCCAGCCCTTCTTTGGGTACGTGCTAAGGATTGTGCAAGTATCCATCCTGTTCCTGAGAGCTCCCCGCATCTCAGCAGCTTGGAAGTGAAGTTTCAGAGGAGCTGAAATTTTATAGAAACAGTTGTGGGTTTAGGGATGCTCCCCGAGATTAGGGTACCTAAGAGTTAATGGGAATTTCAATCAAGAAGACATTAAGGAAGGCGGAGGGAAAACAGATTAGCTGTTCTCTTGCCTTGCTCTATAAGACGAGACAATGAGAGAATGTGATGAGATCAATGGAAAAATAAAAGGAAATGAGAAATCAAAGGAAATGCTGCTTTACAGGTTATTTCATATGGCGAATTGGGAAATTGTTCCCTTCAGGGGATCAGATATTCTCTTACACTTTTAACAGAGCTGGACAACTCGTGACTGCAAAGATGAAACCCGTGATAGAGGCTGATGCCCTGCAGGGATTCGGAAGGAAATGATCCATTTCAGGTACAAGCGGTGGGACACTGCTGGATGCCCCCTCCCTTGGTGCTCTTCAGACACCACGTGGAGCCGCAGCATCTGCTGGAGCGTGGCTTCCCGCGGGGCTCCAGGTCCAGGTTATCAGAGCCATGAGTCCGGGCACCTCCAAAGCCATCACCTGATGGGTACCAGCATCTCGCAGAGGCTGAGCTGTGCACACCTTCCTTCTCCAGGCCCTTTAACGAAGCTGCACTGCAGCTCCTCAAACCCAAGATAGAGAAAATGAACTCCATCCTTCCCTTTCAACACTTCTGCAATGCTTCTGGAGTCCCTGACCTCGTGCCTTTAAACAGATCCTTTCTGGGACTTCAGATTTGCCATAGGCTTTGGCGTTTTTGTCCTAACCAACTTGCCCTCAGAGGCAGAAGTACTTTCCATGAGGCCTCATCCCCAGCAGTAGCTCTGTCCCCACATTTCCCTGGGGGCCAGATGTGGTTTTGTTTCTTTTTTCCAAGCAGATCTCTGTGCCTGCTCCACAGCTCTGGGGCATTGTTGTCCTGTGCATGTGTCATACCCTCCCACGGCTGCTTCTGCAACCACCAAACCTCTGCCCAGTCAGAAATCAATGTGAAAAGTCTCGCACTGGAGACTGAAAAAATAAATCTCCAGGTTATTGGGTGCAGGGCTGGTTGCCCTGTCCTTTTGGCACCATCAGTCAGTGGTTGGTGAACAGCTCCAGTCAGCACTGGTGTCCTGTGAGTGAAGATTTAAGGTTTTTGTGGCCATGTGCTGCTGCTGAAGCTACCTCCTCTCCACGTGTGCACTCTGGCTTTGCTCCTGCCCTGGTCTACAAACCCCTGGTTTGAAGCCATGACCAGCTGGCCGGTAGCGGGCAAGTGCTGCCAGAGGCCAAAAGGAATGATTTATCTTTGTGCTACCATCGTAGTCTCTTCAGATCTCTTCAGCCTCTCTAATTAACTCCTTCACTTTCATGAATTCTTCACTAGGATTTGTATCTCTGGTGCCTTGTACGTGTCTGCTGGTGATATCAGCTAGATTAAGTACCTCGGTGGGCTTCTACTTCCCTTTAGCGATGACTTTGGCCATGCCCCACGACGCCTCTTCCCCTTGCCATGACGAAAGTTCCTTAGAAATGGCACTTTGGTGACACAGGAGCCACATTTCCGTAGTTAAGAACACCTCCACGGCAACAACAGGCAGTTAAACCTCCCAAACTGAAGCTCCCTACCAACATGAAAAAAAAACAAGAAAAAACTTTTGAACAGTATTTCTCCCCGTGTCTGGGAGTGGTGGGTGCCAGCGGGGGGGGTGTGTGGGGGGAGTTGTGGCTCCAAACCACCCCAGCCTTGCCCTACTCTCTCGGCTCCCAGCCTTTTGAATGTATTTTGTTTGGATATCTTCTACTCGGGGATATTCTGTTCTCTCTAATTGCATTTAGTGGCTGGCTCGGGAAAGGCTGTTTCTGGTGCGAATGCAGCTGGGTCGTCGTCCCCCCCCCGCCTCTTTCCTCCCACCCCTTTGCTCCGGAGGGGTCAGGTGGGACGGTTGCCGTTGCGGGGTCTGCTTTTGCCAAGGAGATGTGGAAATTGTTGGCTGGTTCTTCAAAGATCTGCAGCGGCTCTTGATGTTCCTCACCGGAGCAGGGCAGCGGAAGAAAGTCGCCTGGGAAACGCTCTCCGGAAGTGAAAACTGAATTCCGTAACGCTCTTGAATAGGAAAATGCAGCTTATAAGTATGAGAAGCAGCCCACGCGGCCTTTAGACATGTTTGTACCCAAACAAACCCACGTTGTACCCAGCGTGCTAATTTCTTTAGCACGTAAATGGTTTCAACTAAGCTGGTGGGTAAGGCTGGCTGCAGAAGGGAGAAAATCCAGGATAGATTTTGCCTTTCCTGCAACGCCAGCCTGATCTTGTATCCACGATGGTGCTCATTGGTCAGGAGGGTTGTATCAGCCAAGAACGTAATTACTAATTTGACTCGTATGTGTAGGGCAGGGTGGCCTTGTTTTTCCTTAAGAAGCCCTTAAAATAGTCCAGTTCCGTTCCTCGCCTTCCATTCACCCCCATGCTTGTATTCACTGGTATTTCCAGTTAACGCTGGGTTTCTCAGAAATTTCTCTTCCAATTCTTCTCTAAACTCTGGCCGCAGCGGCAGGAGACATCCTGGTGTGCCATATCCTCGGCTCACTTTTAAAGCCTCTTCTATTAACTTCCAAACTCCTCTGGGGCTGCCTCTGTCCACTGAGTTTAAGCAACATCAGGGATTCCCATTCCAGCCCTTTACTCCTTCCCTGGCCCCGTGTGTCACACGGTTTGGAGTTGGAAAGTTGGGAATCTGGCTGGTGAGACCAGACAGGGAAGAAGGTGCTGGAATTGTATTCTCAATGTCAACAGCCCCTCGGTTTAAGGAATAATTTGTGCCTCTGTCTGCACAAGTCCGTCTGGAGCTGAAGCATGATAAGGCAAGTTGGTCTTTAACATTCTTTATCTTCTGTTTTTTGCTGCTGGGAGACAATTTCCAGGGCGAGGCAGCTCAATTTTGCACAAAGTCTGTCTTTTAGCAAATGCAGCCGTGATGCACATTACACCCAAATTTAATGGATTCCCTGTCACTGGGGGGGAAAAAGAAGAAGGTGGTAGAGGTTTAAGCCTTGAGCTTAATGCCCTTTGCTTTGTTTTCTTAAACCTCAAAGGGAAAAGAGCAAATGTTTTCTGCAGTGCATCCATGTTTGCTGTGCTTCAAGCGTCTACAGTATTTGTAACATTAAAAACGAACACAAGTCTGCAGATAGCTGTAATTCAAACATTTACAGACAAAAGTTGGAGTGGGAGGAAAAGCAAAAGGACGACTGTGGTGCAAATCACCACAGTCTGAAGGTCTGAGGCAGAAATCGGGTCTGCTTGTGTTTCCAACAGATGGAGGTGGGGAGTTCCTAGCTCTGTGATGGCCCAGGGAGCCCAGCCCCTGGCTGGAAGATGTTTTAATGTATTTATGCTTCAAAAGGATCCTCCAGGTGCTTTCCAGGCTCAGCTCTTGCTTTGTTATGTTCTGATTTTCTGCTCTTGAACGTTTCATGATCCAGAATTCAGCACTCAAACATCCGTCCTGGCTTGTGATGGGCACGGAGATCACTCAGTACCGCTCCGTACCAGGATTAAGCAAAAAGATGCATTAAAAGCAATTTCTTATTTAGATATAAATATTCAGCTCTCTAATGTCACCGTGAGTAGTCCCGCATGCTTGAAAGCTGGTGGAAGCCAAGCAAAAAATTAAGAAGGAAAAGTAGAAAGAAAAACAGCAGTTTCCCTTCTCTGACATCCATGGTGCAGTTTGCTGGAGTGCTGGGATTGACAGAGTATTGCACATCATTTGGGGAATGCCTTGAACAGTATAAACCCCATATCAGATCTTCAGGACATTTCAATCAGCGTAACTCTGCCAGCTGAAAGCGCCGCTACAGAATATTCTGGTTCTTTTCAGTGCATAGTTTTAACAAACTCAGTGGCCAAATCTTGCGTCTTTTCCCTAATTTGTTCAAGATGTGTACTATAAATCATCCCTGACTTCGAGCCATGAAGGAAAACTAACTTGACAAATCCCTTTCTGTATTCATTTTTGTCAAAACGTTATTTATGAGAACGGGTAGGTTGCTGATAGCTCTGGCTATTGTTGCCCAGGACCCTGTGGGTTTGATAGATGTTCAGTCCAAGTCCATGCAGATGCCTCTCCTCGGCTGTTTGTGTCTCATGCTAAGACTTGTGTCTTATAGTGGAGAATTTGATTTATTAAAAAGCGCTTTACAATATAGTAAGACAGATGTCAGCCACGTTAAATACCTCCATAAATTTTGCCTCTCCTGAGCAGATTAAATGTGCAATTATTTGAGGGATGATGAGGGTCTCCTGCACCAAGACAACATTTTAGTAACCTGATGAAGTGAGCAATTTTAGTGATGTCTCTTACGGAAATGAAGTTATGTGATTGCACTGTCCCTCTCTTCTCCCACAAAACATACTTAACCTCGATAGCCACTTCCAGCTGAGCTTAACAGAGGGTTTATATCACACAAACAGTTTCTGATGGGTTGGAATTGACAGCGCTGGGCACCCATATCTGTATTTTTTTCATGACATGCAGGAGATGGGAAAGGTCTGAATTCACTGTTTAACATCACTGTGTTGTCCACGTGTGTGTTCACCTGCAGAGCAGTTTGAAATGCAGCCCACGGCCCTGCCTTCCTTTAGAGAGACAGGGGCTGAAAATAAAACCCTAAGGACTTTTTCTGCGTTCATTTATGCTTTCCTGCCCCTACAGAAGCATTTTCTCCTCCTATTCCCAGGGTGGTTTTCTCAACATCTTTCCTTGCTCATCTCCACCTGGTCACTGCCAGGTTCCTGTCAAGCACACACAATGCTCAAGAGACAGGGCTCTCCCCATCTGCAAATTAGCCAGTGCCAATTAACTTCCAAAACCAGGTGGAGAGTTAATGACTTCACACAAAGAGCGTAAACTATTTTTAAAAATATATATCTATATAAAATTCAATATAATTGAATTAACATGAACCTTCCTTGTACTAAAGCAAGTGAACATTTGTTTCCCAAGACATAGACTCACAATAATATTAAATGTATAAATATATATATATACACACAGGTGTCACAGCTCCTTTCCAACTCACGTACCAGGGTTTCTTTGCCAGTGGGTAACAAGGTGCATGGGGTCGGGGAGGCAAAGGTGACACGGCCCCATCCCGGAGCTGGGAAGTGCTTCTGGATCCCGTACTATGGGGTTGTGGGGGCAAAACCACACAATTGGTTCTTTGAAAAAAAATCCCACTGTGGATTTTTAAGGCTTTGAAATCACTTAAACAGGGTGAAATTGGCATAATCAATGCAATATCCCTAATAACCATCCTTTTCCTCTCTTGGGGTGCAGGAGGTACGTGCACTGTGGGTCTGCCCCCGTGAAATGCTGGTGGCCCCAGTGGGTGCCGACAGGTATAATTTATCTCTCTCTATTGCAGGTCAAGTGAAACTGGCCCCACGCCTCTATTTTCATGCCTCTGACACCACCTCATCTGGCTTTGGCGTTTTGTCCCACTGCCAAGCGCCGTGTGTAAGCCACGGCAGAGCCTTGCTGCCATTAATCACCCGAGCCTTCTCCTGGGCTGCCTGGTGCTTTCTTAGAGACTATAACCTCCTTATCATTCACACATAATCTCGTCACGGCTTTATACCTGCTTGCGTGATCCACTTATCAGCCAATAAATCTGAGCAAAGCCCGAATAGTGGATAATAACATGAATTTGCCGGTTCCTGGTATTTGATTTCCCAGGCACCATCTTAGGGTTGTGTCACTAAGGCAGTTTCTAACAAATATGTTCCTGCAGCGATGCTTAAAGCAAACACACCTTGCCCCAGTTCTCCCACTGCCACCACCAACCTCGTTTGTTTTTATTCCCCAGCCGTTACTACTTGCTGTTTTCACCTTGAGACGTTTCCTGTACAACCAGAATTGTTCTGTGGGCAATAAAACACTCTGCCCCCTCCCTGAGCCCCATGGGCATGGGTACAGCGGTCACAAACACCTGAATTCCAGGTCCACGTTTCTGAGCCTTCCCCCTTCCCTTTGCCTTGATATATTTACGCTGGATTTCCAGCCAAAGGAAGGATTTCAGGAGAAAGTTGGGGTTTATGCTGTGATTTAAAAAAATCCAGATTAAGAGGTGCTCTCCATCACCTGGGTCAACATGGTCATACTGAGGGGTCAAATCCCCCCCTCAAAAAAGCAGTCAAAGCAGGAAGCTCCAAGTATGAGAGTTTTCTGTGGGCTGCAGGTAAGCTGGGAGCTAAGATTTAAGTGGCAGATGCAGAAGTTCATTGCAGTAGTTTTGAAATATGGATTTATAAATCCCCAACTTTCTACTTGCTCAGCCAAGCATGTTCCTGTATATTTATTTTGTTGGATGTTAAGTGGATCAATTTTACTGAGGTCGGCTCGATTTTTTTTTTTTTTCCAGTGGAATTTAATTCAACATAAACCCTACTACTTAGTCTTTTTGTTCGTATTTCCTCGTTCAGATGCTTGTGCAAGGAAAGGTTGGGAGCGACCAGAAAATACTGGAAGCAAAATAAACGCTCTCTAATCTCTCTTCAAGCCCAGACTGAAATGTTATTAATACTTTTGGGCTTGCCTGGATTAGTTTCTTAAGAAGCTGAAGCTGAACAGATCTATATAGATTATTAATTTAGTAAAACACGACCTCCCCAGGGGCTGAGCCAAATGAGTATCGCCTTGCTTTGCTTTTCTCCCATGTACACACTCATTTCTGGGGTGGATACAGCCCTCCAGCACCAGTTGTGTGGGTACCATGTGGCAGCAACGGGTGATGGGCACCTTCAGCTTCTCCTCCTCCTCCTCACCCTGCATCACTGCATGTTTGATTTAAGAAATGTGGGCTGGAAACAGCTCATGCCTTATTGCCTCTACCATGATGTCAGTTTGAATCCTACCTTACAGTGATGAATATTATTACCCTTTTCAACCAGAGTAATTCCTTAATTCCTCTGAAATCTGCTGTTTTATACTTTTTACCCAGTGAGGAGCTGCTGATGTGGGGAGAAAAAAAAAAAAGTTTTTCTTGGGTGTTTTTTTTTTTTTTGAACAGCACACACAGTCCTCTTCTCCTGAACAGGAGAGAAATCTGTGAGCAGGTTTGAAGGTTTTGTGGCTGGGTTTCTGGGCTTGTGATACCTCAGCCTTCCTAAATCACCTGGGAGAAGAGAGCTGAGCAGTACAGGAGAGGAGAATCATAGAATTGTTATGGTTGGGGGAGATTTTTAAGATCATCAAGTCCAACACTGCCAAGTTACCAGAAACCATGTCCCTCAGCACCACGTCTACACATCTTTTAATACCTTCAGGGATGGTGACTCAACCACTTCCCTGGGCAGCCTGTTCTGATGCTTGACAACCCTTTCCATGACAAAGTTTTTCCTAATATCTGATCTAAACCTCCCCTAGTGCATAAATAACTGAGAGAAGTCATGGCCACAGTGGGGTATAAATGGGTTGGAAAGGGAGGTGGACAGACCTGTGCAGTTGGGGTTATTGGCTGTCACCAATGTTGGTCCAGATTAATGCTCCAGAAAGTGCCCAGTGAGTGATGGCTGGATGCTGGGAGACCCTGATAAGCAGTTTTCTACCTCCTGCTCATCTCCTTTACCAGGTTCAGTCACATCCAGCCTCCCACTTCTGTGCGTGGGTGGTGTAAACCATGGAAAAAAAGGGCAATCTGAAGGTGTTGACTTTGGCCACGGAGGCTGGGCTTCCAGAGCTGACGAATGCAGTGCCGTGCCTTATTGTACCTTATGCCCAAGGACGGTGTAAAAGGATTGATCTCTCAGTGGCATTACATGCAGAAATAGAGCATATAGAGGACTGTTTGCTTTTTAAACCTCTTCCATGGCACGTTGTAGGCTTCACCCGTCCCTTGGAGGAGGGCAGAGGAGACAGGGCATTGCCCAGAGGAAGCCGGTAATGAGTGACGCGCCATGCTGGCAACATTTCCTGCACTGAACTATAATTAAATAATAATAATAAGACAAAAAAAAGTCCTTATAGTCAAGGAATTTGGAGCTAATAATCAAATATTTAAAAAGAAAGGAAGGGATACAGCTGAAGGGGTTTGGCTGGAGGAAAACCAGCCTGTGAGACGCAGTGGGTCCTTCCCCCCCGGCTCTCTGAGCGCGGTTGATTGCAGCATCTGGTTGGAAGTGTGAAAGTAATTCCTTGTGGGCTCTACTATCGGTGGCAGGAGAAATTATTGGCTTTTGTGACGTTTCCATAAGTGACACCTGCATTTCAACAGCTGAAATGCCCTGAGGCTGCTCACTTCTCATTACTTGAGGGCTTTTTTTAACCCCTTCCGCAAGGATGGGTCCTGTGGCTGTCTCATGAAGGTAATGTTTGGCATTTAGGGCTGGCCTTAGGAGGGGAAGAGCAAGGTCAGATTAAATTTATGGCCCGTTTCCCTCTTTTCCTCCCAAATAATTAATTTAGGATGGATTGGTCTTTGGAGGTGGCTCTTTTTACCTGTTGCCTGTAGAAGATCTGCAGGGATAGCTCAAATGCCACCATGCCCTTGTTGAAAAGTCTCATCTTATGTTCCTTACAGAGCCAAAACTCCCACTGAACAGCTATTCAGTATGTATAAACAGGTCAAAATCTAAGGGGTTTAGGTCACTTCATGGAAAAGAAAACCTGCACGCATTTAGGGACAAAATATTTTCACAATTGCAATGAATCTGCCAAAGAAAATACATTTAAGCTATTAGAGAGGAAATCAGAACGAAACTTTCTTGCTGAGATCAGAATAGCAAACCCTGGAAACGTGATTTGTCTCTTGTACGAGCCATATCCAGAATCAGCAGCAATAAGTCTCAGCTTAAGCAAACAGTGAATTTTTCTCGGTTCTTTTTCTGTTTCCATAGTTTTTGATAGGAAAATGGAGTTTACACATAACCCTGGCGTTGTTAGTATTCTTCCAGCTGCTTTCTATTTGTGAGAGCATGTGTGTCATATTTATCTTGTACTCTTTAAATAACCATAATTTTATTAGTATCTCCTTATAACCTCTCTAAACATAGTACTATTTTGGGAGGAACACGACAATTTTGAGTAAGAAAACATGGAGTGCTATATAAAGTGTGAGAGGAAGGGAAGGCAACGATGATAAGTGGAGCTGAGCAGAATATTTCTGGGTAGTTTTCTGAAGGAGAATGTCCCTTTGCAAAAGCAACATTTACAATTGGCAAATTTCAGTGCTGTGAAGTACTTTTCATTGCCTTTTGGAAAAATCAAATTGATTTTCTGATCTTACAGGAAAGGCACTTCTCAAATCTCTTTCTGCATACTGGCAGGAAGCAACGTGAGTAAAGGTCTTCTAAGCAAGTATGTAAATAGTGGTAAAAAAATCAGTCTCAGTACTCCTAAAATTGAATGGGTTTATTCTATATCTTTTTTTGTTGCTGTTTTACTTTACATTCCAGTGTAGGATGAACATTTTTTAAACCTTACACGTTTTTGTGGGAAAGGAGAAAGGAGTTCCATGTTCTTGTGTCAAAATAAGTGAAGATGGATACTTATTTCCTATTTTTAATAATAACATTTCTATATGATGGTAACAGGGGTGGGCTATGCCCTTGTCTATCTGAGCATTTAATCATGTGTACAACTTTCAGCATCAGAATGAACTATTTCTGAGCTTAGAGCACCACAAAATGCTTACGTGGCTAATTTTGGCCCCAGTCAAGTGCTTTTCTGGTTCAGACTGAAACGATCAACTTGACAGATGGAAATAGCAGTTTGATTTTTGCCTTCCTTTCATATTTCTAGGCACAGTCATAGGGGCATTGATACAATTGATGCATCAGAAAGATTATTGTCTGGTTTGGGACTTTTTTTCCTCTTTGATTTCTGAAGAGGCTTCCAGGAAAGTACATCTACATCGCTGAAGGTATTGCTGTGATTCACGGCTCCTTCCTATTTTTCCAGTAAAAAAGGGCTTAATCCATTTAAGTCCCTTCAAAATTAATTGGCATGTTTAGCAGTTTCCAGTAATAAATCCTATTACATCTGTTCCATTGTTTCCTGCTGAAAAGTTGTTTTGATTTTAATTTGTTTCTGATGATTCCCCCCAGCCTCCGTTTGGGGAAATCATTCCCTTTTAATTCATTTCGTTTGGAGCCCGGCTCCGCTGCCGGCATTTCCCTGCGCTCGGGCTGCAGCTGCCTTCGCCCAAAAATGCACCTCGGTGCCGCAGCGTGATGGGGTTTGATGAGTTTCTGTAGGCAACAGCTGAGCTGAGGGTCATCATCGTCATCAAAACCGGGTGCTCTTGGAGCAGAGCCGTTGTATCCACCCATGGCAATTTTTGGAACTTTCTCGCATATGGTTCCTTTCCCCTTCCCTGCGTCCCTGATGTTGGGCTTTGCCACGGGAGCAGACCCAGCGTGGCCAACGTTGGCTGCACCGCTTGCGAAATATCCGCCGGTTTTCTTTAAATGAAAAGGTGTTTCTTGGTGTTTTCCGTGGTGAGACACGGCACGGGTGGAGGTTGTGTGTGCCCTCCCTCGGCTGGGGGCCGCGGGGTTTCTGGTGGCGCGGAGACACGCTCATAAATCCCATAATTGATGAGCACGTTTCTTGTGTCGAGGATCACCACAAATCTCTTCCCAGAGAAAAACAAATCACTGCTTGGACACGTCAGCTTTGATTACCTGAAGCTATTCTTGATTTATGTTTTTCTCATTCATACGAGTGTGTAGCAAATAACCCTGGGTGGCTTTGTCAGCTTCTCCATCCGTATGAAAATGCTACTGCAAACCTGAGTTACATATTGATTAACTGTTGCTTGTGATTGGTTTTATTTTACTACTTTACTGCCCGGGGCTTTTCTAAACTCACTTTTGCTGAACTTAGAGTTGGAGTGAAACACAAACTTTGCGTGGAAGGTTTCCTCCTTACGTATTAACCTTTTAATCATATTTCCCATGAACACACTCTACTGTGGAGTTTATTTCCACCTCAGGATTTCTTGTGAAATTGTGGATTGCTGAGGATGTTCTAGGGATGCTGTGTGCTGGGAAGGTCCCCTCTTCTTTCCTGGTGAGGAGTGTGGGGGGTCTGAGGACCAAGCCGGACAAACACACGTTCCCTGAACCGCAGAGGAATCGGACCTTTTCCCACCCACCCTGGGCTCCCAGGCTTCACACTGCAGCTTTCAGTGATGATTTATTTTAGGTCAATTCCTGCTGGTGGTGACAAGTGACTTTGGGTGATCTGTGTGCTTAATATAACAAGCAGAATCCACAGGGAATGTTATTTATCTTGAGTTATTGATTCATTACTGACTTCTACGTCTTGCCGTGCTCGACTGGTATCCAGATTTGAGCAAGACCACAGACACATGTATTGTCAGCAACCATTGCTAAGAATTTGGTATTATTATCCTTTTTCCTTTACAAATACACCTGGAACTATTGACATGGCAAAAAATTGAAGCATCTATTGGGGCTTTTTAGTTTCTTCTGGGATCCTTAGAATAAATTAAAAAATAGTTTATGGGAAGGTGTCATGTGAATTACAGGCTCCTGCTCACATGGATGACAGTTCAGTCAAAGCAGTACATGCTGCCAGGGCTGTGAAGAAGATGCTTTGGTTTTCCTGCAGGGCTGGGGAACTAAGCAGTAGACACAACTGGGAGCAAAATGCTGTAGATTTTTGTCTGTAAAAACAGGTTTTTCCCATGGGACTAAACGCCCTGTCGTCTGCTCTGGTGGGAACTCTGGTGGCAACACGCTGGTACCTTCTACAAGCCTAAAGGCTGCCAGTGCAGCATCTCCACACCAGCAAACCCACCCAAATCAAGTGAATTCTTTTCATGGTTTTGGAAGGAATTTCTGCCCCCGTGCATCTCCATCCCAGGCTGAGCTGCAATGTCCCCTCTGGCCGCTCTTCAGCGATCCAGGGCTGAACCTCGGAGGCTGTGTTACAGAGGTCCATCGTTAGCCTTTCCCACTGAACATCTGCTCCTGCTTGCTGTTACTCTCCTCCATCCAAATTTTGCAAATATCCGTAAGTATTTTGGAGTGGTGTTTGCTGTGCAGGAGGGACGAGCACCTTGACGACTAACACGATGTGCAGGGGAGATGGCCAGCAGATGAGTTTCGGTGGGGAAGACAGCAGCAATCTGGCCGAGGAGTTGGAGGGGTGGGATGCCTGCAGATGCACGCGAGCCCCTGCCGAACAGCCCGGGTAGACTATTGCCCACGGACGAACCGGGAGAGGTTTCTAGGACAACTGCTGGGCTTTGGGAGCGGGGAAAGAATGGAGCCAAATCTTAAAGTCAGATGAGGAGAAAATGAGGAACATCTGCTGAGACGTGTGAAAGAGCCATTTGTGCTCCCTGCAACCCGAAGCGTTCCTCCAGCAGCCACCGCGGGCGTGAGCCAGGCTCCCTGTCCCCCCCCAACACGCTGGCCCGTGGAGAGGGTCATTAGAGATGATTTATGGCCTCGTTACAGCCACAGGTCTGGACACTGAGCTCTGCTTCCCTGGTGCATCCCCCAGGGCCTTGGTACCCACACCGGGACATCACTTCACCTCTGAGCGTTCACGGAGAAAAGCCTCTGTCCTTTCTGGAGGCTGCAGAGAGGGGAGGTCCTGGGGGTGCCGCTGCTGTACATTTACTAGTTGTATTCATGGGTCATAAATAAGAGGTTTTTTGCCATTTTTTCACTCCTGCCATCTGACAGCACGGGTGCACAGAGCTGCTCTGCATCTCTCCCCGCTGATCCTGGGGGTGAATTTTCTCCTTCGCTTGGATGGGGCAAACGACTCTCCTCGCTCCTCTGGCTGGCCCCTCTGCTGTTTTAACACCATCAGCTTTTTGTCTCTAATTAGGCTATTTTCTGCGAGGCACAGTGTGGTTGGAACTGTTCGAGTCGGAGGTAGCGAACAGTCCAGAAGGGTTGCACCTGGGGTGGCTTAATCAGCGGCCGCTTCAGAGAGCCGAAATTAGGAAAGCACACAAAAGAGCCAGCAATTTTGAAAATGAGGATGAGCGGCCCGAAATTTCTAAGAGCAATTACGTTCTCACAGCTGTGCTGGTTGCCCCAAATGCATAGAAATCAAGTCAAAAGCAAACTCCTTTAGCTCCAAGAAAATTAACCTTCATATTTAAACTCAATGAGAAGTAAATTTACTTTCCCTTCCAATGAATAATATAGTTTTGGAAAAACCCTGTGGCACGTTATGTTGTAATTATGTTCTTTGAATTAAAGTTTGCTAGCCCAAACAAAATAAATAGAAACACAGGCAGGGCAGTAGATATATTATACTTGGAATAAAATTTGGCCTTGGTATATTGTTTTCATGCTGAAGCTATGCCAAAGTTAATCTACTGTAATTGAGTCTATCGCCAGCTCCTAGTATAAATAAAGGAGACAACCCGAGAGCTGTTAATAGAATTCTTTCATTAAAATCTTGTTGCCACCATGGAAGGACTTGGCCAGATCTCATTTCTCGGGGATCAGACCGAGAGTTACTGAATTACTCAATAACTGTAAATTTTGCTTTGAAGGCAGCCAGCAAATGTTTCCCTGCAGCTCCCACTCTGCCACTGCCAATAAAGATCCGTGGGGAGGAGAAAGGTGGGACAAATTCCCTTTTTATCTGCGAGGAGTGTTTGGGGTGGGCAGTGGGAGCTGATGGGGATAAAGCTGTCTGTGGCAGGGTTTGCTCTGAGGGGTTTACGGGGGGCTGGGGGGGCCCTGGGAGCCCATGAGCAGAGGCAGGTGGTGGATACAGCTCCTTTGCACCGGGCTCTGCTTAGGCTGGAAGCTGGGTTTAATTCAAAGTCTTCCTTTACCCTAACAGCATCCTTTTTCCTAGCAGATACTGAGGATTAGTAGGTATTTCTGCTAGAAAGAGGAAGCTATTTTCTTACAAGGGTGGGATTTAATCCTATGTGTTTAATCTTTAAACATTGCACACCGGCACCCAGCATTAGTATTTCTGGGATACCCTCTGCACCTTCCCTGAAGACAGGCTCTTCTGCTGTCTTTAAGAGGCACTACAGATTAGATTTTTTTCTCTTTTGCTGCCTTTCTGCGAGTTCCCACTGTCTCTTTCCTTGATCCTGCTTTTTGGATGCTCAGGGGATCTCTGAACAAGGTGTTTAATCACAGTGGGCCAAACCCCACGCTGGCCACAGGGTTAGGAAGGATGACTGACTGGTGATGCCTCAGAATGGTGGGATTCTTTTGGCTTGAGGGTCTCAAAGAGCTTTTCAAAGCCTGACCTTATCCCCTGCCAGGCAGTGTACAACACTGGTCTGGGGGTGTCCCAAAAAAGCTTGCCTTAAATTAATACAGAATAAAAAGATGCTGAGGAACACAGTGAATGGAACTCTCTACAATCTACACGTGTCACTATTGTAATAGAAGTAGAGAAAGAAATAGTTTGACCCACATTCCTAAAGTTATTAAGCAGCAGAAGTGGAAAAAAAAATCCTCTCCTACGTTTGATACATTTTTCCCTAAGTGACTATTACTTGTTTCTTTGCATCCAAAATAGGAAATTATCAGGATTATGAAATCCAAACGAAATAGAGAAAGTGACTAAGTAGGACAGGGTACTGAGGAAAGGTCAAATCCTTTAGCAAACCTTGTCTCCTTCCATATAATGTGAAATATTCCAGGTTTGATCATCTGCAGCTTATTTTATGCTCTTTACAGCTCATTGTTTGCTCCACTGGAAAAAGGGTTTAATTTTTTTTAGCCTGTCCCAATGTGAGATCAGATGTTCATCAGTGTTCTCCTCTCTCCTTCCAAGGGGCTGAGTTCACTCGGCTGTTTCCTGGAAACAGTGAGGGGAAACCCATTCCTTTAAAGGCAACCTGTGGTTATAACTTGAGGGTTAAAACAATATTACCTTGCCCATTCATTTTGCGTGCATTAAAGTCTAACTTCTTTGTTCAGCTGGTTCTCCAGGGCATTGTCCAGGTCACCCCGGCTGTGGCTGTAGGCACATGGCTGTCCCCCTGTGACACGCTGCTTCACCTCCTTGCTTTAGAACGCACCCGTCCCCATTGCTTGGGGGAGTAAAGCTGGGATCTGCCAAATCTGCCGCTCTCACTGTAGGATAGATCTCAGAAATGAAAAGAAAAATGTTGATGATGAATGGAAAAATTCCCCACCTGTGGGCTGGTGTCTAACCCTCCCTCTCCTTAGGTGTCTACTTGGTTGATGGATGGATGGCTGATTATATCTGCCCCCAAAGTCTCTTGCTCCTCGAGGGTTGTGGAAAAAAACCTCACACAAATGTACAAACTTGTCTGTCTTATCAACAGACTGAGAAAAAAGGGAGAGAAACCAACAAGGTGCACAGACATCAGTAAGGACTTATGCTCGGGTCTGTGTCTTTGGCGAGGTGTCCATCTCCTGTTGTCCCACTGATTGATCTCCAGCTCCTTTGCAAAGCTGGAGTCAGGAGCTGGGTCCTCAGGCATTTTCCTCCTGCCCTGTGATGAGGGAGAGGAAAGTGGGGTAGGCTCCTTCTCCCAAAACACCTTGGGCAAGCCCAGGGGCCATGGCCTTAGGGACAGCTCATGGCATGAACCAAAGGGAACAGGATCCTGAGGAGCCATGTTCATCCCAGAAGTTCTCTCCAGCAGCCAGTCCATGAAAAACACATGGAAAATATGCAAGATGGAAAGTATCTGCTGGCTCTGGCTCCCTTTGTATTCTGGACCTTTTTTTTTGTGTCCACATTTAATTTAATGCATAAGCATCTCGTGAAAATATCGAAAGGACGCGGTCCTGCCGTTGAAGACCTTTTGGTCTGCTCTGAAGCACTGTCATGTGAAAGTAGCGTAAACCCAAGGAAGGAGGCTGGGTGGAGCTGGAGCTGTACGGTCACCTTTTGACTTAATATATGTACAACAGGGAGCTTTTAGTGCATTTACGCGGGCACCGTTGGGAATGGTCCCCGAGAGCTCCACTTTGCTGCTAGCAAAGATGTGAGGTCCCTTGAATCCAGTTCAGGAGAATGAAACTGCCTGAATGTAACTAAACCCAGGATTTGTCACTTCAAGTACAGATTTTCAGCTAACGAAAGCTGCATATGCGCTTAAAAATTCCTTAATTTTGAGTGCTTTGCTGTGCAGTAAACAAAGATTTTGTGCCTGTTTCCCTATATAAATATTTATAACAAGCTTGGTGGCTACTGGTCGAATGCGAATGTTTGTTGTTCTCAGCAGTTTTGGACATAATCTACCAAAGATTTACATGTGGTTTTAATACACAGTAACTTTCTACTGCTGGAAGGCCTTGGATTAAGATCAGCTACAAGAATTGCTTCTAGAAGAGCAGAGTTAGACAGAGTTTGGCGTGCAGGGGGTTATGTATGGTTGTTGATCAGAGGCTGTTTGATAAAGATGCTTGGAAATAGGCAGGTTGCACACAGGGACATGGCTGTAATGGATTCAGATCGACCCATGACTGTTCCCTTAGTGGGTATAAGCAGAGATATTCATAAGCACACCCAGTTTTCTGTAGATTTTGAAAGGGTTTGTGCAGGAATGGAGTGGGGTTTGTCACTGTGATGCTCTTTGCCTCGACCAGTGAGGACCAAGGGCGTGCAGAAGCCAAAGGAAAGAGTTTAAAGATGTAAGTAACAGTTGCGTGGCCAGGTCTCACCTAAGTTGGGACCTGGTGTAGGAGTCAGTTGGTCAAAAAACAGCACCCCCCCATTTCTGCTTGGTGTTTGACGTTTGCTTTGTAACGGGGAAACAGAAGCAGACACTTCTGTATGCAATTTCAGTCTTCCTAAAGCAGAAACCCTGGCAAGAGAGGTAAATCACAGCCTGGCTCCCGCTTGTACCTCTCTGATGGGTGATCCTGGTGTGTGACTGGTCCCAGGTGTCTGTTGGTGTTGGCTGGGGCTCCTGATTTCTTTTATACATTTGTAAACCGTGCTGAGAGTAAATAATCCCATCTGTGGCCATCTCCTCCTGCCCCGCACGCCAAAGCTGCACACACCAGCATTTCTTCTTTATGCCAACTGAATGACCAGAAGTTATATTTGAAATGAACCAAAGTCAGCAGTAACCAGCAGTGTGTGTGGGCAGAGTTACCTGACCAAAATGCTGGACCCCAGATGAGGTGATTTAGAGCTTCCCCAGACCATTCCCCTCAAGCCACGAGGAGTAGAAGGGAAGATGCCACCCTTCTTCAGGAATATGAGCAACCACTCCTCATAAACTCAATCTGAAACGCAACCAATTATAAATTAACGATCCATGTTCTGCCAGTAAGCAAATTAGAGTGTTCTCCCGGATTTGCTAGTGAGAAAATTGCTGGAATTTATTTTAATCTGAACCAGATTCCCCAAGTTTTTGGAAACAAGGAGAGTGGACTCGGTTGCAGACGGGCGGGTGGGGAGGTGATGGCATGTTGGGGTCTCCCTGCTTCCCTGGTGATGCCATGTGGGGACTGGGGTGCACTGAGCCTGAAGTGGCAGGTCCCTGCCCTGCTCAGTGCCAGGGAGGTGACAAAGTGGGACGAGCAGCTTAAGCCACGCTCCAGCACTGGCAGCAAACATGATGTTTGACTCTTCTTATTTCCCCCTCTCTTTAGAGGGAAAGTTACACTCTCAGCTTTCTCACAGCTTTAACTCTCCCTGGGCATTTTGAAGGATGGCACTGTTGGAGAGGTCCTGTTTTAAATCTGTGTGCCTTCACTTGAGGCAATTGAAGTCCGGGGAGCCTGGCAAAGTTCTCTGGTGATGTCCTTAGTGTTCAAATGCTGAGACAGTCCTGAGAAGGGCAGAAGTCTGCAGCATATGGAAGAAGAAGTACTGGTACCACCATCCAAAAAAAGGGTGAAAAGGGGATATAACTCAAGGCAAAGCATGGCCTTGGTTTCAGTGCTGTCACAGACAAAATTCCTCATTATATTCAAAGGAAGCCGATTCATCTCTACTGCATTTGTTCCTCCTTCCCCACACTTACACTCAGGCCAAGTGGCTTTTTACAGCTGCAGCTTTAGGATGCTCAGTAACGTGGGTGATATCCTCCTCGTGTGGCACCTCCTAATTCCTCCTCTCAGGCTCTGACAGACCTAATCCTGCCACTACCAGAAATGCAACAGGTAATAAATTTCGCTGTGTATAAAAGCAGTCCCTGCAGTTAGTTGCCATAACTTGTTTGGGGTTGTTGTGATTGTCCACAGCCTCTCCACTACGTTGGCACAAGCGCAAAATACCCATTGCCTTTTAGAAGGAGCCTCCAGAGATGAGAAACGAGCCGTGTGGAGATGAGGATTAATACATCATGTGTGAACTGGCCTTTTTTCCTTTGTTTGTTTTGCTCTTTGTTAATGGACCAAAGAGGTACCCTTGACAACAGATGGAAAATTAGTCCCAGGATGGACCAGGGGCTCTAGTGAAGACCATGGCCCATTGCACAGGAAGGATGCGTTCACTGTCCAAAAGATCTTAAAGTCTAATTTAAGCCAGGAAACAGAAGGAAGGTAGATGAGGAGGAGGAGCGGTGGGGAGAGAAGAGATATAGCCTCCAGGAAAGTCATTAAGGAACACTTGCCTTCCTGACTTTGTGTCTTTTTAAAGTATATTTTATCTCTCTCTGTTGGGCTTTGAACCTTTTGGAGTTTGTTTAAGCTGTTGCAAACTTGCTGATTTAGGGAGCAAATAAGCCTTTGGGATCAAAGCAGCTGGTATTGTCAGAGGGATTGAGGGTGAAATAACACATTAGCAGAAGGAGAGCTGAGAATAAAAATGGAAAGAAAATCCAACTTGATATTTTGGTCTCTTTTGCTTTTAACTTTCTTCCCAGCTTGATCCTTTTCATTTGAACAGGTATTAATTTTCTTTGTGTGTATCCCAACAGTATAAATATTTAATGGTCCTAGATTATAGAGGTGAAATATGAGATCAGTTCCAACATTACAGATTTGTGCAGGATCTCTTCCTCGCATTTAGATGACTCCCACATTGCAGGGAGGAATATCTCCCATCTCTGCGGGAGGAGCATCACAAGCTCTATTTTGAGTTCAGGCTTTTTTTTTTTTTTGTCTCCTTTGAGGCTCAAAAGACAGAAACACCTCGCCCACTCCCAGTTTTTCCGTCATTATTTTCCGGTGACATGCTATGACAAACCAAACGATAACTCCAGGTGATCAGGGGAACCGGGGTGTGTGGGCTCATGATCCTGAATGCTGTTTCCTATCCAGAGCAAGCAGGGTCATGGCTTCGGAACTGTGCAGAGCATTTGACTTGGAAAAGTCCATATGAATACAGTAAATATGGGTAAGGTGTGTAATATGGCGGGGTTGATGCAAGTATGGCAAAGTTACTTGCACCAGTAACTCTCTTCCTTCCCCAGTAACTCTCTTCCTTTCACTTGTAAAGCCAAAGTACAGAGTAGAGGAACATTGGCCACTGATTTTCTGAGGGCTAATGTGGGAAGTAATGGAGATTGCAGTACTTAGGTCCTCTGAAGGTCAGGCCATGCCTTTGCAAGCCTATATATAAATTTAGGTGCCTGCTTTCAAGCTCACAAAGTGGAAAAAAATAACTTAACTATGGTGATGTTAAATGGCATAACAGTTGGTAGAACTTTGGGGATCAAAGCCAAAGCCTATGGAATATCAGATGCAGTCTCCCTTTTGGGGGACAATGGAGGTTTTCCAAGGCAATCAGCAATGCTGCTCGAGAGACCATCTCCCAGGTCCTTTTGGTAAATAAGTGGATCAAAGGAATAATGGGAAACAGTCAAAATTCAGATATCCAGACACCAGCATCCTCTGCTCATGGACAGGGTAACACAGCTCAACCACATCTAGCAACAAAAGACCTCCATCTGACGGGAAGCTAACAGCACCTAAGGTGGTTAATTAATTACATGCATCAAGACACAGAACACCAAAAGCAGTACAGACAAGATGGAAAAGGAGAAATGGTCTGAAGAGGAGACTTGGAGTTAACTCTTAAGCTTCCACCCGCGGGAACAGCAGGTTTTGCAGGACTTTGGCACCCGTGTAGTTATCTGGTTTTGCTGAGTGTGACAGCTCAGGTGACGTCAGACCCCACCAGGATCCTCAACTTGTCTTTTAAATCCACCTCTGCTTTGGGAACGAGTGCTGCAAATGTCGAAGGAGCTTAAAATATTCATTACCAAAACTCATCATTCCAGCCCCGAAATGTTCACGGTGATTTTCTCAGTTGGTTTCAGCGGGGTTTGGAGAGTTGCCAGCCGCGTTACGTGATAAGCCACAGCAAGTCAGTAGTGACAGAGGAGTCAAAAATAAAAGAGTAAAGGACTGTCCGTTTTCCTCATCCTTCAGCCAAAAGCAAGTTTTCAAAATTTACGCGCTCTGGTTCTAAAATCCTTTTACCCAGGTAACGTTTAAAGTCTGTGGCTCACAAGTGTGATTTCTCAGCATTTCTGTGACGCTGCCGTTAGCATGTGACAGTGTGACATTCCCGTGCACATATTTATAGCGAAAATGGGAAGGATTCGCAGCTTGTGTAAACCTCCGAGTCACTTTTTATGCCTCTCCTTTGATTTATGCAAGCTGAGATTTTGAGGCAAACTCAGTAGTCTGCTCTTCGGCTCCCTTTTTTAATTAATGATATCAAAGTACGTTCCCTAGAGAGAGTCAGATGGAAGATATAGAAACTTTTTCAGTTAGATGAAAGGTCTAAAGCATTGCTGAAAAAAATTGTTTCCAAGCATTTCAAATGATAGGGTCTTTTTTTCCCCAGTTTTCAACAGTTTCAAAAAGAAAAATTACTTTTTTTCTCTTAAGAAATTGACCTATTTCTTCTAGAAAATGCTGAAACAAAGTTCATAGGAAATTTTGGAGATACTTTTAATTCTTTTTAGGAGAATTGCTAAATGAACTTGAATATGTTATTTAAACATATTAATCTATTTTTAAAAAACCTTTATAGAAGAGTACAAGAAAAAACTTCCCTTGTTGCTAATGGGAAAGTATTTAGTGGCTGTTTCAGGTCACTTTGGGTTGTATTCTATACATGTTTGTTGTTTGGATTTGCTCAGTGTTTTAATTAATTCAGCTCACCTGAAATAGGCTTAAATTGCAATTTTCAGCAAATTAATTTTATTGCCTCTCAACAGACAGGGCATTAATTACTTTTGTAATTTAAAAAAAAAGAAAAGAAGGTGTATGGGGAGTAAATATGCCTTCAGCTCTTTTGGATGCTTTAAATTACCCTCTTTGAAAAGAAGGCACTGACTGGCAGGGCTCAGACCAGACATGAGGGATGCGGCTCCTCCAGCCCCGGGATGTGGCTGCGTGGGCACGATGCTGCTGCAGTGCCCTGTGCCCAATATTAAGAAATCCAAAATAGCTCAGATCCAAGTTCTGCCGGATGGATTTAGCCCCTTCAGTCTGTTTCGCAGGTACTTATTGGCCTTGGTCTGTAAATGAAAACAGTGGGAGTCAGTGATCCACAAGAGATCTTCCTTCTCTCTTGTCCTATTAGCAAAAGAATCCATAAATATTCAAAATCGAGGAGTCATGTCCTAACTGTCATGAGATGGGCTTCATAACTGTCAAAATAAATGGAGAGATGGTTGCCTTTTGATTTTGAGCCATCAGGTTAATGAAGTCCAGAATTCCACTGTTCAAGTCAAATGGTTTGAGAACGTGGGATCTAATATAATCTCATTACTCCAGATTGAGAAATTAAAGCCAACCCCGATGGTAACAGCAGCGTGGGCCAGTGAAGCAGTTCAGATTCTTACAAGTAAAGAGCATCTGCCAGGACCACGCGAAGTCCTTGTCACCGGACTCTTTTCTGGGAGGGAGTTTGCCTAAAGGGGCAAGCGTGAGAAGCAAATGGGTGTCATAAATTTCCATTTCTGTAATTTAAGATAAAAACATTACAGGCGCCTGCCATGGCTTTGGTTGCAGCTCAAAACACCAAGTCCCAATAAGGGCTGACCATCTAGGAGCTATCAGGAGAGGGGTGATGGACAAAAGGAGAGCTTGAACCTCTACACTTGGGCTCAACACCTTTCTAGCCAAATGCATTTTGAGTAGAAATTTAGCTTTTAATCAGTCCCACCCTAAGTCACTCTCTGTCCCATGAGAGGAAAGGAGCCTGTATGACTCCTGGGTCCCTTCTGCTCCTGAGCATCGTCTGGGCTTGAATAGAGAAGCTACCAGCAATTTTTATTCTGGTCATTTACTCCTTCTTGCAGAGTCCAGCTCTGCAGTACAGATGTTAAGGCACAGCTGCTTACCATTTTTTTTCTGGTCGGTCATGTGAGTTGTCCCTTGCTAGGTTGCTTTTTTTTTTTAAGTCTCTAATGTCTGCTGGTGAAATCTATAATTTTTTATTATTTTTTTTTTTTAATCGCATAATTAGTCACGGTGCCTGAGAAAAGACATGAAATACTCCAGCAAAAAGATGTATATGTCAGCTGTGGATTCCTCCCTGTCACCTTCACGCTGAGGAGGCGTCTCAGCAGCTGTGCTAGATACGTGGGCTTCTTGGCCGTGTGGTTCTGCTGCTGCATCCCACGCCCCGACTGGGATCTGCACGCTCATTTTTAGCAGAGCCTCACTTCAAACAAAGCACCCAGCCCCGTTCCTCCCCTCCTCTCCTTGCCCTGGGCTCATCCTGGTCCTTCAAAGAGGTACTGGAGCTCAGCATCCCAGTGCTACCCGCTCTGAAGCCACCGAGCGCCGTCGAAGCATGCGAGGTGGGAGTGGGAGCTTCTCCAAGCGTTTGAGACCATGTGGGAATCATCATTTTCCAGAAAATATGTTTCGAGTGTGGTGTTTCCGCTAATGTACCTCCTCCATCAGCCTGGGCTGCCGGATCCCCAAAGCTGTGGGGAGAACACAGTGCCCTGTAGATGGGAGAAGGAAGCTGTTTGTGGGTTATGTCCTAAGCTATCTGAAGGGGGGCTACAAGAAACGTAGAGGGTGGCTTTTTACAAGGGCATGTAGTGATAGGATGAGGGCAAACAGTTTTAAACTGAAAGAGGGGAGATTTAGATTAGCTCTCAGGAAGAAATTTTTCACTGTGAGGGTGGTGAGAGCCTGGCCCAGGTTGCCC
>JAOQGH010000051.1:43179553-43192475 GCA_025769975.1 Gallinago jamesoni
GTGGTGAGAACCTGGCCCAGGTTGCCCAGAGAAGCTGTGGCTGCCCCATCCCTGGAGGGGTTCAAGGGCAGGTTGGAAGGGACTTGGAGCAACCTGGTCTGGTGGGAGGTGTCCCGGCCCAGAGCAGGGGGCTAGAACTAGAGGATCTTTAAGGTCCCTTCCAACTCAGACCAGTCTATGATTCTGTGATCTTGAGATGTTGAAGCCTTTCCCTTCTCACTGATGGAAGGGGAATTTTAAATATGGGTGAATAAGTAACCAAGTCTACTGCAAAAAGGAGGAGCAGCTTGACTGTGCAAAGATCACCCCTATTAGCATGTTATACACACTCATGCTCCAAAATACTTAACATCTCAGCCCAGAGTGCACATGAAACTGAAAACTAACAGCATATTAATGGAGTTACGCGATAGGGGAATATGTCGTAAAATAAATCACCTAAATTGAAAGCTGAATTTTGAGCCTCTGGATCATCTTAAAGCCTGTGTTGTATGTGGAGAGTCAGTCTCATGGCTTTTGTTAAATTTAAAGGGAGTGTAATAGCTGAAATCTCGTACATTGCCTTGGAAATGTATCTCGCAACGTCAAGGTTGTTTCATGGAAACTATCAGTGGTCGGTGTTTGGGTTTTTTTTAACTTTATAAAAATATTATCATGAACCCTTTTGGCCTGTGATGTTTGCTTGGCATCATGTGGACTGAACTCTGGGTATACTGATGTGGAGAAAAAACCTTTGATCAGTGATCAGGATCCCCCCAGGAGATCTCATTCCTGAATATCATCAAAGTTACTGTAAAGACCATATGACAACTACAGCCCAGTTAAAAATGGTGTTTCTTTAATAGATAGGAAACCATAAACAGTTTCCTAAGATACATAAACAAATTAAATAGAATTTCCAGCTTTGACATCTTAATAGGGTATGATGAATAGTTTGGCGTCATGACAATATCTTTGTCAAGATAGGGAGACCTTTGGGATATAATTGCTTTTTGAAAGAGTTATTTAGTAGTTTTCCTATCATATTATATGGTTTATGGAGGACAGCGGAAGGTCTTATTAGGGAATTTTATCTGACTTGGCTTTTGGGGCTTTATCCTGTCACCAAGACCATTACCATGATACTTTTCATGTGATTCATCTCTGTTCCTCTATTTTTCATAGAAAACCAATGTCTGACTCATATCCCACAAATAACATCAGGAAAACAGGGCTTAGTTTTGTGTTGAGTGAAAGATCTATTAGCCTCTTTTATTATGGTTGGGTTGGTTTTGGTAATAACAATTTAATAAAGTAAAGTGTAACTACCTGGAAAAAAAAAAGTTGCAATTGCCTCCTCTTGACCAATAATTTATTAAAATTGGTATCAAGAATAAATCCATGAAAACGAGGCTTCACATATGTACTTGATTACTCATGTGCCTGTTTGCAGATTTCAACTGAAATAAGCAGTGATTCATTGCAAATGAAGTTTGAATTAATTAGAGAATCCCTGGTCTGCGATGGTCACCGTGTTTTCTTTAGACATTCGATGGTTTTGGAAAGATAATGGCTATTGGCACCTACGATGGTGCAATAGACCCATAACCAGGTTTTTCCACTTCCTTGAGCAACCAGAGTTGTGTTGCAACACCACGGAGTGTTGTAATAGGGAGAAGCCCCAGAATTGGGATGGGGGATGTTTTTCATAATGCAGTTTCCATCTTTCGGTTATTAATTGCAGTTTTCGGCGTAAACAGAGATATATGTGGAGCAAGGCTTGGCACGGCTTGGCTGCTTACACCTTCTGTCTCAGCAAAGTAACAAACCCCAAGCCCCAGCAAGCTCCATGGGGCTGCAGGCTGTGGGGAGCAGAAGGTGCGTTTGGTGTCCTTGCAGAGAGACCCTATCCATGTCTATAGGGATGCTCAGGACCACAATTAAGCACAGGAAGGTCAATGACCTTCGTTAAGTGTGATCAGAGCTCAGAGCCTGCCCATACATGCTCCTCCACATAACTTCGAGCAGATACAGCCCCTTCTGGGAAAAGGAAAGCAGAAAGCAAGGAAGAGTTGTGCAGCTCAGCCTACAGTTACCATTCCCCCATGCACCCGTAATAATCCTTGAAGCTGCCGTCTTGGTAATAATCTAGCAATTAAAAGAAAATATTGGTATTTAATTAAACTTGTCAATCAACCAGAAATGAGTTTTTCTTATCGAGAGGAGCTGGATTTGATTTTGCCACTCGGAATTGGAGGTTAAAGACTCTTGTAGAGCAAAAGTTTAATTAAGAAAGGAGATTTGGATTAACATGGGAGGCAGAGAGAGACTGAAAGGTCCTCGAAAATCATCTGAGTATGATTCAGAGGAGGAGAGGAACCTAAATATGGGAACAGATTTTATTTTTGAAATAAAAGAAAAAGCTATATGCTGCTAAAGCTCATGGGAGAAGAGGCACAGGAGGGATTTTTGTGAGGCTGGGATGTCTCTATTCAATCTACTTTCCCGCACTTGATATTTAGTCATTTCAGATATTCAAAGTCTGGTCAGAAAGTGCATACGCTGAGGGGCATTAGCAAATCCCAGGGATTTGGATGCTTGACTTTCATAAATTTAGATAGCAGAGGAGCAAATTGCGCTTTTGGAAGCTTTGAAAAATCCACTTTTTGTCACTTTCTGGTTGTGCTGGTGACATAGAGGGTGCTGCCCACCTGCATCTCCTGCCTAAGCCCGCAGAGCCCTTGTCCTGCCCTGGCACATCTGTGCCTGGAACTGCTCTGAGTGTCTGGGACTGTCCCCTGATAAATCCCAAGGGACTAAACTCAGTGCTCAGCCCTGTGAGTTTCTTCCAGCCATGCTCCCAAGAGACATTAATTTTTATGGTATTGATTCCTGATCCCTGGATGGTTCTTCATCCCAACTCAGGCATGTCTCCAAAGGCTGGTGTCTCAGGGGTTTGTAGTAAAAACATTTGTGTTTTTATTTTCCTTTCGTTACTGGACAAAGGGGAGACTATTTCCCTAAAGATGGCTCCACTGGTTCAGCTGAAACTAAAAAACACCAGCAAGGCTCAGGTACCCAAGGCAGAAAGTGTTCAGCGTGAAAATCAAAGTTTGGAAATCATAGAAATAATGAGCAAAAAGCGTGGCCATGGAGGTCAGCCCACGACAGTTTTCTCCTGACATCTGTTGCCTTTGGATCAGGCCCTCAGAAAGTAAGTTTGTGATGAGAAGAATTTCATGATTTCTCCAAAACAGAAGATCCCTAAATATGAAGTCTTTGCTGAGAGCAGCTGCTTGGGCAGACTCCGTTTTACAGGCTGCTGTCTGCTCTCTCAAGCCTCATTTAAGAATTCATCCCCTTCCTGCTCCCCAGTCACTAATTACAGTTGTAGATGAGGGACTGGAGGGGAAACATGTCTGCTATGGGAATCTGCAGGAAAAAAATCAGTGAATTTTAATCCTAAATGAAGTTTGAGAAAGGTTTGCTTTGTGCAGTTATAACTTCTTGGCATGCAGAAAAGGCCACTGAGGAATTTCCCTTACTAACAAGACAGCTTTTTCTGTTTGTTTGACTAATATGTGGAAGTTATCAAAGTAGAATTAAATGAAGCCTTGACTCTCCACCCCAAACCCCACCTGTATCTGCTCAAGTACTTTGGTATTTCATTACCTGTCTGCATAAGTACTGGTGAACAGACAGAAAAGGAGGATGAAATGATTTTCCTAGGATATATCACTTGTCACAGCCATAATCTGGTTTAAACAGAGACACCCGGGTTCATCACCAGCCTCAGCCTTTGAGGAGAAGAGTTTTCTTTGGCAAGGGAGGGCACCTGGGCAAATGCCAGGAAGGAGGTATTTGGATAAAAGATGGACAGCACTTAAAAGTTGTCTTTCTGTGTCGGAGTGAAGATAATTGATTTCCCTTTAAACCACCACCAGAGTGTGTTGGGGCTCTTGGAAATTCAGTGAATTAGGCACCGGTGGCCTAACACTGCACTTGACATGTTGGAGAGGTACAAGGTGTGATCCCCAGAAGTGCTCACGTGGGTGAGGAAACGGGACCAAATGCTGGACATCTGGGAATATTCTACCTCTGATGCTGCTCCAGTCAGCAACCTCCTTACAACACCATTTGTTTTAGAGGAAACACGAAAATGTTAAAAATATACTCAGAGAAATCAGAATTCACGAGGCTATGCTCTGCTCCGTGCATTAACTCCTAACAGCAGGAGTTGCCAGGAGGTAAAAGAAAAGATAAAATAAATTGTATGAGAATAAAGAAGGCATAACCCAGCAGTGAATTATTTTTTTTTTAAAGTTTGATTTGTCTAAAAAACTTCCCATCCGGTTTAGGATAGTCTGTGCCTAATGTGCTTTGTGGCAATTTGAGCTTGGCTTTTGGACCAGCCTTTGTCCCGTGTCCCCACGTGCATCAGACCTGGTGCAAAGAAATGCAGGATTACACCTGGGCTGGCTTTCAGCTCCAGCGTGTGACCAGAAACAAGGCTGAAGGTAGGGAGATGTTGGCTGTAGGATGTCTCACTGTGTAGACTGGGAAACAGATCTGCTGTCACTCCAAAATTCTTCCAACTGGGGGATGTTGAAATCTATGTTGTGAATTCTTGGGTATTTCTACAGCCTGCCCAAAAATATAGTGTTCCATGGAGCAAACTGGCAAATATCACAAGGCAAACCAGAATTTCCTAAGAAATTACTGAGTGACCAATGTCAATGGAAAAGTATTTCACACGATGCCAGAGATATTTTGAGACAGAAATAAAGAAAAAGAAGAAAAAAATCCCAACCAAATAATTTCCAATTCACTTATAGTTCCTTAGTGCTTTCCTCTGAAAAATTACAGGAATCAAACCCAACAGATATAATTAAACCCATGTTTGTGAAATGGGAGAACGCTGCCAGAGCAGGTGGTGGTAGATGCACCCAGCACGCTGAGTAGCATGAAGCTGGGCTGAAAGATTTCTGCTACGTTCAGGATTTGCCTTTAAAATTTATTCTTGCAGTGTTCTTGGGCTCAGACATCGGTTTCTCCATTGAGTGAATTTCTGAAAAAAAAAGATAATCTGGTTTCCTCCTCATCTGTCTGCTTCAACCTGTTTCTGGATATATGTAAAGCATCACCTGTGATCAGTACAAAATTCACCCATGGAAAAGCTACATGAAATATTCAGCTACTCTCCCTTTGTGGCCACTTGTGCATTCAGCCCTCCCTCCTCTTACTAAGCGTTGCTTCTTCATATGCAAAGTCTGGAAGTTAATCCCAAGGCTGAGACCAGCCATTAGTCTGGAGGTACATACAGACTTTCCTTCTTGAGTCACAAGTTGTTTTTCTTCAATAACTATTTCAGATGCATCTGTGTTTGCTCTAGGACCCAGATCAGAGCTCCACCAGACACTGGGGCTTATCCTGAGGTCTTCCATGTGTTGTTTTCATTAGCATCCTGGTTGTATCCTGGAGGAGAAAAAAAATAATCCAGTGTTGGAAATAGCATGTGGCCAACATGATCATACATTCGTATTATACAACCCAGCAGCGGGGTTCCCCTTTTCTGGGAATTCTTTGTTCTGGAAAAGTAGCGCTAAGGCGGTGACACTGATTTATGTCACCAATAGAAACCAAACACTCATCGCAACATTTCACAAACAGAGAAGAGCTCCAAGGGCCTTGGTATGGAGGTGACTAATGCTGCTGTCCCCGAGCCCCACAGCTCCCTCCCACTGCGATCGGGAATGAAGGGAACGAAGAAGCTGGACACACTGTGCTCCACTGTATGGGGCTGGGTACCAGGTCGGGCTGGTTGTCCTACCCATGACTCTCCCTTTTGAACACATCTTTGTATGAAGTGACTCAAGATGTTCTTAGGAAGTAGAGGAACACAAGAGAGCAACAGATGTGGAGTTTTTAAATCAAATAATTTATTGGGGGGTTGGAACTTGATGATCTTTAAGGTCCCTTCCAACTCTGACCATTCTATGATTCTATGAAAAAAATTATTTGCCTGCCTGCAACCTGGGAAAGTAAACTGGGGGGCATACACTTTCCGTGCTCCTGCAGTCTGGTCTCTGTGGTCCTTAGATTTGCAGTGTTGGCTACAGCTGACCACAGGCTCCCGGGGTAGTTAAACCTTCAGTCTGGCCCGCTGGAGCCTTTCTTACATTTTTACATTAATCCTTTTGTCTTACTGCCACGATGAGAAACAGTTTCCTCATCCTGATTTTCCTTGTCCTGGCTCTTCAGCCCTCAGTGTCCTGCTGTTTTTATTCCCCTTTAGTCCCTATTTTCTCTCCCTATATGATGGGACTGACGCAAGAGTTTTGGTGTTTTCATCTCCTACCATCTATCCCAATCCACATGCCTGGGAAAAAAAAAAACCACCTTAGGAAGTCCAACGTGTCTGGACACAGATTGAAGCAAATGGCTCTGCACCACAAGAGAGGATCATCTCAAAGTTCACATCCCGGTCCAGGAGGCTCCTTCCCAACTTACTGCTTGTGTATTAATGCACCACGTATAGACACCGAGCCCTAACTAATTCCATCAAGATGTGGTGTCTGCGTCGTGCGTCTCTGAGAACACCACATGTGTTGACTTTATCTAATATAGCCACATCTTAACTTATGATAGCTGGGATCAAAATATTCTAGGTGGTCACAGAGCAGCAAGGAGAAGCTGTTTACTCGCGGGTTTCCATTCCCTCCTCTGTTGTGCGGCCAGGTCTGACATCCCTGCTCCCCAGAGCTTCGGCTCCACAGATGGAAGGGGCAGGCAGGGCTGGCTGCATCCCACCATCTCCCAGATCAAAGCCCTGCACACATCTGCCGGGGGGGATAAGGGGATCAGCACAGCCCCCCCCCCCCCTCCACCTCAGCCAAGGTGTGAGCTCCGTCTGCCAACACAGAAGGCAACCGCAAGCCCAGCCACACACCTCAGGCAGCAGGAAGATATTCTTGAGATGAAAAACATAAGAATCTAGTAACCGGTGTCCACAAGGGAAGCGTTATACAAGCAAAACTTCAGAATGCAGAGAAACACCTTTCCTCTGTTGGAACTTGCCTTTCAACTTATTTTTTGACACCTGAAATACATGGAAAAGTTTCTACTTGAATGGTAAAAGAAGAGCACCTAAACAATCCATTTTGTGTGCTACCCTTGTGCTGACTTGGAGGTCAAGGAAGTGTCACAACGTGACCTAACTGGCTGGATGGAGTGACTTCCACAACTCTAATAAGTATCATATAATGCCAGAAGTGGATGTAAGCTATTAACGATGCCGGGGTAGGAAATCCATGGATCATAACTGACTGTATGAAACATTTTATTTGAGGTTCAGATGCGATGTGGAAGAGCACAGAGCCTTGAAAGGAGATCCAGATCATCTGATGACACCAGTTTACACACCGCTGGTACTACCGCTGGAACCACACCGATCTGCACCGACGGGGAAGACGGCGTTCACAGATGTGGTTTCAGGAAAAGAAAATAGCTCTTGCAGGAGATGCACATTCAGCATTTCGGGTGAGAACAGTGTGAAAAGAACACCCATTTCTTCTCACACGCCAGCCTGAAAAGAACTAAGTGGCTTCTGCAAAATGCTTACCGTGAAGCCTGCGGAGAGAAAATCGACAGAGGAGAATCACGACCCACGGAAGGCAAAGGGATAGCAAAAGGAGGGTGCACTTGAGCAACGTTCACAACTAATGGGAACGGCAGTGTTGCACACTCACGTGCCAGAGGCTTTTATTCACTTCTGAAGCAGCAAAAGGATAGTTTTAGTGTTCTCTGGCACTAATTGAAAACGCATTACTGGCTGAAAGCAACATCAGCTCAGTCTTGAGAAATTTCCTCTGCCACAAACGTAATTGTAATAAAAACTGAAACATTGAAATAAATGTTAGAACATTTTAAAAATCATAAAGCCTTCCCTGTTTCCACTATTCTTCTGTAATAAATTAAAAGCATGACAAATTTCACCCGAAGACACAAACATTAAGAAACCATTTGGTAAATGACTTTTTTTCAAGCCTGGCATCTCTAGCCTGGGGAGAGCTTTGGAAAGGTCACAGGAATTTGTCCCATGAATGGCCTCTCTTCTAGCCCAAGGGGGTAAATCTGTGGAACTGGGGCACCACGATGCTGGCCTGAGGAGGACAAGGTGCCAGCTTGCAGGGAACTTGCCTATTCTTTGCCGCCTTCTTGCTATCATCATGTGCAGACATATCTTTGCTCAAGGAGGCACCTGAGCATGTGTTTAAGTCTCATTTCAAAGGAGTGTAAGTCCTTTCCTAGAGATGCTTTCCTGAACAGCAGCCAGAAGCGATGACATAAGTTGTTGCACTGACTTGGGAAGAGACGTGAGCACACCATGAGCTCCAGGAAGCCCGATACTGCCAGTGAGTCTGGACCCTCAGGCTCTTGTGCTTTGAGGATGGACAGACTCTGCCCAGCAGGTCAGGAGGAGGCAGCAGGTTTCTCACGCTGCTTTCTCGGCGTACAACCCGCGGATCACAGCATCAGCCTTGGCGTGTTTCCCTTCAGCAGGAGAAATGGGGATATGCAGAACAGGCGAGAACCAAAATGTTCAAAGCTCACATTTGGCATGCTACGTGCAGATCACGGAGCTCATCTTTTGGTGACCGAGTTTATAAAAACCCTTTGTCTCTGTGCATACAATAATTTCTTCTGAGAAGCAGAAGGTCCCCCTTGTTTCACTCTGTATGCTCTGTGTCACAGGGCTCTGTGCAGCTCCTGCATCTCCGTGCCTCTAAATTGTTTCTCACAATAAATGAGTGATATACACATTTTTATCTTCACTTCTTACAGGTGCCAAGCTGAATACCCAAGAGGGGCTTGATCGTGCAAGATCAAGGAGGAAGCCTGTAGCAGTGCAAGAACTCAAATGACCAGCCCTAAGACATCGCTCATCGCCCTCTTCTTGTTGCTGGCTCTTTGTTGTTGTTGCCAGATGTTCAAATGCTGCTGTGTTCCTGCCCTGTTCAGACTTGGTATTCCTCAGTTAGAGTCCTAATGGCATGTGGCGTTCCCTGTGTTAAGTGAATTTTTTATGGGCAAAGTATTGAGAAAAAGTAGTATGTGTCCAGCCGCCAAATAGAATGTTTTATGCCCCAAAGGAAAAAGAACGGCCATTTCAAAGAAGCATTACCAAACTTTGTATCCATAAAAACACGCATTCTTCGTGGGACGAGGGTGGAACCATAATCCCCCTGCGAGTGACAAGTGTGGCCTTCCCATGGCATGCAAACATGGGCCCAAGTTTCCTAAAAGCCATCTGTTTTGCCATTTCTGACTTAATGTGAGCTAGAAAAAATGTTGCAACAAGCTGTTTTCATCCCTGCGGACAGTGCCTTGCCCTACCACATGCCTTGGGAGGACAACCCCTGAGAGGCTGAGGCTGGCAGCCAGGAGACAACACCAGGGCTGCCAGAGGTGGGCACCAAGCACAGCAAGGTGGAAGACCTTCCCGTGACCACCAAGCTTTGGGGCTCTTTCTCATTTCCCTGCCAGGCAGGAGCTGTTAAGTCTCAGCATATCACACTGGGTGTAATGCATTGAAACCTTCTCCCCAGCAGCCAAGGTACAGATGCAACAGGGACTTTGTACCCTCATCGCTTAGCAGGACCTCCCTTGTTGCCTAAACAGAAGAACAAAACCAAGAGAAACCAGTGAGTTTTCGTCTGGGCAGAAAACCTCTGGTCCCTGTGGCAGGCAGAAGGGAAGTGTCCCAGTCCCACGAGGCATCGCAGGACACAGGTACTGCCTTTCAGCCCCGAAGATGCCTCTTATTTTCTGGTTGAGCAAGGTGGAATCAAGTGTCTGTGCAACTGAAGAGTGAAATGACATTTGAGCAAAAGCTGATTTTATACCCCTTCACACTAAAGAAAGGATTTAAGTTCAGCCAAGGTCGTCTTCTGGCTCTCTAACAGCGCTGATTTCCACTCGGGGAGAACAAAGACATCTTTGCTCACGTAAGAAGAATCACAGCTCAGTCTTTTCTTGAGCGACTTTGCCGCAAATGAGCCAGAGGGAGAGAGCTAAAGCTTGCGATGGAAATAACTCTCATCAAGAACAAGTGCTTGAGGGGCTTAGAAATGCAATTTTATTAACTTTCTGTCAATGTTCAGTGCAGGATAAATGTCCATTTAGGAGCATTAGTGATGCATTCCCTCAGAAGAGACATTTGGAGGACCTCACCCTTCCCCGTTTTCTCACGGGCTGCTCAACTGGCTTTGAAAAAGTGAAAGAAGGAGCAGTTGGGAGGGCTGTGGAAGGATGCGAGTGGAGGCAACAGGCACAGGGCCCGTCAGAGGCTGCACATTTTGGCACGGGGTGTGCGGCAGGCGATGCTCGGAGCAGGGAGGGGAAGGGCAGTCGGGGGCAGGAGGGACTGGGAAACATCCCGGCCGTGAGCAGGTACCCAACATTTCGAATCGTTTGCTCTCTAAAGGAGGTGAATCCCTTCCTCGGACCGTCAGCTCCTGCGACGGCAGCAGCCTTGTTTGTACACCGGAGCTGCGGCATCCCCAAAATTGGAGAGCAGGTTTTGGCACAGCACAGCCAGAGACAGCTCCCACCTGCCGTAACAGGAGCCAGGTGTGATGAAAACATGGTTTTAACGGAGGAGGCTGTGCTGAAGTTCACTCAGAGTCCTTCTGGTAGACGGGGAGGGAGAGTCTGTTCATTTGTTATGCATTTCATCGATTTGTTTCCTGGCTGAAGATAAATCAAAATGGGACCTGAACCCCTCCTGGCGTTTCTGGGTGCTGCAACTGATCTCAGCACTCAGGATTGTCAGCTTGAAGACCGTGACATCAGCCTGTAAAATTTAAATTTAATTAATGATTAATGCTCCCCATTCAGGCCAGGCAAGAGGGCATAAGGGTGCCCCAGGGGAAAGGGTGAAAGGTTGTCTCCTTGAAATATCTTCTGAAACAAGTTCTGGAAGACAACACTGAAGCATCCAATGGCCTCCTGCCCACCATCAGCGGTGTCAGGAGAGGTCTTCTCTTGGCACTGACTCCATAGCCCCATCTCCTCTCAGCAGCAGAGGTTTTCCATCTAGGAAATCCATCTTTGCTAAATTCCCAGAGGGTCCAGCAGGCAACAATGAGGATCGCTGGTTCCTAATGCCAGAGCACAGGGAAGCATGAAAAAAGGCTGTGTCAAGCCACGAAATCTTTTAAGATGCCTTCAGAGATTGCAAAACAGTAGAGCAGGAGAAGTGTGTGTCCCTGAGCCCACTGTGATGGGAGCTTGGGGCTGTGGGGAAGGGACAATCCATGGTCCTGTCTGTCCTTGCACAGTGATCACAGCGCAGAGGGGAGGGGGGTCTTTAACCCCCAAACCCCCTTCAGCCCTGGTAAAACACCCCACTTTTGAAACATATTTCTGACGTTCACACCCCTTCATCTGTTTATTTTTAGCAGCTAACATTTTCTCAACTTAAATGTCATCTCAGCTGCATTCCCAGAGTTTAATTCATTCTGGTCCCATAACCATTCTTTTATGCTTATAGCATATATTTTGAATTAGCTAAATTAGATTTCACTTTGTTGTCAGTGACTGTCAGTTATGATTCTTTTGACTTCCAGTGGCAAAATGTATTCAGGTACGAGAGGCAGCACAGTAAGCTGATGTTTGAAGCATGAATTAGACTTTTAATAGCCAAAAAAATGCTAGGAAGATGGGACTTATAAATGACTTTAGACATGCAGCCATAATTATTACATGCATTTGATTTCTCTATACATATAGAGGGATTTTTAGGAGACTGGTTGCTATGGTAACTTCTTTACTGCATGGTCCATGTTTCTGAAATTCTTCTTCCTAATGGAAAATTACACCCATGGACACGGATGGTATTTGTAAATCTCCCAAAAAAGCAACAATTTTCCTTTTCTTCCTAAATGTCATCAGCTGTGCAATGGAAGCCTTTGAAGTTTGATTCTCCCCTTGCCAGTTCACCAAAGAGACGTGAACTGCATCCAGACTCTTCTCTGCCTGTAAACCTTTCCCTTGCCTTGCTGAAACCCTGCCTTACAGTAAATGCCCTGGCGTTTTCATGGGATGAGGTCAGAAAAAGTTGTGTCAAAAAATAGCTCTCTCTGCAGGTGTCAGCAGAGAGTGTAGGGAAGTTGACAGGAGAGAAGAGCTTGGACGCCCACCCTGATGTGAACTCAGTTCTCCAGATGTGAGTGCATTTGGATTTTCGGTCCCTAAATCAAACTAAATGACTAAATGTTTGGGTTTGGGTTTTTTTTTTTTTCTTTTCCTAAGAAAAAAAATGTTGCATTTTGCACATTGCAAAAGGCCTTTCATGAAAACCCATCAGCACTATGACTGTAGCCCTGAAAAGCTATTGGTTTCAGTGGTCCTTTCACCAGGAGGTTTCATATCTCTTCTTTGTGACCAGGGCTTGCAAGTTCTGCTCCATCCCATAGCAGAGTGAAAGAGCTATGGTGAGTTCCTGACTGTGAACCGTTCCTGGACCATCTCCATCCCTTTGTTTGCCAAAGCAAGTGGTTGGCATTGCTGGCTCAGCCGCGGTCTTGCTGTGATGCATGGCTCCTTGGAGCAGGCAGGTTGGCTCCAGCACTCTGGCGTGGTGGCCGTTGATTTAGGAGGCCCAATTTTCCCACATTCTGCCTGAATAAGGGTGAAAGGAAAGCAGTATTTCTGAATGTAGAACAATAACGGGTTCTGAAAATGGCCACGGGGCAGAATTATTGTCTCCCGTGTAGCTCAGTAGGTCACTGTTGTACGAAAATGAAGGGAAAGCTGGGAAGGGGAATAAGCTCAGCTCCAGGTGTGTGCACAGCTGGGAACATAGAATCACAGAATCACACAGAATCACAGAATTGTGGTGGTTGGAAGGGACCTCAGAGATCATCGAGTCCAACCACAA
>JAOQGH010000051.1:43202024-43218140 GCA_025769975.1 Gallinago jamesoni
GGAGGGGTTCAAGGGCAGGTTGGAGGGGGCTTGGAGCAACCTGGTCTGGTGGGAGGTGTCCCTGCCCAGGGCGGGGGGTGGAACTGGATGGTCTTTAAGATCCTTTCCAACTCTAATCATTCTATGATTCTACATTTCAATTTAAAGAAGAAAAGGTATCCAAATCCTCAGGCTATTCTTGGCCCTGCAGGAATGTCAGCTCGCTGGAGAAACCTCCTGCGTTGTGCCAGGCTGCGTTGCAGGCTAGAAGGGATTTTTATTTTTTTCACGTTGGTTTGTACCAGCATTAGCTCTGTCATTTTGTGAAATGAAACCAAGACATATGCATAAGCAGCCTTGACAGCAATTAGTTCTGGCAGAATCTTTGTGGTAATGAATTTCAATGAAGCTGGGGTTTTGGGTGCCTGAACACTTCATTAGCTGCCGGTATATCATACTGATGCAGTTGAGAAATCACATTATAATAAACCACTTTTTACTGCAGGCAGCAACCAGGATAATAAATGGGATGAATAATAATATAGTCCATTCAAAATCATTCCTGTGCTTTAGAGCTCTGGAATTTCAGTAAATAGATCAAATACTGTGTGGGAATGAATCTTATTCTGAATTTCTCTGTTACTGGGGTATTTATGAGCATTTTCAATATATTGTCAGAGGAGCTGCTCCACTCTATTACGCTTGCCCGTTAAACACTGAAATACATATATGTTGATGCAGGAATAGGAAAAGTCATGTAATTTAGCAAAAAATATTTTAAACCTGAATGGAGGAAAAGATATAATAACTGTTTCAATGTGAAATATCAGAAGGTCTTTGTTTCTATATATTCACAGGATACATACTTTTTTAAAGAATGGAAATACATGGCTTTGAAAATGCCTTAAAAGGCACAACTGAGGCACTCCTGTGCTTTTTTCTATGTTTATAAATCAGAAAGAGATGCGTTATACTGTCATGGTAAAATGAAATTTATACTTATCACTGTCTTAGCAGCGATTAGTATGAAAATGAAAAAAATGCATTCATTTGATGCTATTTCTGTTGAAATCTATCCTTTGTGTCCAAGTGCCACTTGGGCTGCTGGTTGTTTTGTTGGGAGTCCATCAAACAAGCTCTCCTGCACCAGTGAAGAACAAGGTGGAGGAGCCCTTCCCCTCCTGGGTTTGCTGAAACACTCCAGCCAGGAGCAGCACCCCAGCTGGGACCAGTTGGTTTATTTGGGTTTATCTCAGCAGTTCCTTATCTCACTAACAGGGATAAAAGCAACTGATGCTCCTTTAGAAGGAAGCCAGGCTGTATGTAAGCACTCCAGTAAAACCAGGATGTCCACAAAAATGTACTGGTGAAGGAGGAAGAGGACAGCTCAGGGAGCTGGGGGTAGTGGTGGTTGGGGGATGTCATCCTCCTTCCCCCCTCTAGTGTTTATGATGATGCCTTGGAATCCTGTCACCAAGGCAACCAGGTGGACATGCAATGATGCTCTCCCCACTGGGTTTCCCTTCTTGGATGCTTCCTGGGTATGTGGTAACTATAAAAATATCCTTTCTCTCATCCTTGTGAACAGATGGGTTGTGGTTACATTACCTAAATGTATAAATGTGGGCCCGTTTGAGTGTTTGTAAGAGATCCTTAAAATGCAGAAAGCCTTAGAGATAGATCCCTTGATAAGAAAGGAGCAGAAGGAAGACAGTGTGGATGGGGAATTCACAGCACCAGGACAGCAAGCAGCTAAGGGATTGATGATTTTTCTAGTAGCAAACTATTTCTGCGTGTTTATCTATAACAGTAAGATGACCTTTTACATATTTTTTTTCAATTAAATGGTGTCTTGTAATAGTGTCTTGTAAATAGCCTTCTCAAATAGAGAGAGCTAAAACTGGAGCTCCAAACTGTTTCAAAGCCTTGAAATGCAAATGCCAGTTTTGGTTGCATTGAAAATTCAAAAGGAAAATATCTGGTGGTGAAGAAGGTTGTACAGGGTTGTGTTTTTTTCAAGCTGTACCCAAATTTTAATGTTCTTCTGTTTGCAGAATGCTCACAGGCACCACTGATCTACCAAGATTTTCAGGAGGCCATAAATCACCCTAAATAGCCCAAGGCCGTGGGAGTCCCATGTTGTTGGCTCGGAGTCTGCCAAGGCAGCTCACGAAATCAGATGTAAGTTTAACCTCAAGTCAGGTACAAAAGCTGTCCCTGTGGGCTGTGGTTTCGTACAGTGCCAAACAGTAGTCTGTAAAAAAAAATCAGGTAGCAGGGGATGGAGACTGGGGCTTTATTTCTGAAGCATGGGTATTGCTGCTCTTCATCAACACTAGGGAAAACGGGAAGCTTCATATTTTCCTGTGTGAACTCCTCAAGACTGCTTGAGAGTGTAGGAACTAAGATGGTGTTTAAATTTAATTAAAAACCTTCTATGAGAAACCATTTCGAGACGCAAAGAGAAAGAGCTGAAAGATAAATCAGCCAAACTCTTGCAATCGTCAAACTTTTGACTCTTTGCAGTGGCCGGTGTGCCATGCCCTGGATTGACAGCGAAACTCATTAACGTCGTTGATTGGTTTTGCTAATGGCTCTCGCCCATTGTGATTTTGTTATATTTGATCAAATACAAAATTAATTTCAGGAGCTTCCAAGAGATCTGGAGGAGAGGGATGAAACCACTCCCCCACCTTCCAGCCTAGGAGACTCGGAGCACGTCCTGCTGACCAGGGACAGTCCTGAAGACTTGAATACCCAACTCTCCCTTTGCAATGACCACTCGGTCCAAGTGTTTGCTCTCCCGTACCTGCCCTACTATAGAACATCTTGCATCTTTATCAGCCCATCTTCCCTCGTTGCATCGCCCATCAGCACAGAAACAGAAGAAACCTTCAACGATGGCGAGGTTAACACTAAGCACGACGAGGAAGCGAGTTATTCAGCTGTTTCCACAGGATATTTTCCATGTTACAGAACATCTGAAGAGCTTCTTGGCCAGCCACTCACATATGGATTAAATACAGAGGGAAAAAAAACTGATAATGGGAAAGATGAAAGTGAAGGTGGATGTGCACAGGATGTTGGAGATGCTGAGAAGGTAAGTTAAATTGCGCCCCGAGATGGCACAGAGTCAGGGAATGCTCTCTCCTCTATGAGTGGGAGCACCGACCCCACCAGCTGCACTGGCCTTTCCCAAGGCACCAGTGTTGTTACCTCATCAGATGTGGAGATGTGCTTCACTTGAAGTTCCTGCACTTTCCTTTAGTCGAGGTCACGCACAAAGAAATGCAGAATTTGTGCAGGCAGGGCCTTTGCCTGAACACATACATTCGGGGCAGGAAGAGACATAACTAGGGAAAAAAAACCAAACAAAATAAGCCAAAGGCAAGAGTGGGAGCCTCCACAGCTGCCTTTAGGTCTGTGCGGTGGGAATGTCCCCCCCCCGCCTCTGAGTGAGGCATCTCAGCTCCCTCTATCACGAGCTGCCTCTTAGGAATTCTTGTCACCCTGCACAGACTGTTTCAAAGTCTATGTGATGAAACGGGGCTCAATTAAGTGAGATGAGACTCGCCTTCAATGTTTCTGAAAGGGGTAGGAAGGGAGGAAGAGAGGTGGGCACATCTCACAACCTACTGTTCCCCGAAAGTAGACTATTAAGAACACAGTGATGAATTGTGCTCTGAAAGCATAATGTAGAAGTAGAGCTACCTGCAAGGAGGAGATACCTGAGATAGCCCTGGCAAGGTCCCTGTCCCTTGAAACCAGCCCGTGGACCCCAGCCTCCTGCTATGTGGGAACACTGGCTCTGGATGAGATTTGTCCCACTGCTGCAGAGGACTGCTGTGTCCCCAAAAGCAGCATGGTTTCCAATGTATCATCCCTGCTTCCTCATGCGTTTGAGACCTTAGCTTTTGGTCTTGTACGTGTTTCTTTCAGACCATCCCACCAAGTTTGGAGTCAGGCAAAGGGGCACTTTCCTTTGTGGCTGATGAAGAGTCATCAGCCCACCAGCTCCTAGGAGACAGCACCTTTGAACTCTCCCCATCAACCATCCCCTTCTCCAGAGGGCTGCAGACCTTTTCCTCCAGTGAGTATTTTCCTCACTACAGGACAGAGGGAGAGCTCTGTCCTGACCCAGCTATGGGTGAAGGGTTCCTCACAGGGACAGAAGGTTTGGAGAACAAAGAGGGAGAACAAGGGGGAGTAAGAAGTATTTGGGATCTCTGTGCCAGCTGCATGTTGTGCTGAGAAGAAAGCAAGGGGGTTGTCTTTGTCAGCAAAAGATTGAGTCAACGCAGGCATGAACGAGAAGCTCTTGAAACCTACAACAACATGAAAATCTGCATGAATATGGGGTAAAAACACTCTTCCCCTCAAACAAAACCAGTGATAACCTGGACTGTGTAATGACAGCAGAAAGCAGCGGAGAGGGAAATGACTGATTTGGAGGAATCTGGATAAACTTGCTCTAGAAAACATCCCGATGGAGGAGGGCGAGGAAGAGAACTGTATTTTTCTGTGGCTAATCCCAAAGGCTAGATGCTCACTTGAGGGATGTGCAGCTATAGGAAATGGCCAATGGGAAAAAAAAAATTCTTTAAATCTAAGCTGTTTGGAGGAATTAACCAGAGACATAATTTCCAGTAGGGATTGGAAAATACATTTCCTCTCCCCTCCACTACAATCCTTCCATTGTATTAACGGCATCTGTTAGACCTGGTTACTGTGCAGAACAGTCATACATGGGAGAAAAAAACCAAAATATTTTTATTTAAATTATTTGTCAGTAAAATTTTTTGAACACATTTCCATTATGTCTGTCTTCATTTCACTTGCACAGTCAGTAATGAAAATACTCCTGATTACTTTAATATGTGCAACTGTGAGCTTCTACAAAACCTCAGTTATGACTCCGGAGAACTGGGCAACAGCGTCCAGGAACAACTTGGCTTTGGTGGATCTTGACCGATTTCCACCAAATGAGGGTCTGACTGAAACAAAGGTCAGCACAGCGTTTCCTCTGCAGTTGTGAAATCTTGCAACATACTCTTCCTGCTGCTAGCTACATCACCTCTCCGAGACACCACACAAGTTGAAGCTCTTTCCCATTCCTGCTATGTGGAGAGATGCTTGCTCTTCAAAATAGATGGGTTTGCTCCAAAGACTTAATTAATCTTTGAGTGCTTCTGTAATGATGACACATCAGTATTGACAGCCTGCAGCTAAATGTACCAAGGTTACCTCCGTTCTCATAGTGATTGGAGATGCAAACAGCACCATATTTAGCTCCATCTCCATAGTCAGACCAGTTTTCCCCGTGGATAACTATGACACTAAGACCAGGAAGGTGACAGCTTTGCAAGGTACATGATGATTTGGTTAATAATTTCTCCCCATGCTGCACTTCAGTGTCCTCAACAGGAAGGGAAGGGGTTTTGGCTGCATACTGGGACCCAGCAGAGGACAGGAGCTTCAACCCTGGACCTTTCTGGACTGCTCGAAGCTGTGGACGAGAGCTTGGTGCTATTTCCGGAAACCTGAGGGTCCATCAAACTGGTGAAAATTCATCCCAGTATCCATCATAGCTGCCCTGGCTGGAAATGGGAATGTGACCAGAGAAGCCAGTGTTGCCTTCCCTGCCCCACATCCCCTGTGGGTACCTCACTGTCATCCTGCCACCTCCTCACTAAAAAAACAAGACAAATCAGACTCTGGTTGAACCGACTCAGGCTGTATGGAAATATTTCTGGTTTTAAGCATGAAGGAGGCCTGAGTCTCAGGTACATGGCAAGAAAGCCATGCAAAATATAGTGGGATTATTTAAACTCAAGGGATCAGGCAGAGGAGGGAGGGAAATCTGTCTGAAAATCAGGTGTGATTTGTTCTGAGAATATTAAATTCAGTATTTCCATAAATTCAGCATATTAAAATAGTTCAAACTACGCAATATCAAATCTACAAATCTCCCTGACTTCCACTAGATAGAAATTAGCTGCTTTCTATTGGCTGGACTTGATAATTTATGGAAACAATGAACATCAGAAATCGAGGATTGGGGAGATGAGAATATTACAAGCTTTACCCTTCTGGATCAGAAAAGCCTAATTTTAATCAAAAGCCGGCAAATATCATATGTTGCCATCTGGAAATTGGAGCTAAACAAATCTCTGGATTTTAATATATTTTCCATACAGTCTCGCTCGGAGGTAAAAAGGAAAGGATGGAGGGCAGAGTTGGAAGCTTCTGTGTTTCTCTCAAAAGCTTACGCTGCTTTATTACTTTTCCACATAGTTAACATCCTGTACACAGAGAGCAAATGATTTTTCTCAAACTGCCCCGTGGATCAGATTGCTACCTTAGAGAGGACATCGTGTACCTTTACCCCAAGAGAGGTCCCAGTCAGCTGGAAATAACAAACAGCTCAGTTCAGCCTCGTGTACTGATAATGTATTTCCTTTCATCTCTCTATTTGAAAAATTCATCATTATTGCCCTAAACCCTTAGTACTTCAATACCAGTGGTTCTCTGGAGTCTGAAAAACAATCTGCAATTACTTTGATGCATGCTGTGTAGTCTTCATTGATCCCATTTAAGCTTTTAATCTCGTGAATTCACAAACTTAATTCATAAAACAAACCAAACAAACCATGGCAAAATACGCCCTTTAATAACAAAAGTGGTCGTGGCCATCACTGTCTTTGGGGATTTCTTACAATGTGGGTTCTTCTTTCTCATGAGCTGACGTTAGATTTCATTTGGAAAGGGGGGAAAAAGGACTATTTGTTAGTCTGTGTACCCCTGGAGAAAAACCTTCTTCAGAGTCAATAAAAACGTTCACAGAAACATTGCAGGGCATGGAATTTGGCTCGGAATTTAGGTACGATAGGCCTTCCTTAATAAAGTACTCCTTACGGGCCTTAAGATCTAGATACAAAGCATCCTAAAAATCAACAGGACAACTCCTTCAACCTCAGCAAGGTGGGGCTTGGGCCTCCAGTCTCCCCACGTGGTGCAGATCACGGAGCTGAAACGGGACCTTTATAAACCTACCAAACACGGCTTTGGGGAGAAAATTAGCTCAGCAAAGCTCGACTGGATCGGTGCGTACCCTGCCGCGAGGACGGTGATTAGCTAAGCTCTCCTTCCCCTCCCAAATCCTGATCCCCTCGACGCGTGCGACTGAATCTCTTGACTTTGAGCTCCGTTTAGAAACGCGGCTTTTTGGGCAAGCGGCACTTATCGCCGAGGAGCAGAACCAGGCATTAAGCAAAGAAGCTTAAACGGGTCCCTTCCCAGCAACGCGACGGATAGGGAGGGAAGGAAGCAATTCATTAATATGAAACAACTCGGCTTCCATTCAGAACTGCGTTTGTGGGGAGTGATTAGAGAATACCTGGCATAGAGACCTCCTGTTCCAACACCAGCACCTCACCGGGTGAGCCCACTGGTGGGGGCTCTCCTCCTTAGACACCCTCACCTGGGCTTCTTTCCTTTGCCAGTGGAGTTTAGGAACCACATCAGACAATGGGAACTGGGTTTTTTTTCTGAACAGGAATGGGTTGAAGGGAGTGCCTGAGGGCACTAATGGAATAAATGGAAACACAAAGGAATGGAGAAGCGAGGGATGTAAGATCTGGTGGTCCACGTGGAAGCTGGTGCCTCAGCCGGGGAAGAAGCTGCGCTCCTCATCACACCTGGACCCTCAAACGGATTTGACCCTGACATCTATACCTATAATGAGCTATATCTTCGTTCTCACCAGAGCAAACGTGTGTTTAATCCAGGTGAGGTGTCTGCCCAGAGTAATTGTTCCCCAAAACATGAAGAGAAAAGCTGGGCTGGGATGCAGGCGCAGGCTGGACCTGCCTGTAATCCTTTCTCCATTAATGATACAGGTGGGAACGGATGATGAAAGAGCAAATGGCCCCACTGACCTACGCAGTCCCCCATAAATCTATCTGTCCCTACCCCAGCGCTACCAGTTCTCATTAACTCCCTCCAGGCTGCTGGTGGGGGGGACTTTTGCCTTTCCCAGGAACACCAGCTGATGGGATTTGCAGGTGTGGGTAAGGCCAAAGTGCTAACACCTGATCCAAGTTATGTAGTCTTTATTTCGACTTCTGCAGCAATCATTAGAGTCTCACATGTGGAAAAAAAAAAAAGAAAAAGCCTGTGCTATGTATTTCAGTTAGCAATCCTTTATTGAGGCTGGTGTCCTTGGGCTAGTTCCTGCTACTGGTAAATATAACTGGAGAAATTAATTCCCCAGGATAGCCCTACCACAGGATCACCTGAGCGGTGAGACTCCTCTGTCGTGGTTTCAGCCAAAATCACTGCAACCGGACTGACAGATGGCCCTTCCCCCCACCTCCCCCAAAAGAGAGGAGAGGAAGAGATAAGGAGATAAACAGAAGTTTAGAATGAACTAAACTACTTTAATGAAGAATTAATATTAAAATGAAAAAGGAGATAATAATGAAGTAGATACAATATATACAAAAACCTATCAAGCTCCCAGGATGACAGTCCCATCACCAGCAGACACTGGGGAAGTCCCAGACTGGACTCAGTGACGGATGGGAACTGGGTTCCAGCTCTGGAGTCAGGAACACACGGATGGGGATCAAAGGCAGATGAACAGACAGGGTCCTCTTCGGACCTCGGCCATCGCAGGAAGAGAGATTGACCCTTTGATCCCTCAGCTTTTATACTGAGCATGGGGCAGGTGGGATGGTACACCCCAGTTGGTCAGGTTTGGGTCACCTCTCCTGTCCCCTCCTCCCCACAGGTGGGACCCCTCTACGCTTTTTCCATTTCCAACCCTCTAAGGGGCAAATAAAGAAAATTGGCTGCCCTTGGCTGTTACAGCAATAAGTAGAAGGAAGAGCCTCTCTGCTCACCATCCCTTGGCATTTAGCACAAACATTGGCCTTATCATCCTGAGAAGGAGCAGTTTTCTCCACAATACGCCGTTAATTTCAGAGAGTTAGAGGAAGCCTGGCTAAAATGTAAAATTCCAGAACACAAAACTGGTTCGGTTTTACCTCAAACCGGGACATCCTCCAAGCTAATGTTTGAAATATAAACGTTGTGTTTCTGCTTTCCTGAGCACCTCCCTCCCGTGGATGGTGCTCTGTGCATCAGTGACTGCACGGGGGGGCATTGCCTCCCGTCTGGGGTGAAACTGGGGCAGCGTGACCAGCTGAGAAAAAAGATCATGCCAAAGACTAGAGGAGGCACCAAGGAGTAAGCACGCCCCGTGATGGCTAGTGCTGAGCAAAATGGTCAAAACGCTACAATGGAAACCTGAAGAAGCAAGATTTTGAAGGCAAAGGGCAATATGTGTGATAGGAAGGGAAGCGTGGTGGGGAGCGAGGAGTTAAGCTTGCCCGGCTGAGCAGAGGGCTGTGAAAATAGAGGCCAACCTGGCTGGGAAGGGAGGATCAGCTGGGAGGATGCACCGGCCTCTCTTTCCCACTCCGTGGCTGAGACATCGAAACCCCCAACACAATATAAACCTGAGCCGTGAGGGTCTGACAGCTGCAGGGTGTTGGAACGACGCGTCGGAGGGGAAAGTTTGTGAAATGGTCTATGTCCCACCGGAGCATGGGAGCCGCAGCTTTTCCTGGTTCCTCTGACCGTGTTTTCTTTCCCTAGACGGTGGGGTCACCCTCAGCGTGTGGGGTGAGCAGAGGGAATCACCCCCAGCAAATGCAGGGACAGCGGCTGCGGAGGTCGTGTCCCAGGTCCTCCCCTGTCCCACCACATCCTCCCAGGGACCTCACGCTCACCCACAGCCACCGAGCTCTGGATTTGCTCCCTAAATACACCTCATCTTGCAGCGATGTCCTTATGGCTTCCTTCGAAGACCTCGGTGTCTTAGGGCATCCTCACGAATATCTGCACGAGGTCAAGGTGACGGCGTCTCCCTCCAAGCAGCTGCCCCGTTAGCACCTGATGCTGGATAATAATAATGATTAATGAATCTTAATCTTCCTGTCACAATTCCCTTTCATTAATATTTATATCTGGCAGATGTACCCCCAAGGGGGAACTTGAATTGCTAAGTATTAGTCTGCTATGTACAGCTGGTATTTTCTGCAGCAACTTTGAGGACATTCTTCTGAACAGCATATTATGTACAGTTTTATTTTCAACTCGTTGTTAATGCTGTCACGTGTCAGCCTAGAGAAGAATGTTTATTTTAGGCCCCCTCATCTGATAAAGTAAAAAAAAAAAAAAACAACCAACCCTTAGATAACAACATTTTCAGGAAAAAGGATCTGATGTAAAAGAATGATTACATGCTTAAACAACTGGCATTGTCATGGAGGTCAAGCTCAGCCATGGATACACCACTGAGCCTCCTAATTACAACAGGGTGTAATTTAAGGCATCGTTAGCAGCCAGTGATTATAAACGTGTGCCATTTTCCAGTTAGATGTATGTGTTCAGCTGCTAAAAAAAAAAAGTCGGGTGCAGCACTTTTAGAAGAATAAACATTCAATTAAATGATCTAGTTGAGTCCTTATAATTGGGCTGAAGCCTGTTTAGAACTAATTCACAACACAGCATCATTAGCCAAATGATTAATTGGTAATTGCTTTATGAAAACAAATTAATCACTGTGCTTCCCAAACCACGATCCTCTCCCTACAAGCTGTAGCAAACCATTTGGCTCTGGTCTGTGCTTGTCTTGATTTATTTCTAGTTATCCATCTAAGTCCTGGCTATTAAATTTGGAGGAACCTCCTCCTGGCTCTCAGCAATGCACTGTCAGTGGCAGCAATAGGCAGCATGAAAAAACATTTTCCATTTTTTAAAATATTTTATTACCTGCCCCAGACATGCCTGAGCCCTGGATGGATGGATGGATGGATATAATTTCTTTGATTGTGCTCTCACTTGAGAGTAGGAACACGAATCTTGCGATGATGCTCATGTATAGACTGAGAAAATCAGCAAATGAGGATGTAAAATGTGGGCAGCCTCTGCGCCTGAAACGTTCCTCAGCCTGCAAAGACTTCAAGCTTAGAGTCAAAATAATAATAATAATAATCATCATCATCATCATCATCATCCAAAATAAGTTGTTAAACCACATGGGCACAGAGAAAGCACGAATGGTTTGTATGTAAAAATAACCAACCACAAAAAAACAGCTCCATGCACAGTTAGGAGTTTTCTTCAGAAATTGATGGAAATGCCCCAGCACCTGGGAAAATGTGGCTGACCATGTCCAGCCCAGGGAAACAGTGAGAAGGACACCTGAGTTCCTCCACCACCAAGGTCTGCAGCAGCCAGCAACGAGTCTGCTCTGGAGAGCAAGGGGCATGGAAGGAGCTTCACAGTCAGAATGGCCTTAAAAGAGAAGATTGCAAATGGAAAAATAAATCTTCAACTGTCCATTAAACACCTTTATCTCTGCTTGCCCCCAGAAAGAGAAGTTAAATCAGAAATGCTTTAGGAGAAAACAGGGTGGCAGAAAGGGGAGGTGAGCTCTCGGGGAGTGTGCTGGTCATCTGGAGAAGAACAGGGCCATGGGGTGTCAGCAGGTAGCTCAAAAAAACCTGAAACCCACCAAAATTCAGGGTCACTCTGAATGTCCTGAGAAAGGACTGCAAAAGGCATGCTTAAACGACCGTGGCAGGCGGATGGGATGTAAAGTCACCCATGGAGGTGGCTGGCTCAGGAGGAACTCAGGCTCCAAGTCCAAAGGAGATGTGTCCCACCAGTCCCACGTTGAGCTTCTGGTCCCTGAAAAGCACCTTGCTGACTTCAGATCTACAAAACGGATTAACCATGAAGCACAGCTGGCAAATCACTGCTGTCTGGTGGGTCAAATAGCCCCCAGTTTACCAAAAGCAGATCTTCTTGAAGCCCCTCGGTGGTGAGTCGAATTTCCAGCACCTCCTTATTCCAGCTTTTGAGAAAACATTGAGCAAAGCCAGAAAGTGGGTACAAAGCCCCTCTCCCTGGGTGGGGACACCACGATGGCACCGCGCCGGGTAACTTTTACTAAAAAGGAAGCTGACGCTGCGAGGTGACACAGTGGACGTCAGCTTCTTCATGCTCTAGGTGTGATTCACAGCAGCTTTAGTATTTTAACAGAGTGAGTAACTTCAGTGATGTGCTAGAAATAAGGGTAGAGCCTGTTTTTCAGCTTGGAAACCCCAGGGACCCCATGCCGATTGCCAGATTGCTTCCTGGATGAGAGCGTGACTCGGCCATCAAACATTGGGTTTTTTTTACCCTTTGTATTCAGCTTTATGTACCCAAAGCTGCTCCTAATGGGGTGCAGATGTTTCTCAGACTGAGTTATCACAGAAAACAGACAGGAGGAGGAACTACTGAAAACTCCAGAGCAGCCGAAGGGAAATCACAGCGCTCTTGAATCAGCAGCAAGGAAATAGTTGGGTAGAACAAACACAAATGTGTTTTTTTCTTTTTTGTTTTTTTTTTCTTTGAGCAATCACTGCTGCTGTCCCATTGGGGAATGAAGGGACAGAAACTAGGATGATGCTATCGAGGATATCTAAATTTTAATAAAACATAAAAGTAGAGGAGACAGCAGAGGAAGAGAGCCTGGCTGCAGGTCCGTGCTGGAGCTGAGCTGGTAGGAAGCAGCAACAGCTCAGGTAGCTCCATCCAGGCCCCAACATGTGTTCATGTTAACAGCACTAATGCTGCTAATTGCACTAATTACATTAACTGTGCTAAAAGTGGCCCCAAGCAACGTTAGTGCCCAAAGCAAGCGGCTCCAGCACGACCTGCTGTGGCTATTTCCCTCCAGGCTCCTCGGGACCTTCCTTGGTGGAGCAGCTCTGCTGATGGAGCTGGGACACCTGAGGAGTCATAGGGATGAAGTCAAAGCACATCCAGACATGGTGCCTACAGGTGCAGCTTTGAGGTCTGGGTCACCCAGACTAAAGAAAACACTGTGCTGCAGCAAGGGGTAATAAAACAAGCTGAAAGTTTCTGTTTGCTTTCAGGTACAGCAGTTCTGGACTAGCTTTTTATATGATTTTTCACTGTTTTTCAGAAAACGTGGATGGAGCAAGATGAACTTGGGATAATTTGGGAATGAGTCTTCTGATGTTTCCTGTAAGTACCTCACTGGGAGTATTTTTTTTTCCCACTCTTGTCTTTCTTTTTTTGCCTTTTTACAGTCAAAACTGTTGTTTGTTTGAGAGAGGGCTGAGCAGGCTGGGTACCCCGTGCCCTGTCTGAGGGATGCTGAGGCTGGAAATGGCACAGCCCCAGCCTACCCTTGGCAGGATCCTCCCTTTCCCATGTCTATTCCTCCCCTCATCCTCATACAGCAGCAGTAACAAAAATTCAATCGGCTTTGGACCGACTCCTCTACCATTACTCTTCCTTATAGAGATAGGCAGAAAGCCGGAGAAATGATGCTGAAACTATTACTTAAAAAAAACAAACAAACAACCCAAGCAAATAAAACTGAAAACCCGAGAAGGTAGTGATATTCCATATGTGAAAATGTCACAGTCCTGACTCAAAAGGGCACTCGCCACCCTTGGCCTGTTCAGACCAGTCTGTCGGCTGCATCTGTTCGCTGGCACCTGCGGGTACTCGCTGGACAGAAAATAATCGTGTATGTGGGCAGCCAAACGCTGAGAATCACGGTCCTGGAGGTGGTCGGCATCCCAGCGGAGGCACGGGAGAGCTGCAGCCACCCTCACCAGAGCAGCAGGATTAGAGGAAACCTAAGAGCAACCAGGAGTAAAACCACGGCAGGAGTTTAAGGGGAGAAACCAGCTTTTTAAACCATTGCGTAGTCGATGATGAGCAAGGCATGTGCATTTATTGCTGAGATGAAAGGGATTTAAAAGCCATCGTGAAAAAAATGATCTCAGCTGCTGGGTCCTGTGAAAGCTCCTCCAGGACTGGAGAGGGTTCACAGCCCCCACCATCGCCTGCCACCTTCACCCATGTCCCCATCCCTGCCCCGTCCTGGTGCCCACCCTGTGATCGCTGCAGTGAAAGCTGCAGCATGTCCTCAGCCCTGTGGCAAATTTGGGAATACCAGCGGAAAGTGCAGAAGGCAGGGGTTGGTAGTGGGAGCACATCCTGGTTTTATCATTAGCTGGGGCGAGAAGCCGCCTCTGAAAACGAAAAATGAAAGTTTGAATCATGCCAAAGGAGTGAAATAATTTTGACTGCCTCCTGAGATGTGATGCTGTAGAAAAGCTCCAGCTCTCAGCCCTGAGGATGGGACTGACCAACTGTGCCCAGCCTGTTCCCCACAAAAAACCGCGGTATTTTCAGGTCGGTAAAATAGGTAACAACTGTGTTGCCATTGGTAATGAAATCCAAATGTTGGGAAGGGACAAGGATCCTTCGGTTGGTGATAAAGGACTGTTTTTATGCTTCAGCAGTGCAGAGAGGCCAAGCTGTGGTTTCCTCATCATCAGGTTAATAAGAGATGTGGATATACATCCTACCCCCACCAGTGAAGAGACCACAACTTGTGTGAAGCTTGTTGACCCCTGCTTGCTTCCAAACGATTCGTCTGGTCCCACCAACCCCCCTGTGCGGGCTCTGCCCCCCTCAAACACATCACTGCTCTCTCTGGGGACACCCGGGGTGTGCTGAGACCCAGCAGGGAGCTGCAAAATCCTGCTACGCTCCAATTCGAAGCAGAGGACAGTATTTTTTCCAAGGTACAGACTGAAGGCAGCTGGATGGGGCACGCCAACATCCATCCAGGACCTGGCTTTTCCCTGTCATCTTAAATGAAAGCCTTCAGGTGGGGCTGTGGGGGACAGGTCTGTGCAGAGCCTGAGTTGACATCCCTAAGAGTAAAATTCTTTAATATCCATCCCCGAACTGCAGCAGCCGGCGGGGTCTGTCCCTCTGGGTGCTGGTGTTTGCAGGTTAACAGCACCCTCTGCAGCCACCCCAGCAGCGAGAGCTGGGAGAACCCAGCCTGGGAAGAGCATTTTAATCCATCTTCCAGGAAAAACTTATTTCGGCTTCTTGTTAATGTAGGAGAAAGTCGCGGTTGGGATATCAGCTTGATGTAAAGCGCATCAGACGTGAAGTCCCTCATCCCTGTCCGGCAGATCCAGGCTGGGTCTCATTCGTGATGAGACTGGGATGCTCCAGTGGCTGTGGCTGGAGTCAGACCACGGACTGGGACCACGCTCAGCTGCTCAGCCACATCCCGGAGTGAAGTCAGGTACAGAAATAGGCACTTTAAAGGTCCAGGCAAACTCTAATATGTTTAATTTCTGTTGGTAGTGCCTGCTATTAAAAAAAAAAAAAAAAGAGAGAGAGAGAAAAGTTTTCCAGTAAATCAGGAGCAAATGAAGTGTTGTTTTGCAGAATATAGAGGAACACGTTATCTAAAAACTATCAAAAATAAGATTTCTCCACGTGTTGCAATCTAATATTGAAGGAATTTCATAAGACTGTGCTGTATAGGGCAGGAAGAATCTTTAGGTGCTAGGCTGAAAAGAGACTCTCCCTCAGCTGAACGACGAAAACCATTAATTTCTCAAGCCCGGAGCCTTAGGAGGGCTCTGTGTGTGTTTCTGATGGATGCACCAAAGCACCCTCTGAAGAGCTGATGGGGGAACAAAGCAGGGGTCTGTGGAGGGAGGGTAGTCATAGCAACTGCTCAAAAAGTGCTGGCAAAAGGCTTTTAATTTATTTATTTATTTATTTTTGGCCGGGCAATTCATCACGTTTCCTTTTGGTGGCACTGTCTGCTCAAATATTATCAAATCGTCGGCTGCTGTTTCGGGTGGAAACCTCTCCTTTGGGTCTGGCTTCTTCCAGGGTCAAAACCGCAGCTCTTGCTGCTGGGAGAAATCTGTTGCACCAAGTTGGTTTTGGTGCTTCTACGGGTTTTGGAGAAAAGGTGTCGATCCACGCAATTGGGTAATTACTCAGCATTGCAACAGCGATATGTATCTGTTGGGCAAACCAAAGAGCAGCTTCTAATGCTTGTCCAGGCTGGACCTGAAGGTGCAGTGCATAACTTTTGGTAGTGGTCACACTGGGCTCTGGAATGACAGGAAGGATTCACAGTAATCATGGAATTGTCAGAGTTGGAAGGGACCTCTAGAGATCATCCAGTCCAACTCCCCTGCCAAAGCAGGGTTGCCC
>JAOQGH010000051.1:43225705-43246268 GCA_025769975.1 Gallinago jamesoni
CCGCCGCCGGACCCGCTGCGGCTCCTTTAAGGCCGGTGCGTGATATCACTCCGCCCGGGAGACACTCTGCGGCGCGGACCGGAGGGGACCCCCTGTGCGGTGGGCACCCCCTCTCCGCTGGGGTCCCTGTCCGGAGTGACTCCCGGTCCGACGGGACCCCCCTGCCCGGTGGGGACTCGCTGTTCGACGGGACCCCCTGCCCCGTGGGGACCCCTCGTCCGGAGTCACCCCCTGCCCGGTGGGGACCCCCCCGTCCGGAGTGACCCCCTGCCCGACGGGATCCCCGCGCCCGGCGGGACCTCCCGTCCGGCGGGGGCCCCCCTTACCCGGTGGGAACCCCTCGACCGAAGGTGTCCCGTCCCCCCCCGCCTTGCCCGGTGGGGACCCGTTACCCCTCCGGGCTCGGCGGCGCAGCATGGGCAGCTTCCAGCTGGAGGACTTCGCGGCGGGCTGGGTGGGCGGTAAGTGGTGCGGTGGGCTCGGGGGGGGAGAGAGGCGGGATGGCGGGGAGGGGGACGGGGACGGGGACAGGAGCGTGCGTGGGAATAAACCCCTCCGTTTTATTCCCGTACCGCCGCCGTCTGCTTTTGCTTGGGCTCAGAAGTGCGGGTTTAATCCCGTTGCCGCGGGCGGGCTACTTAAAGTTTAAGCCTCCGTAGGGGTGATGCTGGAGTGAGCCCAGGGAAAGGGGGCGGAGGCGGGGGGGGGGGCGGGGGGGGGCTGCCGGAGCCCCCCCCAACACCCCCGAGTCTCCTCCGCTTCTCCGCTCCCTTGCCTTCCCTGGCTGGAAGAAGTCCCGCCGGGCTCGGGGGCGAGCAGCCGGGGCTCGCAGCAGCCAACCCGGGGTCCCCCAGTCGCACCCCCATCCCCCCCCCCCCCGGGGGGTGGGGAGGCGTTGACCCCGGCAGGGCAGACGGGGCGGCGATGCTGGCACAGAGGGGTATCGATCCGGCCCCTGGAAAAAACGCTGATTGCAAACACCGGGACCACAGAGAGCAGAAAGGAAACGCCAAAGTTCCCCCCCCCCCCCGGGGTCTAACAGCTGATTAGACAGCTGTTCTAATTAACAGCTCCCGGGACTGGCAAAGGGGATGTGGCAGCACTGGCCACTGCACAACCAGAGCTCTGCTGGGGCTACTGGCTTGGGGATATGGATGGGAGATGGCTCACGGACCCTGAGCGGCCAGATGAAGCCAACAGGTTAGCTGCCTCTAGAACAACCCCCAGAACCTCTGCCAAAAGGTTAGGGGTGAGAATTTTTTTGGATGTCTGCAGCCTGTGGAGGCTGCAGGACGCCGTCTGCCCTGCTCCCCCTGTGCTGTTGCCACACACACACACACACACACACCCCCCCGGAGAGGGACAGGACACGTGGGGGGTGAACGGCCACCAGTGTGGGTGGCAGCACCCAGTTGTCATGCCTAGCGCTAGCCCCACAGTTGGCCTCAGGTTTAAGGTCCAGGAGGAGAAGGGTCATTTTATAGTCCATTTTTGAGTAAAGTCACAAAGACCGAGGACGTGATGCTCTTCTCAGTCCTGATCCACAAGTGAGAAACTTCACGCAGTCTCTAAAGCGCTTGGGGACACTGGTTTGCACGGAGACTTGCAGATGTGGAAGCAGCACAAACTACCTGCCATCTCCACAAACACCCCAAAAGCTGCCAGCCTTGTTCGCTGCAAGCACACAAACCCATATTCTGGTCGTGGCACAGGGGTTCCTGGAGAAGGAGGAAACCAAGCCGTGCTCTGTCCTGCCATGGGGACTCCTGGCAATGAATGGCGTGGGAAGGTGGGCAGGACACCCTTTGGGAATAGGTCACTTTCTCCAGAGAGCCATGGAGGATGAGGCTGGATGGGACTATAAAGATCAATAAAGAGCAAGGTCTTCTTTATCTGAATCGTCCCAAAGGGGTATCTCTATAAACTGCTCTTAAAAGAGCAAAGGATGGGGGTTCCCAGTCCCCATCAGCAGTTGGCTCTAGCGCATTGTTATCCAAGCCAGGAGAAAGCACTTCCTCATCTCTAACCTGAATCTCACCGTTGGAGGCTAAATATTTACATGAGCTTACAAGAGTGTGAAGGAGGTTGTTCGTGGACAGGACACAAAAATCCACCACTTCCTCATCAAGCTTGGATGCCTTTGAGATGTAAAGTTGATGGAGTCCAGGAGAGTATCTGGGAGAAGATGTCCAAGTGTTTCTGCCCAGCTTTTCCTCTTGTCAGAGACAGGGCACTGTGCTGGGTGGTGCTTCAGCCCAGTATGGCTGTTCCTATGGAAATCTCTCCTCCTCCCCTACGTAAACCCATTGCTTCCTGTCCCGTCACTAAAGCTTCTTCAATGGTTTGTGTAATACTTTGCTTTCATCCCCAGGAGCTGCCAGCGTGGTCGTGGGCCACCCCCTGGACACCATCAAGGTAAAACACTTTGAACGCTTTGGTCACCACCCAAAACCCCACCAACGGGGAGGTGGCTTCTCTCGAGATGACGCTTCAAAAGACCTTCACTTTCTTCACCACCCCACGGGGGAATTTAGCCTGGCTAGAAAGTTTTTAGTAGACTTTAGCCTTTGCTCTTCTCCGATGCTCGTTGTGAATGAGAAACTAAAAGCAGTGGCTGATACGTGCGAGCTCCTCTGGTGAGGATTAACACTGAAAATTAAACCTGGCCTTACTTAATTGTGTGGTTTACCCAACAGTTCTGCCAGTGTTTTATTGAACTTCGCCACGGACAGGTATTCAAAGGGCAACTGAGGCACAGGATTTGTTTTGCTGCAGGGGCATATTTTTACGTGTTTTCCCAGTGCTGGCAGTGCTGGGGGGGCAGAGTGCTGGAATTGTTAGCCCAGGGCTATGAGACGCAATATTTACATAATCCTCCAAAGACGTTATTCCACAGAGGGAAGGATTTAGAGATGTAAAAAGATATTTGCCAGCGTGATGCAGACAAGCCCACGCACACACCGCTACAGCCTGACCCCAGCCAGGTGATCATCCCCTCCTGATGCAGAGATGGAGAGGAAGATCCTCTTCTTTTTCCTTTCTCCTTTTGCACAGCGTGATCGGCATCTCTGCTCAGCTTTTGTTGCTTCAACTGCTCTGCCCATGTGTTCTCACTGGGTTCGAGCTTCATGGCTGGTACCAGGTGGGACTGTCAGATGAGACAAAGCCCAGAGCCAGTGGTCCCCTTTGCACCTTAGGGACCCTTGGAGGGTGATGGGGAGGAGGCAGGGGCCAGGGCTGCTCACGCCACATCCCTTCCCCTTCCAAGCAGCCATCCCCTTCCAACACAGCCGGCTCTCCTGGGATGAGGAGATGGTCTGCCAGGGCACGGGAAGCACAGGCAGGCTCTGCCTGGGGTTGCCAAGGTGATCCCCATCTTGAGCCGGCCATCGGGGTGTCACTGCCAGATTTGGGGGATTTTGGCAACAATTTGGAGCAGATCCTCCTGGGAAGCATCGAGTTTTTGGCTGCCAAGAAAGAGCGAGCCCATCCTTCAGTGCTTATAAAGATGACTGTCAGGCTGACCCCTCTCCTGCCCTTGGCTTTGGACATGGTCTGGGAATACCAAGCAGGCAGCCTTGTTATCTCTCCAAATTTAGTGAAAGTGGAGAGTTTTTACACAGCGCTAAGCTAGAAAAGGGGCATCTCGATGGCATTCCCAGCCTCTAGGGGATGGAGGGTCCTTCCTCACCCGGAGGAGAGGTCAAGACTGGAAGACAGGTTGGATGGGGTGTGTGGTATCTGCACCATGGTTCCCATCAAGCAGGCCTTCTCCTTCCGCTGGCCCCTTCCCAGCTTCCCTCAGACCCAAGCAGCTGGTTTTCCACTCTAAATAGTTTTACATTTACTCACATTTAATCCTCCACATCGCTTCCCCAGGACTTTCTTCAGTTTCTGGGTGTCGCCCAAGGGCCCTGTCTAATTAAAAGCTAACAGAAAGGAAAAGTTTCCCGAGGAACATCCACGCTGCCATCAGCTGACTTTGGCAGTGCTGGGTGTTAACTAAGGGGCAGCTCGTGAGGACACTCAGTTACTCAAAAAATTTATTAACTTGAGCTTCTGAATACCTGGTTACTGTGTAAAAGAAAAAAAAAAAAAAACCAACCAAAAACCAAACAAGCCCACGGAGGTAAAATGGAAATGCCTGACTGAGAATGCAAACGAAACCAGGAGGGAGATGCAGGGGGTCACCCTGTCCTGGGGTGCAGCCAGTGTCCCCCCCCCGTCCCCGCCACCCCCCAGCCGTGAGTCACGGCACGCACAGGTCTGCCCCCGCGGCCCCCACGTTGCACAACGTGCCCCGCATCAGCCCCAGCTGGCATCTTCATGTACCAGCTTGTTTATAAAGGCTGGGTAAATAGTTTACTCTCACTGACGCCCTCCCCGTGGCCTCGGGCCAGGCGTGGAGAGGTGTTTGGGGCTCAGTGTGGACAGATGGCCGGACGGAGAAGCCCTGAGGAGAGGGGTGAGCCAGGGCTTCGGTCCTTCTCTCTCCCCAGCCGGGGTCCCCCCCTGGCACCCCAAGGTGGGGGGCTCTTGCAGGGCTCTGAGCCGAGGGATTGTGTCATTCAACCTGCTGTTTGCTGTCCAAAATCTATGCCCAGGCACGAACTCCAGAGAACACTCACTCCTTTGGGTTTTAAATTCCCAAATAAAGTTCCTCCTTCACCCTGGTTTAAGTTGGGGAGTGAGGGGCTGGAGGGGACCGGGCAGTGTCCCTCCAGCACGGGTTGGCTCTGTCCCTCCAGGCTTCACTTTGTCATTCCTGCCAGCAGCGATGCTGAGGGATGTGATCAGAAATGCTGTCCCCCTCCCCTAAACACAGCCCCACAGAGCACGGGTGAGTGTCCTCCCATAAAAAAAGTGAGCTCTGGCCTCAGCCAAGATTAGTTGGTGGAGAACCAAACAGGGTTCCCATTTCCTCACGCGCCTCTAAGCCCAAGAAATGCATCACTTATTAGGATTTTTTTTATTGCAAACTTGTCAGCAGCTTGAATGAAAGATGATCTAACTATATGTTTGCATGTGTATGTATATATATATATGTGTGTGTGTATGTGTGTGAGAAGGGAGAAAGCATGTTGAATCAGACTTTGTCCTGATTTACACACCATTTCTTACAGCTGTTGTAGGCACTTTTTGGAAGGCATATAACCACTGCTTTCCAGAAACAAGATGTCTTTGTTGGACGTGATGTAAAAATGTATTTTTGAGTGAAGCACGGAGAATTTCTGAATTATTTTGGCTCCATTCAGTATTTCAACATCTTAAAATCAGCCTAGGGTGGGAAGGGCCCTGGAAGACTCCCAGGGGAGCAAATTGAGAGTCCCCAGATGGAGGAGACCACATCACTCTCTGATTTCCACGTAAATCAGGACCTTGCCAATGACAGGACTGCACACCAGCCATCGGCAGGGCCAGGGGTAACTGGTCTGGACTCCAGAGCAATTTGACAATCATCGATTCCAGATGTTGCAGAAAGCTTCAGACCCCTGAGATCACGTTTAGCCCTGCTCCTGGCAAAGTTCGAGGGGGAGTGGATGCACGTATATCTTCTTTTATTGCTCTGTTTTCTTTACAACTAAGGAAGGATTCGTTCTCAAAGCGAAGTACGCACTGTTTGTGTAGCGTGAGCTTTCACTGGGCTGGAAGCATTACATTTTAATTGCATTTTCTGAATGTCTTTTGCAGACTCGTTTGCAAGCTGGACAAGGGTATGGAAACACACTCAACTGTGTTCTCACCGTGTACAGAAATGAGTCTGTAAGTGCTTTATCGTCCTTAAAATGTGCTGGTAGAAAATGCAAATAGATAGGTAAATAGGTAAATACATGATGTGTGTATATAAAATGACTGTTGACACCAGGAGTTACATGAAGATGAACAAAGCTGGTGCAATTGAGCCAGCAAAGCCCCACAGCCTTCTCTTGCTTAACTCTAAGGTAACTCTCTTGGTTACTCCTAGAAGGAAAAGGCAGATCCCTGGCAGGGAGGGATAAATGACTGCTCGTGTCCCCGCATGGGTCAGTGTGTTACATCCACAGGGGCTGGGTTGCCCATACCTGCTGGCAAAAAATACCTCTACCGGAGATATTCTGCTGATTTTGGTGATGCCAGGCCAGAAGCTGGCCATAAAAGGGACTTTTATGGGTATTCCTGTGCTTTCACCATGTCCCCTATTCTGCACAGTCTTTACAAGTCTTTAGCAGCATGAATTAATTACCACGGGCAAACGGTTGGTTCCAGGAGACACCTTCTACTTAGATTTACATTTCTGGCCCAGTAGACAGGTTGGGGTTTACGCTGCTCAGTCCTGTTCGCTCCCTCAATGCCTGCTCCCTGCCCTGGCTAGGTGGCCGGCTTCTTCAAAGGCATGTCCTTCCCAGTGGCCAGCGTGGCCGTCTACAGCTCCGTGGTGTTTGGTGTCTTCAGCAACACCCAGCAGCTCCTCTGCCAGCTCCGCCACGGAGACCCGGCCCGTGAGCCGGCGCTGGCCGACGTGGCTCTGGCCAGCATGGTGGCAGGGTTCATCTCTGTGGGCATCGGCACTCCCGTGGACCTGGTGAAGATAAGGCTGCAGATGCAAACACAACCATACACAGAAGGTAGGAACCAAGAGTTTCTTTTGGCTTTTTCTGCCAATTCTGGGTGTTTTACCGAGAGTTTTAGGACAGTTTTGCTTCCAGGCACAGCTCTCTGCTGCCTTGTGCCACCGTGATTGAGCTGAAGGTGCTTCTTTTAGCCTCAGGATGGACCTCATCCTGTGTAGCTCGAGGGGTTTTTGTAATCAGTGGTGTGGATTGGATCTCTGCTGGCGTTTCCAGCTGATTGGGAACTACAGTGAACAAAGGGGCAGGTCTGCTCAGGACCAGGAGCCGTGGGAGCCACCTTCTTCACCTGGCCATGGGGTAGGAACAGTGAGTCCCTGGGCTGTCAGATCCTCTGGAGATCGCCTGGACCAGCAGCACCATGACTGCCAGTGGCAAAGCCAGCTCCCCATCTACTGCTGCACATTCTCAATCCCACATCTATTTGCCCATAAACCCCTAAAATGTCACATGTACATTTGAAAACAGCTGGCTTACTCAGAGCAGGGTTCCAGGTACCCAGGCACAGGCAAGACAGGTCAGGAGGGGACACCAGTAGGATGGCAGTGGGCAGCTGTAACCTCTTCAGAAGCTGCAGGGAAAAGGACCTGCTTCTGCTCAAGTGGAACAGGTTGCCCAGAGAAGCTGTGGTTGCTCCATCCCTGGAGGGGTTCAAGGCCAGGCTGGACGAGGCTTTGAGCAACCTGGTCTGGTGGGAGGTGTCCCTGCCCAGGGCAGGGAGGTGGAATGAGATGATCTTTAAGGTCCCTTCCAACCCAAAACTATTCCATGTTTCTGTGAAACCCTACTGGAACCCACACACAGCCAAAGGAAGAGACGGTGCAGCTTCAGAGCTCAACAGCTTGGAGTTCAGCAGTTTCACAAACTTCACCTTTCTCATGATTACAGCTGTGGCGTTTAACTGTGGAATACTGACATTTTTATATAGCTTTGATAAAATACAATTATGTCCACTTTTAAAAGCCTCCATGCAGCTTAGCAACCTAATGCCTGTTCCCAAAGCGGCGCGGCCCTCTACATCAGAAGGGCCGGACTCTGAAGATGTCAAGGCTTTCAAAGATGCAGTTTGGCACCAGATGTAGTTAAAATCCATGAAATTTGGGCACATGGCCTTAAATTCATTTGGAAATCTCACTCGACACATATTGGGAGGCATGCAATATATCTAAGGAAAATCTGTCCTGAAGTACCTAAATGTCTTTTAAAAATGGGTCTAATTCTTGTTTCCAAAAACCGTTTTTTCCCCACCTACTACATTTTGATCCCAGCAAAAGAAAATGGATGGCAGTGACTTCTGTTGGATAGCGGTGGACTTTTGAGAGGAGTTTTGTGGCCATATAGCTATTACGACAGTTGCTGTATTTTTTTTTTTTTTTTTGCAGGAAACAGTAAACTGAAGCCCACAGTTCCTGAATTTCCTGCGTACCGAGGCCCAATTCACTGCTTTAGGACAATCCTACAGAAAGAGGGAATAGCAGGAATATATCGAGGCGTGGGAGCAATGCTTCTGAGGGATGTTCCTGGGTACTGCCTCTATTTCACCCCTTACACGATTTTCTGTGGCTGGATTACCCCTGAAGGATCCATCTCCCCCAGTCCCTTCTCCATCTGGCTGGCAGGGGGTATAGCAGGTAAGCACTTTTTTTCCCCCCACAACACTGCAAAACAAGGACAGGAAGGTTCCCGAGGGTTGGCTCAGGGGCCACCACATCCTTCTGGTCACCGGGAGAAGACCTGGGGCTGAACGACCTTCCCCCCTTGGGGCCAGATCCCCTGGCACCACAGCTGCTCTTTATGACTTGACAAACTTTATTGAAGTCACGTTATCAGATCTTCATCAGGCTCAATGTCAACGAGATGGAAACCAGCCAGCACCTTCATCTCCCTGGATGTCTCAGGGCAGCCTGCGTATCGCGTTGCCGGTGACATACGGCAGCCAAGATGCCTGTGGAAGAGGACTTCAACCTGTTGGCTGCCCCCCAGGAGGGTGTGCACCCTACCCAGAAGCAGAGTTGACTCTTACTGACCTTCTCCTCCTTTTGGTTTTTGGTTTGTTTTTTTTTTTTTTTCCCTGCGTACACCCACCAGTAAGGCCAGCACCTCCATTCCCCACCACCCCTCCACCCAGCTCCCCGTTCCTTGGCCATTTCTCAGTTGCAGCCCCTGAAATGCAGGGCAATCCTTAGCTCAGGTAACGATTACAAAACACCCTCTCCATTTCTCCTGCAAATAAACAGAGCCCTGGCCCATCTAAACAGCTTCTCCGGTATGCCCCAACGCTCACGTAGGTCCAAACAAGCTCTTGTGTGTCCAACTGGGCCAGGAATTACGGTCGTATGCTGACCTTTCCTGAGAGGCAAAACATCTCACTCAGCTGTGGGCTAATCAATGTAAATAAACGGCTTCTTTATAGGAGTGATGATGTATCTCAGCTGTGTGGGGCTTAATCCTGGTTGCATGGGATGGACCAGCCTCTTGTTTGCATTCTCAGCTCATACTTTGCTTTTCAACAGTATTATCTGAGATTCTAGGTTGGTTGGTTGGTTGGTTGGTTGTTTTTTTTTTAAATTGCCCTCAAGCAGCAGCTCCCTGAAGCTCAGGCTCTTCCCACGGTGTGTCCATGCTCCACCAGAAGCACAGCAGAAGATGTATTTGCACCTGGGGGAGCACCTCCTGGGCTGTCTGCATTTGATTACCAGCATTAACGCGCAAAATCTCACTGCTTCTTCCAGAAACAGGGAACTTTGCTCCCTGAAATACTGCTCTGGTGCCTGAGCAGGGTGAATGCTGCGGAATGAAAAGCCCATGGATCCGATGTGGTAGATGAGAGATGAATTTCTGAGTTCGCTGACCTGCAGCCGAGGAAATACAGAGAAGAAATTGTTCAAATACTTCTGCATTTTTCTAGGAGCCATCTCCTGGGGGACTGCTACTCCAATGGATGTTGTGAAAAGTCGACTTCAGGCAGATGGAGTTTATTTAAACAAGTACAAAGGGATCCTTGACTGTATCTTGCAGAGCTACCAGAACGAGGGCCTAAAAGTAAGTGATATTTGAAGTAAAATCTGGGTATTAGGTATTTAATTTTCAATTGGGAAATACAATGGCTATAACAAACCTATTTGTGGGGTTGTGAGACAGCTGAAGCCAGTTACTGCTAAATTATAATAATGACATTAGGTAATTGTAGTGTGGATTCTTTCTAAATCATAATAGTGAGAATAATAATGCGTCTTATAGCACTGAAAAAATGAATGACTGGGGGTCACGGTCTGCTGGTGTAATTAACTTAAAATAGCACTTCGTGCAAGTGGATTTAATTGTGGATGTGATTTGTCATAAATTAGAGGTTGAAAATCTTGCCTCTGTGGTTGCTCTGACAAAATGCAGAGGTCAAACGTTTCCCCCATTGGCACCAAAATCACACATTGGGCCACGCTTTAGTGCAACTGCTCGCCCTCATTTTCCACCCAGAAACAGCTGATTGAAAACGCTCTTAAATCAGAATCGCTTTGGCTGCAAACCTGAAGAAGGGCTGTGTGCCAAAAAAAAAAAACAACTTATCTCCTTTTTCTGACTTTGTCTGTTAGAGTAATAAAAGTTATTTGTTTCACCTGCAAACTTTGCCTCTGCTGAAAGTGAGTGGCGGAGAAGCAGGGTCTGCAGCTTTTATTGCACGGCCAACTCGTGCTTACGAGAAGCCACGTCTTCTGATACTGATATAAATCTGCATTTCGGTTGCCGTCAAAGCATCAAGTGGGCTTTTAGCTCCAAAGTGTTAATTTTCACATTCTGAGGGGAAAGTAACAAGTTACCAAAAAAAAAAAAAAAAAAGAACCTGCAAAATCCCAAGGAGGTGCGATTTAAATATTTGCCAGCGTGCCACTGTGTTACGGCAGCTGTCGTGGGAGCCTGCAGTCTGCTTCGGGTTTTGCTGTTGAGTTAAAAAAAGTCACATTCATACGAAGCACAGGCACCAGGAGAGATCAGCAGAGATGTTAAAGGTGGTCGGAGGAGGGTCAGGATGCCCCAGGCTCCACAATTCGGCACACAGTAGAACACAGGGTGGCTAGAAAGGGAAATTCCATGTGTTTTCCCTTCTTTCTCTGTCTTCATCTCACCCCCACCCCACCCTCCTGATCCTCCCTGAATATTAAAAACTAGTTCAGGCAGTTAATTTTTTTTTTTTGTTTGATGTCTGAGCTGCTTGCAGTTTTTCTGCTCTCGTGCCTGGCACCCAGACCAAAGCCAGCAACGGGATTGAGTAATAGTTGATGATAAGACTGATAGATCCTTCTCTCACAAGGAAAATTGTTTTATACGTTAGGAAACACAAGGATGATAAATGGCAAACCCAGGTCTGGGTGTTTTCATTCTGGGACAAAGGGAAAGCATTCACAGGGCTGAAAATAATGGCCTGGCACACAGAAAAATGGAAATATAGCTGCCTTCTTTCTCCATAGTCAGGTGTTTTCATTCCGATGAGATTCTCCTCAAAAATCTTCATTATTATTTAATTTGGCGCTCTTGTGTTACTATATGGATACTCCAAAAATTTTAATTTCCTCCCAGAAAGTTCTGTCTTTCCTAACAAAACAAAAGAGCCCAATAAATCAAGTAATACCCTCCATATCCCAATATTGCAATTCCACATTGCAAATTCTGCCCTGAAGAATGCGAAAAAGTTTTGATTCCCTCTGGTACAGGTCAGCACCACGCACTGGGTTTGCTGGAGACAACATATGCTTGTGTTTAGCAAAGCTCAGTATTTCAGGGGAAATACTGGTTGCATGCTTAAATCTCTGGGCTTCTGGTCTTGGAGCTGAGATCTTGGGGGCTTTCTTACGCTAGCTGTGGGAAATTTGCCTTTGTAGAGCCTGGAAGGGGGCTTGCTTTGCTGATGTTACTTTTGATATCGCTTCTGAACTTCTGGTGTTTAGATTAGTGACCGCAGCGATTGGCCTGGGTGGTTAACGGAGAGATTTTGTGAGAAACAGGCCAGCAGAGATGCCCTCTGCCACCACCACTTTGCAAGCAGGCTTACCACGGAGTGAGGGATTTGTGCACGTTCCAGGCAACGGTGTTTGTAACGAGGGTGTTTCTCGAAGGGAAACAAGCCAACGCCAGGAGCAACAAGGACCCCTTCTCCATTTTCTAGAAAGCACTTTTCTCTCAAGCACTTAAAAAACGCAGGGTCTTGGAAGTGCCAGCATTTTTCCAAAGAATATAGATACTGAACAGAATATGGAAGTCTGGCTGCATATATTAATATTTATTATCTTAGTGAAAGAAAACACTGGGATACGTATGAGCACCACAGCTTGACCTTAAGAACCCACGTATGAAAATATCAGCTCCTAGCAAGTACTTTTCCCAAAGCTGGTGGCAAGAGCTAGTTCTGAGCAAGGTACAGAGTAAGTCTAGATTTCTACAAATTTTTTCTGATTGAGAATTTGTTTCTGTGCTCAAAGCTGAAAGCTGCAGAACACAGTGTAAGCATTGGCCGGGCTGGCTCGTCCACACCGCTCCCTCTCCACTTCCCAAACATCTTCTGGACTCACAGACCCAGGCCTAGGAGTCAGAGCATTTGCTGCATGAAAGCAACAGCTTTCTTCTTGTACCATGGTGTTTGCATGATCCCATATGCAGAGAGAAGGAGGGACTGTAGCCAGGTAGGACAACACTGGAAGACTTTCTAGGTTTCTTGCTTTCTGCTCTACACCAGTGGAATGAGGCCATTTTTTTACTCTCTACTTCTTGTAGCTCTTGCTGGCAGATACAGAGGGGATCCATAGGGAGCCTGGAGCACTATGGTGCCAAACAAGTGACTTTTGGCATGGTGGTTCTGTTCTCCAGCACAGAACTCAGCAAAGACTGGCATTGAGAGCGTATCTCCTGAGCAAAGCAAGAGTCGGTTCTTCCGAATCCCGCTATGATTTTGCTCAATGTTTTCTTCTTCTTAAAATGGCCAGTATATTCCTATGCTCTAACCTCTCTCCATCCCCAACAGGTCTTTTTTAGGGGCATCACGGTCAATGCAGTGCGAGGATTCCCAATGAGTTCAGCCATGTTTCTTGGCTATGAACTTTCCCTCAAAGCAATGAAAAGAGACCAAACTGAGACCAATCCTTAACTTCCAGGTCAGCGCATAAAGACCCTCTAGCTTTATTAAAATTACAGAATTAATCTTCGAAATAAATGGAGTTGCAATTGTACAGATCCTCTGAAAGTCAGATAACTTACATGTGTACCTGCATCTGATTAGTTCAAGCACTTTCAAATTTGGATCTGTGGGATCTGGAGCAGACAATAGATGTGTCGGTGGATTTTTGTTTCATTCCAGATCTCCTGGAATTTCATTACAATCCATTCTGATTGTTGTGATTGTTTTGATGAGTGTGAATCAGAAAAGAAAATCTGAAAGGAGAATGTTCTCTGATGTTTTGTAAGCTTTGAAATGTTATTCTCACTGAATCCTTTCCTCCTTTGATCCATCCACACAGACCTGAAATTACGCCCTTTCAAAGTGTGTTGACTATCAACTCACCCTTTTACTCTTTCCCTCATAAACCTAGGGTTGCATTAAGGAGCAGTGTTAAAAATACCTGATTACAGAAACCTTTTTAGCAGTTAAATACTCGAGATTATTCTTCACAGTCTTTGCTGATTTCTGCAGTACGTTATAAACCACCTTCTTTCTTATTTCAAAAGTGTTGTCAAGAAGACCTGAAAGTCTCCTACTTTCCTGAGCCAAATGAGCAGTGTGGTGTTGGTGAGGGCTTGGCTGCTCTGACAGAAGACTCCTGTTCCTGCACCTGTGGCATCTCCATTCTCTTCTGCCATGGACTTAAGTCCCTGGAGGACTCCAAATACAGCACCAGCTCAATCAAATCCAAAGACCACATTCTTGTCAAATCTTTCACTCTGTTGTCTAAGAGCACCTTAATAATTCCCACATTGGTGTTGGGCCTTTTCGCTGATGACATTTTTCCCATTGGGCCAAGAGAACAAACTTCCCTCACCCACACCAGTGGAATATATCCAAAACCAGCCCAACCAACACCAGCCAAGGGAGCCTCTTTTTGTGTAACACTGTGCATAATTCTCATCTTTTATGTGAACAAGGAAAGGGGGAGCTGTGATGGGTGCCCAGGTGCTTTTTGTGTAGGAAGGTCTGGATTCCCACCAAATCCTAGCTTGCTTTCAGGATCAAAGAAATGGATGACTCCACCAGTATGAACAGATATTCCTATTTTACATCACAGAACTCTCCAGTTTGCCACAATTTAACACATTATCATGGAAAAATGTGAAGGGCTTTAACAACTTCAGTAGTTACGCAAGGTATAAATTAATTTGGGAAACGGGAGGATGTTAAATTTGAAGACTAAGATGCTCTTTTTCTTCAGAAAACGATAGAACAAGTCTGTATTTAAAACAGATGGCTGCCTACTAATTTACCTAACCCACCTTGCGTACCCCTACTAGAGGTAGGTCCTCAGACCTTCTGATTTCCCTGATGTGACAGTCTGACTCGCCAACTCCCAAATCCTGCAGACCTTGCTTTGGAGCCTTCAGAGACCACCACCAAAGGAAGTCTCTTTAAGGGATACAGAGTTCATTGCATACTATTCTCTAAAATACATGGGCCAACTTCAGACTTCCAGCTCTTTGCTGCAATCCCACTGAGATGACTGGGGCAGACCCAGGTCTCTCTTTGGTCTACCTCAGCCTTTCAATTATTCCAAGATCATCTACACCATGATTATTGCTGTTAAATGTCTCCGTGCTTTATTTTCTAAGCATGGAGCTTCATATGCCAAAACCCAAGAAGAATCAGCGCTGCTGGGACAGGAGGACTCTGGTGGCACCAGCAGGAGAGGTTGAGGAATAACAGCCTCACATGCAAAGGGACATGTGGCACGGGGGAGCGGTCTGGGACAATACTGTCCTCTTGGAAAAGTACAGTTCCTTGCATCTTCCTCTGGAGAAGAACAGCTCTGAGGAAAAAGGCCAGCAATGGCAGTTTTAGCAGGTGCCCTCAATAAAGGTTTCTGAAAGGAATCTGGAGAAGCTGCCCTGCTTTCCTCCATAAATGGAGGAGAAGGAAAGAGAAACTCCTATGTCCTTTTCCCTGGATGAATGGAGGAATTGGTGACAAGCCTTGAAGACCTCTGCAGAAAGTGCCTAAAACCTTGGGTCTGGAGCAGGACTGAGAAGTGGGGTCCTCAACCCTGGACTCCTCTTTGCTGGGACCCAAATTAAAAACAGAAGCATGGCTTCCCCCCCAAACCAGCCTTAAAGATGTGGGAGAAACAGCAGGTGTTGCTTCATCTCAGGACTTGCAGGTGAGGAGGCTCACAATGCCTTTGAGCTTGGCATAGGACACAAAGAACTGTTTTTGGTAAACAATATGGGTAAAATTGATGAGCCTTCACACAAGTATTTGTTGCTGGCTGCGTTTAAGGATTCATCCTTTCCATGTTACCTGTCAATGCATATACGTAAAACGTGTTCTCTAGATGCATAATGTCATATGTCTCCAGGGATAACACTTGGGGAGACTTTTTTTTCAGTGCAAATAAATGGTGCTGCTTATTTGATTGCGTTATGTAAAATGGACCGTGAATTGATTAAACTGATGAGGTTTGCAATGAGCTGTGTATCTGAATGATCCTGCCCTCGCAGCGCCCAGCATTTTCAGTGCTCCCTGAGCACAAAGCCCCGAGACCCATGTTGGAGTCACCTGGTGATTTTTCCTGGTGTTCCTCTTCCAATTAAACCAATTTTGAGAAAGGATGCCTGGTATTTAGGTGGAAAAAAAAACCCTCTTGTGTAACACACACCTGCCGGAGGGAGCTGTCGGGGAGAGCTGAGGACTACCCAGCGCTGAAAGGGAGCAGAGGGCAGAAAGATTTTAATATAAAAAATAAGCAAAGCAAGAGGAAAGCGAATAAAAGGCTTTGGCCACATGATGGCATCCTCGCCCGTGGCAGGGCACAGCCCTGTGCTCTTCGTTGCACTGCTTGCTCCAGCTGCCAGGCAATCTCCTTCTGCCTTGCTCCATTCAATCCCGAGCCCACCTTTGCTGCCAGACCAGCACATGGTCCCTTGCCAACAGGACAGCTCTTGGCTGGGCAGCCTGCAGGTGATTTTGGGGTGTTCCTGACTTCCCAATGGTTTCCCCAGCCCAGCAGGAGGGAGACAAGCCCTAGACGCACTGGTTAATCAGTGTGTCATCCCTTAGCATCCATAGCAAACTATGAACGAAGCAAAGCAACTCCACGCTGGAGCACAAGGGCTTGGAGGGTGACAAGAGATGGGGCTGATGCTGGGTCAGCCACAGCAGGGTTGGGACAAGCAGAGTTTGAGGGACAGCACTTGGTGGCACAGTTGTACCCATCACTGTGATGGCTCACAGTAGATCCCTGCACACTGAGCCGGATAAATAATCCAGTCTTGCTTTTGATGTAGAGAAGGTTGTGTCACTAAGGAAAGAGGTCTGGTGGTGGGTCAAGTGACACCACCGCGGGTCAGCCCCATGTCTCAAAAATGAGGGATGGCAATTTCAATTTACGCGCGCTGAGACCTGACAGGTCTGTATCTTGTGAATAATTTTCTTTATGATGTGTCAAATGCATGAATTTTTAGAGACAACATCAATATCGTTCTCCACTGATAGAAATTAGGATCTCTAAGGGATCCTTTTCGGGGACCTGCTGATGGGAGCCTAGAACAGTGCCTTGCCTGGCAGGCAAAGAGCCATACATACAGCTGATTCAAATCCCTCGTATGGGGCACTCATTGTATATGTTGGTGATTTTGCCCCTGAATTACACAGAAGAAAAATCCCCTGTGTTGATGAAATTCAGGATATGGATCTGCTCTTCTGCCAGCGCTGTGGCCGCAGTGACGTGCCATCAGGGGCACGTTCCCCAGCACCCCGCATGCTGGAGTGGGAGAAGCCATCTGCTTGACAGCTCGTTTGCAGATGCTCATAGAGCCCCACGTTTCTAAGATAAATGGAGTAAATCCTGAAATTGGTAAAAAAATGAGAAGGGAGACCAGAAGCACCAGGGATACCTACTTCTATGTTTTTCTTGCTTGGAATATGAAAGCATACTCAGACCTGTCATGCCTCAAATGAATCTGTAATTGCCCAACTTTCATGTCACTGGTGGTGTTCCAGCTCTTGCAACACTCCATATTACTTAATGAGCTGCTGGCTGTGTAGCTGTTTTTCCCAATTTACACATTATGTAGTGCCATGGAAGGAAAAAAAAAAAAAAAAAGTAACAGCAGCTTATTTCCCCAGTTAAAAAAACAGGAACCAATTTCCCCATGAAAAGCTACTTTTCTGGACAACAGCCCTGACCCAGAGGAAGGTCTTTGGTGCTGGGACAAGCTTCGTGATGCCCATGAGGCATGAGGATGGAGCAGGTTGGGGCTGCCTTCCGGCCAGGGGGCAAGGGTGGGGGCACCTCACCTCCATGTTTCTGCATCCCCGCTGCTGCTGGGCACCTATAATGCTCTTGAGTCCTTCATCCAGGCAGGGTGCAGGTGACATCTCATGCAGGAGCTCATCCCCAGAGGTTTTAGTGCCTGCTGAAGCCCTGCCTCTGATGGCTCCAGACCAGGCTGAGATTTTCTCACGCCTTGGGAGTCCCTGCGTGGCACGTCCACACCTTGAAGGAGGGCAAGATCACAGTCCCTGTCTTGGTTTCTCTTTCTCTGTTGTACTCTGAGACAGAGGAGTAAGTGACGTCTTTGCAGACATTGAGATATTTTTTATCTCCTTGGCTTATCTTATGTTTCTCGTTTTGTCACAGAGGTTGATATAGTGGAGATTTCTCTCCTAGACAACTGCATTCCTTGGCCTTCTTGTCTTGTACCCATGAAGAAAAAGGTCAAGTCAGAAGAAATAGTGAGATCCAAGGAGAGAAGTGGGAGGAAATTCAAGTTGCTAAATTGAATATAAACAGCAGAAGAACAGCTTCCCTCTACAGCCACCTTCTACCTCTATATGCTCCTATAGTGATGCGCAGACTGATGACTGCCAACGTAGACAAGTAGTATGTAAAGTATCTTGCCAGAGAAGGGCTCCAAAGGGAATTAAGCCGTGCAATGAGGGGAAATTTAAGTAGTTACACTGATTTTCAAAGCAGTTTTCCTAAACTGTAGATCCTGTGACATCTCCGGTCAGACATTACTGGAAAATCCAACCTGCTATGAGCCATACATGCAGCAGAGTATCTTCTTAAGGGGGTCTCGGAGGTCCCATATGATTGTAGGATTGTAAGATATACAATATCCCCTTATTTTAAGATATAAAATGCTGAAGACATCAAGAAATCCTTTCTTAATATACGTGAAACACGAAGGCTGCTGGACTGTAGATCTCCAAATCTCTGAAAAGTATAAGAAAGTCCTTTTGAGTGATGGAGAAAGCAATGGGTAACCTTGGGACACAAGGAGAAAGAATTGGAGAACCAAGAACAGGGGAAGCACAGGCTGAGATTGCTCTGCTGCCAGCACTCGGTGCTTCACGATGGCACCTCCATGGTCTCCCCTGCAGTATGAGCACCAGGACTTACATAGCTCATCTGCATGGACTGGAGCAGCTCATGGTCTACTCCCCCATGTTTCCAAACATTTTAGCACTAACGTAGCCTACTTTACTTGCAGTATGGAAAATCCTGCCAAGTCTTATGGAGGATGGCCAGCCTGTTCTTACTCATGCAACTAGGTGTGAACCAATATCCGTGCTTATTTTGTTATTAAACTGTGATTGCCACGTTTCCACCAAGCAGTCTGCAGGTGGTTTGTCAATGCTTCCAGCATGGAAAGAGAGCTACAGTGCAGGTACGGCAGGTGGAGGGCTCTCACGCGGCCACGGGGCGAATGCGTTGTGCTGTCTGTCTGTCTGACCTTCCTCCACATGCCGGGCTGAGAGGGACCTCCAGCACCCAGGGGCATCTCGCAGTGGGACAAACAAGGAAGGGTGAGTGGACTTAAGATCTGACAGCTCTGCCATGGTTTTCTTTCGTGGTGTGGAAGAGGTTGGGCCCACAAAAGGGGCTGCTGAAGGGAGAGCAATGGCATCAGGAAAACCATAAAGTACAAGAGAACTGGTGACCTTTGTTTTCCTCTGCTTACTTCTGGAGGCTCGCGGTTGTGAGATGCTCTTGCAATACGTACAACGCCCAGCATGGCTGGCATGTTGATGACAGGTCTTTTTGCTTTTAAATGCCTCAGCTCTTGCTAAATATCATTGCAGCATAGAAAGCTTGGCTCCCCTGTTAGAAAACCCAGGAAAGCTCTGGTGACCATATTATTGCATGAAATAATGTAGCTCTGAAGGTTACTCTCAGGTGTGTTCCTCCATCTCACAGCTCCTGAGCACCACTAGTTTTGATTAGTTAGTTTAAAAGGTTTCAAATTAATTAAAAAGTCTTCTGAGAGTAATGATGGCTCCATTATCTACAGAAGCTAACGTGAGTCTGGAGTTGTCCCATGGTCCATCTGCTAGGACAGAGCAGAGCCAGGAGGTGCCACTGCCCTCTTCGAGCTAGCACGTGAAATGTTCCCTGAGTTCATCTGGATTTTACGCCTTTCTGTCATAGGCAATCTTTCTATTACTATGCAATGGTTTACCCTTTTGTGGAGGAATTAGAATGACCCTATTTTCTTGAATTTCTACATTAGCATATGTCATCTTTATCTAGAAGAAAGGTGGAAAATGAAACTATCAGTAGCATCTTTTCATTTGTGGTCTTTGCGAGCTCTCACATCTTGATCAATGCACACAGCACATGTAAAACAAGCTGGTATGTTATCTTGGTGTTTGTCTTCTACAGGGAATCTTTTTTCTACATGAAAAAAACCCAAACTATACCGAGTTTCTTGGAAACACTACAGTGGGATGCAAATTCTCTTGCGAGATCTCACATCTGGAGGTTCAGGTGGTATTGAAGAGGTATTTGGAAATTGTGCATTTGCGCAGTATTTTTGATCAATCAACCTTTCATCAAAATAGGTGCATTAAAAGAGAATACATCCCAACCTGTTGACACATAAAGGGAATTGGACTCCCACAGTAGCTGCAATGTGGCTACTGAATTTATTATGTATTATGTATGTCCTTCAGCTTTTTTGAGTGGTGGTCAAAAAGCCACTATTTCCTCTCTGCATTTTGGCCTGTGTTGCTTAAAGAGAGATTAAGGGAGTGGAACAGGGGGAGATCAGATACCTAGACAGGAGGACAAAAAATAAACTGCAGATTGCATTTAACACACAAATGACAATGTATTTTTGAAAATACTTTGCTGCAGCTGGTCATCAAAATGAAGACTTTTAAAATACCAAAACAAAGTGTTGAATATCAAATACTATTAAAATAGTAAAATATTTTAATATTAAATTTTTAATAATGAAAATATTACATAACTGGTCTTTTTGCTGGGGTGGCAGCAAATATGAATTTCCACAGTCTTTGAATCAGCCTCTAAATGCTGGAATAGTCTAAACTCTCCAAAGAGAAGCCAAAACTGGTGCCACTCACTCCTGTGCCCAATCTATTACTGCTCTAACCGATACATGGAAAGTTCTTCCTCTGACAATCTGACTTCTGGTAATTTCTGATTCACTGTAAATTGAATACAGCTTTTTGGGTGACCTATTTGCCCTGGAGCAAGAACAGCATGAGACAGCTCTCACTCAGCAATTGAAAAGAAATACAAAGATGAAGAGATAGCGCTGGCACCGCTGGCAGATCGAGAGTGCGAGGAGGAACCGCAGGCTCGGGGAGCAGCCCGACAGCAGCTCTGGAAGCTCTGCCACACTGTTTTTCAACTTGTGACAAAAATACAGATCTCATCTCTGAGGAGAAGGATCTGGGAGTCCTGGTAGACAGCACACTTTCCATGCGCCAGCAATGTGCCCTTGTGGCCAAGAGG
>JAOQGH010000051.1:43246577-43302188 GCA_025769975.1 Gallinago jamesoni
TGCCGTCCTGAGTGATGTCCTCTGGGCAACCCTGCTTTGGCAGGGGAGTTGGACTAGATGATCTCTAGAGGTCCCTTCCAACTCTGACAATTCAGTGATTCCACGATTCCATGATCTCTTTGGGCGGTAGGTCTGGGAAGAAGCTACCTGATCTGCTCACTGTCCAGCAAACATAATTACATCTCCCAAATGGAAAGGTCCTAATTATATACCTTGCATGCAATTCATGCCATCAACTGCTTTCGCTTAAAGAGCATGGCAGCTGCATTGAGACATCATTCCTAAGGTGAAGAGGTCCTAGAGACCCTGCTAAATCTATCAGATTTTGTTAAATCCTTGTAAAGAAAGAGTGTAGGAGCTACTGGGCAAAAATGGGATTTCTACTGTACATATTTTCCTTAAGAACAAGAAGCAGTAGCAACTCCTGGCCGTCACAAAAATCCCCTTGTCCCCACGGTTTGTTACCAGCACATCCCTTGCACAACCTTGGCTAAATCAAAGATGCTTGTGAATTCTTTCCTTTAAAATCATGTAAAATCATATTTTTCCAACCATATGAGAAACCGAGCGTCCCACAAATGTTGCTCATCATTTATTTCCTTCAGGGATTTACGCTTTGAACTAACTGTTCTCGTTCTTGCTGTGGGGCATTACTGGCTGAAGAAATAGAGCGCAGCACGCCCATTGCTCTGCTTGAGCAAAAGGCTGTTTCCTCAAGGAAGACCTTGGGCAGTCTCTTTACTGCTTTTCAGGGAATTACAGGCTCTCGATCACAAATCACAAATTTAGTTCTTCTCTACCAGCCTTGAAAGATGCCACTGCCCGGCTCGTGAGCACCATCCCTCCTCACAATAAATGTTTGTGCATCTGTGGATCCCAACATAGCCTACTGCCAGCTTTAGCTTGCCAAAGGGAAGGCTGGCTTTTTCTAGGTATTCCCTGGGGCTTGCGTGAAAGCTGTAGCTGCCAAATGGGACGTGCGCTTCCCACAATAAATCATCCAAGGACGAACTTCAAAGAAAAGGCAGGAAGCATCCGCCCCAGCCCGGAGTCAGGGCTCGGTGGGCAGGCAGGGACGCAGGGGCAGGAGAAGCAGGGGCAGGAGGAGAGATGCAGGGGCAGGAGGAGGGATGAAGGAGCAGGAGGGGCAGAAGGAGGGATGAAGGAGCAGGAAGAGCAGGCAGAACCTCCTCCGCTCCCCTAGGCAGGCAGCAGATCCCTGCTCGGACAGACGAATCCATCGCCTGTAGGCAAATGCCAGAGAAAAAAAAACCAGCAAATTGCAACCTGGTGTTTTCTCTTTTCAGGACAGTCTCCAGGAGAGTTTCACGCTCATCCTTCAGCCAGACTGACCAGCAGAAGGCTGAAGCTCTTGGAGAAGACCTTTGAGGCATAACAGGATTTAAGGCATAACAGGACGGAAGCTCCTACACTGTGAATGTAGAAGAATGTAGAAGAGACCTGAAGGGCTACCTCTTGCTTTGCCAAGGTGTGCAACTTGAAAAAAGGAAGCCTCTGGGGCAACAGAAAGGTCTACCAGACATTCAACCTGATTTGGAGACTCCATCTGGAAGAATTTCTGAGTTAATACCATTTTGGTCACTTAGGATTAGTTCTGCATCCACTCCTTTCTGCTTAAAAGGGACTGGTGGGATGTGACATTGCAGTCTGTTGGCACTCTGAGTGTCCAATCCTTATCTGCACTGGGCAGAGGTGGGATTGAGGACCATGGGATTGCTCTCCTGATGGAGCAGCCATAATTCAATGTGACAACTTCTCCGGACACCACTCCGCAACTCCAGCCATTTGTCTGTCTGCTCAACAGATCCCTGCAGCGCTGCCAACTTTCTTTGAGAAAGGTCCCGCTCTGAATCCAGGTGGAATCCAGCTCGGAGCCTGGCTGTGTGTTTTCTCAGGAACTTGGGCAATGCTGAAAATTATTGTCTCTCTGCTTTCATGGAACCGTAATTTACATAAGCACAGGAGACAAACCCCACATCTGAAAAAAAAATGCTTTCGTAGATTTTTTAACCATTGTTTCCTGTTGGGGTGTGATATCATAATGTTCAAATTAATCACTTCTGAGGAGCATTTGTGAATTTCCGCAGTACTAAAGAAAAGTCACTGCAGTAGGTGACTCAATTCCACGTTTGATTTCTCTAAAATGCTGTCCATGCTAGTGGGAAAAAATAGTGGGCACCTGGTATCAGTTTTATAATTGGGTTTTTCCATATTAGAATGGGAATTTTGTGAAGACTCAATTAAAAGGAGTGTCCTCCTATTCTTCTGGCACCCATCAGACTGAGTTGCACATGAATGCCAGCATGCTGTCATACATACTCTTCTCTTGTTTGCTGCTGTCTGTGCAAGCACAGAATTGCAGAGTCCTGGAAATTATCTTGTATACAAATCAACTACTTGTAAGTGGCTGTTTAGCACCTTAATGCTGTAAGACTGCATGCTTGTAAAGTAGCTGATAACGACTATTGATTTCTTGCTTGTTCTTTCAGAAGGAAAGGTCTCTAGGTTGCCCATGCAGGGAGACAGCTGGCAGTGTGAGTATATTCTTTTGAGAATCTCATGAAACTAAACAAAAATGAACTTGTGTGTTGAATGATGGAGATGCTGGGTTTTAACGCTCTACTCTTTTCATTTTCAGTCATGTTCATGTCTTCCCATTGCTGAGGTAAGTCTATTTTTTTTTAAGCTACTGTAGAAGTTCAGTATTAACTGAGTTTTAGTATGTTCACTTTTGCTCCCTATACAACTTTTGCTTTCGGTTGTGAGGGAGATTTCAAGACACCAGCAGCAGCAAAACCGAGCTTGATGAATAGCAGTGGGGAGGGCAGAAGTCCTCCCATTATGAGTGAGTTCAGAACCAGGCCCAGAGCCAGGCAAAAGTCCTCTGTGGCCTTGTCTTACCAAAAGACACAGGTTCCTGAGTTGAGGGAATCTCCGCAAAACCTTGTTTTGTCGTTGTGCTTAAATACTGAGTGAACCTGGGCCAGAGATGTCCGGCCTCAGATGCTCAGCTCTAGGTGTATCCAAACCCCACTGCATGTTTTTAAGCCTCCTCAGACATGGTGAAACCCACCATTAGCTGAAACTATACTTCAAAGAGGTTACTTCTACGGTTTGAGGCTTTCTCAGAGACATCACAGGGATGATTTGGTGTTTTACAACCCCCCAAAGTTCTTGTATCAGTTTTCAATAGAATCCAAAATATATTCCATTTAACTGTGACGTGCTGCCATGTTTAGGACACAAAATATATTCTATTTTTCCAAATGCCTTCTTTGTTTAACAGCCCGGCCACGAACTGGCATGCTTTGTGGAAGGGACTGAACACATGCTGAAGTACAACTCACCTTCAAATGGAACAATTGAACGGCTTAATAGAAGCCTTCAGGTTCAACGGGACAGAAACCTCTGCGAAGTAAGACTTTTCTCATTTTTCTATAGAACTTGGTCTATCTTCTACAAAAGAAAGGATTTCTTATCATTTAAATATTTGCAGTTGACTGTTGCGTTAATTTCAAATTTGTTTTAAATACTCGTTTTACACATTTTAAATGAGTATGTAAAAACTCATTTATATTTATAGAGGCAGATACGATAGCTACAACATGCCAGAGGCAATGGACAGCTATTAAAATTGGCAGAGGAAGCAGGGAGATGCCCCACTGTGCCCCTTCCCTTCTTCAAAGCCCTTTAGCCTGAGGACCTGCGAACACAGATCTCTGGGAGGGGAGCTTTATTTAAACCGCTTTTCTATTTTCTTTTCTCAAAACGTGTTTCTACACTAAATAGTAGCGACATAAACCCAGAGCAGAGAGTAGATGTGCAGAAGCAGCGTGGCTGGGCAGAGCCACCTCTTCTGGAGAATTAACTAATTAATTCTACCCCAGCTGCAGTTTCTTCAAGGGTACTTGGGCATGAAATTCTGCTCGGGAAGACTCCTGCATCCTCAGATGCATTTTCTGAGGCAGTGAAAGGTCCTTTATTTCCTTACTGAGCGAAACTGTTGTGTAATTCAGTGAGACAGAGGAGATGCTGGTGCTGCAGTGTCTCGAGCTCCTTCGGCTCGCTTCAGACCTGGAAAGGGGGGTATTGTTGGAGTGACACTGCAGCACTGAGCAGGGACATTGCCCTCATCTTACCCAGCTTCTCAAACTGCTCTACCTGCTCTGTTTCCCATCTTGAAACAGCCTATTTTAAATTCCTTCAGCTATAACTATAGGATACACGACTCCGTAACAGTCCAGCTGTCACCTTCTTAGTCACCACGAAAAGCCGTTCTTACACTCACTGCTCAAGGAACAGTTCTTTAGGAATTCTTTTTGAAATCCCTGCTTACCTCCAAAGAATGTGTATTTTAACTGTTTCATCTGTATCCTTGGTTTTTTATAAAATCTTTTTTCCTTCACAGAGCCTGGCACGTGGGAAGCAATGCCAGTATAAGACCAAGGGAGACGTGAAGGAATTTTTGAATAAAATCCTGAGAACCTATCAATCAATCAGGAAATCAAGATCTTAGAAAAAAATTAAAAATGCTTTAAAGAAGCCAAAGCTCTTCAATAGGAAGAGGGAACAGAAAAGTTATTTATTGTATTTATTGTCCACCTGTAATGTAAAAGGTAGACATAATAACGGCTAAACCAATAAAACCGTAATTTACATAAGCACCAAAAGTATTCAAGAGTCTTCATTTTATGTTTTCTGTTTGCTGAAACCTGTGTTTGTACTAGTGGGTGTTAAAAAGTTTCTGCAAAGCTCTGGTCCAACAATTTCCCTCACGTGAGATGCTACAGCAAAATGCAGATGTGCCTGTGAACTTGAGATTGCGCCGGTTCCCCTTCCTGTCCCTCGGACGTTGGTGGTGCAGGACGCCAAGGTTTCCCTTCCCATAGGTTAACATCTTCTACACCCGATTTTTTTTTTTTTCCGCTCTGACCGCTGTATAGCACCAGAAATATTTGTGGACCTCAGATTCAAACAGAAATTCTGTGTTTTCTTCCGGCGTCAGTTTTATTTTTTGATAGTATCTCCACACCATTCGCTTTGCTTCTTTCTTGCAAGGTTGCAGATTTTCCTGCCCATAGCTACCTTATTTTTTTTCTTCTTCGAAATATTCAGTAGTAGAGAATTCATTAACACCTTAACATACAAAAGCAAGCCCATACCCAGGGGTAATTACAAGTTCTGAATGGGCTTGTGTATTTGGAACTTGTGAAAAAGTTTCTTTTACAGGATGTATTTAACAATGGCTTTGAAGAAGATCTTTCTATAGTGCCGTGAGCTCAGATATGCTTCTCTATCACCTCTCCACTCAGCTCAACAGAAACAGAAGAGGCAAAAATTGAGCTTTGCTGGAAAAAAACCCGACATATAAGGGGAGACGGTTATCTCAGCAACCTATTCCAGCCTTTCTAGTAGTTTCTTAGATCTCTTCACACAAGGGAAAATCCCAACCAGGTGAGAGAAGGTCAGATTTAATCATCTTTGTGCCTCAGAGAGGAACAAAAGAGATAAGGGAGTAGAAAACAGGATACCCCTGTTTTGTAACAGGGCTGGATGGAGGATCTTAAAAGACCTGACATCATTTCTTTACCACCTCCACTGGAATATGGTGGATTTTTCAGACTTCAAGGAACAGACATATGTTTCTCTTTCTTTTTTCAGCATAAAGTGTGGTATTGATGGGATGAATACATTTTAGGATCAAAAGCAGGATAGAAACATTCATCAACTGTATTATTATTCTGAAGGTTTGCATTAATATGGGCTTGGGGTAAAAAAGAGAATTAGATTATAGAAAATGAATCTGATACAATCATAAAGAAACACTTAAACTTATATAATGTGTATCAGATAACACGCATTTCTTGACGTGTTTCTTCCACCTAGTTCAAATCTGATAAGACAATAAATATTAAAATACAAAAGATCATTTTATGTGGTAATGCCTATGCAGATCAAACCCAAGAAATTTCATCTTTCTCGCATCTTCACATTTTCATATGTTTTCTACTCCAAATTCAGCTCGGATACCTTTCTCCTAAATAACCATTTTTTTAGATTCTAATGCAAAGAAAAATCACCCACTTTTCTGACGACTCAGCAGAATTCTTACGCATGCTCCTGGCCTTAAACAGAAGAAAAAAAAGCTCATTAATGTCCATAGGTCTTAGTGAATCTATGATGTCAGATCTCAAATTTCCAAATACTGCCTCGTCAACTACTGTTAATATTTTCCAAGTGCAAGTGCAATCAATTTCAGTGTTTCCACAATGCTTTGATTTTCATATCTTTGTGTGTGCAGCTCACCCATGTTGTGTCTAGTCATAATCTGTAGCAAGCGTAAAATCTGAAAAACGTTGATTCATTTTTATAGATGAGCAAAAAAACTTCCCAGGTCCTAGGACCGCAGACAGCTGATCTCAACTGTGTGTTTACCACAACTGCAAGGAAAAAGAAGATTCCTTGTTGAATACTTTTACTCCCCCCAAACAACTTAGTTAGATTTATGAAATAGATACAGTAATTGTGAAATCGTAGCACAAGCAGAAGACACATCATCATTCAGTTCTACCCAGCATAAACTGGCAAGCGTCAGATGTACGGTCAGCTTCCGGTCAAATCACTTCTGCAAGGCAGTAACATGAAACTCTTGCACGGAATTTGAAAAACCCAAGCAAACTAAACTGCAGAAGATGCATCTGCAAAATACATACTCATCTGGTGCCTGGGTTTGCAACCTGCGTGAGAGAAACAGTCGCTGTGTGCTTAAAGTCTTCAGTGCAGAATTGTACAACCTGAAATAAAAGGGCCTCTGCTGCCAACTCCCACCGTAGACATCCTCCTTGCATCTGGGAGCTGATGCCAAGTGTTTGCTTCCATCGGTGACCTCCCCCAACCCTTGCAGTCTCGGGTGCAGGAAACATGGTAGTCCTTCATCCTTGAGTAATTTAGTCTTCTGCCTCCCCACAGGAGTATTCAGATCTTCTCTGTGGGACTGTCATGCCCTGTGAGGTTTTGCAAGCCCCAGGGCAGCCCCGTGGGAAGGGCTGGATGTCTCTCAGCAGGACCAAGCATCCTTTGGCCAGCCCTGGACCAGCCCATGAGCAATGTGGGACCTTACGGATGCTCCTGGGCCTCTTCTCTCCGAGTTTCATTCAAAACAGGATTGTAAAACTGCCAGTTGAAAACAAAAGGAAACTAATCCATTGAGGCAGTTAATTACTGTAACAAGTACCTTAGTCTGTTATCTCAATTATCTTTCTCTAGCAGCTCTCTAGCAGGAGGTGTCACACTATGCTCTCTGATGGACAGGATATGGCATAGGGCCAGGGGCACAGAGGAGGTGAAGAAGGTCAGAAATCCAGTATACATGACTTGTCTGCACAAGTAGATTTTATTGTGGAATAGATATACAATGGGAATTAATAATCAACCATGATTTTAGGAGTATCAAGAACAGTGTAGTGAGTAGGACCCGAGAGGTGACTGACCCCTGTACTCGGCACTGGTGAGACCCCACCTCAAGTAGTGTGTCCAGTTTTGGGCCCCCTACCACAAGAAAGACACTGAGGTGCTGGAGTGGGTCCAGAGAAGGACAATGAAGCTGGTGAGGGGTCTGGAGCACAAGTCTTATGAGGGGAGACTGAGGGAGCTGGGGGTGTTCAGTCTGGGGAGGAGGAGACTGAGGGGAGAACTTATCACTCTCTCCAACTCCCTGAAAGGAGGGTGTAGAGAGATGGGGGTCGGTCTCTTCTCCCAAGTCACAGATGACAGGACAAGTGGTAATGGCTTAAAGTTGTGCCAGGGGAGGTTCAGGTTAGATATTAGGAACTATTTCTTTACTGAAAGGGTTGTCAGGCATTGGAATGGGCTGCCCAGGGAGGTGGTTGAGTAACCTTCCCTGGAGGTGTTCAAGAGATGAGTTGACATGGTGCTTGGGGATATGGATTAGTGTTGGGTTGGTGTTGGTTTTGGGTGTGGTGTGGGGGGCTTTTTTGTTCGTTTGTGGTTTGGTTTTGGTTTTTTTACTTTTTTTTTTTTTTTTTCATTGGTTGGACTAGATGATCTTAAAAGGTCCCTTCCAACCTAGGTGATTGTGTGATTCCAACCACTCAACCCTGTCCAGGTGTTCATGGCAAGGTGCATCCTTGTTTTCAAATATTACAGTTCTGCACTTGCCTTGCTTCTACAACTAACATCGGGAAAAGGAGGTTCTGAACACTATTTGCTATATGTTTACTGAGACAGAAACCCTCGATATCTGAGGATGCAGAGCAGGGGTGGCTACTTTCCTCAAACTGGAAAGTTAACTTAACACCATTATCTCTGTACATAGCACCTCTTCCTTCAGGAATGGTCTCACGGGAGTTAAGTGTGGGGAATGTGCAAGCCAATTCCCCACCACACATCACCACAACCATAGGATTTTTCCACATTAGCATGAAGTAATGTTAAGCTGTACGTTATGAATGACCCAAAGACATTGGAGAAGCTACTTTGCTTTTCAGCGAGGAAGAATTCTCGCGACGCCTTTCTTTCACAAGCCTTTCTTTCTTACACAAGCTTTTCTTTGCAAGGTATTTGCTGACAGCACTCAGCCATAAACCCATTCACAACATCTGCAGTTCCACAGTAGTATTTTCTTAGTTTGGGCATCCACTTATTAGCACGGCAATTACAAAACTTTTAGTCCTGTCTTCAGAAATCTGACAGCTTTATAAACTTGAGTCTCTTCTACGATACTTATCACGGCAGAAGAAGAGCAGCAAAGGCAAAGCCCTTGGGCTCCATTTCACTACACCTCGTTTTACACAACTCCACGAGCTGCTGCAGGACAAGCCCAGGCCCTAAGAAGTGTCAAAGATCTAATAAGAAGCTGCCTCCAATGACAGACAGGCAAGTACTGGTTTAAAAGATATTTTTGGAGGGACTAAAACCGCCCCGCTGCATCTGGTATGTTCTTGTTTTTTAATGAGTCTCTTGCACCCCTGCAAGAACAAGTCTGGTATATGCCATGCTATGGGAAAGAGAGACACTGGGCTGTCATTCAAATGCTTCCCCGTCATAAATCTCACTCAGTACTTTAAAGCACTTTTACATATTTCTGTAATAAAGCTCATCTTACCTGGCTAAACCTCACAACACCCTCCTGAGGCATGCAGACAAGCCTCACTATTCTAGTTTTCCAGAAAAGTAAGGAAACAAGAGTTTGGTGAGATGATAGAGAACTTATTTCTCCCCAACACGCTGCATTTTACAATTGTCTGAAAGTGACAGCATTTTCTTGCAGAGCTCAACACACACCAGGGTTTCACATCACCAAGACACAAATGACAGCACACATAAGATCAGGTGGTGCTACTGGGGAAGGCTACAGCCAAAGGAACCATTTCCAGTTTGTTTTCCCCCCAGATAAGCCTATGCCTGCCCACAGCTGGTTGTAACTCCCTTCCCATCTTCTCTATTGGTCTCCCACATTTGATCCAATCAACTAAAAAATCTCCAAAAGTTAGAACTAAATATTCCCAGGACTTTTATGTGCGTTTCTGATGGAAGCAACCATGGTGATCTAAAAATCATGGACACAGCAGTGTAAACTGCACGCCAAGCACCAGTTCAAACCTTTTGTCGCTTTGTTTGAACTTCTGCAAATAATCCTGAATGTTCACACTACTGTTATGAGATATAAGATAAATGTTGTCTTCTTCCTGTTGAGACACAGAATTGATTATAGGTCGGCAGCAGCATGGCTCAGGCAGCCAGAGGAGTGAAAGGGCCAGAAAGAGAAGGCAAAACGCTTTGCTAACGCAACATCTCGATTGCCATAATGGCCTTTTTGTTTGATTCATGCACTGGTTTTAAAAATCAAAGATGCTTAGAAATGAGCAATGTGTCTGAATCATTTCTGCTATCTTAACTCTAGTAGTGTAATAATACGTGAAACAATGCTAAGATTATATCAGGTTATAATCTAGAAAAAGTGACAGTAAGTAAGAAACTACATTCAAGACATTTTCCTATGTAAAATACCAGTGAGATTTCTTTTTACTTGTGTCAGAAAGAGCATCATCAAGAGACTTCACAAGAAAACAGATGCCCTTGATTTGTTTGTTGCTTTCATATAGCTACTTTTTAATTTCATAACTTTCATACTATATAACTATTTTCCAGGGGTAATAGGTCAACAAAAAGCCCAGGAGTGAGGGGAGTTTCCCCTGACTCCCCACAAAATTGGAATTGTAGAAAGAATAAAATAAGAGGGAAATCATGACTTAAGAGGTGCAGATAATGATCAGCCTACTTCTGACTTTGCAAGCAGCCTGTGGGAGAGAAGAGAGATGTTCTGTCTGACACCAACTTCAGGCAGGATATAAATCAGCCATTGAGATATAAGATTGTTCCACAGTGGCAGAAAAAGTTTCTCATTTTGTAGTGCTCCCATCCACCTGACATCATATGATTAAGTACAATGCAATAGAAAGGAAAGCACGAAGGCTTAAAGATCCCCACAGGATATTTTCAGCAACACAGTGCAGTAAGAAATAAAGGCTTTGGTGTTTTTAAGGATGGAAAAGTGCAAAAATGCATTTAATTGTCATCAGCTGTTTAGAAGCAAGTGCCTCTAAGGACTACTTTTTTTAGCACATCTTACAATGATTTAACAGCCACTTAGGACCCATTCATCCCCTTCACTGGTGGCTGAATGGGGCAGGAAAAGTTGGGGAGCAGTTCTGGCGAACAGGGAAGGGAAATTTAAGTGTTTTAAAGTTCGGTCTCCCCGCTCCTTGCAGACTCTGTAGTACTGATGGGCAGATAGGCAGGCGAAGGATAATTTTATGCAGCTTTCACCATTGCAATAATCCTCTTACTGATCTATATACAATCAAGTAAATCTATGTGTATATAGCACATATTCTGCATACTTCAGTAAAATGCCCCCATTTACATGGGGCAGGAAGATGAGTAAAAAAAAAAAAAAATAGCAAGAATATAGGAGACTTTTTGTGTTTGGTGGGAGCTGCTCTTCAGCGTCACTGTTGGAGCTCTTCTTGCCACCCTGCACCAGCTCAGCTTTGCCTCAAACCTTGGGACAGACCAGAAGATCCCCATGACTGATGAAACTTTTGTTCTCTGCTTATTGCCTCCTGGAGCGGTCTGGCAGGTAGAAAATGCTTGAGCATTGGAACAACTTGGTTATGAAGAACCAGAGTTTCCCAGGCAGTAAACCCTGTGTCCTGGTTTCAGCTGAGACTGAAGAAAGAAATTTTCTTTCTTGTAGTTGTTGTGTTTTCAGCTTAGGTATGAAAGCAATGTCAATAATGCATATGGGTTTAGTTGTTGCTAAGTGATGTTTACGCTAGTCAAGGTCTTTTTTCAGCTTCCCATAGAAGCTGAGAAGGAGAACAGACAGATCGATAGAATGGCCAATGAAATATTCCATACCATAGACATCATGCTTGGTACATTAATTGCAGGCGGGGAGATCTGTGATCTCTGCTCAGGTTGGGCTGGGCAACCAACTCACTGGGTGGTGAGAGTGACTTGTGTCTTGTATATTCTTTTACCATTATTATTGCTATTGTCATTTTCCTTTTCAGTAATTAACTGTCCTTACACAAGAGATGCATCAGAAATTAGTCAGCAGAAGCATATGGAAGCCTAGTCTGATACTTTTTTTGATACTGGAGATATTTTATCAAAAAGACGTATGTCTCAGCAGGGGTCATTCTCTTGAATGCAAATACCTTATGAAGACATTTAAAATGTACTGAGTCAAAACACAGACAGAATTCCTGCCTTAAACAAAGTAACTGAACTCTTTGGCAAGCAGAATGATTCTTAATATCAACAGAATGTCTGAAAGTCCTCAGGGAAGTGGTGTCAGAAGATCCTGACCAGTACTGACAGCTTTGCTACCTGCTGTCCCCAGGAGAAGATCCAGTGACTAGAAAAGACCTGAGCTTTGGAACAACCTGGCTGTCTTCAACAGTTTCAAACACAGGAATCACAGGGCTGTGTGAGATGGAAAACTGTCCCACCTAAAAGTAATCCTTCATTTTCCATCTAGCTCATACAGTTGGGAGAAGGCAAATAAGAACGGGACAGCACCCACACTGGGTGCCCTCAGTTAATTAAGTTCAGGCATGTCATGAAATTGTCCTTGGAGAGTTGTCAGTTTCTCTGTTCAAAGAGGCCAATTCTAAGTACATTCATTAATGGTATCTTTTTAATCAACATCCAGGTAAGTATTTGCAGCAACATGCTTCATCCCCTTCAGATTTATCAATAATGAAAGGAAACCTGGCAGAGCTATGACTCCTTACAACTCTTGTATAACATGAAAAATATAATGGATGAATTCATAATGAGCTCTTACAAAATCTAATAGAATCTTTTCCATACTAAATGTATGATCTAAATGGCCGTGTCCTCAAAACAGAAATATCTTCAAGCAGGATCCGTCTATTCATATTCCCACTGGAAAAATCGTGGAATTTTTTTTAATTTTCAGCAACTGGAAACTAAGGAAAGCCTCCTATTTTTGAATGAGGTGTTCTAAGAAAACCTTAGGGATTTAAAAAAAGGTGAGATGTTTTTTGTTCCCATTTGATTTTTCCTCAAAGTTTCTTGGAAATAACCAAACACTTCTTCATGGTTCTACAGCTGGCCCTCTTTTCAAAATGAAGCTCAGTTACCACCAACCTTTGGTTTCCCTTCACGCTTTGGTAACTATGTCTTTGCAGTCACTGCTACCAAAATTCCCTCAATACCCGTCATTGCAGATTTATCCACAAGGATGAGAGTGGCTACAGCCCAGACTCCCAGAATAACAACAGTTTCCTATCACGTACTTTCTTCCAAGAAGGATCATCCAGTCCTGTAATTTGGCTGTATTTATTACAAAAAGACATATATATAGTAGTAAAGGGGATCTAAAAATATATCGAGACACAAACCATGTCCACAATCAATAACGGCACACAAAAATATGACAGTTATTTAGAGTTAGTTAGAAGATAGAGTCTCGGAGAGGGTCTTCACCTTTCTGAGAGTGTGTTTTCCTTCTGCCCTGTTGCAGGACCATGTGATAATTCCCAACAGCATGAGACATGTTCATGACTGTACACCTGGCGTGAGGTCTCGCCTCATTATTTGTCATGCCCTTGGACTAATCCCAGACTTTTAAGATCTTCAAAATTAGATTGTGCAAACTTTCTTATCCCACCGGAGTCAAACAAACAGAACAATGGTATGCAGGTGTGGTGCCATTAAACTAATAATTAGATTGTTTAATAAATCAGATGTGCAGATTGGAGATAAGGATTAGTTACATGTAACCTTCTCTTTGAAGTTTCAAGACCAGTTACCATCTATCAAAACTGACAGATGTCCATGTGACTGGTGGTTCAGTAAGGAAGCTGGGGTTAGGAAAGCTGCCTTCTCCTACCTAGTGTCTTTCATTGCATAAACAAGAATCAGTTCAACAGAATCCACTCTGGGCTTCTTAAAACTTGTGCATCTCTCCAAGCATCTACTCCCAGATCCCAAACAAAACACGTAACAGTTCGTCTAGGAATCAGCCTTATGGCACGGGGTACCTCTTTTCTCTAGAGCCCCAAATTCATTGCAACACATAACCGACACGTGGCCCAACATCCACCGCATCTATAGCCGTGCCACCAGCCACCGGGGGGGATGTTCTTCACCATGCTGTATTTGAAGGGTAGCAGTTGTGCAGAGAAAAAACTTGAAGGGAACTAGAGAATCCACAAGGTCAGAGGACAACATGGAAAATGTGCAAAATAGACATGATACACCAGAAAGACAAACTGACCAGGACTGCCTGCTGCAACTCCTACCCTATTATGTAGCTCAAGCTGTCATAGTGCAGAGGGCTTGCACTGCTTCCCAGCCATGGGATGAGCTAAAGGGCCACTACAATTTGTGCTCGAGACAGCAGCACTTAATGAATGTGGGTAAGGGACAAGGGGCAATGAGTGAAAGCTGGAACATAGGAAATTCCATCTCAACATAAGGAAAAACTTCTTTACTGTGAGGGTGGCAGGATACTGGAATTGGCTTCCAGAGAGATGATGGTGTCTCCTTTTCTGGAGACATTCAAATCCCGCCTGGACACGTTCCTGTCCAGCCTGCTCAGGGTGACCCTGCTTTGGCAGGGGGATGGACTGGATGATCTCCAACGGTCCCCTCCAACCCCTTGCCATTCTGTGATTCTGTGACCAGACACTGCCGAGGGGTGAGACAAGGTCTTTCACTTTCACACGGGAAGGTTGTTACCGATTCCTGGGAAACCAACCACCCAGAGCATCTATAACTCAAACATCAATAAATCAATCTCCAAACCCAGCTACTGAACTGTCAGGGATTATCCTGTAACCTGGGCATGGGCTGCCTTGTCTAGCAGGTGGCCAGAAACAGCAGCAAGGTTTCCAAGAAAAGTTCCCATACTGTGCTCAGTTCATCAGGGGCATTTATTACGTGTTTTCTGGAAGGAACTTGCAAATACATAAGGAGGATTGCTGGCCAATTGCGTGACCAGAAGATCAGTGTAGGAAGATGTGTGACACTAAGTTCTGAGGACAATGTTAATTCTCAGGTTAGAAAGCTTGGGATTTATGGATTTATTTGTTTTAGAAAAAAATGAGCCTTGAGCAGATTGGATACAATCCATGCTGCTGCCACTGGCACCTGGCAGAAACTGAAAATAATTAGTATTTGAGTATTTTCCTTTAATGATCACAGTTAACAATCAAATAATATGCACACATATTCATGACTACGAATTCTGGGACAGATCCCAAGTATTCTCAAGTTTTGGTTGGCAAAGGACCCTCTGCAAAGGAGAAAAGTCATCCCGGGCTCCAAACAGAAAGTTACAACTAAGGGCTGCTCGAAACTATGGCTGAGAGCAATCCCTGCTGGTCAGGCACTGCTGGAGGGAGCATGTTCTGCTCGGTACATCTCCTGATACCCTAAGTTAATATTAGTTTTGAGATTTATAGAAGTGTAGTATGGTAAGAGAGACCAGCCACAACCCATGAGTGTAAGATATATACCCATGAGGATGAGAAAGTTATTTCTGGGCCATTCTAAGGTTCTTTTTTTCTGTCATACCAACTAGCGTCATTGTTCCTTATTTCTATGAATGGTTTCTCCTCTTTGGTAACTAAAAGGTGTGGGTATATGCATATATATGGATTTATATATGCACACTTACATGTCTCGCATACATGCATATCCTAACATTGTTTTTATTAGTCTGCAGAGCTCTCAGAGTTTTAACAGAAAAAACAAATCATGGAGCTGATATGCGAGGTCCCTCTTGTGACCAAGTGATGCTATAGCGACACTTGAAAGTAAACAACTATGTTTATAAAACCAGACCTTTAGATAGCAAAGAAACAATTCAAATCACAGAGAATATGTTGGTTCTGCATTTTTTTTTTGTTCATCAGCCATTGATAAAACACTTTTAAAAATGTTTACACCATCTGTGCATAGTATAACATAATTGACGGAAATGTGTTTCTGGAAAAGATTGTCACAAACCTGAATTAAAAAGTAAAATAAGGTTGCTAAAGCCAAAAGGTTATTTTGTGTATATAAATCCTAGGTGCTGCAGAAAAAATCCCAAAGAGGGTGATCAAAACCTCTTTTATAAACTTTATAATTGTTATAGTTTTCCTTCCTGGCAGAGGAACTGCAACAAACCCACTTCCTCCTTCTGCCAAGTGGGTGAACAGATTTGCTCAAATCCATGAAAAAAATGGGTGCTTGCCAGTAGCAGAAAAAGGAGGTACAGAAATAAAGAGAGAATGAATGACTGAAACTGAAGGGGTATTTAAGTGGCGACTGGATCCCTTCCTCTGCTCTGAAGGGGAATTTTATCTATCTACACCATCCCCTCAACCAGAATTTTTCTTGCCTGCTCTGAAATCTTTCAGGGAGGATTCTGCAGCCTCTGTGGGTTTTGCCAATCTGAATATTTACTAGCTATAAAACTAAGTCAGCCACGTTGCAGTGTTTACCTCATAGCTAATGACATAAAAGATCTGAATCAGAGAATCTTCTTTCTTTTTTTTATTTCTTTTCTCCAAAATGACCATCTATATAGCAACAACAATAAACAGAGGTTGAATTAACTGGTAATTTATTTTTAACACTGCTCAGATAATCAAAGAATCCATAAAACCTGTGTTTTCTAGTTTAGTGGGCAGGGTTGCCTATCGAAAGTGTCAGGGTGCTAATACATTAATGCCCTAATTGGCATTAACGGCCCTGAGCAGCCTCACCCACACCCGTGTCCCAGGGCCACAGGTGCCCATTTAAGCTCAGTCCTGGCCCCTTCAATTCTCCCCTGAACAAGGCTGGAGGATGCTGCAGCTGCTGGAACGCCTATGCCTGGCCAGGGACCCTGACCTTGGACCTGCCTCCTCACCAGGGAGTTGCCTGGTGCCATGGCCTCGTGGTTGAAGCTCTGGACTTGCCCTGCTGAGCTGCTTGGTGAGGTCCCTGCCCAGCTGACTGCGGTGTCTCCCTGGGTCCCAACCAGTCCTTGAGATGCCCTGACCCAAAACTTGCTCTCTGCTAGCTAGAGATGGCACAATTTCAATCTTTTTTTTTTTTAGTCTAGAAATTAAAATACATTGGTCTAATGGCATTTTTAATAACATGCCTACAGTATACCAAAGGAATAGAGTATCTCTGCTCTATATAACATTTTCAGGCAAGTTAAAAGCTATTAATATGCCTTTGTGGTGGCTCTTTCCACAGAAAGTACAAACAGTACCTGTATCAATAATGTTTTTAGACTTGTTCTTCAGCTTAATAGGCACTGTTAACTGTACCTACTATCAGTTTTGTCTGAAAGACTTACATCTAGCATATATATAAAACAATTGTTGTATACCATCTTGTATATTCCTACCACCAAACAGAAGGATAGAATTGCAACATACTTTTGAGTTCCTACCTTTAGTGATTCATGCTTATTTCTGGAGAGATGATATTAGACTTCTGTTGCATTTCTAAAAGCTTAATATCATCTCATAAAGATTTCTCCATATAAACTCATGTTTTAACTCTTTCTTATAAAGGAATGCATTTACAAACAGGCATATTAATAAGTTATTATTTTCACTATTTTTTTTTTTTTTTTTTTCAGATTCAGCGTGGAAACTTTTACAGAAGAACTTGGGTACTTTCTGTTCCTAAGACAGGTTGCTTCTTGCTGCCTGCCTGTGCAGCAGCTGGTGTCCAGCAGAGCAGCTCACAAAGCCTCCAGCAAACATGACACACTAACCTACTTTCTGGGCACCATCGTCATTTGCTGCTCCTGTCCGCTCAGTTAAGTTTAAATTGTTAGAGCTGCGGTGTTTGATCACAAAGTATTTGGGTTTTAAATTAAGACTGATGGTAGGTGGCTGTGTTTTCAGTACTGTTTGTGAAATAGATGGTTCTCTCTAAAAATAAGCTTTTAAAAGAGGAGCTAAAACTTAGTACTTATTTGGCTTAGCACACTGATACAAATGCCATTGTTTTCAGAGAAAAGTGAGAGTGCCTCTGAGTACCACAGAGCACGACAATGATGATGCTGGCGTGAAACTTAGTCAGAAGCCCTGCACTAAGTTACGTTCCAAGAGTTCAAGAGAGCAAGTGTGCACCCGTGAGGGTCCTTTGATTTGTTAGAATCATAGTCATGATGACAATGAAGCAGGGCTTGGACTAAAACGTAGAAGTCCTGCTATGAAATTCAGTTATGCTGAAGTTAGTGTATCAAAAAAAAAAAAAGCTGGTAGTGATTTATTTTTGTGAGCACTATCTCTATGAGCTATTGTTGCAGACCATGATATACTGCAGGGTTTCCTGCTTGATCTGAAAACAAACTTCCTTGACTTTATTTTCTTCATTTTCCACCCCCAACTCTCTCCTCTCCTGGAGTCCTTCTGTTAAAAACTAGTTAAGAAACGGCCAATAATCTCAAGTGACTTGTCTTTAACTTTTCACACAGTTCTTGTAATTCAAGTGCATGGCATACTGATTCTGAATTGACACGTTCATTTGAAGTGACACATGTTCATTCTTTGGTCTCAGGAAACTTTTGATTTCAGGAAAAGCTTTCTTGTACTAATTAACTAGACAGGGAGGGCATAGATCCAGCAGTGCCGTTTGCTTTCAGCTCTCTGCATCTTGTGTATGAGGTGAAGGATGTGGAGACACAAGAGCCAGCTCTATGACAGGAACCTACCTGATGCCTGGAAGGTGAGTAGAGGATAGAAACTCCATGTGTGTGCCTGACTTTATGCTTATTTCCTTCCAGTACCGACAAATCCTCAGCTGATTTTGTTCCTGTTTGTATACACCTGCAAGCATTTTAGAGCAATAATGAGTATAGCTATAAAATGCACAGAATTCTTCTATTCTGCATTTCTTAGGTACACAATATTCCTGTGCTAGACTAGATCAAAAGAGGAAACTCTCTTCTATACAGAAAGCCTCACAAACTAGTCTACGTGACTCTTTCTAAAGTACATTTGAACCTGTCGCTCGACAGCAGCCCAATGGTTATTGGCAATGCACCAAAGAAACCTGTGACTGGTGGATTTAGATACTAGCTGCAAATCTCCATTAATCTCTGTTTACAGTCTATCCTCTATTACTGTCCATAGATAACTCTTAAATTAAAGATGCTTTTTGTAGCAGAACCAACTGAAAAATCAGTTAAAAAATCTAAAGCAGGAAAAAAAAAAACTTTTGAAAAAAAAAATTACCTGGAACTTTATCTCCTGTTTCCTTTAGGATCTGAATAAAACAGCCAAGAACCACATAGGTAAGGAGTGTTTATTTTTAAATGGGCAGTGTGTTTCATCATTGTTTGAAGAAATTGTGTACTTTGAAGATGTTACAGTCACTGAATGACAAACATTCCTTTCAGTTTGTTTCATTAGCCCTCCTACACGCTCTTTTTTTTTTTTTCAGATCTGAGTGAAAGAAGCTGTACTTTGATTTCATGCAAATACTCAGCTGTATTTTGCCAGCTTTGCTTTTACATAGGGCAGATATAATCGACCACTGAAATGCTTCATGTGCTTAGTATTATCTCTTCACAAAAAGATGCTCTAAAGGCCTGTTAATGGTTAGTTATTGCTACCTGCAAGAGCCAGGAAATCTGTGGTTGCAAGCGTTTTGCAGCAGTTAGAAATAAAACCTGAATTGTTCAGGTTATCACCAGTCAGTGTTTCTTTATGATTGTAGTTCTGAGCTGTTATGCAGAGGTTGCAATGAGGTTTACCGAGATAAAAATCTGCAGTTTTTTCAAATTATGCTTTAGTAAATCAGGTGTACTTTTGGCATCTCTGGTTTGGACACACAACCCAGCAATCTGTCCCTGGTAGGGGGATTTGAAGAGGCAGGGAGGGAAAGCCTTGTTCAGAAAGGGGCCCTTTTTGGCTAAAAATTGGTAAAAGCTACTTGTACTCCACGACCTCTGGATGCATAAGCATCCAGTTGGGGACTGACCTGCCCAGGCTGGCTGAGGCTTCACTTGAGGGGGCAATGGAAAAACTCAAGGTTGCAGAGAGGACATTGTTCCTGTATCTATTCTGAGGCTCCAGGCCCAAAGGATGGAGCTCCAATGCTGTGGTACCAAGGCTGCTCCAGTGGGAGGGACTCGGGATGGCCATGCCTGGAGGAAATGGCCTCCTGAAGAGGCTCACAAGGCAGTTGCCAAAGGCCAGGGTGTGGTGGTGCAACCTCTTCAGGCCTGACATGATTTCCCTCCCAACATGGGCCACCTAGTGATACAATGGACCAGAGCATAAGGTAATGGTCTACCATGGAAGAAAGAAAAGGTGGAGAGCAACAGATCAGAACACAATAGTATGCCTGGTTCCTGTGGCTCTTACAGTTTGAAACTAATACAATTGATCACACTTGACAAAGTATGCATTGTGGCCACAGAGGAAGGGGATACCAGGACCCCAAGACCTAGCAAGTTCTGGGCTTGTGTAATTGCCGGAAAGTACCGGAATATTCCATTGTCTGAGCTGGGCTAGAATGGAAAAGTACCTGATGAAAGTCAATTATCATGGATCCTATGATAAGTAATGATTCTAGTAAAGACCCTTTGAGGTCTTCTGGATCACGACAGGCTGTGGCCACCATGTCCCCTGAGCATCTTGCGGCCAGGTTCAGAGAATCCTTCTCCAGCCTCAACTACTGCCTTCTGAGGAACACCTATGCACTGTGAGTATTTACCCTAAATTCAAGACAGGAAAAGTTTGGCTATAGCCTAAGCCTCTCTTCCATCCACCTCTTTACCTGTATGTTTGTGACATACGCGTTAGCTTTATGGATGTTCTTCTGTCTGTCCATGCATGATAGGACTTTAAAGTGGTACCTGTCGGTTCTTTAAAGTCACCTGTTGTTAAGAAATTCTTGATCCTAGCGGAGACCTGCATGTATGTGTGTGTGCATTATGTGTTTCATTCATATGTACGTGCATTAGAAATCTGTGGTTTTTGCCACTATGTATTTCTAACCCCTTACAGCAAGTCAGGGTGAATCTTAGCATCTTCAAATCGGTAATTGAGTTGCTGTTTGACTACTTTGTTCACTGACTCTGTAAACCTCTAAGCCAATTAATCATTAAATGCTAAGATTTCAACCTCTTGATCTACCTCAAATCACCAATTCATTTTGAATCGCTGCTAAATCATAAGAGTCAAATATTTCCATCTGTGACGGGGGGCTGCCCCACCTCAAGGCAGATACGGGGTTACAGGTGCTTCATGACTGAAAATGAGCAGGAGCCTTGCCGTGAGGGCCTCGGGAGGTCTGGTCAGGAAGAGCAGCCGTCCCTGCAGCTCTGGGGAAGGAAAGAAGAAGCCAGGCGAACTGGGGACCAGGGGCAGGTTCCCTCCTTACCCTCCGGGAGGACAAAATCAGCCGCAGCCCCTCACGCATCACCCGCCCATCCCCATTTTGGCCGCGGGGCGAGGCCCGCCCGGGCGCGAAATGGCGCCCGCCGTCACGTGCCGCGGCCTCGCATGGCGCCTGCGCCGCCGGGACGGTCCGAGCGCCGCCGGCTCCTCCCCTCCGCGGCCGGCGGCGGTGCGGACAGGGCGCTCGGCGGGACGGGAGGCTTCGGGGTGCTCTTGGCTGTGCCTGCCTCTCCCCTGCTCTGCGGCTGGTTCTCGGCCCTACCACTGCGAGGGAGCCGCGCCCGGGCGGCGGTGAGCGGCTGGTGGTGGTGGGGAGCAGCTTCCTGCGCGGTGGCTGAGGGGGGAGAGGCCGCGGAGTCCCGGGGAGGGCGGTGCGGGGTCGGGCAGGGAGGGCAGACGCTCGCCGCTCCCGGAGACCTTAATTCTCCCAGAGCCGTGAGGAGGCTTGACCTCGGTAGGGCTCCCGCTACGTGTGGCGTTCGTCAGCCCTTGTCCTCGGCTTGAGGGGGCGGTGACCGGTCAGGGACCCCGCCGCGCTCCCTCCCCTCAGGGAGAGCCGAGGAGGACGCCGCCGGGAAAGGTAATGTCCTGCCCCGGGCTGCCTTCGCTCCCAGCCGCCTTGAGCTGAGGTAAAACAGTGCAGGAAGGGTTTGATGTAACATATAAAAGGTTTGTACCCTCTCGAAAGTCGCTTGGCGAAGTGACTGGGGGGTTCACCCGGCGGGGTGGGCGTCCGACCTCGGGAGCGGGGTGCTGGGGATGCTCCGGGCCGCAGGCTGGAAAAGAAGGGATGTGGGTTTTCTTTTACAATGTGAAAAGATTAAAAGTCGTGAAAGTCGGGTCGAAACGGTTCCAGAAAACCTGTAGAGCGAACGCTTTTTTTTTTTTTTTTTTCCTGCCGCGTGATGTTTGGGTAAACCCTCAAGAGAACTCTTCAGATGTGTCATGTGGTAAAACAAATGAAGTCTTGGGTGGTGTTCATGGTCTAGAAGCTGTTCAAGTGGAGGTGGCTTTCTTCTAAAAACAATGCATCAGTAGAACACGGATAGCCGAGTTTTGCCACCTAACGAACGCTAAAAGTGGCACTGCGTTTATATTTCTTCAGTTAAAACTAGTGCAAGCATTAAGAGGTGCAGCTGAATGCTGTTATTTTTAGGTCTCTGAGGTTTTGTTATGAACATATTTAATATGTCATAAATCCCTTGAGAAAGAGTCTCGCTTTAGAGAAAAACAAGGATTGCTTTAAAAAATAATAATCCTGTTCAGAAGCAAAAATGCTACCCATTGATTGTGTCCCAAGTGAAGGAAGAGCTTCATCTCTGAGCTCATCATGCTGTGGGTTTTTCAGAGACTTAAGTTTAAAATGCATTTTTGATCTGTATTTTAAAACATGCTCGGTGATTGCATTTGAGGCTGTGCCGGCAGTTCCAGCAGCTTTCCAGCACTGCCTTTCAGCTGAGCTCCTTCCCCAGACGGACTCTGAATTCCTTCACGTTGTGAGTGGGTGACCTTGATACTATCACTGAAACGTGTTTTGTTTTTTTTTTAAATTTATTTTAGTTTTTTTAAAGACACCGCGATTAATGTGACAAGCGTTTCAGTTGTAAAGGCAGATCCATACACATTAATTTCCAAGCGTTAGAAAGTTAAAGCTTAATTATCATGATACCTGCTTTATCTCAGTGGATTTCCAAGTTTAGTTATTTGAAAGGGTTTTTTATTTCTCAGGAACCTCATTTCTGCTGGATTTGTTTTTCTTCTTTGGGGGCTTTTTTTTTTTTGTTTTTAGCTGTCTCTGTTAGAAACCTGGGTTTATGGTGTTTTATTTTATTAGTTCCTGCTGAGTCCTGGTGTTGAGAACCAAAAGGGGAATCTACAAATCGCAGGAAGCAGTTGGTTTCTTTGTGGCTTGTATCTGTGATATGTTGGTTTATAGTAATAAAACCTGTTTTTTGTGATGGTCTCTGTAGCATAGGAAGCAGTGAACAGCTGCTGTCTTTAACTGAGCCACTGCTGAGCATTTCTCACAGCCCCCTGCCAAGATCCCATGTCACAGGAGAGATTTCAGCGTCTTGATTTTAGCAGAAGTTTATGGTTCTGTTACCAGGATAAGCTGCAGAAACTGTTATTTAGCTTGAATTTTTCTGGATCCCTGGTGGGTTTTGTGGATTTGAGTTTGAGTAGGAGAACATGCAGCTGTGCAAAATACTTGATCACAGAACACTGAGGGTGTAGAGTTTATACAGGAAAACAACTGTATAAGGTACTACTTTAGTATTTGATACTTTGCTCTACGCAAATGAGAATATGAATACATTTGATAAACCCCATCAATTGCCAGAGTGTTTCATTTCAATGACTGTGTTGCTGCTGTGTATCTTTGATAATAATTTGGCTAACTCTACCTTAGACTAACAATTCACTGTTACTTACATAACAAGCTTGTATTTGATTGCATCTCTGATAATTATTTTTATTATAAACTTTTCTGCTTACACGTGCTGACATGGTTGAAGTGGCTTTGGATGGTTCTTGTGGCCTTGGATACTTACAGGAATCATCTTAAGACTGTACACCTGATTTATTTTTTTTTGTTTAACAAGAGCTTTAACTTTTTTTTTTTAATGTAGTATCTAAAATTTTGCTACTTTTATCTGCAATGTGAAAGTATAAACTTCCTTCTGCAGTGAGGGGTTCTAGGACAGGAAAGAAAAGCTCACTTCATCAGTCTGTAGTTAGGAGGGAGCTTTCAGCTATTACAGATAACCAGGCCAAATCCAGAAGTCTGCTGAACGCTGTAGCCGGTCTTTATCAATATCTTAATAAAACTATATTTGATACATTTCTTACTGTAAAAGGATATTACTGTCCTTGTCTTAATTTTCAGGTGTTATTTTACTATTAACAGTTGTTTTGCTTGCAGCCCCACTGAGAAATTTTGGGAAGAACACTGAAATCCTGAGTTTAGAGCAGCTGGAAGGGTATACTCCCAGCCCCCCCGATAGGCATGTAAGGTTTATCATGGGGAAGAGTTCAGTTATCTGATGTGTTAAAAGCAAACTTAGTAATGTTCTTGGGGGTAAAACTTTGTGTTTCAGTGTTTTGCATCATAAGTAATCAAACTTACCTGTAAGGTAGTACTAAAATAAAATAGTGTGGAGGGACGTAGGGGACTTTTAATGTAAGTCCTCGTGATGTGGTGGTTGGTGATTCACCTGCCAGCTTTCTGGGAGCTCATAAACTGGGAGGAGGGTGCAGGCTGGGAGGTTTGTTGTTGGTGGAGCAGCTCTTGTCTTGCTCCCTGCCATGTGACACTGTACCCAGGGCTGTTCTGGGTGGGGACACAGGGCTGCTCATCTTTGGTGGTAGGAAGCTGTGCCATGTGGCTTCTCTGTTTTCATCATCTGTCACGTAGTTCCCTAGGTCAGTGGCCAGCCTTGCCAATGAAGGGGACAAGGCAGGAAAAAACCTTCTGGATTTCCCCCCCCCCCCCCCCCATGTTTTCCATGACTCTTTGGTGACATTAGTAGTTATAGACAGTGTGGTTAACCAAACTTCCCTACTAATGGTAATGCAAATATTGAATAACTTACTGTTTACATTGTACTGTTGGCCAGTGCAATGTAAATGTAGCTGCAATACTTGTTTCCTATCAGTTTTATACTTGATCTGAGCTCATGTTTCTAGCAATGACAGTGTTTGCATTGTGGAATAAGCTACCTTGTGTTAAGGTGATGCCCTCAAGCTCCTTTACTAAAACAAGAAAATGTATAAATTGGTGTCAGCGTTTTTCCTATCGTTTTTGTGTGGGATATAATACAAGGATTTTTTTTTTCCCAAAACTAATAAAAGTTTTTGTGGCATTTTATCTGGACAGGAGGGGAAAGCAGACAGATGCTTGTGAGTGCCCCATGGCTGCAGCTGCCTCAGTTCACTCATTTATTGCCTATTGTAACTTGGAAACATTCTTTAGGTAAGGAAGCTGCTTCAAAATGTCATGCCATTTATAAACTTAGACTTAATACACTTCTGTCTTGAATCTTTAAATTGCATCTCAGTGTCTTGTGCTCTCAATTATAATGTTATTTATGTTTTCTGTTGACGTGTCATTATAAATCTACCTTTTATGTGTGAGAAACTGACAGCGCTTTTGCAAATGAATTTTATTTATAAACCTGCCTTTTACGAGTTAAAAACTGACAACGCTTTTGCGTTTGAATTTTTGATGCTGTGCAGAGTTAGCAAAGGGAGACTCTGCTTGTTTCACAGGAGACCATGTAATACTTGTAGACTGTGCAATACAAGGCCACTATAAATTACAGGCTTCTTCAGATGCCATCTGTAAACAGAGTGAGTAATGTGTATCAACTTTCTAATTATAAACAAGCGTGGCTATGCAGATTTTAAATTTTATGATGTGTGAGCTGAGCAACAGTATCACTTGCACAGATTTCAATACTTGAGCTTGATTTTGCTTAGGAGATAGGGGCTGCTTCTCTTGTTGCATTCCTAATTAATGTATGTACTACATCTGTGTTAAGCTTCACAACTATAAAGCTGATACCAACTGGGATGTTTTTCAAAAGATGATGGAATGACCTGGGAGAATCTAAAGCCTCATGTCTCCAATCTTTTTAAGAAAAAAAAGTTTTAGCATTAGAAGCTATCTGAAGATGTTATTACTGGCTGAACACAATAGTTTGAAAACTTCCATTTCTAACTTACTTTTTAATTTCAAATCTCTCATGATTTAGTAAGATATGTATTGCTCTTCCTGTAGCTTTCCATTAAACTATCTTCAAACAATATAAGATGGGTAATTGAATTTGGAGGATTTGGGTATGCTTTCTTAGAGCTGACCAAGATACTTTTCATGCTAAGGTACAGGGTAGCTTTTTCGTATTGGTATATGGAAGCATATTTGTACATCATTGGTGTCTTTTTTTTCCAAATAGAGTTTAATTTAGCCAAAACAGTGTGTTTATTGTCAAGATAATCATGATGTAGTAAACATACTTTTTGAAATAAAAGCAAGTAATATTTAAAGCCAAGAGTCCTTAAATTTTAAAACTATAGAAGTCATATCTTTAAGTATAACTATTTTGATTTGTGTGGTTTTGGTATAAAGTAAGCTGCAGGTTTGTAATTCCTTTAGGTCATATTCAAGAATCCAGAGGTGTATTTGTGGTGCATAAGAGAAATGATGTGACTAAAACTGTAGATGGCACAAATCTAGTCATTGCTCTAACAATTACACCTTCCCATTAGTTAAACAATAGTTTTCAGGTAATATTTGGTAAAACTAATTGCCACGTTCTGTTGTTCTACTTCCACATCAGCCCTGCAGTGGGATGTGTACTATGCATCTGAGTCTTTGTTCCAAAACTGGGTTTAGTCCATCCAGTGGGTCTCCTAGGCATTGCAGAACAGTTTTTCTTTGGTCGGTGGCTTCACAGGTCAGTTCATCTTCTGGGACCCGTCCCTGCCTTCTGGTTAAGGAATCCATGCACACATACAGGATGATTCAACAGTGGGATGGATGTTCAGATACCAAAAAGGTGCTGGTAACTTGACAGGAACTTCCACATTCTTTGGAGGTATGTGTGCATGTAAACCTCTTGTTGAATACTGCCTGGATTATATCACATGGAACTGTAATGTAGTTAACTTCAGTGTGTCTTAAAATATATAGCTTGTACAATTTAATTATTCAGAACAAAATAAACATTCACATTTTTGCAGTTAATATTGGGACTTCATGCTTGGTAAAAAAAATTGTGATATATAACCAATGGAACCTTTTTTGGCTTTGCATCCCACATTGAGTAATATAATGTAGTTCTGTTGAAGTTCAGCAATGCAGAATACTAAAAATAGAAAATCTAGAGATACTCATTTTAAAGGGATGTAGCAGCAAGAACAAGTTACAGCCACGTTCCATCAGTGAGATCGTGGATGCATACACTCCATGAGTTACCATGTCACATCTCTTCATACGTCTGGGCAGGATATGCTGCATCTGGTCAGGTTTAGGGGAATGGTGTCCTTTCTGGTAGTTCTCAGATGCCAAAACTTCTTGATGGGAACCAAAACAGCACCCCTGAAGCTCAACTAAGTTTCAGATAAAGTGAAAATGTCCTTTTTTTTTTTTTTCCCCCCCCAGAAACTTAGATTTTACTAAGATGTTGCAGATTTGCATGAGAAAAGCAAAAGCATAGAGAAGTTTCTCAGACAACAGCATTTGTTTCATTTCATTTTTTGTTCTGGACTTTAGTTTTAGGAAACAGCTAAATTTGTAATTTCTCCCAAGGAGGGAGGAGGGGGAAAAAAAAAAAGCTGAACTCAAGCTAAATTTAGCAACACTGTGAGAAACTGGAAGAGAGTTGTGCAATGGTTAATTACTACATCCACACATAATGCTTTGGAATGCCCAGTCATTGTGTGACTTAAAGCACTCAAAAGTCATAAAACGTGGTTGTGTAGACGATAATTTGATGAAACTATTTAGTAGCAAAATGTTTATTCATGCTGAGCTTACATCTTCATTACATTTGGAACACTAATGGATTGTTTAGAAATACTGCTTTGTTTTGGAGTGTATTGTTCTTCATTCTCTTTGACTTGCTGCCTTTGCTCGTTGATGCAAGGCACGTGTATCTATTCAGGGAACAAAAACATTATTAAATAGAATTTAGGGAGTGTCACTAGCTTATCCTTCTGCATGTGTCACCTATCACTATCAGAATTAGAACTTTAAAGAGACTAAGTGAAGACTTCTGAAGACTGCTAGAATAAATTCCTTGGTGGTTGAGATGATTTGTCAGGAGGACAAACAGTAGTGAAGCTGATAATATGAAAGCTCTTTGTTACTTGACTAGGTTGTTCTTTCCAGTTCTCAAGGAATGCACATGCTTTCTTTTCACAAAAGTGGAGCTCAGAAATATGTCAGGCACATCATCAGCCATAAAGATTGTTTTTCACAAGTTGGGGAAAATGCCAGAGGAGTTTTTAATAGGATAGTCTGTATTTTGATAGCTTTTTCTGGATTTTTCCTGTGGCTCCACCCCCCTGGCCCCTGAAGATACTATGGAAAATTTTCAGTCCAGAAAAAGCATGCTGTGAAGGTTGCCATGGAAGATTGTTCAGTAATAACAGATAACATTTGTTGAAGAATGCATGGTTGCTTTGCAAATGTTAGCTTTAGGCTGGATGGGAAGAGGTGAGGTCTGGCTGAACATCTAATTAATAGGACATTGGAGAAGGGGCCTCGTCCCACTGTCAAATGAAATAGCATTTGAAGCGGTTAAGACAGTTGTTGAGAACTGACTGAATAACAGAATGGACTTGAGTTGATTGCTCTATGAAAGCAGAGCTTTTCCTTATTCTACTTTTTTTCTGCCTCATATGGCAAAAGTTCTTTGGTGAAATAAGTTCATGCGGTTTGCTATATTCTGGGGTCCTTTTTTCCTGCTGAAAAAACAGCACGTGAGCCTCACTTGGCCCGAATTCGATAATTGGCCTCTGAAGTTTTTTGTACAAACATTTTCCTCTGCCTGGCATGATTTAAAAGAAACAGCCCAAACCAAAACACCAACAAAGCAAAGCAGTGGGGAAGATAGAATTCTTTGAATCTGTCTCTTCTGAATACATCTGTTCCAAATTCATCGTTGTTTAAAAAGGGGGGTTGTGAATTGGGTTCTGTAGCTGATAAAACTCTTCTAGAAATCATTCGTAGGTTCTGTAGTTTGTCTGTTGAGTTTAAATGTAAAGATAAATGCTACTGCTAAACTAAACTGCTGTTAAATACTTTTTCTCCAAAGTGCTTGATATACTGTGAAGTACTTACTATGAAACTATACTTGGCAAATTAACAAATGCAAATTCTCCAGATTCAAATCCAGTTATAAAAAATGAAGGGTATCGAGAAAGAAAGTCCCTGACAATGTCTGTGCACTGGATGTTAACATATGGACATACCTTTTTTTCAGAGACCTACAGTGTGTGAGACCTTTCAGGAAGTGGCGCAGTTTGGATACATCAGATCGTGTCAGTACCTGAAACTTTCACGATGAAGAGAGCCAGGCAGAAAGCAGTGCTTGAAAATGAAGCTCCTCAAACGTCACAGAAAAACAAAAAACAGAAAACTTGTTTATCTGGCTCGGTGTTTGATGAATCTGACTCACACACCTCAATGGACTGGGGAAGCCTCCCGCATCACATCATTCTGCGTATTTTTCAATTTCTACCTTTAGTAGATCGAGCCAGGGCATCTTCTGTTTGTCGAAGGTGGAATGAAATTTTTCACATCCCGGATCTCTGGAGGAGATTTGAATTTGAGCTTAGCCAGCCAGCCACTTCTTATTTAAAGTCTACGCATCCTGATCTCATTCAGCAGATTATCAAGAGACATGCTGATCATCTGCAGTACGTCAGCTTCAAGGTAAGTCTTGGAGGAATGGAGGCTTGTTTTGTCACGTTACTGGGCATGACGGATGCAGCTTCTCTGTCAGTAAAGGAGGAGATAATCTTCCTCTTAGAGGAACTCATGGTTCTAAGCTGTGAAGGAAAAGCTCAAGAAAGGATTGATATTAACAGGAGGGTGAAAACCAGAAGCTTGCACTGCAGTTCATGCATAATCAGTTATTAAATACATGAAGTGCAGAAATTACAGGTAACATGAGAATGAATTGGCACTATAATGTCTTAATGCAACTTCTGTGCTTTTTCAGCTATTCTTTTATCTCAACAACTACCGAGGAGATGAAATAGTAATTTGTCCAAAGTTAGTCATCAGGTTTATAGATGAATTGAGAATCAGTCATTATTCAACATGCAAAGGTGTTGTCCTTGCTCTAAGAGTTTGGAATTGGCATTTTGAAAAGGTGCATACATACCACTGACGATCCTAACACCAATGCTAATTGCAGTTGTTTAAGAAGGTGTGAGGTCATTTGAAGAAAAGGCTGAACTCTCTGTTCACACTGGAAATACCCAGCAGTCACACTCAGGACAATTTTCGAATAGTAACTTTTCTGAACTCCTGTCTTGAAATTTCTAATTAATGTTGCATTTTGTCCTTGTGGTAAATGTAGTGTGGTACAGCTGAGTGAGTGTGGACTGTGCAGTCTTTGCTATCCATGATGCTGTTTTCTAAATAATAACAAAGAATGACTCCATGATTTTAAATTGCTTTTATAGGTTGATAGCAGTACTGAGTCAGCAGAAGCAGCCTGCAACATCCTTTCTCAGTTGGTGAACTGTTCTATCAAAACGCTGGGTTTGATTTCTACAGCGAAACCAAGCTTCATGAATGTCTCTAAGGCAAGGGTCTACAAACTGTAACTAGAGTGTAGCTGCAAACTAATTCACTCTTAAGCTCCTGTAGCATTCTTATTGTGTTGTTATTCAGCTGATGGTAATTTTTATGAAATGGGCTGTAGTTATTGGCATATCTCCTTTGATTTGTGGCATCTGTTAGTATTAGGAAGATAGTTCAACACTGATTCCATTCATTAAATTCAGTAGTGTTGGTACTTTGTGGTGTAGAAATGGGGAATCATTTAGAAGGGTTGAGTTTCCTTATTTATAGATTAAAAGATACAGTGATCACATGCTGCAATATATTGTTAAAATATTGGGAGATTTTTTTTTTCTTTGACTGTAGGTCAAAGCAGAGTTACTTTCTGGAAAATTAAATAAATGTTTCCTTTTTTTTTTCTACAGATAAATTCTAGAAACTTCAGGTTTATCACTATATCCATTTGTCTGTATTTTATTACAGTGAAAAGATAAATCAGAGCGGATGAGTTAATTTTTTCATGTGCAGCAGCCTATTTTTAAACAAAGATTTCCTATGTTCCTGTTCAAATAAGCCATTGTTGTTACACGAAAAAGGGCACGCCTAAGAATTGTTTGGTTTTGTACTCTTCTGTGCATGCAAAACCAGAGGTTCAGATGGTGAAGTTCTGCCTGTCTTTTCATAGGATTGATTTTTTTTTTTTCACCTCCCTCCTCCAATTTCTCCAAACAGGCTCATTTCACTTCAGCACTGACAGTAGTTTTTGTAAATTCCAAGTCTTTATCATCCATCAAGATAGATGACACACCACTCGATGATCCTTCCTTGAAGGTTCTCGTTGCTAACAACAGTGATACTCTAAAACTGCTGAAAATGAGCAGCTGTCCTCATGTATCACCTGCTGGTAAGTAGCAAATATATATGAAAAATGGAGTAGTAAGGTATCATAAAGCAATAGGCAAGACTTAATTTGAAACAAGTTATTCATAAAACTTCTAGTGCTCTTCTGAGCCTCTTAACAGAGGCTTTTTATTGACCTAGTCTCAGCTTGGGAGAGTTGGAAGGAGAATAAGAGTAGTGTCCTTATGTTACTGAATGAGTTGGATTAACAAAGATGGAGGTGCTTCTTGCTTGGCTGCATCTTCTAGAATTTTAGGGATTTTTTTTTTTTTTATTTTTCCCAGCTGCTTTAGTGCCTCTGGTGTGGTTGAGGAGGATAAGCCCCAAAATTAGTGCAAGCCGTTCCAAGGAGTTGATGTTCATTGTCAGTTCTGTGTAAGGGTGACCGAATGTTTACTGCTCAATGTGTGCAACTCCATAAACTGAACTAACTGGCATTCTATGGGGAAAAAGCATTCAAAATCCTCAAAACTATGAATCAGCTACTGGTTGGTGAGATAAAGGAGATGAAAGCAGTTGTCTAACTGTTTTGCAAGGTGCTCTGGGTGTAACTTGCTGAGCAAAAGCGTTAATACTCCAAAGTTATAGTTAAAAAAACCACCATGAAGTCTACGCAAATTTCAAAAACCTATCAATGTAAGACTGTCTTTCAGTTCCTGTAGTGCCCTCGTGTGTCCAGATTTGGTAGTACACGTTTTTTAGCATTGGTTGTTGAAGTGCTCGCTCCCTAGAAAATACAAGCTTGCTAGAAAGTCTGCAGAGCTTTTGGGTCCCTTTTCGCTTACCTTTCTCTTGAAAGTCTGGTTCTAGGGAAGGGGAATCCTGGTCTGATCTCTCTCCTATGTTCATATCCAGAGTCTGCAAAAGGTGATATAATCTATGTATTTTTAGTCCAACAGATTAAGAGCAGTTATGTTGTTTATGCCTTAATTCAGGCAAGGGTCTGTTTCAGCGTAGCTTTTAAATTGGGCTACTCGTGGTCATTTAAGTAGAATGTTTATACAAACGCTGAAGGAAGGAGTATTAAGGGAGGGAATGGTAGCAGTTTCAGCTGGATCTTACCTAATTTGCCTCTTCAAAGCTGAGGAAATTCTGCGTAGGGAAGGGCAAAGAGGAAGAAAGATATGCAGATCCAAGATGAATATGACTAGTTAGAATCGGTGCTTTTACTGATAAGTGTTTATGGCCAAAAACCCCATAAAAAGATGTGGGTATCTAGAACTTTATCTTATTTCGTAGGGTTTTGGATGTAGATGTGAATAATCAAGCCAGTAGAATTAGTACTTGCTTGCGCTTTTCAGCAAACGGCTGTACTTATATTCACTTCTCATTTTACAGAGCACCTTTCTGTTTTTTTTGTTGTTCCTCAGGAATTCTTTGTGTTGCTGATCAGTGTCATGGACTTAAGGAGCTGGCTTTGAACTATTACATATTAAGTGATGAACTGCTGCTGGCTCTTTCAAGTGAAAAACATGTTGATCTTGAACACCTTCGCATAGACGTTGTGAGTGAAAATCCTGGACAAGTTGAATTTCACACTATTAAAAAGCAAAGCTGGGATGCTCTTCTTAAACACTCCCCCAAAGTCAACATTGTGATGTATTTCTTCTTATATGAAGAAGAATTTGATGCTTTCTTCAGAGAGGAAACCCCTGTTACGCACCTTTACTTTGGTCGGGCAGTCAGCAAAGCAATGTTGGGTCGTATTGGCATGAATTGCCCGAGGTTAATTGAGTTGGTTGTGTGTGCTAATGGACTTCAGCCTCTGGATGATGAACTGATTCGGATTGCTGAGCGCTGTAAGAACTTAACAGCAATGGGACTCGGTGAATGCGAAGTAACTTGCAGAGGTTTTATTGAATTTGTAAAGATGTGTGGGGGCAGGCTTACCCAGCTGTCGATAATGGAGGAGGTGCTGATTCCAGATAACGATTATAGTTTAGATCGACTACATTTGGAAGTCTCCAAACACCTTGGAAGACTGTGGTTTCCTGATATGATGCCAACATGGTAAATTACTAGTGGATAAACTGGTAGAATCAGGTCGTTGCTTTCTATGCAAGTAAAGAATTAAAAAAGGAACTTTGGAAACTTATTTCCAGATTTGAGCTTCTTGAAAACCTCTAGCAGTGTAACAGCAAAACTGTTACAAACTCTAACAGCAAAACTAGAATGTTAATGATATAGTGAAATGGAAGTGTGCTTAACACTTCTGAAAGTCTGTCTATGGTTTACAGGTGCTTCAAACTCCAGAGAACTTGAGCTTCTCTGAGCTTCAGTTGAAATGTTCCACTCACGTTAAATAATTTATTTTTCATGTCTTTGTGCAGTCTTTCCAGCCTAGTCAGAAGAGGACTAGGGAAGTGTTTTTCCTTTGGCAAATCTAACTTTAAGGGAAGCTGAATACAACTTGGAGTTTAGGAAAACCATATTATTTGTCATGATGTTTTATACCACAATTTTTCAAAATGTTCATGTTATAAATGTAAAAGTTTGTACATTAATACACTATCGGAGGTTATTCAAATATGTAATCTAGCTTAAACTCCTGACAGTTTATTAAAATGTTCTGGTAAATAAGCTTATACTTAAAAAAACTTTCCAGTTTTAAATTGCACTTTAATTTTGTCATATGAGCTAAACTGTATAGAATGCACTGTACAGTGTGTTGTTTTTTCTATTTTATGCATTAAATGGATGGGAAAATGACCTTGTTAAAATTAATGAATTTAAAAGTTTGGGTCTAGATTGTGATTTCTTGGGTGAATGATAAAGCAATGGAAACTGCCAGAGTATAAGGAAAAGCTTCTGGGCTGATGTCTGAATGCTGTTCCGTGCTTTTGTTATTGAGATAAGAAGGATGTCACAAATGTAGCAAGTGAAAAGAAAGGATCAAATGGAATACATTTGTCTTGGATTGCTTTCTATCTGGAATCAAGGATTTAGAGCCAAAATGGCCTGTAAAAATCTTGCCTGTGCCTGAGCTGTGCAATAAACCCTGATTTCTAGAGTAAGGATTGCTGGAGGTGATCCTGAAATTTTTAATTCAGGACTTTTCATTACTTTTGGCTGTTAGTTGGTTTTTGAGGATGAAGATTTTATTTCATTTCTTTGTTTTCTTTAAAGTGGAAAGGAAGAATGAATTGATGTGAATTAGAATATGTATTTTTGTGTTGATATTTTGCACACTGTAAACTGAAATGCACCATATAGGAATTTTGCTGTAATTATTTTCACGCCGTAGTTGCTCTATCTTCCTATTTATAGTGAGAAGTCTCTGATTTGCTGTTAGTATTTCTCAGATCAAATATCGGTTGCTTCCATCCTTCCAGACTTACACATCTCTACTCCAAAAATAACAGCTACAGGGTTAAACCAGCTTTGTCTTGGACAGACTTGTTCCCAGTTACAAGCTAAAGTGTTTTAAGATAACAACATCTAAAGCCTGTTGGACTCGGTAGTGCTTTATTGCCTCTTGCATGGTTAAAAAGCATCTCCCTCTGGTTATTAGCACCTGCTACCCAAGCACTTTCTTACATAATCAGGGGGATTATAATTGTCTTTTGTTTAAAAGACTGAAATATTTCTAAACAGTATTTGGTTTAATATGTGTAGTTTGCTTTAAATGTAAACATAATAAAGTGATCTAATATGTTTACTGATGTTAGACTTATCCATCTGTTGCTCCACGTCCTCCCGTTAGGCAGGGTTCTGTACTGTTAGAAATCATCCACTCGACAAACCTGCAGAGAGGAAGTAGAAATCCAGTTCAACTGATGAATTTTTTGGTGAATTAATCATTGTCATTTCATGTTAGCACCTCAAGCTTGAGGATTTGTGACGTGCTGAAACCATAAAATGGAATATGGACAAGTATTGTAGATGGTTGGTAATTTCTAGAATCTTCCATGTCTCTCTGCGCAACGTGACAGCATTAATGAGCTATCAAACACTAGTGGGGTGTACAGAAATACAGTTCAGGAGAAAGCTAAAATGCTTGGAATATTGCCCCTTTCTCAGTCCCTTTTAGTAAAACAGCTTTTCTGTGAAGCCATAGACATTAACTTGCTCCAGCTCCAAGCTTGTAGCAAAATGGGCCTGCATTTACCAGTCTTATGAATTTTGGTGTGATTTTTTTTTTTTGGTGCATTCACTCTGCTAACTGATCTTAACAAGGTACTTGAGTTTATAACTAAATGGCAACCAAATTGATGCATTAGTTTCAGTGTGAAATACTGATTCTTCCCTGGTAGTCTGGGAAGCTAATTTCAGTTGAAAGGCGACTTCTGAATGTTGAATTTTGTACTTTTAGTGTTAAGTTTCTTTACTGTTGTGTTGGTGGTATGTTATGTGCATTGTCCTGTGGGAGGAGTGTCAAAACACTGCCCTGTGTAAAGCAGCAGTAGTTCTTCTTTTCCTTCATTAGTAGGTCATCCTTAATGACCATGGTGGGGTTATTGCACTCAGTGAGAACCTGTAGATAGTTGCCTGCCCCCTTGGGTTCTTACAGAGCTCTGCCTTGTCCCCGAGAGGGCAAGTTTTGTCTCTTTTAGTGGCTTTTCCTGGTTTTGCTGCCCTGCAAAGGCTATAATGCAATGATAGAGTTTGTTAGAATAACTAAATCCCCCAAAATGAAGCACAGAATTTACCCCTGATGTGCAAAGGAGATTTGTAGGGTCAGTAAAAAGTCCAGGTTTCAGTGGGAAGCTGACGGTAGTGCAGCTCTTCTGCCACAGGAGGGGGCAAGGTAGTTTTCATGCTCTCTGACTTTTCGTAGTCCTTGAGAAAGCCTATAATTAGTCATTGCTAATTTCCCGATTCTCTCTCAAAAAAAAAAAAAAACAAACCCCAAACACCTCGACTCTTTTTTTTTTTTTTTTTTTTTTCTTTCCCCCTTGTGTAGAATCTCTTTTGCCACCCAACAGAGACACCGGTGGTTCTGGCATGACAACTCCAAAAGGCATCTTTTATGCCTTGTGGAGTGTTTCATTAAATTCCCTTTTGCTTTTCCTCAGTCCAGGTGCCTTCACCTTGGCAAACAAGATTTCTTTAGATTTTGTAGTTAAGTTCATCAATTAACCTAAGATACAGTGTTTGCAACGATTAGATGTACTTAAAAAAGCAGTGTATATTAATGCAGTGTATATATTGCAATATTCCCTAAGGCCCAAAGTAACATTGCACCAGCAGTAATGTTGTTGTGTCTATTGTGTAACTCCTCCTTTTCTATAAAGTACACTTTTTCCTTCCTTCACTGAGACAGGCTGTCCGTGTGGTAAGAAAAAAACCAAACAAACCAGCTTTTTGGATGCTGAGATGAATTTATTTGGAATTTACTGCGTTTCCCTTTTCACCCTCTGTGCTGCCCTTTCCCTCTTTCGAGATTGGGAGTGGGATCTGAGCGGTCGCAGTTCTCAATGTGGATGTGAGATGTGATCCCAGGAAACACTCTTTGCATTGGCAGCATTCGCCCCAGGATTTGCCCTTTAGAAATTCTCCCGCTGTATCTGACGGGATGGATACAGACTATTTTTACACAGAAGCCTGGTGAAAACAAGAAGAGGGAAAACATTAAGTCACAGGTGATATAGGGCAAGAGGAAATGGCCTCAAGTTGTGCCAGGGGAGGTTCAGATTGGATATTAGGAAAAATTTTTACACTCAAAGGGTTATTAAGTCTCGGACCGGGCTGCCCAGGGAAGGGGTTGAGCCACCATCCCTGGAGGTATTTATAAGACGGGTTGATGTAGTGCTTAGAGACATGGTTTAGTGATGGTTTTTATCAGAGTTAGGTTGATGGTTGGACTGGATGATCTTAAAGGTCCCTTCCAACCCAAACAACTCTATATTTGAGTTGGAAGAGACCTTTAAGATGCTATTATCATTATCATGATGCTATTCATCAGCATCATTATGCTGATGAAGCATTTCTTCATCTTCACTAAGTCTATTTCAGGAATATTATCATTTTCTGCCTTGTCCTTTCCACTGAGAGCAGAACAGTGGAAATGCCAAAATAGCAGAGGCATTATGGTCACAAAAAATAGAGATAGTGGTTGGAGTTGTTGCTTCTTGGAGAAGGGAAGGTGGGAGACAGGGATAAGGTGGAAATTCCTGCTTCAGTAAAGAGAAGAGCTCAAAGACATTATACAGAGCACAGTTATTTGCACTGTAACGTAAGAACAAAAAGTCTGCGTGTTAGTTGGTAGAAGATGCAGTGTTTCAAAGCACGTGCCTTGCTTAACTGCTTGTCTAGCTGCAAGGTAAGGCATCCTGTATGACCTCAAGACAAAAAATAAAATAAAATATGAAAAATAGGTCTTTACCCGATCCCCTAATTTGGACTCCATCATCAATGGCATTTCCGTTGTGGAAGAATTTAATGGGTCCAGAGAGCTCGCCGGAGAAGGGGGCGTAGACGGTTGCTCCATCAGAACAGATGACATCCACGGCCGTGTGCTTTCCTTTGCCGTTGTGCCTGAAACCAAATAGGTGGTAAGAGAAGTTTCTTGTCAGGCCTAACGTTATGTGGAGATAGATCAGTCAGCAGGCTGCCGGATCTGGAAATGGGTTGTTTCTACTGAAGCCAGTGTTGACGTAAATGACTGGCTGAAGAATCCGTGGAATATTTTTTGGTGTAGATGATGTAATGCTATTTAGGGTTGATGATCTGGTAGAGGTGAAGTTTTGCAAATTGGAGGGGGGAAAAAAAAATGCCTTTTTTCTAAACCTTTAAATAGAACTGTAGAGCCATAGAAACGTTGGGTGGCAGGTACATCCCATCAAGGACATGAAGTCCAACCTTCTACTGAGTCAAGAGTGTTCCTGACACCAGGTCAGGGATGGGTCATAAATCTTCCAAGCACAGAGGTTTTATGAACAAGGTAGGCAGCCTGTTGTGGTGCTGTAGTCAAAATATCTCTTTGTGTCCAATCTAACCCTTCAAAGCTGTAATTCTTCAGTGGCTTAAACAGAGTTTAACTCTTATTTCAGTGGAAAAGCAACAAAACCCTACAGGTTCCCACCATCCAGTACCTTGGAGCTCCGTAGTACCCGCAGCCGTAGCGATCGCAGCCTCTGATCTCGTTTGTAGGATTCCCGGAGCACACTGTGGCCCAGTGCGTCTCTTGTTGTTGTGGGAATGGTGGAACAACTTTGAAATACAGAAACACAGCACGTAGAAGTTAATTTTTAGGTTCTAGAAGTTGTATGTTTGTAACTCCTATGTTTCCATTTTGGTTAGGTAGGAATACACTGGAATTACATCCCATGCACGTAGTTGGGTATTTTCTCTGCAAGATTTGTCCTCCTTTAGGAAATGTAAATAGAACGTACGTTTAAGACTGGATTGTAATGTTTCTAGATTAGGGTTAAAATAGAAGGAATATGCTTTGAAGAGAAAAATTCAAAGAGAGTATCACAGTTCCTAGACTGTAACCTGAGGGATGGGAAAAGATTCAGTTTTGTTTCTTGTTCTGTGGCTGGGCTGATGGGACTGGACTCTTCGAGTCCTCTTTGCTATTACTGCAAACATAGTGTTTGTATTTGCAAAGAGTCATCCCAAAATCTGTTAAGGTGCAATACTGAAGCATTGCTGGTAGCTAAAAGCATATAAACTAAGAGGTATCTGACTTGGTTTATTGCTGAGACTTGATGCTGCTGTTCCATGGAGGGCCAAGAAATACAATTTGGGAAGCTGATATATTCCCCTTCCTGGATCGCTGTCTATACTTCTGTTATACTATATTTATCATGCATATTTTCTTTCTTTTTGGTGTTGCTGTCGGAGAGAACCTAGGACAAGCGGGGACTTGCTGTTTCATACTACTGTCCTTATATGAAACGAATTTTATACTGCTTATTGTGTTTTTTGGTTGGGTTGGTTTGTTTTTTACCAGGCGTCAGTAGCTGTGTAGGATCCGAGTGGTCGCAGTTCTCAACGTGGATGTGAGAGATGATGCCAGGAAAGACCCTCTGCATCGGCAGCATTCTCCCGAGCTGCTGCCCCCTCTGGATGTGGCCGTGGTACCGGATGGGGTGGATGCAGACGAGCTTCACGCAGTAACCTGGAAGAGAGGGGAGAGGAAGCCAGGTCAGGAAAAAAGCAGCTGCATCTCTTCTGGGGGTGAGCAAGAAACCTTCCTCTCCCTGGGGGCTGTAATGATGAAGCAGAAATGTGGTCAAAGTGCCAACAGTCCTGAAATTCAAAATTACTTGGATTGTTATAGAAAAGAGGAAAAGAGGGGGCTGGAAAATAAGGTCAGGAAAACATCCTCTCAGCCAAACTGAGGGCATATTTCTGATACTTTATTTTTACCATTTCCTTTTCCTTTTTTTTTTTAGTTAGGATTGTTTTTATTCCTGCTACCTGTTTTTCAACTCCCTCCTTCCCTCCTTTCCAAGAAAAGCATAGGAAAAGAACTGCATCCTGCTGGTGCTGATTCCCGATATTTCTTAGCAGCTGCCTAGTTGCGCTTCAGTGGAGGGACTAGAGAGGGTGTAAGATCAATCTACGCTTCTTGAAGAGCCACAGAAACCTTACTCAAGTAAATAAAACGATTACTTGTGCGTGGCTCACACCACATCTGCTGTTAATTACTTGCCTGATCCCCTGATCTGGACTCCGTCGTCGATAGCATTGCCATTATGGAAGAACCGAATGGGTCCGGAGAGCTGGCCGCTGAAAGGAGCGTACACCGTCGCTCCGTCGGCACAGATGACATCCACCCCTGTGTGCTTGCCACCCCCTTTGTGGCCGTCACCCCCTTTGTGACCGTGCCTGAAAACACAAATATGTAATTAGAGGAGCCTGTCAGGCTGAACATGATGTACGGCTACAGCAACCGGCGCCCAACGATAGCTGAAGCTTGGCTAACAAAATGTTTGCATCTGCGATGAAATTGGAAAGAAAAAGTGGCTTCTCTCCATCTTTCATCATTGCAAAATGTTTGTATTACTCTGACCTTCTTCAAAAAGGGGGATGAGATTTCAAATTTTAAGCATGGGGTTTTTTTTTATTTGCCCAAGTTCATGGGCTATTTCAAGCTGGGATAGAAAAGTACCCCTGTTCTACCCCAAAATACATCTGTGAAATAGTATCTTCTGTTTGGCATTTTCTCATTTAGAAATTTGGAAGTTGCAAGGTGAGGATGGATGCTTCTTATAGAGCTTGGAGAGAGGAGATGAGAGGGAAACACAGGAAAGGCAGGAGTCATTCTACGTATAAAGGTATTTTTCAGGGAAATATAACCTGTTCTGTTATAGGTGCCTGTTTAAAACTGTTTCAAGGATGCTGGCAGGCTTTAGCTTGTATAAATTCACCTATTTAACTTCCTGTACACTGTTGCTGAATGTTAGTTAAATATCTGGTCTGTCAGCAACAAGAATAAATGACAAATCCTTGAAAAACTTTCCATTTCCTTTACTCTGGCTGCTAATTCATATAATGATCTCGCTTCTCCCCCTGGGATCGCAGCAGTGGTGTTACCCCAACTCTGCGAGACAGCCAAGTAACGTCCCAAAAATGAGTCAGAGGTCCCGCGGACAGCGGTCTTCTCGTTCTGAGTGTCAACTCTGGTTAAACTCTACTCTCTCTCTCTCTCTCTCTCCCTTGTAAGCATTTAATTTAGGAAAGCAAGAGCAGCCCCCGCCGTGTTACCTGTCGGCGCCGAATTGGCCGCAGCCGTATCTATCGCAGCCCCGGATCCGGTTGGTGGGGTTCCCGCTGCAGATCTGTGCCCAGTGTTGGTGCTGCTGTTGGGGTGGGTGGGGGTATGCCTCCAGCTGCTTGGCGAAAACTTCACGTGCAAAAAAAAAAAAGGAAAAGGGGGGAAATTCAACCACGTTCTTAGTGTAGTACAACAGAAAGTGTGTTTAGGTGCAAAATAAGGTGTTAGAGGTAGAAAGCATGAGCTCACGGGAGTTTAGAATTTCAGAAACTGTAGGTAAAAGGACATTGTATGAGCTGCAATATAGATTTGATGCCTTTTTCTTGAGGTCTTATTTTAAGGTATAGACACTAAAACCAAAGTGAGGCTATAGATTAATATTTTTAATATTATTTTGTGAAATAAGTCAAACTATTTTGACTTTATTCATGAAAACTCTTAAACGCTTCAATATATCACTCCAAATGCACACCGAATTCCATATTTTATAACAGTCACAACTGTGCACGTTACCATAATTTGTCATAAAATTAGATTGAAAACACTTAACATTATTTATGTTGGAGCCAATTTCAATAATTCATTCACGGCTGCCTAAACCCAGTCAAGACCAACTGCACCATTTCAATGTCAACTCACCAGTGGAGACCAAGCTGACCAGAACGACCAGACCGAGAGCTGGCATCTTGTGGCCGTTCCACTGCTGTTCTTTGAGTGAATCAAAGACGTTGAGCAGTAGCTGCCTTGGGGTATTTATGTGTTTTTGAAAACCCAACTCTGGTGTCTTGGCCAACTGGTCTTGAGCAAAGTATTACAGCTCCGGGCAGATGGTGTTGCCATATTAGGCACTGAGGATGTCTACAAACTCTTAACAGTTGTTAGAGCTGGTTGGGAAAGACGGATAAAATAGTCTCTTAGCACACAGTAACAGTTGGAAATTAACAATCCCGCATTTCAGGAAGCTCTGGTTGAACCATTTCTTAACACCTTTTCTTCCCCGTCCAGAAACAAGGGCACACTTAGGCCAGAAATGGTTGGAACCAAGAATCTGGTCCAGAGGATTGAGCTGGACAGAAAAGATGGGTGAAATTCCATGGTGGATGTAGCCAGTTTGCGTTTCCTGCTTGTTCCAGTACCACCTCCCCAGGTGTACGTGCCCATTAGAGCTTTTTAACAGTCACGGAGAACATAAAAGGTGCAGTGTTTGGTGTACCATGAATATAGCCACACAGGAAGGACAAGGACCTATTGGAACAGGTCCAGTGGAGGGCCATGGAAATGATCAGAGGGCTGGAGCACCTCTTCTATGAAGACAGGCTGAGGGAGCTGGGGTTGTTCAGCCTGGAGAAGAGAAGGCTCTGGATAGACCTTACAATGACCTTCCAGTACCTAAAGGGAGCCTACAGGAGAGATGGGGAGGGACTGTTTATCAGGGAATGTAGTGACGGGATGAGAGGGAATGGTTTTAAATTGAAAAAGGGGAGATTTAGATTAGAGATTAGAGAGACATTCTTTGCTGTGTGACAGTGGCCCAGGTTGCCCAGAGAAGCTGTGGCTGCCCCATCCCTGGAGGGGTTCAAGGGCAGGTTGGATGGGGCTTGGAGCAACCTGGTCTGGTGGGAGGTGTCCCTGCCCAGGGGTTGGAACTCAGTGATCTTTAAGGTTTCTTCTAACTCTAACCATACTATGAGTCTATAATATTCACTTAAGTTAAGAAATACAGATTCTTTTGCATGGAAATATGTCTCTTTGTTTTCCTGTTAAGCTGAAATTATCACCTAGCCTAGACTTAAATCCATGAAGACTCTTCACTGAAACTAAATTTGACAATTAAATTCTTATTGAAACGTCTTCCACTTCTGAAACAAACAGTTGCAAACCCAAGTTGCATGGCATAACTGACATGGAGTTAGAAAATTCTAGGTTTTAAAATTATTCACTTAGTGCCTGCTTGATTTCAGCTATTGTACTATTAAGCAGGCTCCTTAGTGTTTCTCTTAATCCTTCAGTTTGAGTTTTCTACAGAAAAACATTAGAAAACATGTCTTAGTTAATACGGAATTTAAATGAGTCATGGCACTTTCACATAAACTGATATTCCAAGTTCCAGAAACCTCTGGAAGTCCTGAATGTTTTATTTAGAGGAGAAACAGATGTGTCTCTGCCCCACTTCTAGTTTGCAAAGAGCATCTGTACATTGTGTTTTCTGAAAGCCTCCACGGCACCAGCAGCTGGAGACGAATTTTATTTTGCTTGTGGTTCCAAGCATTTTTTTTACAGCCAATATTTAAGCCCCAAACAATCTTTTAGCCCTCCTTGGGGTTATTACAAGTGGCTTTGCTGTTCTTACCCCTGCTGTTTTCTTCTCCTCCCTGCCAGAAAGAACCGCTGGTTTTCACACTCGTAGTCACCAAACAAATATTTATATAAATGTTATGTCCCCTTGGTCTAATTTTGATGTAGTTTTTGGTTAGGCTCCATTATATTGAGCAAATTATAGGCTTACAAATAATGCAAGATGCTGGTAAGAGCTCTCAGTGGGTATTGAGGGTTGGGGATGCTGCTTACCCCTGAATTGAAAGAGGGGGTACGTGGGTTTGTGCAACCCTTGCCAGAAACAGCCTTCATCCCTCCCAGCTGGGAGAACCAGTGTAATGTTCTTTCCAGGATTTTTCACCTTTGTTTGGCACAGGCTCTTCATGAAGCCCCTCAGCTCTCCTTAGCAGGGAGAATCAGCAAGGGAGGTGGGAAGCTTCCAAAGGGATTTCATTGTGTAGAGGTAGTGAAGTATCTCCGAGCTTGGCTGGCTTGCTACTAGCTGCTGTCAGCTTTTTTTCCTACTGGAAACAAGACTATTTAAAAATACAGATTTGTATATGGGTGATGTCTGGCCATTCTGCATTGAGGGATCTCCAGTGGGGTTTCTGCAATAATGGTCTCTCTCAACTTGATTTTATTTCTGATTTATTCCCGGCGGGCAGTTCACATTAGTAACGTTTTAAATATCTCATTATATAAGTTTTACCTGGGGCGGACCTGCCTTGAAAAGCTAATGATTTTTATAGACTTTTGTGAACTCAAATGCTCCAGATTTTACCAAAGAAGGAATTGCAGCACTTCAATCTACTCTACAAAGTCTCTCGAAGAAAAGGCTGGGTGTGAAGCCAGCCAAGCTGGAAGGCACGAGGAGAGAAGTACCACTGTGTGATGGGTGCACAGACACCGAAGAAGCACTTTTGAGACCTGTTTTGCAGTCTGGTATTTTGTAAAATGGCTCGAAGCTACCCATTCTTTGAGATTTCTTTTCCATCTCATTTGTGTTACAGAGCTGACTCCAAATTGCTCATAGCTTTGGACATTCTTTATATTTTCTGCATAAGAGACCTTAACAGCGTTGTACCATGCTCTGTTCTTTCTGAAACATGTCAAAATTTCGTTTGCTGCAGTAATATCTCTAATGCAGTTCTGGTAAAGCATTTTTCAAGTGTCTGATATTGCCGCTGAGATTTCCCAGTGCATTCCCCGTCTCTCCTGGGTGAACTGGAAGCTGCAGACCTCTCACCTTGGGCTTGAGGAGGCTCTGAGCTGAAGCTGGTGGGACTCCCGCGTTGGGTAATGGGGATGTTAATGTAACGGTTGGGAGGTGGAGTTGTGAAAGAGCCGAACTGGCCGCTTAGCACACACCAACAGAAGGATATGGGACAACTGGCCGGCGTTGCGTGGCTCCTGGGAGCTGTGGTTGCACCGTTTCCTTCCCTGCGGCGGGGAGAGGGCGAGGAGATGGAGAGAAACCACCGTGCAGCGCTGCGAGGAGCACACCGAGAGCAGGTGGGCTGACTTGGGGAAATGCTCGCCTCTTTCTCTTGCATGAATGGTACCAGTTGCCCCATTTTGCCCCTTTTATGTCAGTAGTAACTTCCCGGACTGCGCAAGTTCCTTCGAGGTCATCTTATGGACCGAGCAAGAGTGTGGGATCTCGGCAGAGGTCCCTGGTTCTGTGGAAAATAGAATCATAGAATCATATGGGGTTGGAAGAGACCTCTGGAGATCATCTAGTCCAACCCCCCTGCCAGAGCAGGCCCACCTTGAGCAGGTCGCACAGGAACTTGTCCAGGGGGGTTTGAATGTCTCCAGAGAAGGAGACCCCACCACCTCTCTGGGCAGCCTCTTCCAGGGCTCTGCCACTCTCACAGTAAAGAAGTTCCTCCTCGGGTTTAGGTGGAACTTCTTATACTCAAGTTTGTACCCATTTCCTCTTGTCCTGTCCCTGGGCACCACTGAGAAAAGACCAGCCTCATCCTCCTGACACCCTCCCTTTAAGTATTTGTAAGCATTGATCAGATCCCTGCTAAGTCTTCTCTTCTCCAGACTTTTAGTGTGGAGACCCAAGTCCCTCAGCCTCTCCTCACAGGAGAGATGCTCCAAGCCCTTAATCATCTTTGTGGCCCTTAAATAAATACCATACTTTGTGCTAATCGTTAAAAAATCAAATTATGATTTTAAAGTTAACTGCTGAAGAACGTATTTACGCAATGAGCAGCGTGGGCTTTCATGGAGGAAATCAAGCCGGCGCGATGCAAAACAAATTGCCCTGGCTGTTTATTCAGGCTCCTGATCGTTGACAAGGAGGAGATAAGAGGAGTTTTTGCCACGATGATGAATCCAGCTTTGTGTACGGGGCTCACACTGTAGTATCGAGGGGAAATCAGCAGGCTGCGCTAGCTGATCAGCCAAAAGGCACGGCTGGCATGTCATTTTAAGCAGAGAGGCTGTAGGAGATCTGAGAGATCTGAGTATATCCCCCCCTTTCTTTTTTTTTGCTTCAGTTTGAGCTGAAGATGAAGCCGCAGTTGTGCTGGTGCACCATTCTGATTGAAGGCTTCATCTCGAATTTATTTTGCCTTTCTTAGCATACTTGCTAAGCCTGAGTTAAGCGGTTTTTAACTGGGAGGACTGAGGAATGCAAAATAAAATCTTTTTGGTACCTATGTCCTGTCTGATGGGGAGGACAAAGCTCTGGCCGAACCCTCCAAAAGTCATTTAATGCTCGGGAAAATAGAAGGGCAGAGTATAGTTTTGGGTTACGGCCTTAGGTAAATCTGGGACCTTGTGGTACAAACTTACAAGGAATAGGATTCCTGCAGAACTGGTGCAGAAACAAAGCAATTCTGCACGGCCCGAGTTTGCTAACTCTTTCCTGAAAAGCCTACTTGCCCCCATCACTCCCCCCAGCACCCTTTCCCCTCACCCTGAATATTTCCAAAACCGTGTATTTTACCAGCCCTTTATTTCCTTCCCAGAGTCAGCTACAGATTGTATTTTCCCTTCCTCTACGGCCAGTTATTTTTTTACCAGACTGAAAAGATAAAGCTGGATTTACTTACGCTGTTTGCCCCAACTGCTCTGTAGCCTAAAATAGAAGTGGTATTTACTTTTAATTCTCTGCTGCTGGGTGACAGCCCCAGCTGAAACAGGAATTTGTAGGATTTGCCTTCCACCTCTCCCAGGCACCTGCAGGAGCATCCCGCATCCCTGCAGCAAAGCACTGCACCTCCCTGAGCTGCTGGGAAAACCGGGATTAAATAATGGCTCACTGAAAAGGTTTGGGAAACCACAAACTGGGGGGGACAGATGAGAAAAGTGCCGAGGTGTTGTCATTAACTGCAGGTGAAAATGTTTCTCGTAGAGGAGCAAAGCCAGAGTGCTGGCTGGAGGCTCCGAGCCCTGCACCACCAGCAGGGTCAGCTCGGTCTTCCGTTGGGATTTACATGGAGAAGCGGAGGCTGGATTGGGATCTTCCCCTTTTTAAATGGGAAAAGTTGGTAACAGGGCCAAAACCCAGGATTTTAACCAAGTGAAATTGAGGGGAGAGTCTGTCTTTTCTGCGGGCAACCAACTTCATGGCAAAAAATTTTAAAATTGGTCAAAATTGGAGAATACTAGGCACTTTTGCTGAAATGTTTCTGCTTTCAGTATAAGGAAAAGGGTTTTTTTTTTCCACAGCAAACTCAATGGTATTGACTCACCTTCAGTGTCTGGTTGCTTTTTCCCCCTGCAGGTTTGGGCTGTGTGTTTGTGTGGCTGTGCTGATTTTTCCATTCATAGCAGAATTAAAGTGGCTCCTGGGGAAGGTGAATGGCACACAGCAGGTTAAGGGCTTCTCCCAGATGTAAGAAATTACCTTTCTGTGGTTTTTTAGAGGGAATAATAAATCTGCTGCCTGGACATAAGCAGTTCCCACTGAAGCAGCTTCCCTGCCTGTCTGAGGCTGCAGTTGTGTTAGTAAATACGTGAGCCCAGAGCTCTTGTAGAGATTCCCAGTAGCATATTGGTAGCCTTGGCCAGAGAAGCCTTGTCCTGTTAACAAGAGCTTGTTGTCCCGGGAAAGTCTTCAGCTGATTTGCTAATGGAAAGAAATGCCTCACTTGGACCAAAAGAAACCTGGGTGTGCCAAGGCATTCCTCAAGCAGGAGTCTGGGGAGAAGGAATGAGTTACTTCATCAATGTTGTTTTATATTTTGGGTCCTGGGGCCTGAGGAAAGATTTGAGTTACAGCTTTATATGTTTGGAGGTGTTTTTTTTCTCCCCCAGATGCATTAAAAAAGCAGAACCCAGCCCAAAGTCTGTGACGGCACCAAAGAAATTCAAAGCAATCCGTAGCGAAGCAACTGTTTAATAATGTGATTTTTCCATATGCAAGCACAAGTGACATTTCTGGCTTATTGAAGAAACCTTCATGTTTGGCTGCAAAGAGAGCAGGGAAGTCCAAGCCGAGTGAGCTCTAGCACAGCTCTCTGCAGAGCTGCAGGGCATCCAGGCTCCACCACCTCCCAGCCACTCCACTCCTTGCCGCTTCAGCCTTCATCCCTGGGTGCAGGGATGTGCAAGACACCTTAACAGCTTTAAAGCATGTGTTATACCTCACTCTGAGTCTCTTTACGTTCAGAAAACCCCCAGCGTTTTGTTCCTGGACATTTTTTAGGTGGAACGACTGAGGCTCAGTGTTTTCCACTTTATTAGAGCAACTACCTATACTCCAGCAATTTAATGAATTGCACAAGCCAGGGAGGGCTGAAGGCTTTGCCCCTGATGTGCAGCCTCCCGTTTACAGGTTGGGAGTAGGATCTGTTAAATCACAGTTCTGGATATGCACATGGGATGTAATTCCTCGGTAGACACTTTGCATGGGCAGCAGGACGCCGAGTTTCTCTCCTTTCTTGATGGGGCCGCTGTACTTGACGGGTTTGATGTAAAACATCTTAATGCAGAAGCCTGTTAACGGCGGGGGGAGAGAAAAAGGGGAAACTGTTGCTCCTGTGAAATGGTTTAAAAGCCTGGTGAAGTCAGAAGGTTCAGTAGCAAGATGCAAATGACGATAAAATGGTAAGAGATTCAGCAGCAGAAAAAGTTGCAGAAAAATTGCCGTGATGCTCCCAACAGCATCGAGAGGAGAGAATAAGAAAAGAACAAAATGAACACGGAGGAGGGTGGGGAAGGGGATGAAGGTGGGTAAAACTGCACGAGCAAGTCAGAGGCTGTTTCTTTAATGAGCCGAAATGTGCAGAAGGACCAGCTTCGTCCTTTAACTTTTTTAATAGAGGTGAAAAGCTGTAACCCCTTCAATCAAATTTCCTGCATTAACAGAACACGGATTTCAGAGTTACAGTTTTCACCTGGATTCACGTGCAAGCACGCTGCAGTTTGGGACGGGGTCGTGAATTTTTGGCTCAGGTCAAAGCTTTATAAAGGAAGCAGAGCGTTTTGCAAGACGCACGTCTCTCGGCTCTGGTACCTGATCCTGAAAGCTTGACTCCGTCGTCGATGGCGTTGCCGTTTCCGTAGGGCCTGGCTTGGCTGATGATCTTCCCCGTGAAGGGTGCGTGCACCACCGAGCCGTCCCCGCACACCACGTCCACTCCCTTGTGCCTCTTCCCTCCTCTGAAGAAGAAGACCAAAGCGGGTCAGCCCATGATGGAGCACCTTGCCAGCTAGAAACCCTCCTCCTGCCAGTTTTGGTTGGACTAGATGATCTTAAAAGGTCCCTTCCAACCTGATTCTGTGATTTTTTTTCACGCTTATTTCTATTTTAAGAAGGGTTTCAAGCGCAGCCATCTCCCACCAGCCCAGCCCAGGACCTGGGGTCGTTGTATCCACCGCAGCCCTGGGAGTCGCAGCCCCTAATCTTGTTTGAAGGTTGACTTGAGCAGATTTTCGCCCATTGTGCCGCAGCAGCTAAAAAAGAAGAAAAGGCAAGAACAGAAGATAAAAGACCACAAGCCAGAAAAGGGATTTCCCAACCTGGGCTGTTTCATCGATAGCAAGGTCCCTTTGGACGTTGCTGTAACCGTGGATCCAGCTCCAGGGAACTAGAAAGTTGTTCATCTTTTAATGCAAGTTAATTTTAGGGATGCAATGAAACAGCTTTTTTTTTAATTTTATTTTATGTTTTATCCAGTGATGTTTGAGAGTACTTAAAGCAGCCACTTCTAAGGAAAATGCAGAACAAATAGATCTGGAGGAGACATCATGGTGTGACCCACTCCTCTACGCCTGCCCCAGGGCAGGCGTGGGGCTGGAGCTACGGGATGTCTGTGCCTGGAAGCTGACCTGAGCCACCCCGGATCTTGGGATACTGAACTGTAACTGTAAAAAATAAGGCAGAGAGAGACCCAGCAAGTCCATCCCCATTCCCTGATGTGGGATTCAGTCAAAAATACAAGCTGTCATCTACCTTTTACTAATTGCATTTTCTGTCTCCCAGTGTTTCTACATTACTGGTTCAAAGTAGCAGCCAGTAGGGTAAGGTCCTCATATTTTTTTTATTCCAGACTCCAGCTATCACCACCCAGAGCCAAACCCAGGCTAATCCTACGGCCCCGGCGATGGCTGAGAGAGGGGAAACATTTACAGGGGAGAAGGGGGGGGGGTGAATGACAACCCTTGACTTCGTACTTTCCACCGGCCTCTAACAGCCTTGCTTCCCCCCAAAAAAAATTTCAAGGGTTTCCCATGGGATGCTTTAGCAAAAATGGGGCTGGTCCAGCAAGCAGGAGCGAGTTGGGGTTTCTTTGTGTGTGAACAGCCCAGCAGGCACCTTGGCTCTGGGAGGGTTTGCCAACAGGGGAAGTGATGTGCTGGCTCTGAAGGTCTGGTGTTAAAAGGGTTAGGAAATCTCTAATGCCTTCCTCAAGCAAAACAGCCCTTTGTTCTAGGTAGTCTTCATTTGTTTTAATGAATGGCGTGGTCTTTGTGAAAGCAAAGGTGATGACATTAAACACAAAAACGTCTCTGGGGACACTCTATGCTCCTCCAGCTGATCTTTAACTAAAAGGCTTTTAAGAAAACATGCATGCTGTTAGTGATTGATATGCCTCAGCTGATTCTTGGTGATTCAGGCAAAATTATTACTCCAACAAAGTGTTTTGCCACAACTCTTTGCCGTATCTAAAAAGGATTTTTCCATGGAGGTTTCTATGCAATGGGAGAGGGGTTATTTTCAAAAGCAAAAAATGGCAGAGAACAAATCGTTCTTAAATCCTTACAGATATGCTTCCTTAAAAAAAAAAAAAAAAAGGGAAAAGGCAAGAAAAAGAAGGCAAGTTACAATGAGCAATGTGAGCAATGTTTACTAAAATTCAGCTAACTCACCACTGGAGAGGGCAATCACGAGGACGACTGCTGTGACCCTGTGCATTTTCATGTGCCTTGAGAGCTCTGCTTCCAAAGTGTGAGGTCTGAAGTACTTTGCTTTCTATTTATACACCTCAACAGAGGCTGTATCCAAATTTTTCCCAGCCAATCAGGAAATTAATGTGGCCTTGTGCTTGCAGATTCGGACCAACAGCAAGTACGGCCAGCAGCCCTGGAGCTGTACCACCAGCCTGGGTAATTAGCGGTGTGGAGGTTCCAACCTATTTAGCAATAGCAGCTCTGTGGGTTTGTTTACAACGAAACCACGAATATTAAACCCAAATTTTAAGGACAATTTGTTCTGTTGCCTGTTGCAAAATCCTGAAGTTTAGCAAAATAACTTGGGCGGAGAAGGGGAAAAAAAGTTTAAGTGAACTTAAAAAAACTATCATCTGGGCAGAATGACACCTTGTCCTCCCACCACGGCTGTGGCTTCATGGAAAGAAATCCAGGCAGGTGGACACGACTCGGTGCCACACATCACACCCAACCTCAGGCTGGAAAAATCCGATTAGGCAACCTGTGAAATGAGACTTTTGTGCCCCATTTTTGTTAATTTATTAATTATTCCTTAATGCATCCCAGGTACTGCCATGTTGCTGCTGCTGAACCTTTAGCACGAACAGTGGGAGAGACACATGTTTACAATCTTCGCTGTGCCTGAACAGAACATGTTATAAGCCCTATAATAGTGTGGCTGAGCAAAATTACAGGAAATTGGAGAAGAGGAGAACACTGGAACGTGAACAAGGCCACCTCGAGTCTTGTTTCTGGGAAGGGAGGGAATACGCTGCCCTGGTTCACAGCCAGGAGCCGGAGGTTGGTTGTTTAGAAGACTCTTTGGCCGCCTGGTCTGGGCCACTGGGAGCCACTGAGGGTTTTGTTCCTCTGTGTGATGAAAAACTGAGAGCCTGGGTCAGACACGGGTTTGGGTTGGGGCTCTCAGGATGCCGTGCCCTCGCTGTCTCTCTTTCTAGGTGGGTCTTACATCCCAAAAGAGAACCAGGAGCAGTTCTGCTGCAGAGGACTCAAACCCCACCTTTGCTGGAGATGGAAACATCAGCTGCTGGTGGATGCTGCTGAGCAGAAGTTGTACTTCACGGCAAAAGAAAGTGATTGAACCATGATGTCTTCAACACAACCGTGCTGCCTTCTCCTTTCCCCTTTTCCCAGTGAGTTGTCATCCAACTATGTCACTTAGGTCTGTCATACAGTCACAGTGACAGGGAAATAGCTTGGCATGGAGAGAGCCAACACCTGAACCCAGCTGGAGTGGGTTTCATAGCCTGGTGGAGACCACATGAGCTGCTTCAGCTCCAGACAGCCCAGCGCAAATTAGGAGGACAAGGGGGAGAGTCGTGTCAGTCGTGCTACACATGGGATTTTAAGTTTACTGCTGCCTTCCCACACCCCCCACTCCCATTTGAATCCCTGTGTGACTTTTTTTTCTCCAGAAAAAACATTCCTGGTTCACTGTTCTCCTGCTCATCAGGTGTTACATGTAGAGAGGGGAAAAGTCCATTTGACATTTTGGAACAATATGTTTCGACAGAATATGCAGGAGAAAAACCATGACAATACCTAGCTCTCTGTGCAATGCTTCTTGTGCCCAGGGCTCAGCTAAACCAGACAAAATTGCATTATCTTAAATTCATTTTGTTAATTACTAATTTTGTTAGAGACCTACCAATCAAGATCAAAGAGGAGAAAAGAACGAGAGAAGTAATTCTGTGCATTTCCTCAGAAGCTCACAAAATGAGATTTTTTTTTCCTAATTCTTTTTCTCATAAATATCAAGCTTCAGCCTCAGTTTAGTGCAGCAGAGGTGAATGTACCATGGTGACATCCAACAGGAAAACCCACCAGCTTCAAGGACTTTCTTCAAACGCAGCACTAAGCTGTCTTGGCCATTGGCTCGTGCCTTCACTGATATTTCCCTGATTCATGAAAGCAGCCACAACAGCTAACTCTTTATCAGGGAGTGGAGCGATAGGTCAAGGGGGAAGTGTTTTACACTGAAAGGGAGGAGATTTAGATGAGATCTCAGGAAGAAATTCTTTGGTGTGAGGGTGGTGAGACCCTGGCCCAGGTTGCCCAGAGAAGCTGTGGCTGCCCCATCCCTGGAGGGGTTCAAGGCCAGGTTGGAGGGGGCTTTGAACAACCTGGTCTGGTGGAGGTGTCCCTGCCCAGGGCAGAGGCATGGTGCTGGATCATCTTCAAGGTCCTTTCCAACCCAAACCATTCTATGATTCTTTGCAGAAAAATCAGTCACAGAAAGGCAGCAGCCACGGGCAGTTCCTTAATTTTGCATTGATGGCAGGTGTGTGAAAGGGTTAAAGCAAGATGGGGTAGGCAAAGTCAAGGGCAGAGCCTGTTTGCTGTGGGCAGTGAAGGGCTCCTGCAGCAGGGAGAAGATTGGGGAAGCTGTGTGGGAGATAAGTGAGGCAGGACAGGGCTTCTCCTCATCACACAGGTTACTGGGAGCTACTGGGAAACGGAGGTAAAGTGTGTGTGGGAAAGGCAATCCTCTTTGGCAGCAGGTGCGGAGCTGAAATAACATATATGTCTGAAAGGGCAAAAAAACACAAAAAAACCCCCAAACATTGCAGCTTCTTAGGCTTTGCAGGGCACCCTGTGGTTTCTGAGTATCCACTGTGCTGGTTTTTGGGGGTAACTCCAGGGGGAGGTGGGTGTCTTGCAAAGGAGTTGAGTAAGTAGCAAACTTTTAAACTGCTCATTTGCAAGTAAGTACTAGAGTGCAATTAAACTAAATGTAATTCGAGTAGGATTAAATTTAAAAGACAATGACATTAAATCCTAGCTCCAAAACTCATCAAACTTGCCTAAAAGCAATTTCCAAAATTGTAACCATGCTGGGATCTAATAAAGTTTTCATGAAATAGGAAGCCTTTGACTCAGCCCATCTCTTAGCAAAATGAGGGGATTTTTCCCCAGTTATGGAAGGGATACAAATACCTCTAATAGTTTCCTATTTTATCAAGTACCAAGGTGTGACTGAATTTGTTGGCAATGCTCTAAAGGCTGTGAATTCTCAGCCCAACTAATTTATGCTAAAAATGCTCTTTGTTCCTTGCTCCCACCCCTTCAAATTTGAGTTTTTTGGTAACATGGGTACAGGAGGCTCACAGCCTGCTCTGGTTTTTGCTTTACTGGAATTACGCAACGTATAAACCTAATAGACAAGAGCCTTCTCTTTTTCTTCTGTTCATCACTTTGTACAACCTCAAACACCTAAATATGCTCAAAAGACCTTCAGATTAAAATAGAGCAGAACCCCTGAGTATATGGGTGGCTTGCAGTAAAGATGAGAGGGCAGTTTGGTTACCTAAATGCTAGGTTTTGGAAATATCCAGGTTTTGCAAGATGCTAGTTTAATTTCAAATGTGAAATTAAGGGAACTAAGCCCCGAAATGTGGTACTGCAGATGCCTATTATCAACATCTTATTTTTCTTCTCTTTTTTGATGGTGACAGAGGCCACATATGAGCCACTCAAGGAGGTGATGAGCTTTAATCCCACTCCCCTTGCTGTGCTGGGTTGCGTTGCCCAAGTTTCATTGCCAAGTGCATGAAAGAGGGTCTGAATTAGTCAAAAAGTTGTCTACGTGGATAACAACTTACTGCTTCTGCTGATTATGTTTATAAAAGGAAAATAAATTGGAAGAACAGGGTGTTTTAGAGAGCACCCTGGTGTCCAAATACAGCTGTTTCATCTGCCTCCTTTCTCCGACAACATCTTTGGCCTTTAAAGAAATAGGAACCAGTTTATCACTAAAAGTATTTAATTTATTTATATTTTTTTTTTAAGAGGAAACATTTCTGTTGTTAGTGTGTAATGGATTCCTGAAATGCAGCATCCAGCTGGTGTAAAGGGCACTGAGGGAAAGGAAGGTAATGAAACCCAATTTAACTAATGAATGTAATTTAGAGAGAGGGTTTATTGCAGAGTTTCACCGGAAATCGTTTAGAAACACTCAGCCTGTGGAAAAGAAGGGTTTTGTGGTTCCCCAAAAAGCCTTGCTTCCATCTGTAGAAACACATAGTGGGTTTTTTTATTAGTTAATGTGAGCAACTGAAGATGCTGTGTGCAATCGGGGAGAGACACTTGTCCCTCCAGCGCTGCCCTGGCTGACGCAGAGCTGCCTCCAGGCTGTCCCAGGAGATGTCCCTCCAAACCCAGCTGAGATGTCCTTTGTGAGGGTTTGCATCCGATATTTAGTTTAGTCTATTTTTAGCTTTAAAGCCCACGGTTTTCTGTGCACAGCTGCTTGTTGCCTCTTGCAGAAAGTAATTTCCTGGGGTCCCAGGTCCTTGTCAGCGTGGCAGGGCGCAATGGGTCCCTTCCTCCTTGTTGTGGGGCATCTGCTGAGATGTTCCTTGTGTCCCAGGGAAATTGTCACTCTCTGTGTATTCACCATCAGTGTTGTCTCTGTTCTTGTCCTGTTCCTGGAGTATTTTGGGATTATTTTTCCTTCTGAAAAACCTATTGAGCAAGAGCTCATCTCAGCACAGCTGGACTCACCCAGTAAAAGCCTGTGGAAGACTGGTGCCAGCCGGGTCTTGGCTTTGGACACTAGAGAAACAGGAGGTCAATTCCCAAAGAATCGCGGTGTTGATCAGCTGAACTGGCCTGTGCTGGGGACGGGGGCCATGTCTGGGCTGCCACTGCCCTCTGATGGAAAGCAGGCACACACAGTCCTGCCGAGCAGCCCTTCCTCACCTCCCTGCATCTTCCTATCTGCATGGAGAGACAGAGAGAAAGTGTCTCTCTGGGTGTATACGTATCTGCCAACTGCACTGCTCCTTCTCTGATGAAGGGAAACTCAGCCCCAGTGCTGGGGTTTATGGGAACGCTCATCAGCATCTGCCCACCGTGACTGGGATGAACTGGTGTGTGTAGCCACTGGCTGCTCGGATGCCCTGTCATTCACTCAGACATTGGAATGGGCTGCCCAGGGAGGTGGTTGAGGCACCGTCCCTGGAGGTGTTCAAAAGACGGGTTGATGTAGTGCTGGGAGGTATGGTTTAGTGATGGTGATGCTCCTTGTTTGT
>JAOQGH010000051.1:43313811-43357768 GCA_025769975.1 Gallinago jamesoni
GGGAGGTTTAGATTGGATATTAGGAAACATTTCTTCATGGAGAGGGTTATCAGGCATTGGAATGGGCTGCCCAGGGAGGTGGTTGAGGCACCATCCCTGGAGGCGTTCAAAAGATGAGTTGATGTAGTCCTTAGGAATATGGTTTAGTGATTTTTGTTAGGGTTAGGTTGATGGTTGGACTAGATGTTCTTTAAGGCTCCTTCCAACCTAGACAATTCTATGATTCTATGATATTTGCCCCGTTTTCAGTCCCAGGCACATGCTGAGGCATAGTGCAAATCTGGGGGGCTGTGGTGGGACCTCCCGGGGTTGCTCTTCCTGATGACAAGAGGTCCCTGTTTGCAGGCTGTCCCCAGGCCATGGAGCAATCACAGCCACCACAGAACTGTCCCCATGCCTGGGGTGCTCCGATATAAACCCTTCGTATAAACCCAAAGGAGCTCATAAAGCCATATTTTTTTGTGCTGTCGAGTTTGGTTAAGAGCTGTATAAAGTTACTGGGAAATGAATAACTGCTGCAAGTGTCAAAGCAAAGCATTTGCAGTGAGCTCTGCTCCCTAGTTTCACCCATCTCATCTTTCACTCTGGTTTTCTGTCCTTCCATCCCACCTCACTCCCCAAACTGGAGCCAATGCCTGGAGGGCGCTGCATTTTCTGGACCAACTGTATCACTTACTGGCATGGTTTTGTCCTTCGTGGGGAGGAATAAGGTTACATTTGTGTTTTCCACTGGACTTGTCTGCACCTCAGGAGAAAACTGGGTTTCAGTCAGGCTCTGAGATATTTGCTCTCCATCATTGAGAGGAGCTGTGGGAGGAAGAGGAGGAGGAGGAGGAGGAGACAGCCTGAGGTGGCATTTGGTGGCAGGTCTGGGGTGGGTGCAAGCTTGGCCATGCACAGGGCTCAAGGAAAAGGGGAAGTGCTGTTATGTTAGCACCAGAGAATCCCAATATTGAATATTTGTGGGGTTTTGGTGTGATTTTCTCTATCCCTACTTGCTTTAAGGAACAATTTCCATGAGAGGTATCCCCACCCAGGACATTAGGGAAGGGAACGGGGAGCATGGGGCAGAGCTGGGGGCTGTGGGATGGAGAAACAAACCCACCTCCCAGGGGGGAGAGGAGGAAGAGGGCTCTGGGAGATGGGTTTTTCCTATTTTCCTTGTGGAAAATATGAAGTACCCTACTTCTGAGTGCCCAGCGAATGTGTGTTAATGTGTGCCAGGCAGGAGAGAAGGGTCTTGTTTTGGAGAGAGCTAGTAGTCCTTTCGGAGGGTCAAGGGTGTGATAGTAGTGGAGAAAAAAAGAAAGAAATCATCACGGGGAATGGTGTGAGAGGCGATGAGCTGAGTCAGCACTCGTGGGCTCGCTGTCAGACAGACCTGCATCTTCTAGTGGTTTTATCTGGGGAAATTTGGATTCTCAAGCAGTGCTCTCCTGGGCAGGCTGTGGTGGGCTCACATGGATGACCCGAATCTGGGAAGGATTCAGCCTCCAGATGCTTTTCAAATGGGTGTGATGTGACCAATTCTCTGCCAAACTGCTGGGTTTGACTTAAAATGGGGGTGGGTTTGAGGCGCAGAGGTCTTTGAGGTGCTATGTTCTTTTACAGAACATATTTGCATCATTTTCAGCCAGACCCTCCTGGTTTGGGATTTTTGCTGAGTTGCTCTATTTTCTGCTTCGCCCATTTACAGCGTGTTGATGTGGGAACGATCTTGATGCTGGAGCTGGTTTCACACCAGGCAGAACATCTCAGGCCACAGCAGCTCTGCAGCATGAAGAGGTGAGCAAGGTCTGAACTATTTGCAGATATCTAGCAAATATCTGATGCCTACTCTGACACTGTGCTCAGGAGCAGTTTCCAGGGGTATTTGCTGACCTTCCCTGGTGTTTTGGGTGTCCAGATGAGGCACCTCATACCTGATCACTGAGAGTCCCGCTGAGCAGGGGTGAGAGGCTCCAACCCAGGGTGGATCCTGCCCAGGTCAGCATTGAATCCATAAAACAGGAATATAAAGCTCCAGGAGTTGAACCTTTCATCCTGTCAACCTGGGAGAGATTTGCCCAGATGACTTGCATTAATTTTAATGGAAACTGTGTGCGGAAACCACAAGCTTAAATCAAGAAGATTATGTCAAAAGAGCGGACTTTACATTCATTTTACATCCATAAATCCAAATGACAGACTCCGAGTGGGTTTTTCTGCTTCTGCAAAGAACTCATCGCTATTTTCAACTTCTTAAAGCTGACACGACGCCCAACCTTCCTGGGGATCAAGTTTTGAAATGGTTTTCGTAATTCAAAGGATAAAGGAAGAAATCTCCCTGAGTAGGGTCATGTTAATAAGCAGCTACATTAAAAGAACAGTTCTCAGAGACTTCAGCACAGTTTGGGCTTGGCATCTCCCTGCAGCCTCTGTGCCAAGGTGGGACGAGCTGCTGAATATCGTTTCCTTGCGGTGGTGTGGTTGGGAGTTTGGCGGAGGATGTTGCCTCAGTCCCTCCTGCCTGCCCATCCCAGCACGGAGACTGGCACTTTCCATGGAAGAAACAGCCTTTCCTGGCCAGCTGGACTTCTTAAAATTCTATCCGTTAACTGCGATGAAAGAAGGGGAAAATACAAACGTCAGGAATCTCCGTAATGGATAGCATTGATTTTTCTGAGGGTACTTCTAGCTTGGAAAAGTATGTCCTGAACTTGTGAGGAGCTGGGGGGTATAAGACAAATCCAACGTAGCAATCACAGAACTGATCAAAATCTTTAATGTGTTGCAACAGATTAAGAAAAGCATGGCGTGCCTTTGGGTAAGCAGAAAGGAAAGGACCTGGCTTCCAGCTTTGGAGCCAAAATCCTCTTGCATCCTATGTTTGAGAGAGCCCCTCGGCACACAGCTCCCTTCTCCATCAGCAAGACAGGAACCTCACCACATGGCTCTCTTTGCTTAGGAGAAAGAACTAACCAGTTGATTTTCCTCTCTTTTATCCTGAAGAAGTTCCTAGGAACTCCTCTTACCTGCTTGGGTTTTTCCAAAGCCATCCTGACCTCAGCATCTACTCGAGTTCATACCTGGCTCCTTGGGGCTGGCAAAGCCAACACAGAAAAAACACTGTCTAATGCCACCGAGCTATTGGAGAACCTCATGGCCTGGGGCTTGTCAAACCCCACCAGCTGCATCCAGGTCTGGCTCTTGTTTCTTCTCTGCAGATCCTAAAATTCCTCCATGATGTGGCGCCTGGTGCCCGGTTTTTCGAGCAGCTCTCAAGGTCTGTCAAGCCAGGGAGCTCCTTGTGAGCCATCAGCAGCCCTGGTCTTCTTCCTTAGAGAAGGAAGAAGAAACTCTCCCTGCAAAAACTGTTTTCAGAAGTTTCTGGGAGGTAGGAAGAAAAACCTTTTCTGCCAGGAAACAGTAGCCATCACTAACAAACTGGGAGCAACTTGTCATTAGGCTCTTGTTAATGTTTGTGGCTCTGGACATCTGGAAGGGATTTAGCAGAAAGGTCTGGTTCGTGTGACACTGCTGATCTCTCTGGCTGATGGATTCAAAGGGAATGAGGTAGAAGAAAAGAAAACTGAAGATATAAGGCCTGATTCTTGCCACATGTGAAATAAAAAAAGGACCTGCTCAGGAAAGAAGGTAAACAACCCAGCTCTGCAGCATCAAACACTTTCTGGAGCTGACTGCAACATGGTGAAAGCAAAACGTGCTCAGCCCTGAGGGGTCCAAGTTTCTTCAGGGTAGTGGAAAGCTCAGGGACTCTCCCCCCCTGCTTCCTGGCCACCTTCCCCTCTTGGAATGAGCTTTTTGGGGCTCAACAATGTTCCTCCTGCGGAGGTGGTGAGCAGAGCTTTAACTAAACCCCAAACCGCCACCTGGTACAAACTCCCACCCAGATTTTCCGAGTGCGTTTGAGGCTCAGCCTGTGACCCTGCCTTTGGCCCAGCACCCTTGTCCATCTGCTCCATGGCATGACCCAAGCAGACCCCATCGCTGACCGGAGATGAACGTGGGAGTCCTGCCGCAGACATGGGGGTGGGACGTGGAAGCTCAGAGGTTTTAATTGTTTTTCTTTTGGTGTGACATAAACCCCAAGACTTCTGGAGAAGAACCGTGCAGACAAAGAGAGAGATTTCCCAAAGCCAAATCTGGTTTTTGGTGGTTGGGGCTCACCTGGGCTGTGGGAGACCCATGGTCCTCTCTTGGGAAGCTCTTGGCCACAGGGAACTGGGCTGCTCCAGGTTAGTCACACTCAGTAATTACTCAATCTTACCTAAAATTGCTGAGCCAAAGGCTGGTTCAAAATAAGAGACATGACCTGACTTTCCAACCTCCTTGATTACTTGGCTGTCAGCTTCTTCTGGGAGTGACCCAATTTTCATCTTGTCCAAGGTTTGGGAAACGTTCCAGTGGAAAACACATCAGACAATATGTTGGTTGTGCTCTTTCCCTTGGTGCAGTCCTGCTCGAGAGAACCTCATCCCTAGACGTGGTGCTGCTGTACATTGCGTACCGATGAGCAACATATTTTAAGTTGTTTTACTTAATAGCACACAATATTTGAAATACCACCACATGCATGGCACGCCTCTTTTTGTGTAAGGAGAAAACTGGAGGAATATAGGAGGTTTGTGTGTTTAATGCACAGTCCTAAAATATGCTGTTGGATGCCTCATGGTTTTAAAATGGTCTTTTTTTAGTACCATCCGGGCTAAAATAAGGGTCTGTCCAGGAGCCATAAGCCAGCCTGTTAGCTCAGACCTCAGTAGGATTCAGATACAATTCCTAATTTGGATAATTCCTGATCCAAACAGTCCCTGAAGGAAAATTGCTGTGGAATTCCCTGGTTCTTCAGTTTAAAATGTGAATCAGCAAAGGCCAGTGCAAGGCTAATGAGCAAACCAAAGATACCTCGGCCACCTAAAACTGTATTCCCAGCAACAATTGGCTTGGAAGACCTTCTGATGCCCTTTAAAGAAATGTTTTATCTTATTCTTTTTTTTCCACTTCTGAGAAGGGTTTTTGTTTAAAGGAGCTTTGAGGGAATACGACAAGTTCTGAAAACTCAGAGCAAAAGGTACCCGGTGTCGGTGCTGGAAATTAAATGTTGCACCCTGGCAGCCCTGTTGTGCTCTGGAGCAAGTCTTGGTGTGTGTTTGTGGGTGTCTATTTGCACATCATGACCCTAAAACCCTGCAGTTTGCTCTCAGCAAGCCCCAGGTGGGGAGAAGTGTGATCCATCTCCTACCTGCCTGATCTGGCCTCTAGAAAAAAAAAAAGAAAAAAAAAAGAAAAAAAAAAAAAGTAGAGTTTAGGATTAAACAACCATGACCTCATCCTGGGAGTTTCACATCGCTGTGAGGATTAGGACCATATGACTGGAAAGCCTGCCTGATAAATATTTATTCCTGCTCGTGGACGAAACCTCTCTCCTGCAGCAGCTGGAGCGAGGGAGCGTCACCTTCCCCTTTCTCCCGGCTTCGCAGGCACTCGGGGCTCCCGGCATAAATTAGCCCATCCCTCGGCTATAATAAAAGAAGAAAGCAAACGTGTGCGCTTGCCAGCTTCGGAGCCGGAGAGTGATGAGTGTGGATGGTGCCAAACCATTGTGAAAAGCAGACTTAGAAGAATTAAAAACTAATAACGAAGAAATTAGGCTGTCTTGATCGCGCTACAACTGCCAGACTACTCCTACTGGAATCCTCCCAGGACAGAGCATCACTTATTCACTTTTCTCAGTAGCTGGCAACTCTGCTTTTTAAAAGTAGTGGTAGAAAAGATTTCGGTTTTAAGAAGCTTTTTGTTTGTCGTGAGGTTTTGCTTCATTTGAATTCCAGATTTCCAGGCACTTGGGGCTAATACTAATACAAAGTCCTATTGTATCACACTAATGAAATACTTCTCTGATTCTTCCCGTAAATGCCCAAAGCCGAGTTTCTCTTTTCCTTGCCTGAGTGAGAAGCACCACTGAAATCAAGAGGTGGGTTTGCCTAAACAAGAGGGACTGGATTTGGCCCAAGATATTTCGCTTTACAATGTGCTGCGTCTCCTATAAAAATCCGTGTCTCCAGTTTCTCCCTGCTTTCTGTAGGCCAAAGTCCTGGTGCAGGTGGAGACATCCTCCACGAGACCTATTCCCACACCTGCACCTCTTGTGAAAAGCAATAAATGCCCACGTGCATGTGAGCCTCAGAAACGTGCATGGGCTTCCCTGGGTAAAACAGCGCGTGCCTGTTTCAAACGCTTGACTGAAACCTGCAGAAAATGCTGCTCCTCTATATTTTATGGAAAATAAGCTACGTGGGCCTGGCCAGTTGTAGGAAGGGTTTATCCAGGAACATATGTCTGTACGTTGAACTTGCAGAATGAAGGCGATTATTTTCCGTCCAACCCCCCCCCCTAACACACACTGCAACAGTCGGTCTCAGCAGCGGTGAGGAAACGGATCCAGACGGTCCCAGCTCTCCCTGGCCCTTTATCAAGGAGCCTTTACGAGCGCTGTAGACTATATTACTAAATCATTCCCTCTTGGTAAACGATTACCAGCCTTGTCGTGTTATCTACACGGCTGTAACTGCAAAACCACTGCGACTACATTAAGCCATATGTCCTCTATAGTTCCTTGCAGTGATGATGATGTCGCTCGCGATACCCAGTCGAGAAGTAGGTGTATGGGGTTTGTGTTTGTACACGTGCAGGTATGCAGAGAGAGAAATGCTCCAGAGGTTCCCCTTGGCACCCAGCCCCCCAGAGCAGACAGTGGTTAATGGGATGTCTCCGTCTGAGTTTTCTAGCCACAAGGAAGCAGGAGGAAAAGGTAAAATCCAGACCTGAAGGAGCTGGTGAGGTGTATAATCACCTTCAATGCGTGGTCTCAAAGCTGAGGGAAAGCCTGAGAAGGTCTGCTGCTGCTGCCAGTGGGATGCCAGGCAGGAGAACGTGCTGAATGGAGTTGTTTGGTTTTTGTACCTACCACAGACCAGCCCCATGGTGATGGCTGGGGAGGTGGGACAGGCAGAACCTGTGCCTGAGTCCCCACTACTGCTGGTATCATTCACTTTGGGGTGCCTGCTTCTCCAGAAATGGTCTTGCTGCTGAGGAGCCACTTCATCCCGTGAGTCCAGCAGGAAGCTGGACCTGCAAAGGGGTTCCCACTCTGCTGGGTGAAAAGGAGCTGCCTGAGAGCTCCGTGCTGGGCTGATGGAGGCAGGAGAAGAGCTGGTGTGTGGGAGAGGGAGGAACATCCTTTTTGGAGCCGGTCAGCTGTTTTGTAAAAGGTTCCCCAGCAGAAACTTGTCCAGGAGTCTGCAATTGGATCTAATCCCCATTGACAGCTCAGGTCATCTAGTCCATCTCCCTGTCCCAGGGCTGGCTTGGTGCTAGCTTTCTCCTCCCAGCAGATGTCTGCCCAAGATGTTACTGAAAACAAGAGGGGAGGTTGCTTGTCTTCCTCCCTCCCAGCTGTACAAACCCTCTCCGATCTCAGGTCTGTGATCACACATCCGCACGGTGGGTTGGATCTGCTCACAGAGCCCAGAGAAACGTGGTGGGGTCAGAGGAGGGTGGCTGCTGGGTCCAAGCACTGGGTCTGATGCACGGTGGGAGAGGGCTGTGCCTCCTCGGTGGTCACCTGGAGCGAGACACAACTGGTTGTGTTGTGAGATGTCTCTCTAGTGTCATTGATGGTTGTTCTCTCTCCATTAAAATGGGAGACTTTTTTTTTTTTTTAACAGGACTTAGTTTTCCTAAAGTTTACTACTTCTGACTTTGTTTTCTGTCCTGCGCTTTGTTCTGTACCTGCTTCACCTTGGTGCTTGAGGAGGCTTCTCAAGAAGAAGAATTCAGAGAGAAGAATGGAGTAACCAAAAAAAAACCACCCAGCATTTGTGCAACTTTGCAGAACTGGCATATCAGTGATGGGCAAATGCTGTATGAAATAGCTACCAATCACATTGTTATTATTATTACTGTTATTATTGTTGCCTCTTTCTTCTCTTTGATGTAGCATCTCTTCTTGATGATGAGGGTGTGAGTCAAAGTGTTGCAGCCTTGGGAATATTCTACTGTTCTCCAGTTTCTTGACTTCCCAGCCCCTTGTGATCCTAAATACTTTTAATACGCTTCTCGCTGCGAGAGCCCACAGGGTTTGTATGAATCCCCAGGTTCAATTCAGAAATACGGATGGTCTGTTGGAAAAGGTACAGAAGGGAACATGCTTGAACTTCCATGCTCTACTCTCTCTTTTCCTTTGCTTAACACCATGTGAAATGTATTGAGAGAGAATTGCTCTGTCATCAGCAGCTAATGACCACCTTATCCCTCTGGGTACAGCATACTTTTATGATGGAGAGAGACGGAGAAGAGAGCGGCTCCTTAAATCTGGCTGAAGAACTTAACTGTGCTGAGCTACGGAGGGCTGTTCTGAGGTTGGTCTTGAAATCAGAGTTTTTTTCATGCTTTCGGTGAGCTGAATTTCATCCAAAACCCGTGGGCTAACAGAAGCAGCCTTCTGGCTACGCATCGCCCGTTATGAGATGGTCTACTGACACAATGTAGTTTGTCTATCTTTTTGGCAGGCAGTGGTTTCTTCCACCTCTTCTATTTAACTGAAGTTAATGAGCTTTTTTTTTTTTTTATTTAGGATGTTCCAATATATCATAATAAAATAAATGAATTCAAATTTCAAAGCTTAACATCCCAGAAGAACAGTCTGCTGTAATTTGGCTCAGGATGCTCAAACGTTTGCTCACTTTCTGCATTATAAAATGGCTTGAGGCCAACCCCAGCAGAATACCGCACTGACGTTGGGCGTCTATCAGACCTTTAAATCAGTTGAAGCAGGCCAGAAAAAACTTGCTTTTATCCATTTTAAGGTCTGTAGACTCTGCTCGTCAAGTGGTTTGCTCTCCAGTGATGGCACAGACTTTTCCATGGCTTACGCAGCTATGCATGGAAATGAATACTCCCCAGAAAGATATGTCAGACTAGGATTTCTTTGGGTTTTTCTATTTCATTGCTGGCTTGCTGAAAACAAGAAGATAAATTGCAGGATAAGGAATAAAATGAGAACATGTGAGAGTTAGAAATGCCTTGTGGGAGCTGTTTTCTATCTGTCTTTTTCCTTTTTCATATATGGACGATATAACTAAGTGACACTGAATTATTCCCTGAAAGTTGAATTGCTGCTTCTTGTGACTTCCTGCTCTATAATTTTACTGTATCGTATATCTGCAATATGGGGCAGGGGGAAGGAGGGGAAAATAGAAAACAGATGAGGGGGATATCAGTTTGGCCCCATAGCACCACTCAGGAGTTTCAATGGGTTTATTTTGTGTGTGTGCCTGTCGGCGTACGAGAGAGAAACAGAGAGCCACGGGGAGGCGTTCCTGAAAAGATTTATCTCGAACTATCTAATGTGGGAAGATAATTACAAGCTTATACGATGAAGTAAGAGAATTGTTTTGTTTATACCAGAGAAGATAAAGCACATATTTCTTCCATCACAATGATATATTTAAAGGAAGCAGAATATTGTGTGTAATTGCCTTTTTGGCCAGCGCTCCCTGAAGGCCCCCAAGGACGGGAGGACGGGGTGGTGCCTTCTAAAGCTCTCGAGCAAACTCAGGGCATCTGCCCTGCTAAATGCTTGTGGGGAGGCAGCTGAGCATCGCTCAGAGGAGATTAATTTGGCCAGACCTAAGACTTTCAGCAGCAAGTTCACCCTTACTCAGAAAGGAGAGAGAGAAAAATAAAGAAGGGTTGAACCCCCTTCCCTTCAAGCAGCTTTTTGGGGGATGTGTCAGAATTGGGCTTGCTCTGCCTTCGCCACGGAGCATCGCGGCTTCTCCTGGGCAAAGGCAGGGGCTGGGAACTGCTGGGTACCCAGGTGGTCTGTAGCTCCTGGTGAAGGCCCGGGATGGATGCTGCAGACTGAGGAACTGGCAGAGGTTCGTGCCTTTTGACAGGGGTAAGATGGCCGTGCCACCGCAGCAGCGAGCGGGAGGCTTTCCCTTTCTCAGGCTCTAACGAAGCACTGGTCCCTCATGCTACATTTGGTAGCCAAAGCATGTCTCGGTTTTGCTCCTTTCTGTTCTTTTCCACTCTACCTCCCCCCAACCCTACCCTGATTTTTATTTTATTCTGAATTTCCACCCCATGTCACCTCTCTGAAGGGCTGGACAGGCTCTTCTGAGGTTTCAAAGGCAGTTCTTGCTGCTTGCCACTACTCCAATTGCTGACCTAGATGTACAGAGGGCCTTTTGGGCACAGTTTTGAGTGGAGCTGGAACATAAATCCCATGAATTCCCCGCCGTGTGCGGCGGAGGCGAGCGGGATTAGTTCTCTTCCTTTTTCGGCAGGCTCTGGACGCATCAAATGGAGCTGTCTGCAAAGGGAAACGAAGAGGATTACGAGATCTTTATCGGGATCTTTTTACAAGACCGACGTGTGAAAGCAAGAGTGTGGTGTGAAGGAACATCTGCCACGTCGTTAACACATAGAACATGGAAAGAAGGCCCAAAAGGCGAGCGTGGGAGGATTGGGGGTGAAGAAGTTGTTCAAAAAAAGACCTAAAAAGAAATCTTTTCCCTTAATATTAGTGCTGATAGTGAAAACAGGTAATGAAGTGAGAGCGTGGGATGAGATGGGATAGATCTCATACCAATATTTAAGGTCATTTCCCACCAGTTAGTAGACCCCTCCACTGAACTCCTGACCCAAGCCAGGCACACACTGCTGGCTGTCAGTGCTGCTGTCGATGGGAAATAGTTTTCTGCAATACTCTGATCGCATCTTTCTGGATCATTTTTTGTATATTTCAACCCATTTTGTCCCGGAACCACTCAGGTACTGCCGTATCGAATGTGGGGCTACATCTCCAGCCGCAAACGCTCCAAGAGTAAAATGAATGAAGGACCATCTATTTATTCTTCTGAATAAATTCTGCTGAGTTTAAAACAAGAGCACAACAGACACGCCCGGAGCTATTTACAGTGCTTTTGCTCAGAGTTTGTGAAAACGAGAGCAAAGGCTGGTCTGGGGAAAAAAATATCTGACCTGAAATCACCATTAACTAGAGATAAAAATGAAACAGAGATTCAGCCTCTTGCAAGAGTGTGGATTATAGCAAATGTCACTATAACTTTTTATTACCGGAATTATTGCTTATACTATTATGAGGCTAGCAGAAATGTAATATGGCAGGCAAAGGCAAAAATCCTTCCAATTCTATGCTGTTGATCATTTCTCCTAAAACTATTACTGGAGAGGTGGAAAGGTGTTTTTTCTTTAAAAGCTCTCCTCCTGACCTTTCTATGCAACTCACAGAACAAAGTAAAAAAATATTTATGCTCTTAATGATTCAGTAATTTCAGCCTTCAGATTTGTTTATACAGGAAAAGCTTTTTAAATAATAGATGTTTAGTAGTGCTGAAGATTTCTTCGTTTCGGCTTAGGATATGTCTTGAGATTCCTCCCTTTTAGTGGCGCAGCTGTTACTTCTGCTTATTGCTTGCTCTGAAATGTGTATAGAAGTGTCTATTTGTGTAAGTGCAATTTTCTACGTGATTGATTTTAGAGTATTTGTATGAATGTGCAGTGAGTCCACTGCCCATGGATTTCATTTCAAACTAAACATCCGTCTGAAAGCAGAGGTTAAAACAAGTGCAAACCCAAGCAATGGTCATTCACAAACGAGTTGGTCACAGTCTGATAGCCCTAGTATATTTGAATATTTCTTTGCAACAGTTGAAGTGCTCTCAAACAGATCCCCAAAAGCTAATTGAAGGCTTAGGAGGTACAGAGAGTCCTGCTGGAGAGGAATAATGAATAGGGATGCAGTGGAGAAGAACGAGGAGGCAGCAGGACTGGGAGGGAAGGGATAGGGAGGAAGGAAGCCAGCAGTGGTGGATAAAAACAGGGAATTTGCCCCCAGGGTTTGCGGGAGATGCTTTTCCACGTGAGCTCTCTGATCCCAAATGGTTCTTGCCCATCCTCCTGCACACCGAGTGCTTTCCAGTCCTGCCTTTGCCTTGCTCTGTGTTATCTCGGCACAAGCTATCCCAACTTTTTGGGGCAGGAAAATCAGCGTGTGACTCAGGGTGCCCGGGACACGTACCAGCACTGGGTGCAGGATGGCAGCAGTCCCATCCCTCCCAGCCCTGACTCCTCGCAGCCCCTCGTCCCTCCTCAGCTGCTGTTTGCTCAGTCTCCAGGAAAACTTCTCCTTGGGAAAAATCTCTGCCAAGTTGATTTCCAATGTTTTGGGTTCAACAAACTTCTGCTGACTATGGTGCAGGGTTTGGTGTCTCGAGGTCATCAACCCTCATTTTGGAAGGTTGTAACTTGAAGGTGGTGATCCTGGTGAGCTCATCCTAGGACAGGCATCTTTTGGGGGAAGATGCTCTTCCCAGGATCTGGGGTTTTCGTTTCACTTTTTAGGAGCTTTAAGCCTTTCCCTTTAAGCAATAAATTATGGCAGTCAGTGGAGGAGTGAATTCTAAGGCTCATTCCCTTCTGGGGCCAAGGGGTCTAGCTCTGACCTGGAAAAATGCACATCCATCAGGTCAGGCTTCGCAGCCCTAAATCTTTCCCAGAGCCAGGGTATCAGGTCACCCCTTTCTGGGGAGGGCGTAGATCACTCCTCCCTTTTAAAGAGAGCACTGGGGGTACCCATAAAATATCTCCATTTTACAGAGGGGCAGCTGAGAAAGGTACTGCCTAATCCGAGGCTAAGAGGGTTCAAAACCTCACCTTTTTCTCAGGAAGACCCGAAACCTCTATTTCTTGTCTTTTAGGCTGGAGTCCTGAGCCTTTGCAGGTAAGACTTCAAGATTTACCTACTTAGATAGGAACATCAATGAGGCACTCTCCAGGGAGAGGAAACCTGACTGAGAAATGGTTTTGTGTATTTTATCCAAGAAGCATTAATGCTGTTTACATGAAACAGATTTATTTACTGTGGGGGAAAAAAAACCAAACAAAAAAATCTTTGTAAATTCAGAGTGTTTATTATTGCTAAAGACTTCTTCTGTTTGGCTTGGTGGCTGCTCGTTGGATATATTTCAGTTCCCATCCTTTACAGAGCAGCTGCCCTTTCTGGCCCCTGCCCAGTCTGCAAAGCCAACAGGAGGGTTTTGCAGAAGTCTCTCCCTAAGGGCAAGTGGCCACAAAAGACCCTTCTGCTGCCCAGGAGGATTTAGGGAGGAAAGAGCCCTTCAAGTTTGGTGTCAGTCCAGGCAGCGCAAATCCATTATAAACACTGGGATGCTGCGGTGAGTCCAGTTGGATTAACTGGGGACCAGGTGACTTCAAGTCTTCCGTGCCCCTTAGTGTGCAAAGGACCTCAGTTGTTTGTGCTTCACCCACATTTTTGGCCCATTTAGGACTTTTGCAAGGGCTCTCTTCTGGGAAGCCCGTGGTGAGGAGAGCCTCAAGTGAGGGTTTGACTTCTCTGCTGCCATTGCCTTTACCAGCCCCACACACCCCTCTCCGCCCTTGGCTGGAATGGAGCTTTCCCACGTGAGGTGTTAGGATGGATGTGATGCCAGGGCTGGCTCCTGGGGGCCTGTCCCACCAGCCATGATGGACCGACCAGCACCTTGGTGTCAGTGACTCTTCAGAGCAATGGGGTGGCGTGTGGCTTGTCACAAACCCCACCCCCAAGCCGTATCCTAAACACAAGCAACCTGGCCAAGGGGGGATGCGGGTGGCAGCTTTACTGCTTCTGCTTTGGGTTCAATCAGGGACCCCTCAACGGGTGTGACCCCTGATGGAGCTGGAAGATGCTGGGAGGGGGTGGTGTGATGCCAGAAGGCACTAAGAAGGTGTCAGGCGAGGCAACGTGGGGTGGCATTCATCCAAGCTGTGGGGCAGGGCAGCCAGGAAAGCTCCCCGAGGGGGTGGTGTTGGGGGGGAGAGGGGGGATCACAGAGGGGCTGGGATCCATGGAACCCCCGGAGCGTGTCCGTCCAAGCACCCCGCTCCGAGTGCCGACTGGGCTGGGAGGAGGACGGAGGAAAAAAAAGTCCAGAAGAAGATGGAATTGCGGATGGAAGCCTGAGCTGGAAGGGAGGACGGAGGACGCCCCCGACTCCCGCAGCGGCGGGGCACGGACGGACGGACGGACGGGTGGGCGGACGGATGGATGGACGGACGGATGAATGGATGCCCTTCCCGGGGGGGGGGGACGGCCCCCTCTCCCTTCTCCTCCCCTCCCCTCCCGCCGGGCCGGGCCGGGGCCGGGCGGCGGCTCCGCTCCCCCCGCGGGGCTGCGCCGCCGCTCCCCGCCCCCGCCCCGCCGCCGCATTTAACGGGGAGCGCGGCCGCCGCCGGCCCGTCCCGTCTCGGCCCGTCCCGTCCCGTCTCCTCTCCTCCCGGCCATGGCGAGTCCCTCCTTGTTCTTACTGGCCCTGGCGCTGGGCCTCGCCGTCGCCGCCAAGTCCCCGTACCAGCAGGTCCTGCAGCACAGCCGGCTCCGCGGCCGGCAGCACGGGTAAGCGCGGCCATCTGCGCGGCTCTGCGCCCCCCCGGGGGGGAAAAAAAAGAAAGGGGGGGAGGGGAAACGTTTTGGGGATTTTTTTCCCCCTATTTGCTCCACAAATCCCGGTGGGAAGCGGCCCCGCGGGGCGGGGGGCGGCTCGGTGCGCCGCCGGGCTCCGGCCGTTGCGCGGGTGCGGAGGCGCCGCCGAGCCCGGGGTCGGTGCGGGACATCCCGCAGCTCGGCCCCGCCCGCGGGGAAATTCGGGCTGGGGGCTTTCTTCTTCGGGTATACGACTTCTTCTTTCTTCCTCGGCTAAGCTTTTTTCTTTTTTTCCTCAGATAACGGTTTTTTCTTTCATCCTGGAGTAACTTTTTTTCTTTCTTCTTTGGATAACTTCCTTCCTTCCTTTCGGGATGCTCAGTATCCCAGATGTCGTTTCAGACCCCCTCAATGATTCTTTATCGGTCTGTCCCCGTTAAGGAAAAAGTGTGTGGGAGGGAAAACCCCACAGATGTTGAACGGTTAAACATTTTGTGGAAGGATTTCTCACTTTCATGAATTTATAGAAAAAGAAAGAAAACTGGTTCAATGGCACAGAAGTGGCTCTGTGGAGTGGGCACCAGCTTACTCTTAACTGGACCCCCCCCGGTAACTCTTGAAAGTTTTCTTGACAAAAGCATTCACTTAGTTACTCATAAACCTCCTGAGATAAGGAATATTTAAAAAAACAAACCCTGCATGTAGACCTCTCTAAATGGACAAGATGTTATGGATTGAGTAGTTTGAATCTTCTTTGATAAGTAGGAAACTAACCCAAGGTTAATAGTCGTTCCCAGTGTTTTTAAAACTTATTGAGAGTTAGGAAGGGTGAAAGGATGACGGACCTTTCAGCTGGCTTTTGTCTCTCAGGAGGGTGACATTGATTGAACTGTAGCTTCCATGGAACGCTTCGGAAAAAAAACCCCCAAGACTTAAATATTGCAGTTTGATACGTTATCTGGCAGGGATCCAGGTCAGTATTTATGAGAAGGGGCATGCTGTTTACGTGTCCATCAGGAACAGAACCCAGCAGACAAATTCTGGGCTAACGTCTGCTTGTAAAACCTCAGTAGTGACAGAATTACACTGATTTACATACAAATAGAGTGAGTCTTGTCCTTCATCTCTCCGTGATCTGAAACTAAGTGAATACCCCGTTCTGCTGATAGCCCTGGGGCAGAAGTTTGCTCAGACTGGGGAAGTTAGTGCAGTCCCAGCGTAAATCAGTGCAGTCGTATCTGCAGAGAGAAGCCTGGTACTCCCTGTACAATCAATAGAGGCACAAGGTAATAGAGGTGAGACGTGAGGTCCATGCTGGGGCCTGAAATCTTTGAGAGGTGCAAGGAAGCAGTATGCCAAGGCTTCCACATGAAGTGAAGTTACCCTGAGATAAATCCAGCCGCAGCATTTTGCTCACTGGTCGCTTTCCGACAGAGAAAGCAATTTATACCGAGCTAAATTTTTAAACGTCAACTGAATTTTGAATGTCGGGTAATGACGGGCCAAAAAGATACAGCGAGACAAAACCAGCCAAAAAAAAGTTCTTGGATGTGAGGCGCGTTGTTTTGCTTGCAGGAGGGAGCTCCGGAGGGATGTGCCATGAGTTTTGCCACCCCTTCTGCTGTGAGCATCCTCCCCCCCACCGTCAATGCTCCCATTGAGCCGAGAGCAAGTTGGGTGGCAGAACTCAGCTCTGCAGCAAAACTTGTACATCTTAATTAACTTCCTTAAAAAAGCGAATCAGCTCATGTCTGGGAAAGGAGCTGAGAAGTACAGAAGGAACATTAATATTTGAAGATGAAAACCTAGGAGCTTTGTGGGCACTACGTGATGCTGGGGGGGCTTCATGGACGTAGTCATGGGGCTTCATGGACATGGTGATGGCAGGTAGCTGGGGCCGTACGGTAGATCCTGCTCTTCTCTGCCCCTTCCCAAGGGCAGCCCCTGCCCCAGCAGCTCCCAGCTGCTGCCTGCCAAGTGGAAGGCTTCAGCTGAAGGGGAACAATAGGCAGTTTTATCCTCGAGTCAGCGCGGCTGGCTGGGAACGGCATGGCAGAGGTGATGAACTCCAACGAGGAGAGGGGAGAGTGTTGACAAATTCATTTTAAGCCAGACTGGGCAAAGGACCAGAACACGCAGCGCGGGGAGCCGCTACTACAGCCTGCCTGTGGGAATCATTGATAACACGGCCCTGGGGGGGATCGGGGGGATTTTTTCCGCACTGAGGGAAAACTGGGAAGAAGTTTTCCCTGATAAATCGTCGAGGGAGCAGCAGTCCCACGGATCTGCCCTCCTGGGTAAGGGAGGAGGGAGCAAGGCAGCGCCGGGTTCAATACCGTCCTGAAGGCGCAGGGGTTTTCTTGGCAGGCTGCTCCCGGGGATACGGGGGGGAAATGATCAAACAAGTCCTTCAGTAGCCAGGCTTGTCAAGATGAATATTAGAGGGATTGTCCACTGCCGTCAGCCAGACGCTGAAATCGAGGCAAGGTTTGGAATTTCGATGTAATTGGAACCATATTTCGGCGCGGCGGGGCCGAGGTAGCCGAGGTGGGCTGAGTCAGAGAGCACAGACGTCTCTCTAAGCGATGATTTGGTGTGGAAGTTATTGAGCCTGGGCCAGTTTGCACCAGCTGAACGTTTGGCTTTGTGATTTCTAACTTTTTTTTTTTTTTTTCAGTAGATTCTTTCTCCGTGCCCCTCACCTTATATATAGAAAGGGAAATAAATGCTTTAATGCAGACACAAACTACTATTACTGGATGTGGCAGTAACGAGGGAGGGTTAGGGTTAGAATTAGGGTGAGCCTAATTCCCACGGGTCCCTTGGGCCCTCACTTTCCCCTCGGGGCAGGACGAAGGTGCTGAGGCTGCACAGGGTCGGATCCTGCCTCCTCAGCAGCCACAGCAACAAAGGCTCATTGAAGGCAAGCCAAGCTCCTGCTGAGACCCGGCGCAGGAGTTAGCCAACATATAGGAGACCCTTTCGTTAATTCACACTAATGATGGGCAGGCTGGTCTGTTTTGGAGAGAGATATAAATGGGATGCCAGGGAGAAGCAATCATGGCAGCGGGAAGACTCGGTGGTTGGGTTATAAACTCTGTTTTTGTTAATTTTGGTAGGGGAGCGGGCAGCGTCTCGGTCAGACCCAGCAGGACACAGGCTGCCGTCTGTTTTCCTAAACAGATCAACAAGACCTTTACAGCAGCATCTCCAGGCCCCATCCGGAGTTTCATTTGAGCAAATGAAAACTCTGCCTTGGACGGTGCAGAGCACGTCTGACGGGCTGAAGTGATGGTTTATGTATTTTGCTTAATTATTTGTTTTCCCTCCATCTGCCTGGCAGCCAATACTGCGCAGTCTGTTGGTGCCGCTGCCCGTGGGGATGGTGATGGGAACCCAGTCTCAGTTGAGCTGAGCATCCATCTCCAGCTTGCTTGGGTGGTTGCTACACCTCTGCCGCAAGCCCAGTCGGTGGCCTCGCAACCCAGAGCCGTAAATGGTATCTCATGAACTGGCCGGGCGTCAGTTCCGTGGCCATCTCCATGGCCCACGTCCATGGCCAGGGCTGCTGGCCACAAACCATGGAGATGATGAGCCAGGCTGAGCGGGGAAATGCTGCGCTGGCCAAACCCCAGCGGCAAGTCAACTCCCAGCTCCTGTTCGACCGCATCATTAGTCGCCGTGATACCGCTTCTTAGAAAGCTGTAAGGCTGCAGTCAGCTCTCAGTGGGGTTGTTCACACGGGTAACACCAAGTAGCTACTATTTCTGGTGTGAAGCAGCTCTCAATACCTTACGGCAGCCACTGTCTATCCGTGTTCTCGTACCTGGGGTGCTGAAACCGGAGTGGAGAGTGCCCACTTGCTCATTTTCCCCATTTTCCTCATTTTCATCAGCAGCTCAATGTCCACGTCCAGAATGAGCTGAGTCTACCATACAGCAAAAGTACCCCTGCTGGTTTTGGTACAGGTTGGTCCATAACATGATAAACATCTGTCCTTCTTTATGTCCTAAACAATAAAATAACGGCTTTTTGGGGGGGAAGGATTTGAACTGTTGCACAACTTTTCCAGGTTTCAGCCAAGATCCCGAATTGTAAGTAGCCGTTGGCCATAAAAGTGCTATTTTTAACTTAATTTATTGGTATTTTGGTAATAAGTCAAGAGGAAAGAGGTAGCCTGGCAGAGTAAAGAGAGATCTCTGCTTCCTTCGCTTCGTGATAGTCATTATACAGTCAGATCAAGCAAGTTGACTCGTGGCTCTCAAAACTTTCCTCCCTTGGCAACCCCAGCGGGGTTTTTTGGGTGCCGTCAGGCGGGGGCTGGCTCCGTGTGGGGCTGGGGGGTCAGCCCTGAGAGGAGGGGGGCTTACCAGACCCTCTTCTGCCTTGTCGTCACCTGTAGCCCCAACGTGTGTGCGGTGCAGAAGCTGATCGGGACGAACAGGAAATACTTCACCAACTGCAAGCAGTGGTACCAGAGGAAGATCTGCGGGAAGGCAACGTAAGTACCCAAGCGCTGGCCGGGGTCTCCCCAGGGACCCCCGTTGTGGAGGTGGGTGCTGGGTGGGAGAAGGTGACAACGTGACAGACATGGGGCGTCAGAGCCCACAGCATGGGCTTAAGGTGTATACATCTGAAGAATTTATATTTTTTGTTTTAGCCTTTTACTCCCAAAGAAATACTCGTGCCTTGTTTGTGTTTTTTTTTTTCTTCTTTTTTCTCTCAAACAGCAAATCCTAAAAGGCTTAGCTGTTAAGAATGGAAACGACCATGTAAATACGAACCCTGATGGTTTATTCTAATTGCATTTCTATGTATACTTGTGTAGCTCTCAGTGCTGTCATGAAGTGCGTACCAGATGTTTTCTAGTATTTCGCTGGGTCTCTCTCCATGTCAGGCTCCACGCTGCCTAGATTGAAAAAACAAATAAAAGGGGGTGGGGGAAAAGGCAACCCAGAGCTGATGGATATTGGAGGGAACGTAAAATTTAGCTACACATGTTTGGTTTGGAAGGAAAAACAGAAATAAGGAGAAAGAGGTGTCGGTTTTAGCCAACACTCTCTGATGACTCCACCAGGAAAGTTAATTAGACTTGCAGGCCAATTCCACGTCTGAGAGTGCAAACAATAATATTCAAGTAGCTGTTGCATAAAGTATCTGTGTAAGCGCCTCGGGACATTATTTTGAAAGATGTAGTCAGCAGATAATTAAGGGTATGCATGCTTGACTATCTGCCAGGCTGTGGATCAGGAGCAGAGAGTCTTTTTCCTTGGTGTAGGCCAATCTGGGCTTTCAGACACGTTTGCTGGCCCCCACTTTAGCACCCACCACCACATTACCCAGTATCAATGCACAGAAGCCCTGAACGCCCCTGGCCGTGGGGAGCAGAGCCTGGTCCTGGATCTGCAGGGTCAAGAAGAACAAACAGCAGAAAATCATCTCATGCGTTTCTGCTATGGTCCAATGTCACTTGTAATTAGACCTATAGGAACATGCTGTTCTTTATTGCACATTAAATAAATTCTCTTCCTGTAGTAAACAGCAGATGTTGAGATCTTGAACTGTCATAAGCTTTTATTTCGGTTGCCTCTATGGGTTTGGCTGTGATGGGATTCATTTGGCCCTTGGCGTTTATTTCGTGTGTCTGGTATTGGTGTTGTGAGGGAGGAGGGCCAAACAAGAATTGTCACTCTGCATGGGTTTCAGCCTTTCATCATGCTACCCATTAATTCTTCTAAAAGAGGAAAATTGTGTACTTCAGGAGGATATATTGCACTACCATATAGTGAGGATGTATAGTGGTTTCCCGTATGTCCAACTGTCTTTACAGAAGAAAAAAAAAAAAACCCACAAAAAGGAGAGGCAATATTCTATAAACCAAACAGGTCCCTCCCTTTAATTTTACAAAACCACCAAATCTGGGAAGACTTTATTTGGGTGATTAGAGTTCAGGCTCTCATTTTGGCCAAATGGTAGATTTTTTTGACGTAAAATGGACAAGATTATGGAATGGCAATATGGAATCATCATTGCCTCTTCTGATAACAGAGTAGCTTAGTGGGTTCTCCAAAGAAAACATGACTCAGCTGTGGATGTGGGATGGCTTTGCTGTTAGAGGCACTGAAAGGCAAAGAGGTCCAGCCACAGATTTCTTCAGCTCTGAAGCAAATGAGAAACTAAGCTCAAGTAACCCAAGTGTGCAGCTGTATTTGACAAACTCATCTGCTTATCTCCAGAAAGAGGTGGGACAACTGGCATCTGGCAATGTTTCATGATTTCATGGGAGGAGAGGGGGTGATTTCTTCTAACCTCATTTTCTCTGCTTTTACCCAAGTGTCTAATCCAATGATGTATCGCTGAGAGAAAAGCATACACAGCATTAACCTGCCTGTTAACCTCTGAGCTAATGTTCCCATTATACACGGAATTTGCTGGCTATTCTTTGCTTTGCATCACCTCCACAATGGGTAGTATTGTCTTCTTCTCCTTTCCTAGTCATCTTTGAGCCTGAGCCCTACTTTGCCCTTGTGCAGAACAAAAGACACATGCCTTGACTCACATTTTCTGGAGGACCCTGGGACAGCTCTGATTACAAACGTTTGCTGGTGATGGCTCCCACTGGACATGATATTCCTGGCATGTGGAAGCAATCAGGAGACATTTGGGCCATAAAGGAGGTGATGCGTTTTGCTGCAGCAGTCAAATTCTTAAACCAGTGTCAGGGACCTGATGCTGTGCCGTGCTCAGGGCATCAGCACCCGAGAGAGTATGTGGGCACAGGTCGTGGTGCTCAGCATGAACCCTAAAAACTGGCCTGTTTTATGGGACTGAGCTGGTTCATGAGAGGTTTTGAGAATACCAGCTGCCTTTAAAACCCAGAAAAAGTCAGGATTTGGCACGTTCATCAGCATAACTGGGTGGATCCGGCCCTTGCTTGAGATCTGAGGTCAGAAGTACTTTCCTGAAGCTGTGTGCTTGGTCCTCTTCTTGCCAGGAGGATCCACACCATCAGCTCCGGTGAGATGGTGGAGCTGGATCAGCATGGTCATTGCCCACCTCCTCCTAAGAGGTTTTTCCCTCTTAGAGAAGCAGAGGGAAGAGCAGTCCTGGGATAGGGGACTCTTGACCCATCTCATCTACTTCACATTTAACCTGGCTGTTCTCCTTCTCAGTTGCTTAAAGGGTCAGTGGTGCCACAAGCTGGATGTGTGCTGCAGGTACCAGTACCTGCCTCTAGGAAGATACTTTTGACTTTGATTTATTTTCTTTTCCTGCTCTGAGCACTGTTTCAAATAAGTAGGAGGGAGGGAGATGAGTGAGAAACCAGGTACTGCAGAGAAGCAAAGCTGAGCTCCTGCAGAGCGACTGCACCAGCAAGGAAAGCCAGCTTAGAAGACCTGGATATGCTTGGTCTTGTCTCCAGGTATAGATCCCCTCAGAGCTCCATAGCTCTTACCAGAAACAAATAGGTCACGGTTGTAAGGCAGGGGCTGGTGAGACTCTGCAGGGGTTCCTCTTGAGTAGCATCTTTTGGTCCATGGAGGTGGAGTGCTCTACTGCGGCTGGATGTTCCTGATGGAAATTTCAGGATCAGGACTCTTTCCTGCTTTTTTTATTTTATTGTTTTTCTTCTCTTTGCTGAGGTATTGGCTCACACAGTCAGGGAGAAATTAGATAGAGGATTTATGTACATTTTTTATCGTTGCATTACTTGCTGATGAAGTGAGATAAGACAGTTGGCAACAAGTCTGACACTGCTTTGATTTTAATGAGCACTGAAACAAGACTGTTTTGGTAATTAGGTAATTTTCCACTGTTGGTTATTCCAAAGCCAAAGAAATAGTTTATTTAGAGTATATTCTCATCATTGTGCCTGTGGTTTTTTTTATGTTTTTCTACCTCCCTTATGCACAGGACTCATTCTTCCAGCATTGGGATTGCAACTGAAGGTGTCCCCCCACACTTTTTTGTCTTGAGAATGAAAAGACAACTTACAGAAATTTGGGGTTTGATTATTTTTGATGAATAACTAGTGGCAGTAAGTTTCCCCTTAATACATTCCCCACCCCTCTGTTGTTTTTTTTCCTTTTAAATTAACTTTCCTTTTCTTGTCTGATGTACTTTCCTCAGTTTGGGAAAAAAAAATTACTCTCTGGCACTTACTTTACAAAAACAAAACATATGGATTTTATTACAGGAAATTATTACAAATGGATCTTTATTCACTAATATATGCCTAAGCTTATTTTTATTACCTTGAAAAATGCACTTAAAATTTAATTTCGGATCCTAAGACTGCAACAGCAGTGAAACAATGACTTATAAAAGCCAGGGAGCTTGCTTCTGCCCTCAGACACAGATAGACGTTTCAGAAATACAGTGTTTCCAAACCAGTGGCTGAAAAAGTTAAGAGAGGTGACTCAAAATTACTCCACGAGGAGGTCAGGAAATTGTGGGCAGAGGGTTTGCAGAGGGGGTGACTAATACTCTTTGTAGGAGGGCATTGGTTATTTAACCCGCCTCGCTGGCACCCGCCGTGTCCCAGCGTGGTGGTGTGTAGCTGTTGAGCAGGCACCGGGAACGGGGATGGACTTGGCAACTCCAAAGGCTTTTCTGCAGAACCTGGTCCCGCATGTGGTGCAGTGGTTGTGAGCGTTCCGCGTTCTCTCCCACAAGCTCTTTGCCCCCCGTGGTGTAAGAGAAATGCTCCTCCCTGGTCAGCAGACTGTGGCTCCCACCCAACTGGAGGAGGACATCTCAAAGGAGCAGCCTTCATCCCATATGGATGGGTAGGGTCCTCTAGCATCGAGATGCAGAGTTCTGCATGTGGGGCAGAGCAGCCTTCAGCAGCGGCTGTGCTGTTCCTCCCAGAGGGCTGGAGGTGGCTGCAGGACCAGCTGGGAGGATGCCCCTTTGCCCAGCCCTGAGCGACCTCTTGAGTGATACCCTTTGGGTGGGCTGGGTGGTCTTGTGTTTCCTTGTGTTTCCACCAAACCCACCAGACATGGTGGGGCAAACGGCTGAAGCTGTTTTTAACAGATCCCATCCTTACAGGTGCAAAAAAGCCAAGCGTTTGCACACTTGGCTGAGCATCTCTGAGTTCCCCAGGCCCTTTGCAGAAGTTTTCTGGTGCTCAACTCAAACTGCTGGCATGCAAAACACATACCAGATGATGCTGGCACGTCAGCTTCAGTGGGCGAGTGAGACTTGGGGCTTGAACAAGCCCCTGCACGGGTGGAGCTGGCCCCGTTACTGGCCTCTGTGCTTCTTCCCTTGTGGGACGGTGCTGGAGATGCCCATGAACCTGCTGAAAAGCAGGCGATGTGGTCCCTCCATCCCTTCCCAGTGCCCTCCCCTCCTGGCAGGCGCCTGGCTGCTGGGGCAGCCCCGAGCCGGCGAGCTGCCTGCGCTGCAGGCTGAGTGCATCAGCCTCCTGCCCCTTCCTCACAGCTCGTTAATCTCCCATCGATCTATAAATAAGCCTTTTAAAGCCTACGTCAGCACTCGGGAATTACTTATGCTGAATTTTGGAATGATTTCTCTTTAATCAGCTCTTCGTCTTTGATTACAGGTCTGAACCAGGGGAACTGTCTAGACTGGATTTAGTTTCTAGGGTGAAAAAAAGACAAATCAGAGGTAGGGGAGGGAAGTGGTGGGGGGAGAAAGTGTGTGTTTCTAATGAACACGAGACGGGGGGGCTGGGGAAAGTGGAGCAGCGGGGTGTTAAGATCTCCGGTAGTCAAAGGAAGGGATTGCTTTAGGCAAACTCTTTCCCACATGGAATATATAATGTCTAGACAATCAGTCTGGGTTTGCTTTGTAATTCTCTTAGGAAACCATGACACAGAATTTATTTGCTTCTGTCACAGAGAAGCAGGTATTTGTTTCACTTACTGGCTCTTAATTACCCTGAAGAATTCCCTCTTAAACCCCAGGCTTTTCCACTGTTTGTTAACAGTGTTAAAATGATGACAAATATCTGAAGCTTGAGGATTTTCCTTTCCCTTTGAGTAAGTGTGCTGAGGCTCGGCGCTCCAGCATCCGACTTGTCTCGAATCCAACCAGGAGCACAGAGGAAACGCTTGTCTCTGGGAGGAGCACCTATTCCCTCCCTGTCTTAGCCCATCAATCAGTTGGCCCTGCTTCTTTCACACCAAGCATAAGGTGAAAGGATCCCCTGTGAGAAATAAATGGGCAACTTCTTGATTGATTTTTTTCTTTTTTTTTTTCCTTTTTCCTCCTGTTAATATCAAAACGTATTCCTTTGAGAATCAGATGACCTTCATTTTGCATCGAGTTGCTGACGATGGATGCAGCATTCAGGCAGCTCTTGCTTATTTGGGGTCTGCCAATCTCCAGGATGGATCCGAGCCCCCAGGATGGGGTTTCTGGCCCCTCTGGTTTTACCAGGGGATGGTGCTCGGTCAGAGCAGCAGGGTTTGCTGCCAGCCAGAAGGAAATGCTGTGCTGAGGGTATGTGGACTTATCCAATGTTAGCAAAGATAGGTGTGCTGTGGTACTGCCCAGGGTGCCCATGGAGGCACATGCCACCACCAGTGAAGTTTGTCCTTGGAGGGACTTATCCCAAGCCCTTCTGCCAGTGCGTCCAAGACCAAGGATTCTCCTTCCCATCCGGGGCTGTCTTGTGGATTTTGCCATAAGTAAGCAAATAATTCCTGGTGGTGGACAGGAATGGGGTGAAATGAAGGGGAAAGGGAAAAGGTTTTGGTCAAGCAGCTGTAACCGGAGTTGTGATGTGTTGCCCCAACAGTGATCAGATGTGACAGCAGCAGTCAGCCGGGGAGATCCCTAAATCCCGTGGGAAATGTGCCCAAAATGAACCAGCACTTGCAGTGTCTCGCGTAGGTTGTCTTGTTGGGACCGTGGCATCGGTTTCCATCCACTGTTTGCACAAAAGTCTACTGGAAAACGTGGTTTTGAAAAGAAATTGTGTCTGCTTTTGGTTTGCGGAGAAATTGGCAACATGCAGCCCTGAAGGAGATAAAAAATGTGGTTTGTCTTTTGTTCAAGTCTATATTTCTAATGAAGAGTCTGCTTAGAAGCATCACTGAATATGGATGGAAAAAAAAACCCTATAGCAAATCATAAAAAAGCAAGAGACGTTGTCAGTTAATCTGCCATATCCATCTCTTATTCCAGAGTAATCAGTTACGAGTGCTGTCCTGGATATGAAAAAGTTCCTGGAGAAAAAGGCTGCCCAGCTGGTAAAAATATGTTTGATATTTTTCAGACTTCTTAAAATTAACAGCTGCCTAGTAAAGGGAAATGTTAGAAAGTTGCTCAAAGTGGATTTGATTTTTTGCAGGTTTTGCACAGTATTGCCCTGAACATGTCAAAAACGGACTCAGCAGAGCACCAGCTGAGTGCCAGATCAGCTCCAAAGTGTTCCAGGCAACTTAAAGCCTTGGTTATAATTAAACTTAATCAAGCAGGAGAGGGCCATGGGGAACTACTTAGTCCAAAGAGTAATATAGTTGTATCGGGAATGGGATACAAAGGAATGACAGAGTAGCAGACAGCTCTGCCAACCCCTGCTCCTTTTTGTTTTGGCAAGCATGAGGCTTGCAAAACTGCATTTAGGAGAAAATAGAGTTCAGCCACTGGTGGGGTTTGGGAGGGAATTAACTGGGTTTATTGAAGAAAGACAGATTCTGCTTTTGCTTTCTGAAAGCTTCCTTCCACAAAAGTTTGATGCCACCCCAGTTAACCGCGTGAGCTGGTGTGGATGGGTCAGTAGAGACTGAGGCCAGCAGAGAACTGCCAGCTCCAAACACCAAAAGCCTGAGTCCAAACAAGGACTGGGTGAAAGCAATTAACACCTTTGCTTGCCTCAATTCACATCCATATAAATCCGGAGTAACTCCATTTAAACCTGCAAAGATGCAGGAGAGCCTGGATTACACCGCCGTGATGGAGGCTGGAGCTGTCAGGCTAGGATTATTTATTATCTAATTAATGAAGAGATACGAGTTCCCTGAGGTGCTTCACTTCCCCAGGCATTCTCACCAGGAGCTCTCCTTTAACTCAGTGCGGTGCGGGAGGGATGACTGATGTGTTGGGAACATAACCTTCTCTTCTTTCAGCGCTGCCACTTTCCAACATCTATGAAACCCTGGGAGTTGTTGGGTCTGCCACCACGCAGCTCTACTCTGACCGGTCTAACCTAAGGCCAGAAATCGAAGGACCTGGAAGTTTTACAATTTTTGCCCCAAGTAATGAGGCCTGGGCATCCCTGTCTGCTGTAAGATATAACTCCTCTTCTTTCTCCTCTTCCTTTGGCTTTTTCTAGTGGAGGTCCATCTCTGCAGGGTTCTGAATCCAGTTCCTGTCCAGGAACAGACTGTCCTGACTGTCTGGGAAAGACTCTGAATTTAGAATCATAGAATCATAGGATGGTTTGGGTTGGAAGGGACCTTAAAGATCATCTAGCTCCAACCCCCCTGCCACGGGCAGGGACACCTCCCACCAGACCAGGTTGCTCAAAGCCCCATCCAGCCTGGCCTTGAACCCCTCCAGGGATGGGGCAGCCACGACTTCCCTGGGCAGGGAATTTCTGTGATGGGAATTGTAGGAATAGAACCGTACTGGTCTATCAGCTCCAGAGCTTTATTTCTAAAATACCTAGCACTAGGTAGATGTGGATGCTCTCCAGCAGGTGGATGGAAAAATCACCTCATTCAGTTTTCCCTGCTTCTTACCTTTAGAGATTGCAGTAAGACCCACAACAAGAGACTTTCCATCGCTTTTGGTTTTCCTTGTTGACCCTTACTGGTGGTAACCACTCTGGTTGTTCTTACTAATTTGCACAAGTAGCCAGTCCCAACCGAAGCCTCTGTAAACCTGAAGCCTTTCTGCATTGGTGTGTTCCCATAAATCTCCTTTACATCAGTTTTGATTTTCTCACTTTGTGTCTTGTGAAATTTCCACTCCTGAAATTGTCACTGCTGTCCTGCTGGTGCTCCGACCCTAGTGGAGCATCGGGGAGAGTCCCGATTGTGCAAACACTATGCAGTTACATCCCACATTTAAATCACTTTTCCATAAAAATGCAAGAATGGTTACTGGGGCAGGGAAGGGGCTTCTTTTTGGCCACCCCCACTACCAGTCTTCTACCCCAAACCTGCACCAGCTGAGCCTTTTGCGAGGACAGTGCTGTTGGGGGAGGTTTCCCAGTGTATTTGTCAGCACTGAAAAACGCATTTTTCTGATTTTTCAGGAAACCCTGGATTCTTTAGTCAGTAATGTTAACATTGAGCTGCTCAATGCCCTTCGCTACCACATGGTGGACAAACGGGTCCTCACAGATGATCTGAAACATGGGACAACACTGAAGTCAATGTACCAGGACCTGCCTATCCAGATTCACCACTATCCCAACGGGGTGAGACATTTCTGTTAAACCTACCCACAGCGGGCTTGCTTTGGTGCTGCCTTGTGCCTCCGACGCTCTCCTTGGAACCAAACACTCTTGATAGAGCATTCTCATTCTTCGGGTGGTTTTTTTTTTTTAGGAAACCATGTTTCTGCTCCTGCTGATTCAATATTACAGCGCCCGCTGTGTTTGAGATGGAAAACCAGCAGAGGCTGCTTTGCCTTCTCGTTTTAGTGCACCGTAACACCCCGCGGCTCTTTTCCCTCTGCAGATTGTGACGGTGAACTGTGCCAGGCTGCTGAAAGCTGACCACCACGCCACCAACGGAGTGGTTCACGTCATCGACAAAGTCATCGCCACCACGACCAACAGCATCCAGCAGGTCATCGAGACTGAGGACAGGCTGGAAACTCTTCGGGTGAGTCCGCCCCACGTGTGCTCCGGGGCTCCTTAAAGGTGGTCCCACTCCCAGTGAATTGTCACGAAGAGCTTGCTGGTCCCTGGGTGCTGGGACCCTAAAGCTGCTGATAAAACCCTTTGCCTCAGTATTGTTCATTTTGCTTTAGGGAAGAGAAGCGTTTGATATCAACGCAAGTAGGGTTTTATGAGAATAATTGCTGCCCTGCTATTGCTGTCAGTAAAGAGATGTAGACAGAGTCTGGCTTCTCACTCTTCAATAAGAATCTTAGCCTTAGGAGATATTAACTGTTCAGGTTTTATGACCACCAATTTATTTGCCTCGGTATCTGCCAAGTTAAGGAATAACTTAAAAAGCACAAGGGTTTTGCAGTTAGCCAGCTGTGGGTTCTGATCTGAATTCTTCGCTGGAACTGCTGTGACCCTTTCCAGACATATTGGGGTATTCAAACTAGCACTCAATTTTGCCAAAAAGGGCTCTTGTACTCAAATTTCTGGAGCACAAAAGAACCACGGGGCCAGGTCAAATTTAGAAAGGCACCAAAGGGCTGAAAGAAGCCATTCATGGTTTTTTGTAAGTCCTCTGAAATTATAAAAGCCTTAATAAATCTGGCCCTTAGCGTGCATCTGGACAAAGCTGCTGACCTTTGTATTCTGGCTGAATGTGTTTTAACCTCTATTCTCATACCTCTGAAGGCTGCTGTGGCTGCTTCTAACCTCAACAGCTTGCTGGAAAGCGAAGGCCAGTACACGCTCTTGGCTCCAACCAATGAAGCCTTTGAGAAGATCCCACGAGAAACACTGAACAGGATCTTGGGCGACCCAGAAGCCCTGAGGGGTAAGTGTTTGTTTACTGAGCCCATCGAGAGACTGAAGGGTATTCAGTTCTTCTGAATTCCTTCTCAAGGGCATCTGAACAGCTCCTTGGTACACTCTGGTACCAGCTGCAGTAAACACATTTGGCAGAGTCCAGCTTTTTAAACTGGACAGCCAAGACTTCTCTGGATGTAGACATGGTAGACATGTAGACATGACAGAGAGAATGTTATCCAGATATGGAGGAGAGGGCTGAAGCAGTCCCTTTTCCAAGTTTTCTTCTAGCACTCCTATATGTGATGGGGATTTCTATCAATCCAGCAAGATGCAAGAAAATTAGCATCTAATCAATGTAACTCCCCCTAACAGATAAGTCAAATAACTACATAAAACCTTTTGAAGTTGACAAAGGTGTATAAAAATTACTCTTTTTAGACACTCCCCCCTGCTTCTGGATTAGAACCAGCCCAATTTAAAATGACTCGCATCTTTTGGAGTGGAGCCCCATACACAGTGCTGTGCAGGAGGCCCTTGCCATTGAACAGGACCCCTAAAAGATGCAATAATTTCATCGCCGATTTTTCCAGCTCACTAAGACACTTGCTTCTCATACAGACCTGCTGAACCATCACATCTTGAAGTCAGCCATGTGTGCTGAGGCCATCATCGCTGGCCTGACGATGGAGACCCTGGAAGGAACCACCTTGGATGTGGGCTGCAGTGGGGAAGAGCTGACCCTCAACGGGAAGGCCATCATTGCCAACAAGGATGTCCTGGCTACCAACGGCATCGTACATTTTGTTAATGAGCTGCTGATCCCAGACTCAGGTACTGGTGCCTCTCTGCATCGTTCTTTCTGTGGCTTCTCTTTTGTCTATTTTGCCAAGGAAATACTGGATTTAGAGGATGTAGATTGTAGTTATGGGGGATTACCTTCAATGCAAGGTGTTGCTTTTCTTTTCAGCTAAGACCCTGTTTGAGTTGGCACAAGAATCTGAAGTTTCCAAGTCTATGGACCTTTTCAGACAAGCTGGTCTCAGTTCTCATCTAAGTGGCAGTGAGCAAGTGACCCTCCTTGCCCCAGTGAACGATGCGTTCAAAGGTAAACCAGGGAGTAAAGCCCTTTCTTCCATCCGTTTGGGCCACTGATCTGCTTCAAACAGTCTTCAGCCAAGTTTCAGTGCAGGAGCATGGAAATCCTCATTCAAATGTCTCAGCTGCAGACATCTAGCTTTAAAATTAAAACTTGATGCAGACAATGCTCTGTATTTGCACTTTTTTAGTGTCTCAGTGGTCATTTTAAGTGAATGACTGGTTCCTCCCATACTTTTGCTGCAGATAGACTCCCCATCGTTGACAGCAACATGAAAAACTTGCTTCTGAACCACATTGTTAAAGACCAGCTCTCCTCTAAATATCTTTACCATGGGCAGAAACTACAGACTCTTGGTGACAGGGAGCTGAGAGTTTTTGTGTACCGCAATGTAAGTTCCTGCTTGAATGATGCTTGATGTCTGTAATGTTACGGATATCATGTAAAAAGTGTAATTTAGCATTGTGGAAAGTATTAAAATCTCTCTTTTGAAGCATATGTTAATAAAATCTTTTTTTTTTTTTTGGTGCAATTTTGTTTGCAGAACCTTTGCATTGAAAATGCCTGCATTGCTGCCCATGACAAGAGAGGAAGGTTTGGGACCCTGTTTAGTGTGGACAAAATGCTGACTCCACCGTCTGGCTCAGTAATGGATGTTCTCAAGGCAGACCATCGCTTCAGGTGACCTTTCTGCTCTTCTGAAGTGCTAGTTAGGAGAAGAGCTGCCAAAGCAGTTTCTGTTTATTATGGGTCGTAGTCATGACTACATATATTATTTTCTTTAACATAGAGCATCCAAACCCACAGTCTCATCCCTAAATTATAGGGAGCAAGACTTCAAATAACCCTTCAATGAACTGGGAGCCCAGAGTGTGTGGTCCCACTTAATGCAGTAAGAAGCTGGCTCTGAAGCCATCTCTGCCCATCAGAGCCACTGTGGCCAGCCCTCTCTGTTACCTCACTACCATGTAGTCCCCAAGGATTCAGCATTCCCAGCTTGCTTTGCCATTTCTCAGGTGTTCTGGTTAGACCTCACAGGTTCATTTCCTACCTAATCACCTTTTTGGTTAATTGATTTGGTTAATTGTCCCTACCCATAGCAGGGGGGGTAGAACTAGATGATCTTTAAGGTCCCTTCCAACCCAAACAATTCTATCATTCACTGATTTGCTGGACCCCAGCAGGATTTTGCAACTGTAACTTCACAGTTCTCTTTTGCACACAACATGCGGTTGCTCAGAGACCACCAGAAGTACCTTATAGTGAAGCATTTCATGTATGTTTGTCTTGCAGTACGTTGGTGGCTGCAATCCAGTCTGCAGGTCTAACGGAGAACTTGAACAGGCCGGGTACCTTCACGGTGTTCGCTCCAACAAACGAAGCTTTCCAAGCCATGCCCCAAGGGGAGCTGAACAAACTAATGGGTGAGCGTTTTCAGAGCATTTAGATGAACAGCCACTCTGGGTTATTGGCATGGTAGGGGCGGTGGGAATGGGTAAGTTCTTCTGCCATATCTCATTCTTTGGCCCTGTCTGTTGGGGGTGTGGGCTTCCTACAGAACTCATTTGGATAAGCCATGTCCAGCAGAAAGCTGAGGATGCCACTCAGCTCTCACACAAAGCACGGGCTTATACTTTTCTAGTGCTTGGAACACACATTTTATTCTGTGCTGCAAACTCACTATGACTTAAATTTGGCTGTGCTGGCTGGTGTAAGCAAGATAACCTCAGGGTGTTTCTAGAGGAACCAATGGGATCTCTGCCTTGCAAGTCAGGGATGAAAGAAGTGAGAACGTGGCCGTCAGCCACGTAGGATCAGGGTGTCTAAAGGAAGCTTTGCAAATAGAAAACATGATCTACATTCAGCCTCAAGTTACACTGCATGAAATTTAAGTAGTAAGAGGATGGAGCTGTTGCTCCATCTATGTATACGTGGACAAAGCAGGAAGACCAATCTGATCCTGAGAAGACAACAAATATTCCAGTCTAGCACAGACGAAGACCAGTATCCCGAAAAGCACAGGCGTGCAGGCTGGGTGTGGAAAAACGCATGGGAATGTTTAATAACACTCTTCTGGATAAGCAGCACAATCTTTTATTTCGTTCATGTTGAAAACCGGCTGTGGTTGGAAACAATGTCAGGTATTTGAGTGTAATATCTTCTCATTGTTAAACCCCAACCAATCATTGAGATCATAATTTGGGAAGCATCTGCCCAAGGTAGCTGGTTATCCTTTTAAGTGCAGGGATGGAGGAACTGGTAATATTAGGCTGCACATCCAGTCTAGTGCTTAATACATAAATATTTCAGAACTGTTTTGCAGCTATTGTAAACGGCTACAGGAATGAAGTATCCCAGATGCAGACACTTCAGATGTTCTTCTTTCTTCAGGCAAATATTTAGCTTATGCTTCTGGTGAAGAAGTGAATCATACTGGTGAGAACATGCAGTGTGAACCGGGGCCACCCTAGAAAAACTGTAATGGAAAAACAGCTCCCAGTGTATTCAGTTGTGGGCAGTGAAAGAAGAAGTCCTCCTTGCTGAAGGAGCTGCTCTGGTTTTGTAGATGGAGGCAGTCTTTGCACTAGATGTTCCCCATTGCCTCTCTGTGGGTTTTGCCCGTGATGCTGCATCCTCCAAAGGAGAAGATGGAGGAGGGCTGCTGGCCCGTGCTGTGCATGTCATTGTCTTTTTGGAAAAACAGATGGCAAAGGGGAAGCATCTTGTCTTCCTAAGATCTGCTTCAAAGCTCAGCTAGAGAACTAGACGCTCAGTGGGATGGGGATCAGGCCACCAACCTGCGAGCCATTAGTGACATTTCTGCTGCACTTTTCCCCTTCCTACCCAGGGATCCTGCAGTTTCAGCCCTGAGGAAGATCACCAAGTGAGACTGGCCCCGGTGAAAGTATTGATGTTTGCAAATACCCAGTGTGCTCTATCTGCTTCCTTATTTCACGTCGGCCATCCTCCCCCCCAGACTTCCCTGGGAAGTGAAAGCAGCAACAGAAGCAGGTTCATGCTGTGCACAGAGAGAGAATGAGGGACTCAAAAAACAAGATATAGAGGTTTCATGTATAGGGCAGGTTTGGTACGTACCAAGGTTGGACATTGGAAGAGTGTCCTTCTGGACTCGATGGGATCCTGAGCTGTCCAAGCAGAAATGGCCTCAATGTCCTAACCAGCTCCAACCATGGTCCTTCTTCCCAGTCTTTCCAATTTTACTTTTTTTCCTTGCACTTTCAGGAAATGACGGTATTTTCCACATATTGTCATTCCAGCACATGAGATTACGGGAAGCAAGCGCAGATGCTGTTTTGCAAATGTAAATGTTTTCTTCCCCCAGGTAATGCCAAGGAGCTTGCCAACATCCTCAAGTTCCACATCGCTGATGAGATCCTGGTGAGCGGCGCAGTCAATGCCCTTGTGAGGCTGAAGTCCATGCAGGGAGATAAACTGGAAATCAGCATGGTGAGACACCTGGGATGGGGTTTGCAGTCAGCAGGGCTGGGGGCTGTGTTTTAGCTGTCCACCTTGAGGACCAAAGTTTGTCCTTGTGCTTTTGGATGGTGTGGGAACCTCTTCTGTACGTGTGCACAGACCCCCCAAACAGTGTTTTCTGGGCTGTAGCGGAGGGAGCGTTGCCATGTCTTCATTTCAACAAGCTGGCAGTCATGAAATGTGGTTAGCTTCAGCTTTCTCCCCAGAAGGCCAATTGTAAATGATTTCCAGGAGCTGTTATAAATTTAAACCTGAGTCATGGGGGAAAAAGCATAAATAAATTAAACGAATAGCTTGTTCAGGTAACACATCTTTTTTAGTGTAACAAAAATGATCTCGGCATGGGCTCCTTTAACGCAGCGGGATTTATTTAGATATATAATTTCATTTCACAAATCCTGCACCACATTAAGAAAATACAGAATCCTCTACTGATGAAAAAAAAATAATTCAGAAAATAAATAACTCAAGACCCACTCTGCGCACAAGGAAGAAAGTGAAGGATAAAAATGGGAAGGCCGGTGTTTCCAAGGGCATTGAGTTGGCCAACTTGCGTGCTAGACTCTTCCCGTGTCCGGTCCTGACCTGCCCTCTCCTGATGCCATCTCCACGCCCGCTGCCACCGGGGAGCTGGTGGATGTGCTCTGCTGCCATGGGACAGCCTTCCCAGCCAGCGCACCAAGAAGGTCCATGCTCCAAAGCCCACCAGCCACTCCAGGACAAACCGCTCAGGCTATAGTTTGTTTTTATATTCCCCTTAATTGGCAAGAGGAATGATAAATGCCTACAGCCCTAAAGTAGATGAATGAATGCAACGTGAGGGCTTTTTTAATAAAAATGGAAACCACTGATGACAGAAGTTTCTCATTTTCTACTTTTTTTTTTATTTTTATTTTTCCTGAACAGAAAAACAACTTAATACATATCAACAAGGAGCCGGTTGCTGAAAGTGATATCATGGCCACAAATGGTGTGATTTATGCCGTGAACTCTGTGTTACAGCCTCAGGGTAGGTCCTCGGTTAGAAATATCTAGAGCCACACCGTTACAGCAGAGATGCTTTGGGAGGGAGGGAGGGAGAGGTGACAGATGGCAATTGCTTCAGTTTATGGAGGAGGAGTTTATTTATTAGTCTGTTCTGGGATTTTCAACACATCCTCCAAAATATCGGAAGGAAGCAGCCCGTGTGCTTTGAAGAGTATTTCAATGCTATCTATGTCCCACCCTTAGCTTTAAGGCCACAAGAGAGAGGTGACGAGCCTGCGGACCCCGCGTTAGAAATCTTCAAACAGGCATCTGCGTTATCCAAGGTAAAGGATGAAAAAAAAAAATATATCTCTGTAGAACTACTGAAATTACATTTTGGTAGCAATGATTGGAAGATAATGTCACATGCAGATTTTGACTTGCAAAGAGAGTGAGGGTATATGTTTTGTGGAATGACCAATCCTCTCTTCTCACATGATTTAATTATATAGGAAATAATGTTTTGCAACATGAAGCCTGCTGTGAGTGTAACCTTGGCATGGTACTATACATGTCACCTTCCAATAATGAAGAGTCATTCATCCATATTTTTTGGAGACCAGGGTTAAATATATAGACATACAAACTGTTCTTAGAGCTGCCAGAGATTTGTTGTATTTATGCAAACCTTGTATTTTCTTTCAACCCAGGTTTCTCAGAGGAATCCTCGACTAGGTAAAACAACTTCTCTCACTTGTGTTTCTAATTTCCATTGTGCATCCCTGCCCCTTGAAGAGGAGTTCCGAGGGGGAAGGGAGACAGGGGGATGCTTTGTTTGTCCCACCCAACTCTGTCTTCTCCTTGCAGCCCCCGTCTACTCCCGGTTACTGGCCAGGATGAAGGAGAACTCGGGTGGATTCTGAGCCACGTCAGGAGTGACCGCAGTCAGCGCCTCCATCCCATCCACTCCGTCTGACAGAAGGACAGAATCGTTTCTAAAAACCAAATACCACCCTTAAATTTATTTTTTTGTTTCCAATGAAATGGATAGGAAAAATGGAAAGCCATATATATATATATGTATATATTTTAAGACCATTTTTATTTGGTTTTGACCTTCACGTTCCCACACTGAGGATAAGTTTGGGGTTTTTTTTTGTTTTGATTTTTTTTTTTTTTTTTTTACAAAGTAGTCACTGATTTGCAGTTTTTAACACACCCAGTTTTGGGCTCGATATGTTCATACAAGGGCAGGTGCTAAAATTGTGCTCTGGTTCAGGAGCTCAGAGAGAAGCATAGCGCTCATCTTGATGCTGTCTCACTGGGGGGAGGGGGGAAGAGGGGGGGTAAAAGGGGCTGAACTAAAGCCCCCTTTCCAGAATCCTAGTGGTATCTACTGGCACTGCAAACTCCAGGCTCCTGAAGCGGGAAGCCAGTTATGATCTCACTGAAAACCCCCACCAAACCAGAGCCAGAATTGGGAAATTTTGGCCAGAATGACTTGGCAGGTATTGTGTAGGTTCAGCTTTCTGAGCAAACACATCCCCAAGGGCCAGCTGTATGGCTGGGCGAACAGCGATGGCTTTGGAGGAAGTAAATTTGTTGAATTAATTAACCATTATGCAAGCAAATTTTTTCCTGGGGTTTGTTGTTCTTTTTTTTTTAAACAAGCATGTGTTTCCTTCTTCCTCTATGTTTTTAAAGTCTCCCATGAAATTCTGAATTGAAGGCTTTTAACAAAAGCCTCTCTATTGACATTGAGGAAACTGTATAATTATAAGCTATGGTTTGAGCTGTTCTCTTTTTTTTTTTTTTTTTAAATTGGGTTTTGTTTATGCCTATGGGTTTTAACTGTGCTGTGTTTTGTTCACGAGATTGAAATGAGAGTTGTCCCTGGCTGAAGCCTTCCAGTAAATGATTCATTTTTAATAATGGTTGGTTTTTTTAATAAAAATTAAAAATAAAATCAAAAATATAAATATGAAAAGTGATGATAATGCTTGTTTGATTGCTTTGCTTGGTTTGAATCACCTGGTGGCACGGTTTGACCACCTGAGCAGTGGGAAGGAGGGAGGTCAGATGTGGTTGGATCAGTATCTCCAGGTCTAATAGTTACTAGCGAGGAATGGCAATGCATTTATTCTCCCTGATCCTGGCCTGTCATTATTTTTTGGCAGTACTTTCACGAGCAGCTGCTGTCACACGCTCCAAGGAGCCCAGGGCAGCCGTGCGCATCCTTCTCTTGGGATGCTCAACCACCTTCACCAACAGCTGGAGCTCAGCGCTCCATGGCACGGTGCTGACAGCACTGATTCACCCCACCAGGGCTTTATATTCACTCCCCGGCCAGTTATTACTTTGCCTCATAATCCTAGGTTTCACCCAAAAAAAAAGAAAAGGGGTATCAAGTGCAGAATACAAAAACCCCAGATTGTTTTGGTTGTTCTGGCTGAGAAAGAAACAGGATCATAGTTTTTCTTCTATTAAAAGCCCAAAGTGAAATCCCATCTGCTGTGAGACATCTGCATAACTTAAATGTGTGAAAAATAATCAAGCTCTTCTTTTATTTCCCTTCCCCAACCTTCCATCTCATCTTTTTATTTTTTTGGCGCGATTCAGTCCTGTTATTTAAGGCCAGGGAGGTGATGAGGGACCCTTTGAGCCACCTCCGCCCAGCAGCCCACGGAAGAAGAGTCCTATCAGGGGACTGGCTCCTGCAGGAGGCTCAGCTTTTTGTAATTAGAATAATTAATTACTAGCTCCTACAAAAGCCTGAGAGGGAGGGAAAACCAGGTCTTGCTGAGTAGTAGTATGTGTAATTGTAAGGGCAGAGTTTTGCCTTTTTTTTTTCAGTTTGGTTTTGTTTTACTTTGCTTTTTTTTGTCCTCTGAGATGCTTCATGACTAAGTGATACGAATCCCTTCACAACTTGGGAAGGTGGAAAGAAGATCTGATCCTCATCTAGGTGAGTGCCTCTTGCTGGTACCTTCTTGGTGCCTGGCCTGGTGATTAGCAGTGTTTCTTTGCAAAATGAAGCCACTGGAGTGGAGGGCAGTAGAGGAAACTTTGCTTGGATGTGCTTAGTAGCTCCAAGAAGTCCCATCTGCTGAGAGAGCAGTTTTCATCTCCTGGGAATCCAGCTCTGGCTGTCCCCTGCCTGGTTTATGGGCAGGCATTGGGGATGGTGGTGATGCAGCGATTATCTCCTTCGTGTTTTGCGTATGGCCTGATGTTGCTAGGCTTGCTTGGAGGGGGACACCGGGTTTACAAGTCCCAGCAGACATTACAGTAGGTAGAGGTGTGTTACCCCTTCAATCCAGTTCCCTTTTTGCTCTCTCCCATTGCTAATCCTCCCTGGCCCTCTGGCAGTGTTCTCTCCCTTGGTCCTCCTGCTGCCTGCTCCATCCCCACAGCTGCTGTGGGTGCCACCAGCAGCTCCCCACAGTGCCACGGATGCAGGGCTGGTGTCCCCGTTGTGTTTCCTCTATAATTTCCCTAGGATCCCACATCCTGGGAAGCCATCCCAGGGTGCCTTCCCATGGGCTCTGTGCTTGGAAAGCCCCCCAGGGTTTTGGTGTCTCCAGATGACAGTTCATGTTGGTGGAAACTCTTGAGATGACTTAATTCCCTCCTTTTCCTGCTCCAAGTTGGTTTCTCACCCCACTGTGCTCAGGGAGGGTTACCCAGATGGCTTAAATCAGCAGCCATGGTTGAGCTGCTTTAGTGGATCAGCAGGGACTGCATCTCTTGCTTTGATTCAGTGACATTTTAGGGATGTTTTTCCCCATGGACTGCTGTGCCATGGGGGAAATGGACATCCCTGTGGAGTGAAGGCGGGTGCTGGCAGTCACGCCACCAAAGGGAGCGAGATGTTATTGCTTCAACCTTTGAGGAGCGCGAAGGGGGGAAGCGAGAGGAGAGCAGCTGAAAGATGGGGAAATAAGGAGTGCTGAGATGATGGGAATATAGAACTTATCTGTTATTTTCTAAAGACTTTTTTTTTGATGTGACAAAAGGTGGAAGTGAAAGGAAGAAGGAAGTTGCTGGTGATGAAGAGAAACATAAGTCTCCTGGGGAAGTGCTGGCTGAGGGGCAGAGAGCTCCTGGGAGCCTGGCTGGGTGTGGGAACCTGAGGGATATCCCAGCGGAGAGCTGTGGTGGGATGGAGGAGTTGGGGTTTCCCTGTGAACCTACAGCATCCCACCCCATGGCTCTAGGAGCCCCCAGGCAGCAACAGTATAGAGGTGGGAAGACACAGAGCCCAATTAAGGTGCTGCTGGGTGAGGGTCTGGGCTGCTGTGGAGTCTCTGGGGCAGCCGTGGGACAAGCAGCATTTGGGATTAGCCTTCTTGTGGCAAAACCCACTGGGGTGTTCAGCACCAAACCACACCTGTGGGTTTTGGTTTCTCGTGTTGCCAGAGTATTTCCACCTGAAACCCAGGGTGCATGGGGACATGTCACTGCAAGGTCTACCCAGGGCTGTCTTCTGCAGGAACTCCCTCCAGGGCTGCGGCACAAGGAGCCAAACTGAGAGCAAATATGAGGCTTTTGGAGGAGAATCTCGCTTTTTTTCCTACTCTGGAGTCAAGAGTGTTTTTCTATTGAAAATTTGCAGGAATGCGCAGCTGCCCTTGTTTACTTTTTTAGAATAATGATTCCTTCACTTGCGGTGGCTCCAGTTCAACAAAATAATTAAATGTATGCAGAAATCCATTTAGGAAAAATACAGCTTTTAAGTGTGTGCTCTGCTAAGTGCTGAGATCCCACTGATGCCTAGCGATGGTGGCTGGGCTGGTGGGTCCCTCCTGTCCCAGCTGAGCACCAGGGCTCTCCTGGTTTGGGGCAGTGAAAGGAAAGCAGCACCTCTGACGGGCTGGAAAAGCCACTGTTGAATGTGAAATGCTACATTTCAAGAAGCTTAATGTGGTGGTTTTGCTCATTTACATTTGAGACAAGAGCCAGAGATGCTTTTCTTCTAGAAAATTCTCTTCCTTTCCAGTGGCCTTCTGCAAATATATTTAAAGGAAGAGAAAAAGCAGGGCTGTGCTTTGTCCCAGGAGATATCTCGCATGCGGTGCTGTAGCGGAAACCATGTGCTCTTCCAGCATCATGGAAACCTCCAGAGCACTGTTTGCATGGCTCATGAAGGAGGTTTGGAGTTGACCTGCCCCATGTGCTTGGGGGATCTGGCCGTGGGGTGGGCGATGGCATCTCCCTGAGCCTCGCTATGTCGGAGGTGGAAAGGCAAAAACCTTTGTGGGTGTCAAAGGCCAGGCAGAGGCTTGGATGAAGCCAAGTCATTGCAGCCAGATGTGCTGTGGGAGGATGACCCCTGAAAGTCAAACCTGAAGGCAGGGGTGAAGCCACCCACCTGCCACCACTGGAAGAAATTATAGTCCCTGCTTTTCTGCCATACGTAAATTCTTGTTTCTGCATGCGATTTAGCGGAAAGTCATTGCACCTGTTGGCTGTTGTCTCAGGAGGAGGAAAAGGAAAACCAGCATCACTAGTGCTGGTGAGAGGAGCTCGAAGGAGCAATCAGCATGGGAAGCATCCAGCTGTGGTTCGCACAACTCTTGCATTTTTCTTTTTTCAGAGTCCTTTTTGGTGAGACATTTGAGAAGTTTTGCAGAAATCCGCGAATTCCCCAAAGAAAAATACTTAGGGGGATTTTCTTTCCAACAACGAATGATGCCTTGCTGTTTTGTAATATTTTTATGAGTAAATGCTTTGCAAAGGCTCAGTGCTTTTCCTAGAAGTCATTTGGTGCAGGAGCAGAGGGGTATCAAGTGTGCAGTGAGTCAGGCAGCACACAGCGCCGTATGAAGGCATCCTCCTCAGGTAGAATAACTTTGAGGATCAGTTATCCCCTCCTGGAAGGAAGGTGACAGGAAGGGCTTGTTGGATGCTGCCATTCGTGGTACACTGAAAAATTCTTTACAGAATTGTCATGAGTTGGCCCAGGCACATCTCTTTCCCTTGCCCTTGCTTAACCTTGATTTTTCTGCTGCTTTTTAGAAAGCTTGGATGCCTCCTGGGCCTCTGACTTGCCCTTGCCACCTGTCTGTTCTTTCTCTGTTCAGTCAGTCTTTCCAATGGGACTTCATCTGACTTCTGAAGTCACACCTTTTTTTTTTTTTCCATATGCAGCTTGTGCATCAAGCCCTATTATGCAAAACCGGTTGTATTTTAACTTCTGTTACTTCTGGAAGAAGACCAGAGATCTCCTGTTTGGAAAAGTTGTGTAAAACCTGGAGGCCTCCTGAGGGCATTCATTGAATTTGTGGTTTTGTGGAGGCGGGATGATGAATTCATGAATTTCAGGATTTCCACCAGTGCTTCTGTGTAGTTCTTCTAGCTCTCTGCTTTTGTTTCAAAATATACAGTTGGGATAAGTGGCCTTTTTCGTTGACCATTAGGTGGCAATCCCATATAACCCCCAAGTATTACAATGCTATCTTTGTACATGCAGCACTTGGGGAGTTACCAAACCCTATAAAGAGCCAGAGGATGGCTCTGAAAAAAGGTGAAGTATCATGAGACAGTGACCGCAGTCATGACTTAATAACAGAGGCTGATTTTTGCAACACTAGTCTGAAGACACATCCATTTGCTGTAAACTGTAGGCATCCCCATACCTAGCGTGGTGGGTGTTCTAGCAAGAAATGGTGGTGTTTGTGGCTTTGAACACCAGACAAGCTCATGTGGTGATGTGGATTCCATTGTGGAACTGGCTTCTGATGGTCATCTGGCTGGTCAGGGTGCCCTACCAAGTCTGTCTCTCTGGTTCTCCTCCTAGACAGATAACAGATGCCCTCACCCTTCCTACCATGTAGACCCCAAAGTGCTCAGATAGCAATATTTACAGCCTCTTCCCTGACAACGGGATATCCATCCCCACACTGAAGCTAAAGGGACCTGATTTTGCAATCTTTGCTCCCATGAATGGCAGTGACACACCCCGTTAATCACCCCTGTTGATGTGCACTGGCACCAGCAAATGATTAAACTAGCAAAAGTGCCTGGTTCCCTTCCCTAGCTCGTAGCTAAAGCGCAGGAAAAAGTGGAATAAACAAACCCAAGCTGCAGAGTAGTCACGCAAGGCAAAGGGAACCACGGAACATCAGCAGAAAGTGCTCCAGGGCAACACCATCTGCGAGCACTTGAGGTCCAGGAAATGCTGCTCTTTAAGAAGTTCACGGCGCTATTGCGTTCGGCCGGAAACTGGGGGTGAGGCTGTGCAATTATACCTTTTATTTGCTCAGCATATTTTGCCACTTTTTACACAAAATCAGCAAATGAGGAACTTGAAGTCGCTTCTCCCATAAAAGCTTTTGACTGCAGAATTGTTTATGGGCTTTCTTCTTGTGGGTGGCTTCTACCTTACCTTCTTGCTGCTGTTACCCTGAAATGGAGGGAAAGTGTAATAAAATGACCTGTTCTCCAAGCTTTTCTGAAATGCCTGGGAAGCGTTTAGGTCCCAAAAGATGGGACGCTGTGAGCTGGGTCAGCACCGAGCCATGAGCCACAGCAAGACTGGTTGAGCTGCGCAGGCTCAGAGGTGGTCCTGTGCTGTGCCTGCAAAGCTCCTGGTGCAGCTTTGGGAGATGCTCTCCATCAGGTGCACAGATAAGGCAAGAACGATGCTCATCCCATGCTCGGGCTTGGGTATGGGAACCCTGGTTGCTGTGAGGTCCCAGCTGTGTGGCTGGTGGCTGTGGGGCACAGTGTAGAGGCTCTGGTACTGCCCCAGCTTTACCCAGGGAGAAGGCAAGATGTGGTGTTAAGGAGGCAAAAACCAGATGGTCTGGGGGAAAGCAGCTCATTGGTACATGTGTCCTCTCCACCGGCCATTCCTGTGAGTAATCTCTCCCCCTGCTAAGTACCTTTACAGTAAAAAGGGCAGCTGCTGTGTCAGGTTAGTGGTTTCTGAGGCAATACCATTGCCTCATTGTTTATTTTGGATTTCCTGACTCCTTGGAGTGAGCTGGCTCCTTGGGAAGCCACGTTCTCTTTCTTCTCTGCCATCACTGGACGATGGCACCCAAGGGTTGAAAGCAAACCTACGCAGGATGTCGTGCATCAACTGTACAAAAGCCTTGCTGAGTCAAAGGAGATGCTGAGATGTTTGAAGGCCTTTTTTCTTTTTTTAAGGATCAGAGCAGTCCACATCATATCTGAGGCTATTTAAAAACAGATGGGAAGAAACTGGCCCTGGGAAGCCCTGAAATGAGGTGGTGGCTGCCTGGGGAGAAATAACCTGCCTTTGGTTCAGTTTAGGTGAATGATTCAGAAAGCTGTGGGCAGACCTGCCTGAGAAATCAAAGGGTTGTCTTCATCTGGGCTCTACCTTCTGCCCTTCACTCCGACTCAATTGAGCTTTGGGTTGTTGTTAACAAGGATCGGGAGAAATGGAGACTGGGTGCACCCAGGGAGAGCATGAAGTGCTGGGATGTGTGGGGCTGATGGGCAGGGAGGGATGCTTAGCTTGGAGAACCGTGTATCTGCAGTGCGTGCGCGACCTGGGGATGCTCAGGGGCTCTGGGGAGTGAGGGAAGCACCATGAGTAATGTTCAGAGTAGGTGGTCCCAGGCCTGCTGACCAAATGTGCCTCCCCGGCTACTACTTTTGGACACCACGAGCAAGTGATTTCACTTTCCTGTTTAAAAACAGACCCCCTGAAGCCAGAGGGCTGGCCGTTAAGGCTCACCTCGCAGCCCCTCCTCTCCCACGGGTAACCTCGGGCGGCACGAATTCCTCCTGGGAGCGAGGGGCGGCAGAACTGCACTGCTTGCTGTCTAATTGTAACCAGATTCCCCAAGAAATGTCTGCTGAAATATTTATAAATATCATAGCCAGCAGCTGCTAAGGCCAAACAGGAAATTTTAAGCTGAACAAATTTTTCCACGTTTCTAAGTGGGGAAAAGTAAACTGTAGCTAAGACCAGTATTTCTTTTTTTTTTTTTTAAAAAAAAAGGTCTAAATAGCAACAGGCATCCACTGTTCCATATCCTGAGAGAAGTTCAGAAGCCTTGGTCCCTTCCAGATAGGCCATCTTCTGTAACCATTATATAGAATCATATGGGGTTGGAAGGGACCTCTGGAGGTCATCTAGTCCAACCCCCCACCAGAGCAGGTCTACCCAGACCAGGTTGCTCGGGAACTTGTCCAGGCAGGCTTTTAATGTCTCCAGAGAAGGAGACTCCACCACCTCCCTGGGCAGCCTCTTCCAGGGCTCTGCCACTCTCACAGTAAAGAA
>JAOQGH010000051.1:43357868-43368052 GCA_025769975.1 Gallinago jamesoni
ATTTCCTCTTATCCTGTCCCTGGGCACCACTGAGAAAAGACCAGCCCCATCCTCCTGACACCCTCCCTTTAAGTATTTGTAAGGATTGATCAGATCTCCCCTAAGTCTTCTCCAGACTAAGAAGACCCACAGTGAGGTAGAAGGTTTCTCTAAAACAGAAAATTGGGTTATACCTCAACAGGCAGTTGTGCTGTGTGACGTGACAGCCCCACACAACGGGACAATCTCTACGTTAGAGCTGTCTCATAGTGGGAATGGCCTTTGGGAAGCTTTCAGTAAAGGTTCATCTGCTGTACCTGCTCTCATGGTAGCTATGTCTCTTGGAGGGCTGGCATTTTAAGCTGTTGGTTAATGTAATTTCAAGGAAAATAAATAACGTGCAGAACTTGAATGGAGAGCAATGAGCCAGGGATGAGGCTGGTGGGAGCAGTGGACACTCGAGGGAAAGGAGCCCTGTTTTGACTTGCACTTGATGTTTTGAGCTTTTTTTTTTCCCCTCTCAAGTTCTTTTCTAGCATTTTCTTGTTTCTGCTCATTCATTACTTGGTATTGAGGCAATATTTTGGAGCACTAATACATGGAAAAAATGTAACGCTAAATCTTTGTGGAATTTGCTGTTTTAAACAACTTCTGCCATTTATGAATTCACTAAATTCATTTTCAGGCAAAAGGCATTATTAAGCTTTTAAAAACGGATTCATTTCATAGTAATGGTATTGAAATAGAGGTGAAATGAAGCAAATATCCTCAGTGTGCATATTAACTCTGAAACTGTGTTCTTCAGTTCAAGCATCTTCAAAATGGAGAAGTACAGATCTAAAACCTCGAGTCTTTTGAAGAAAGAATTATCAAAATAACTCAGTCTCTACCATCCCCACAATTACCTTCATGTACAGATATTTCTGATCTCCTTTTCTGTTCACTATGATACCTTAATGGAAAGAAAAGAGTTTTCTGATGCTGAGAATTTTTTTTGTTGATTTTTAACTTCTGGCTGCTGATAGCAAATCCTTATCCACTTTTTCTATATGAGTTTATTTTCCTTGAAATGAGTCCATGGCGTATGGTGAGCCTGGCTGCGTCCAAGAGGCAAAAAGATTGCATTAGGAAATGAAGTTTTAAGAATTCCTTTAAATTTTAGTGACTAATAGTAGTCGGATCTTAGGAAGGCTTTTTTTACAGGATAAAATGTGGAATTTAGCAGCAAATTTATTCATAGCTTTTCTGCTTGAATGGACTCTATCTGGTTCAATTACGGGTGGGAAATAAAGCACCCAGGTGGGAAGCCCTATGAGCACTTGATTTTATTGTGAGACTGTGAGGAAGGAAGGTCCTAGCCTGGTGTGGGATGAAGGGGGGTGTTGCTGACTGAATGGCCAGAGACATCTATGGTGCTCAGGGGTCCCTACCAGCTTCCCTGGGAATGTGGTGTGCTACATTGCCAGCTCACTATCCAGAAGCTCATCACGTGTGAAGTGCAGGAGTTTTATCCCTAAAAATCCTCCTTTCCATTCTTCTGATCATCTTGGTAGCTTGCTGCTAAACTTTTGGCTTTTGGGATTGGTCTCTCACAGTCATTACCCAGGTGCCCTGGAAGGATGCATGTTGGGCAAAAGAAAGGGTTTGGTGTCCTTCCTGCACAGGCAGGTGGTGTTGGCATTAATCCTGCCTGTATTTTTCCAAGCATAAAAGAAAATATCCCTTTGCAATTATTTTTCCTTTTCTTTTCATGCTATCACTGCAGATACTATAGGGGAAATAAAGTTAAATTTTTCAGCAGTTGGAAAGACACCACAGCAGCTGAAAACTGGGGATCTTTGGATAGTATCCATAAGAATGCTCTTGATTGCAAGAGTTTCAAACAGGATAACTCACTGGTTGTTTGTCACCTCGTAATCAATCCTCCAGCTCCCTTTAAGGTGGAATCTCCCTCTCTGTGCAGGTTTGCCAAGGTACAATCTGCTGTGCTTGAGTGACTTTTCCCTTGGGAATTGCTCAGGAGCGTGTGTTTGTCGTGTTGTGGACAATGAATCTCTATCCTAGACAATAAATCACCTGCATCAGAGGCTTGACTTCTGCATCCAAGTCCTGGCCGAGTATGTGGGTGATGAGCAGACCCCTTGGCAGCTCCCTGATGCTGCAGCACCCTCCTGCCGTACCCTTTCAAGCATCACTGGGTTTTCCTTTCCTTGCTTGACAGGAGGCACCAGGCTCCCCTGGGCCAGAATAGGCATGACGGAGCGTGAGTCACGAGTTCTCCATGTTCTGGTATCTGGAGCAAGTTTCTGAGTCTAATTTAAGCCAGACACTTAGTGGGAAAGAAATGTGCCTCTGAGCCTCTGCAGATGTGTAGGCAGCCAGGAGGGGCACATCTTAGCGGAGAGAAATGTTTTGTTTCGCTCTTAGTTAATGCTTAAGAGCCCCAAGTGTCACTAAGTGAGGCTTGAAAATGCAGTTAAGGCATTTCACTGCCACTGGGAAAGTATCTGAACTCTTTGATGCACTCTTAAATAAGGATCTAACAGTGTGAGGTCAGGGTACTCAACTGGTTGCTCTTTCACACATACTTTCCCTCCAGAAGTACAGCTCTTCAAAATTCTTGATGATGGCTTTAACCAATGGTTGGTCAAAGCTTTGATGTAGATCTTGTGTGCATAGACAAGGAGACTGCCTGAGGTCTGTGTTTCCCTGCCTTTGTGCATCAGCGCTGTTGGAACAGCCTCAGCTCTTCGCTGTCTGCTGTCCTGTGACTCTTGTTTAGATTCAGATGTCTCCACGGTCATCGTCTTCCTCTGACCACAGGGATTTGGCAACATCTTAAACATGCAGATGCGAGACAAAGCAATTGAGCTGCGGTCAGATGCCACTGCTGTGACAAGGAGGTCCATTTACAAGTCTAGCTTTGAAAGGCCAGCAATTAAACTCATTTTATGCATAACTGATGAGAAAATTCTGGCTGCCTTCCACTAAGCTCTAAATAAGAAGGTGGTTTTGAAGGAACATTACTCTTCTACAATGTGGTGCTCTATCTCTTTGAGCTGTAGATTACTTTTAAGTCTCTGCCCATCAGCTTGGATGGGCATTGCTGGACTCCTACACAATTATTATGTTTCATTTTATTTATCTAAACATAAATACTAAGGAGCTACTCTTGTATTTTTCTTCCAACCTCCATGTGATTAATAGGGAATGACATGAAGAGAGTTAATGCCAAGTGCCTCTTTTGCAAGGTTTGGGGGAGAGCACCGTAAGTGAGTAGATGACTGTGTCCTGAAAGGCAAAGTTGACTCTCCTGACCAAGACTAACATTGAATCTTGAACATGTTGGCCTCTACCATCCACTGCCAAACATAAGATTCCAGATAGTTCTGAGTGAGAGACCACCACGACAGCTTGAATAGCAAGATGTGAAAAAAAAGGAGCAAGCTACAGATCTAATATTACAGTTGTCCACTGCAGACTGGGTTGTTTAAGGTAAAGGCAAACTGGAATGGCCATAAAGAGCGAGAGGAAAGTAGCTGGCCAAAGCGCTGTGTGCCAGGTCCCTGCTGAGGTGGCATCACTCCACCTTGCCTCGGGCGCTGGAGCTGCAGCACTTGAAGACCTGGTCTGGAATTTTTATTGCATTCAGGAACAAATTAGATCTGGTTTAGGAATTTTCCAGTAAACCCCTTTGCTGAGAAATGATGATTCAGTGAACCCAAACCTTAGTATAATGATAATGAGAGATTTTTAATTTTTTTTTCCCATTATATCCTGGGTGGGCTTTTCAGTAACAGAGATGGAGACCATCGCAGCATAGCTCACACTGGCTTAAGAAGCTGAGGCTGGTATTTCAGGGTGGATTTAGGATAAAGAGGAGCTCACCCATACCTCAGCAGCTTGGTGGTTTTCCCCCACCTCCCCTCCAAGAGCCTCTGAAGGTCTCCCAGCTCCTCGAATGGACTTGGGCAGTGACATGAACTGAAGGTCAGGGATTATCAGAGCTGACTGGATCCCTGAAGCCCAAGGGGGCTCTTGGAGACCAGATGAGACTATCTCCCCTGGCCAGCCATGGAATGCTCAACGGTCATGAGACATCCCTGGAGTGCACACAACTTGCTGGAGATTTACAACAGGTGGAGGTTAATGGGTTCACATCTGTTCTTGGCTCCACAATGCAGGAATTAACTTGTCAGGTTTAAACATTTGACATCTTACAGACCCACAGACTCTTCCTAGTTGCAATAGTGGGAGAGGAAATTAAGCTTAATTAAATCCCCATATGTATTAAAATGTACCATGCCTGTTTACACCCTGCTTCTAATAATTCATCCCCAAAGCAATGACTCTTACCTCAAAACTATTTTCTCGCCTGATTTCTGGGACTACGGCAGCTGATTACAGAGGGACAGAAAAGAGGAAGAAATACTAACTTCAGGGTTTTGGGCTGCTCTGCAATGAATGGCTTTTCTGCTCCATGCTGGGGGGTATAGCTGAACGAGGCTGCCCTGCTGGAAGAGGGACAGCCCCTTGAAATAGTTTATCCTGTCAATTAATCAAAATTCCCCTTGGATTCTTAGAATTGGACCTGTCAGAAGGAACAAGGTTCTGCTGCAGCTGAAGGCTGCAGTTGAACCTACTCGCATCCATGCAACATCATGCAGCTCAGGACAGCAGGTTGGAGATGAGTATTTTGGCCATCAGCCCAAGTCAGCAGTCTGAGCACCCATGTCCTGGTAATTCTGGGCTCCTTCTTAATTGTATGGATTGTGCCACATGACCTAGCCCTAAAAGTAACACCTTTTGGTGATGTGTGTGTGCCACTCACTGGCCCAAAGGCAAAGACACATATTAGATCTGCTGTTCCAAAAGAGCTCTACTCACCAGGGATCTAATCATAGATGTACCCTTGAGTTATCCTTTTCCAGCCCACTCCTTTGGAGAAGGATGTCTTTACCTTCTGTTTCCCTTGTTATTTTTAACCAGGACCAGAATTCAAACAAGAATTTGCAGATGTGGTAGCGAGCAGTGTACCTGATGGCACCGGCCCTGCCTGCTTTACAGCAGCTTCTGGTTTGGTCCCTCTCCCTGCCCCATCTCAACTTCATCGAGCTTGGCCGTAGACCATGGCATTGTGCTTGGGACAATGCTGAAGCTCAGCTGCAAGTGCAGTGGCAAGTGTTGTCAGCTGTGCAAATTCACTTCTCCATTTAAGTAAACTGCCTAAATAAATAGATAAGTACTTAATCTACTTAAATATATAACACAGTACTGTAACACCACTGTTAGGTCTCTAGCAGCAGCTCCAACCAGATAGGAAGTGCATGTCTAGGTTAGCATGGCCTTTTAAACCATGGCATGAGGTTTTTTTGTGAACCATTACCTGTCCTTTTGCAACTATGTGCTGATGGGATGCAGGCGTCCGTAAAGTTTTGGTCTCCAGTGGCTGTAATTGCTGCTAGCTTAATACTGGCAAAGACTCTGGAATTTGTTCTGTGTTTCATCTGTTGGATTTTAATGAGTTTTCTTATTTCTCTGTCACTTTACATCTTGCACATACAGATGCCTTGCATTTTATGAGCCTTATGTAGAAAATGTACCTCCTCTGTAAGGTAGTAGTATAACTGTGTACTATTGACTCCATCCACATTCTTCTGGTTCTGGGGACTAGATAGCCATGTCTCTGGCAGCCAAATATCATAACCATGTCACACAATTACTGTAGGAGCAGAATCACTGTCACTTGCATCCAGCCTGTGTTTTTACTTGTAAGGGGGTGACTATAATTGGAACCACCTGCAGTCCCTGAAGCCAGGAGTCTTTTGGCTCCAGCACAGTTTTGCTGAGAACGCTAATGCAATTACTTACGTGAACTAATCTGTAAGGGATGTTTTTCTGTTGTCTCTGCATTAATTGTTTCCAGCTTATGGCATGGAAATGTCATTGGCCTTGGGAGGCCAAGGGGAGAAGGGAAAGAAGGAACGTCAGAAGCAAATAGAAGGTTTGGACGAACGTAGGAGGCACTTGGGTTTTTCCCTCCTACTCCTACATCCATTAAATCATGGGAACAAAGGTAAAACTATTTTATTTAGTTGTGCTTGATAGAGCAGGGCTTGGTCTGCCATAGGGCAGCTGTAAATTATTCTATACCTGCAAAACTTTCTTTAAATGGATCATCCTGGTCTCCAGAGGTCTCTCAGTAACCAGGCCCTCAGCCTTCTGTCCTTGGTGCAAAGAACTGGATCTAATAAAGGTGTCTGTGGGATCCATCTCTTCCTAGAGATCCTTCAGACAGATTCGCTGTCCCACAGTGGCTGCTCTGGGATGGATCCTGTGGCTTCTTCAAGGCAGCTACCAGCACACTGAATGTAGGCACCAGTGGCTTCCAGCCAAATTTTCAAACCTTGGGATCCCGTGGAGCATCTCTGCAGCTTTCTTCCTCCTGTTGCCGTTGTGTCTGTGTTTTTTTGCTTTGGCTTCCTCACCTGTGACTTACAAATGTTGGCCCTTCTGCCTTCTCTCCATTTGCTCTGTCTTCTCATCCTCAATCTTGCCAGACTGGGCTATAAGAATGTTAAAAACTGCATTAATCTAGCTCTGCAAATAGTCTTCAGAAGAACAACCTCTCTGCTGGGTTATATTTCTTTTTCACTTTTGATCATACCAATACCCTTCTTATTGTATATCAATTCTGGAAAACATCCATTATACCACCTCTGTGTGCTCCTCCATTGGTCTCTGAGTGGAACTCCTTCTCCAGGGAGCAGTTCGGTAACAGCAGAAACTCAGAAAGTCTCTGGAGACATGCAGAACCATTCCATCATTTGGGTTATGAGCAGAGCCAGCAAGCAGAGACTTCACACTGCAGGTGGCTTCCCGGTTTGTTAGGGGTCATCCTCCTCAGAGGATGGTGTCAAACATCTCCAGCTGAGGTGCAGCTCCAATGAGGACAGCTATCTGAGCATCGCTTGTCCAATAGAGCCAGGTGCCATCAGGGAACAGTTTGGAGTGTAGCTGAGCTATCACTCTTTGAACACCTCTCCTCTGACTGCAGATAGACGGCTAAATCCTCAGCTTCACAGAGTCAAGGATTTAAGAGAGTGAATATGGACAGTCATTTTTTTTTCTTCCAACTTCTATGTGGGAAACATCTGTGGATGCGGGGCTTTTTTTTGAGGAGAAAGGACTGAGAAGATTTGGCCACTTCCAACACTTGTGCCACTTCAGTAAGAAGGCTCTGTACGTGGAGCCTGATGCTTGAAGCACTTGAACTCTCTGTTCTTGAAAGGGGTGTTGGAAACTGTGTCTGACTCTCCTACGTCTCTGAAGGCTTCAACCGTGCATGTCAATGCTGAGATCTGAAGGCAGCTGTACTGAAGAAATGTTCCCAGATCAAAATGACTCATTAGCAGAGGCTGGGTTCGGGCCATATTATTTTGAGTCAAGCTCCACTTGTCCCGTCTCCAGCACCCAGTCTGTTCCAGAGAGGCAGCATGGGCTAGACGACCTTTGCTCGTTAACTAACACAGGAACATCCCTTCCCAGCAGTAGCTTCCACATGCTGAAATTACTCACTTGACATCCAAATATTAATGGAAAATGTCTTTTTTTTTTTTTTTAAATACTGAAAGCTGTTCCCTTCTTGCATCCATGTCCAAACTGTAGCCTTTTTGGATAGGCTTCTGGCACAGTGCTGGTTTCTCCAAAGCAACTGTCTCCTGCAAATGGTGAGCAGCTAACAGAAAAAGAAAATCCATTTTCTTTTTCTTGGAACTTGGAAAAGAGAGGCCATGAAGGTGCTTCACACGAACCTGCAAATATTAATCCTAGATATAGAAACCAGAACTGTTCTTTGGAAATACCTAATTGCTTTGCCCTGGCTGTTCTTTCCAGGCATCTGAGCTTCTCCTATAGAAGCAGAGCAGGGAAGGTAGGTGTTGCAAAGCGTTGCTATTCGGGGTATTTTGCACATTTTTGTGTGGTTTTCCTGGGAGGGTCTCTTCTATTACCCGTTCCTCTTTTTTTGTTCCATTTTGAAAATGAAAAGGACTTGTTGTGCCAACGCTCACAGCACAGTGCCACAACAAATGGCAGTTCTGGATGAAATGTAAGCGAGTACGTTTGCCTGTTTACATAAGGTTTCTTCAGGCATGTCAAGTATTTTAGCTGTGGAAAGAGCACAGTCATTTTAATATGGTCAGACTGGACGCAGACACTCTAGGGATTTCAGAAATCATTTCCTTAAATTTATTGCTGTTTCAGGCTTTCATTTCGTCTCTCATATTGTGTGTCCTGGGTTTTCCTTTGCAGACTACTCGCCTTCTGCAAAGTTGTTTTAAATGTGCTACTGTATCTTGATCCGTTTCCTCAATAACCAGCATTCTCAACTAAGTAAAAGCACAATCACTCTGCCCTGAAGAATCAGGATTGATTTTTTTTTTTTTTTCACCGAGCCTTGACCCAAGACCTGTCAGTCCCAGGCCACCTTGTCCTTTCTGCAGAGGTGCTAGGGATCTGAGCAGCATCACTTTTCAGAAGGGAAAAGACCTGTCTGGGCTAGCTTTGGGCTGTGATGTGACATCCAGAGCATCTCGTCTGGCTCTGCAGAGGTGGTGGCCACCTCTGAGGGCTGGCTGAAAGTCAGGCAATGGCTGGAAGTTCCCTTTTCCCATGCACTTTTGGGGAGGTCCTGAACCAAGCCCTGCACCTTTGTCTGTGAGCACCATCTTTCTTTCCACTCCTGTTCCCTCTGCTCCCTGTGGATCTTCACACTGAGGCAGTTCTCCCCAAACTCCTGAAAAAGAGCAGTAGACTCCCCTCTTCTTGCAAAAGCTCCTCTGTTTCTTGCTAGCTGTTGAAGGTGGAGTCTAGTGCATCTGGATGCCAAGCAGAAATAGATGGTGAACAGTGAGGTCATTGGAGTGATGTCACACAAAAACTTTTGAATGTGGTGTTAGTGGAAAAAGATGTGGCTAATGGTTTGAATATTACCTTGACATTTTTCCAGCTGATTCTGAATTAAAAAAATTTAAAAAATTATGGAGAATTATGTTGTGATGAGGAACATTCATGGTCAAAACTAAAAGCCATGCAGTACCATCATGAGGATTCTTGAATGTCGCTGTACCATGTGCCTTTTTTTTTCTTTTTTTTTTTTTCTGGTAGCGAACATGTTAAATTCTAAGTGTGACCCTAAGGTCCTGAAGAAAGCATTTGCCTCTGATTTTACTGAGAAAATATTCTTTTTCTATTGCAACCAAAAAGCCCAGGCCTTTGGCTGGGTCCCGTGGTTTTCAATGGCTGTGGCTCTCCATGTGGTTTTGTTATTCCACCATCAGTTGTGTGACGTGGAATGTTAATGCAGACCAAGAGCCAGGCATGGGCCATGCACGCACCAGTTGGCTCCTAATCTCTAGCAATGAATCACTGGTAGTGATGTTAAGGCACACTGGAGCCTTAGTCTCTCTGGGACTGAACCTCCTCCAGAGTCAGTACTGATGGTAAAGTCATGAATTCCTTCAAAAAACAACTATTAATCTCAAGTTTCATTTCTGCATCAGCTGTTAAACATCAACATAAATATGTGTCCGTTACCATGTAATTAAGATGACTTTCATTTATATAACAGTGTTGGGACTTGGTAGGCTTCCCATTACTCCACTGAAAAGTGGAAGAACATGGGTATGGGCTGGTAAATGGAAAAAAATTGTCCTAGTTCTTCTGCCACTGGTTCAGCAGCACCACATACACAAACTGTGGGGAAGAAACTTGCCTCCAGTGTGGGTCTCTGGGCATCTCTGGCTGTTCTTGCAGGAGAACAGCCCAAAGGTGTGAAGCCCCTCACAGATTATTTTTTGGTTTTAGAGAGCCTGTTTGTCTTTCCTCTGGCCTTTACTTGGGGTAAGAAACCCTTCCATCTTTTACCAATGGGCTCTTAACTCTAAGGAGTCTAATTGTGTGACCCCACCTGGAGTACTGTGTCCAACTTTGGAGTCCCCAATACAAGAAGGACGTGGATCTATTGGAATGGGTCCAGCGGAGGGCTACGAAGATGATCAGAGGGATGGAGAAGAGAAGACTCCGGGGAGACCTATAATGGCCTTTCAATATCTGAAGGGAGCCTATAGGAGAGCTGGGGAGGGACTCTTTGTCAGGAAGTGCAGTGACAGGACAAGGGGCAACGGTTTTAAATTGGAAGAGGG
>JAOQGH010000051.1:43368152-43382368 GCA_025769975.1 Gallinago jamesoni
CCATCCCTGGAGGGGTTCAAGGCCAGGCTGGATGGGGCTTTGAGCAACCTGGTCTGGTGGGAGGTGTCCCTGTCCATAACAGGGGGTTGGAACTAGATGATCTCTAAGATCCTTTCCAACCCAAACCATTCTATGATTCTTGAATTTGCCTGCCCACATTAGTGATTTCAGACTGAAAGTGCCTCTATTCTCATGTGGGGGTAGAATATTCCATGCAGACTGAGAAACTGTTGGTCTGCAGGACCCAGTTTTGTTGATCCCAAGCACTCAAACAAGAGTTTATAGGAGTTGAACATGAGGAGGAGGAGGAAGAAAGGAGACTTGCTTAAAAATTAACTTAAAAATAAAATGAATGGGGGTGCTGATAGGATAGGCTTTGATTTAAAGACAAATGCCCAATGGCCCTGAGCTCTTGGATGAATTCCTGGGGGCTGCAGGAGGTGACTAGAGAATTAATGAGAAATTTAGATGTTGGCCTCCAGTACAGGTTTATCTTTTGAAGGTCTATTTGCTTCTTCCTCAGTTTGGCAAACCTCCTCGCAGACTTATCTTGTGGTAATAGCCTGCTCCAGCTAAAAGATGCCAAAAATCTTCTGTATCTGAAGGAGATACAAAACAAGCTTATTTTTTGTGTACCTGTGCTGGTCCAAATTCTGCTGAAATCAAGAGAAAGCTTTTCTTTCCCTATTTTGTCTCTAGATTTCTGCAGCTCAGTCTTCTGTCGTGTAGGAGAAATTATGGCTGTTAAAATACCGAGGGGAGTGAGATCCTCCAGCCTTCTTTCCTAGTAAAAGGATCCCACCTTTTATGTGACATTTGAATTGTCCAACCTTTTCCTCTGATGGGGAAAACATGCTGACAGTAATGAAATCTGCTTAGTTTCTACTGGAATTATTGCTTTAGCTTGGTGCCACTGTAAATTCTGGCATGCTTTTACAGGGAAGATGCCTGGAGTTTAGTTTACAGAAGAAAATTAACAATAAGCATGGAAGACTGATAAGAAAATCTCTGTTTGCTTCTGAGCCAAGCAATTAAAAAAAAGTGGAAAAAATTGTAAATGAAAGGAAATTTCCCTGGTTATCTAGATTCCAATTTTGTTGCTATAAATGAATTTAATTAAATGGATTTTTTGACAGGTTGAAAATTACACTTAAGAAAAAATCAGCTGTCACTCACCTACACTTTTAGAGGTTATTACATTAAAGTTTATATTTTGAATATGCCTTCCTTCTAACTGCAGAGACCAGAAAAATCTGCTTTCTCATCTTTCAGAGTGAGGACAATTTAATTTATAATACCAAGAAATGAAACGTTGAGCAAAAGCATTGGGATGTGTGGGGAAGATGATCCTGGAAGGTGACAGTGAGGCATTACACAGCCGGTTTCCATAGCATGAGGCAATGATTTTTATGACCGTCAATGATGTTAACATAGGCTGTAGCCTATGAAAAGTTGAGATTTAAACACCTTCTGGGATTACACTTGGCCAATTGTTGCCAAGTAAGGTGGGAGTGACTTCAGTCAATGAAGTCTGGACAGGTCCAAATGGACAGGGTATATGTTTCAAGCATGGGAGGCAGCCAACCCATCTCTAACCCTCCCATCTCCTAAAGGAAAAACATCCACTAGGCAGAAGAAGACTTTTAATTTCACCTTCTGAATGCAGTCCTGTTACTGTCTAGAGGTATCCCTGGTCACAACCTGCTAGCATCCTGTTTTGCATCAAATCTGTGAGTCTCTGAGGCCGTGAGTCCTTATGGAGCCCTGGGGAGGGGGAAGGATGTGGCTAGTAGAAACCTTGGCTTTGGTGTGATGCACTTGAGGTGGAGAAAAGAGAAGAAGAATCCCTCAAAGTGGGGACTGGCTGCATCTTGCCAGAAAGCCCATTTTTCTGGCAGAAAGCATTGTTTATAGAAGGCCAGTTTGGGGACGTGGACTTGCTGCTTGTCCTCTGGTCTGTCCAGTGTATATCTGCCTTTATTTAAATTAGATAATTGGCTCTGGAAACACTTCCTTCTTGTAATTACAGATTTTGTTTGTTCCTTTATCTCAAACACGTGGTGTGACAGGCTTCATTGCTTCTTAAGGGCTTCCCTCATTACTGTGTTTCTTCTCTCTACAAGTGTCTTCAGCAATCCCCTCTTAAAACACATCAAGTGCTCTTAAATCCCCTTAAATTGACTTGAGTGGTAGTTGGGGAAGCAGACAAGGGTGGATTTGGATCTGGAAGACTTCCCGTGTCTGCTTGTTTTTCTGGGTGTTCTTGAAGAACTGTCTTGGCATTAATTTGCTTAAAACTTTGTAACAGATAAGGCTGCTTATTTCTTTTAAGCAGTTTGAAGGTCTCCAGCTCTAGAGAATTTACTTGTTAATGACTTTCTGATGTCAGGACCTACAAAGGTGCTGGTGTAGCTCCTTCACCATTGCTGCTCATTCAGATGTCAGGTCATGGCTGAGTGCTGTGTAAAGTTTTTGAAAAGCTTTTTTTTTTTTTCTTTTTTTTCAGTATGATTTTCAGACATCTTTTTCCGGACTTCACAGTCTTTTGTTGCTGGTTAGACAAAGTTATCAGTGAGGGAGGATGACCAGGGCTACCTGACGGCTACTGCAGAGAGCATTGCTGGAGATGCCAGGGGAGCAGCATTCCTCCTGGGTGGAATGCTGGGAAAGTGGGTCTGGGCAGGTATTTATTTTAATGCCACCTAACAAAATGCCTTCACAAACTGATGTGGTCTCCTCAAGCCCTGCTTCTCGGTTGCGGTGATGTGTTATTTCAAAATGGAGGGAGAAGATCTGTATTGTGGAAGGTGATCTTCTGAAGCAAATGCTGACGTGAAGGAACAAATGAATTCACGTTCAAGCAGAAAGTTGGGAGGTGATGCTTCATGCTCTGAAGTCTGCAATCACCACCCTGTGCGTGATGCCAGGTGTCTGGCCATTAAAGTATTGAGGTGACAGAAGGACAGAGCTCCTCACATAAACAGCACTGACAAGACAAAAGACCCACTGGAGAAAGGAGCTAAATTTGGCTATATAGAGAGATGACTCACAGAAATCTCATCCATTTATAGGTTGTCTCCTGGATAGCGACTGCTCCAATTCCCCCTGGAGCCAGTGGAAACACTTACAGGGATTTCAGTGGGAGTTCAGCTTGGCTATAGGGAATATTTTTCCCTTTGTAGCTTTTTGGGTTGTGTTGAATTGTTTCTTCCAAGACTGCAGAGCGTTAATCAGCAGCAGCATGATGAGCCAGGCACGTAATTCTTAGAGCATCATTGCTTCTGCTAACGATGAAGAGCTGCTTTGAGCTGAAATCATGTCTGGGGCACTGGGACAACAGGGTTCGAAGCAGATGTCGGTGCGGTGCTGCAGGGAGATGTTGCTTAATCACCCGTCAAAAGAGCATCTGCACATGTGCCACTAAGTGAAAGCTGTGGGGCTGGAGAGGGACCTGGACGGTGCTGGGGAGAGAAGGTAAAAGGCTGGAACAGGCAACAAGTGATGGGTGAGGAAAGAGTGGGGTTTTTTGAGGACACCAGGCAATGCCGGGGAGGGGCTGCACTTTCTCCAAAAGGAGAAAACTAAGACTAAACAGCACAAGACATGAGTTTCCTAATGGAAGGGCAGGGAGTTGGCATGGGGCTGTCACGCTTGAGTGGTGACACAGAATGATATGGGGCTGGAAGGGACCTCTGGAGATCATCTAGTCTGACCCTCCTGCCAAAGTACGTCCACCTAGAGCAAGTTGCACAGGAATATGTCCACATGGTTTTGAATGTCTCCAGAGATGGAGACTACCACCTCTCCAGACAGCCTGTTTCAGGGCTCTGCCACCCTCAAAGTGAAGAATTTCCTCCTCATGTTTAGATGGAACGCCTTATGTTCAAGTTGGTGCCCGTTACCTCTTGTCCTGTCACTCGGCATCAATGAAAAAAGATTGGGTCCATCCTCTTGACATTCATCCTTTAAGTGTTTATAAGCACTGCTCAGATCTCCCCCCAGTATTCCTCAGACTAAAAGACCCAAGTCCCTCAGCCTTCTCTCATAAGAGATATGTTCTAGTCCCCTGATCATTTTTGTAGCCCTCTGCTGTACTATCTCCAGCAGTTCCCTGTCCTTCTTGAACTGCGGAGCCCAGAACTGGACACAGGACTCCAGCCACCTCTGCCTGAGCAGCAAAACCAAGGGAGATTCTGGGGGCTTTCCTCCTCCTCCTCCAGGCAGCAGAGTGTGGCTGGGGCAGCTCGTTGCTGACGTTGGCAGAAGGCCTTCCCCATGCCACACCATGAAGCCCCAGGGCACGGCAGCTCCTTCGGAGCCAGGATCTGCACACACCACCCTCCCAAAAACACCCTCCCCACGGCCAGCACGGCGCAGCCCTGCTCAATGGCACAGGGGTCGGCTCCCTTCCAAGTCCAGCAGTTAAAGGAAATGATCCTATCGAGAAAGGAAACCCCCTTAACATCAATATGAGAATTAATCTGCACATAATTGAGAGCACTTGTGAGTCCTAGCTTGCAGCCATTGTTTCTCACTCATGGAAAGATCTGCTTGCTTTGGGCCTTACCACTCATGGTAGCACAAGGAAGCACAAGCTGCTTGCAAAGGCTGTGGAACAATTTTGAGGTTGGAATTTTACCATATAATTATTAAGTGTTTCAGTCGTCAGCACAAAGTTTATTAATAACCAGGTGGAGTCGTGCATGTGGGTGACTACCACTTTTTTTGAGGTACCATTTAGGACGACCATCTTCATTGAAAATTGCTCCACAGCAGAATTATATATACATTAAAAAAATTTAATAAATTAATAGCTGATTCGTGGTGCCTTCAAAGCATATTTGAGGTGTGGTGTAATCAAGTGTGGGTTCTAACTATGGCTTCATGGTTCAAAAAAAACCCCCCAGAACCAACCGAAGTCAAAAGCTGAGTCCATCTGCTTCCAGTACCTATGCAACAGAGAAGTTCTTATTCTTCATGTGGTTTAATTCCCAAGGGTTTAGTCTCTTTGATATGAAAGCATAAACCATAAAGCCCAAAAATATTTTAAAAGGTAAATTGTGTTATGCCCACATTCTTATTTCCAGACTGTAAATGAATACTGTACCCAGGGAGGTGTTGTCTAACCATGCCTGGTGTTTCCACCTGCAGAGCCATGTTCCTGTCCTGCAGGGACAATGTTAATTTCTGAGGTTTCTCCCAGAGGTGGGAAAGTTCTTTGGTTCCCCTGCTTCCACCATTGCTTTTGGAGGATGACCTGAAACATGTATTTTTTTTCAGTCCCCTTCTAGGGGGGAAAAACAAAAAAGGTTTCTTTGCAAAAGGAAAGAGCAGCCCTTGACTCGTTGCCTGTGGCTGGTCTCGGTGGGAGAAGGGAAAAGATGCTCCCTGGGATGGCAATAAAACATCTGCTGCTGTGATAGAAAATATATATTTATTATCAGGGTAGTTATACTGAGTTACATTTTTTTTTTACATATATTATTATACTTTATAGGGGTAGTTAATCTGGATTGGTGCAGAGCCAGGTAACTCTGCTTTAGTGATGTTTTTTCTCAGTGTTAGGCTGAGGGTTGGACTAGATGGTGTGAAAAGTCCCTTCAAACCTAAGCAATTCTGTCGTTCTGTGACTAGTTGCCAGATAGCAGGGTACCCCTGTTGCTCTGGCCCCTGAGCTGCACCCCAGGTTCTCCTGCTGGCTGGCAACATCGCTGCCTTTGGGCAGAACCCAGCACCCAGCCACACTCCCCTGACTGCTCAACAGGGCTTTTGCAATGAGATGAGGGAGAGGAAGGAGCTTTTAAAACTGAATTCTGTTAAAATTGGTAATGCAGGTTGGATCTCCAGCCGTGATGGAGGCATCAGGTGGTGCTGGGGAGCAGGGCTGGAAGGAAACCTCTGCGCTTAACCAGCTCCAGGGAAAGGGTTTTAAGGTGTTATTCAGCTTTGGTGCTGCCTGATAAGAAGTCCCACCTAAACATGAGGAGGAACTTCCTTACTTGGAGGGTGACAGAGCACTGGAATAAGCTGCCCAGGGGAGTGGTGGAGTCTCCTTCTCTGGAGACATTCAAAACCTGCCTGGATGTGATCCTGTGCAACCTGCTCTGGGTGGACCTGCTTTGGTGGGGGGGTTGGACTAGATGATCTCCAGAGGTCCCTTCCAACCCCATGTGATTCTGTGATAGGGCAGTGATTCTGGTGCGTTTCCAAGGAAGCCATCTGGAAAGGGGGGTTAATCACAGGCTTCTGCTCGTAAATGTTTGCGTGCGTGTTTACTTGCCCCAATAGCATCAGCAATCAAACCCCATCCCAGCATTTCTGCCCTGAGGCTGCTCATTTTATGTTAGAAGGAGGTGAAAAAGCAGTGCGGTGTCAATGGGAGGCGATGGCTGCTGTAGGTGCTGCCGGGCCACCCGTCCTCCCCCCATTATGTCACCCACTGGTTTCTTTGTGAGGCTGGTTGGGGTCCACTGGAGGTATGTGCTGGCACAAGCTGCCTCTCGGGCACTCCATATCCTCCCCTTGTTGTTTCTCCTGCTCCCCTGGGGATTTGGGGAGGCAAACCAACCTCTAATCCAATTGTTGTCAGAGCTTATTTATACTCAGAGTCATGCTAGAGAGAAATAAAAATCTCCTAGAGGAGCGGGTCGGGGCTCAGAACTGCTTCTTTGGCAGGTTCCTCCTGCCCCCGGGCCCTGTGCCAGCTGAGGATCCCATTAGGAGAGGGAGGAGGAAATCATTCAGCCTTAAATAGCCACTCTCATAAAGTCCACTTGGTTGGTGCAGTCTCGTACCTACCCAGGGAAGGGTTAACTGTGTGTGGTTCCGTGGCTGTGGGCACAGATGGGCACTCTGCCTCTCTTCCAGGTGTGGATGGGGAGATCCCACAGCGAAGTGGTTTTTAATGGGAGAGGGGGAATCCGTTTTCCCCAACGCTTTGATGCGAAGGTACCTATTTGATTGCACTCTGGTTGGGAAATCCCAAAATCAGAAGGAATTACATTAGAATCCTACACAAATGTTAGGGATGTGTGTGTGAAAGGTTCCCTTTCTCCTTGGATTTAAGCTGTGAACTCAAGCGTCTGGTCCAAATCGGGTGGGAAAGGAACGTAGAATCGTAGAATCATTTAGGTTGGAAAAGACCCTTGGGATCATCAGGTCCAACCATCAACCTTACTCTATAAAGTTCTCCCCAACACCACATCTAAATGGTACTTAAACTCATCTAGGGATGGTGACTCCACCACCTCCCTGGGCAGCCCATTCCAATGCCTGACTGCTCTTTCTGGGAAAAATTCTTTCCTAATGTTCAGTCTAAACCTGCTCTGTTGGAGCTTGGTAGTGAACAGATTTCTGAGAGATAAACAAGAAGCCTAGAGGAACGTACAAGAAGTTTGTCCTTTGTGAAAGGTACATGCGCTTTATTTTAATATGCAGGAAAATTTACCTCTAATTTAGTTTTTCTAGGCTGCTTGGGAACTTCTCACAATGATTCCCAATGAATTGTTATGGGATTTTGGGCCACGTGATGGGGTGGCACAAGGACCGTGCACGCGTGCTTTCTCTCGTTTGATGAGTTTACTTGGGATGGATGGAGAAAGGCTGGAGTTGTTGACATGCTGAAGCCCCCGTGCCCTGGCGGTGGGTGGCTGGTGGCTCCTTGGCCATTTTGCCAAGGAGTGAGGCCAAAAGCACCTCGTCGTTCCTGCACCTCCTTCCTCGCGTGCACTGGTGGCAGCTGCTGCCGGAATAAGGAGGTTGTTCTGCTTCCTTTGAAATGAGAACAGGGCTTTGTTCTCCTGGGAGCTCTGTAGCTGTATCCCGAGATGTTCACCCTAGCCTGGGCTTCAAAGCAAGGGCTGCTGCTCCCAACAATCTGCACAGGGGTTTGACAACATCAAGCAGCCAAATTTCACGTTAGCGTGATGGCCCCATGCCGAGGGGATGCAGCTAAGTGTGGGGCTGCCCTCCCTCCTCCCCCCTCTGCCTGCGGGAGATGGGGGTCCTGCCTGCATGAGCCTCCCACCCCTTCCCCAGCAAATCCAGGCTGCTTCTCTGGAAGAGCTGAACCCATGGACCTGAGAGTGGCCTCTGGCCAGCCCCTGTCCCACCCCGGAGCAGGAGCCTGGGCAGCGGGGCAGGAGCCAGCCCAGAAGGATGGTTGGAGCCCGGTTGGAGCCTGGTTTCCCCAGCTCTGAGCAAGAGGTCCCTCTGGTGGGGATCTCTGCTCAAAAGCCAGCCCAAGGTAGCAGCACTTGGACCTCTGGCCAGTCTGCCCAGCAGCTCCCTGCACCCCTGGACCTGCTCCCTGTTGGAAACCAACCGCTCTGTCCATCTGACCCCACAGCCAGCAGGGAAACCCTTGCTCTGGGGCTGTTTCCTGACACTCCTCTTTGCTGGCTGGTGTCCCCCCCAACCCCAAACTTCACTAGCCCTTCCGTGCCTGGCCCCTTGGCCACGGGGGACTTGCCCAGTGTGCAGCCCAGGGAACCCTGCCAGGAGATAAGCACCGAGCGAGGGGATCCAGGCTCTGTTGGGGTGTAGGAGGGCAGTGGGGGCTGGCAGCATCTCCATCGCTCGCAGCAGAGCCGGGGGTGGTGGTGGGGGGCTCCCCTCACTGACCCATAGCAGGGCTGCCCACGGTCCGTGGTGCCGGCAGCCGGGGCTCCGTGGGGTCAAGGCAGTGGCGTGTGCCCCGCTCCTCTCTAATCACAGTTTCCGCACTGCAAAAATAACCCAGGAGGAAAACCAGGACACCTGGCTTGTTTTCCAGGAAGAAAACCACCAGGGGAAGGAGGAAAAAAAAAAAAAAGGGGGAAAAAAAAAAAGTTTGCTTTATACTTTGAAGTTTGCTGTGTGTTATCAGCAATTGCTTCTGTCTCATTACAGAGGTCAGCGGGGAAGATTTTCCCTGCGCTGGCTGGGGAAGGGAGAAATCACCTCTCCCCGGCTTCGGCCGCCTTGTGGGTCGAGCCTTGAGCGGTGGTGGCTGTCCTGGCTTTGTTTAGGATTTCTGTGGTGTCCCCACCCTGTGTCCAAGGGCTTGGCAGCCTTGGGGAGGGGAGGCAGCGGGGTGGGAATGCCGCGGGACAATGCGGGCGCAGGGTATCCGAGTGCTCGCGCTGGGCCAAGGTCAGCTATTGTTCCCTGGGGTTATAAATAGCCCTGCTGGTAATAACGCAAAACCTTGAAGCCTTGGAATAAAAAGCTTCGCTCCTTCTTCAGCTCCGAGGTGAGGAAAAGCAGGAGAAGCCGCAGGGCAGCGGGGAAGGAGGGTCTCCAGGAACGCCCCCATCCGCAGAGCAGATCTATAAAGCGCGGTTCTAAAGTTACGCCTCAATTTCCTGCTTGTGCCAACAGCGAGGAATTTCTTTATTATGATTTTTATTTTTTTATTCCCCCCCCCCCCTCACCCCAGCGAACCACAACAGGTAAATCTGAGGAGAGATGTAAAATAACAAGCGCCTTTTCCCCTTTTTATAAATACACTCAGGGACAAATGTCCTGTTTATGTGGCAAAGCCAAAGTAGGCTTTAAATTATAAAGGCAGGAGACAAAAAGCTACTTATTATATAACGCTCCTGCAAAATCGGGTTTAGAATAATAAACCTGGAGTTTCTGCCTGACAAGTTTGCAGATGCAAGAACTGGGTAGTGATTTATTTTCTTTTTTTTTTTAATAGTATGATCAAAGCCTAGCAAAACTCAGATCCTCGCTGTGTTCTTCCTTTGGGTGAAAGTAATGGTTTTGTTATTTTAGAGGGGGACAGGCTGCGTCCCTGGGAGAGCTCTGTGGGGTGACTGTCTTCCACAGCACAAGTTCAAGGCCAGCCTGGGTCCTTCAAAGTGGAAATTCTTCTTGTTGAGTGACTACTGGTGCCAACTTGCAGCCTATTTGGCCTGGTCTGAGGTGGCAACCTCATTCCAACTGACCTTGGCTAAAAGGGTTAATCCCTCACTAAATCTCTGTTTTATACTGTCTGAATCCCAACTTTCCCCCTTGCATGAAGGGGTGGCTTTGGGACGCCGGAGGAGTGGGATGTCCCTTTGTATTCACAGTGGTCTGCTTTCAAAAGGGGGACAGATAGGAAACTATTACCAAGAGACTTCAATCTGCTGCTCTGTAGCCAGAGGATGTCAGCCTTTTAATGGTACTGTAGGCAGAAAGCTCAGTCCAACAGGTAGGATGCTATTGTGAATCCAGTCCTCCCTTCCAATCCTCACTTCTCCATCTGGGAACATCAATTGAAAATAACGATCACCCTGAAACCTGTCTATGCTTTGTAAACCATGTATTCTTTGAGCAAAAAGACACCAGAGATCTACATTCACGGAATCCCATGGGGTTGGAAGGGACGTCTGGAGATCATCTAGTCCAACCCCCCTGCCAGAGCAGGTCCAGCCAGAGCAGGTTGCACAGGAACTTGTCCAGGTGGGGTTTGAATGTCTCCAGAGAAGGAGACCCCACCACCTCCCTGGGCAGCCTCTAGAAGGGCTCTGCCACCCTCCCAGGAAAGAAGTTCCTCCTCACGTTTAGATGGAAATTCTTATATTCAACTTTGTGCCCATTTCCTCTTGTCCTGTCCCTGGGCACCACTGAAAAAAGACCAGCCCCCTCCTCCTGACACGCACCCTTTAACTATTTATAGGTGTTGATCAGATCACCCCTCAGCCTTCTCTTCCCAAGACTAAAAAGACCCAAGTCCCTCAGCCTTTTGACATTCCTTTAGGTTAAAGGGGGGGGGAGCGTATGTGCAGATCCTAAAACTGGCTGAGGAAAGGTAGTTTTGAAGCAATATTAAAATTAATATCTATTGAGGCAGCATGAAGTAGTTTCATGCCTCCTCAGAGCCTTTACCTGCAGTTGGTTTTCTCCTATTACAGCATTGATTACTTCTAGAAACTGGGTGAAAACCTGGACTGGCATCTCAGGCCCAGGTATTTAATTGCTTGTGCTCATTTAACCGATGAGATGAGGTGTTCTGAGCGATGGCACCGCTCTGAAAGCTCTGATGGCATTAATTACAGCAGTACTGGGCATTGTCGCCTCGGTGCGTGTGTTTAGTCGGTACCTTGTCCCCTTCCCTCTCGCGAGCCCAGAAGAGATATAACTGCAGCACATCTTTCCTTTCTAAATTTCCTGCCGGGATATTTTCTGCTTGAAATCAACGCCTGCCAGCGCGCCTGTGAAATTTCCTGAGGAAGTAGTTTAAATGGCTCCGTAAAAAAAACGGGACTGATTTAGTAAGCGGGAGCAATCCAACGTTGTTTCCAGAAAACCAGGGCACAGAGGGGAAAGGAGGGACGAGGGGGGGGCTTGTGCCCCTCGGCTGCTGGTTGCTCTGCTCTGCAGCTACCTGCCTGGGAATGAAAATAAGTGGAGGTGGAGGGGGGGAAAGGGAGGTTGATACTCAGGAATGCAGATACAGGACACCAGGAAGGACTGTCGTCTTCAGTGTCAGACAGGAAGGTCTAATGAAACGAGGGAAATAGCATTATTGCTTCAAACGGCTCTACTTACGCGAGGTGTCCTCACCTCTCTCTAGCACAATATAGAGTCACGTTAGGGGAAGTAGAGGAATAATCCCCTTTTTTTTATCCCTTCCAACTGCCTCCGTTGTCTGGCGTTAGGATTTACTCAGCCTGATAGCCAGGCTCTGTTTGCAATCCCCACCTTTGCTGCCACACGCCTGGCACCAGCGGCGAGCGGGAGGGTGAGCAGTGACCAGCTGGGAGAGCCCCCCCAGTGCCACTTTCCAGAAGGAACAGGTAGCCAAGCAATACAGATCTGTTTCTTACCCTCCTACCATCCTTCTCTTGCTGCTCTGTGTCCAGAAGCGTTTCTGCAGGCTTCTGCAAAGCCTGGGGATAATACTGGTTTTTGCAGGCTCACCAGCAGCACTTCTGGTGGGAGGATGGTGAGACACTGGAACAGGTTGCCCAGGGAAGTCGTGGCTGCCCCATCCCTGGAGGGGTTCAAGGCCAGGCTGGATGGGGCTTGGAGCAACCTGGTCTGGTGGGAGGTGTCCCTGCCCAGGGCAGGGGGTTGGAACTAGGTGATCTTTAAAAATGATTAAGATCTTTAAGAAGATTCTATCATTCTGTGACAGACTGCATGCCAGGCTTGGAGAGGATGGGACAGAGATCACCCCACTTTAAATATCTTGCCCAGGTCCAGGGATGCTGCCCTGGGGATTGTCCGACTGGAGTCGGTGGTCTGGAAAGCCCCTTCCAGATGCATCTGCGATGGGCAGGTTCATGCCATCCCTCTCCTAAGCCCTCAAGCTGCTGTGATTAGAGCATTTTGGTGGTTTTGCAGTCCCCTGGCAGGCTCCCCACAGCCTCCTAAACATCGGAGCAATTTTCTATGTTCCAGTGAAAATATAGCGATAGACAACTTGTAGCTATTCCGTTTTCACTGCGAGAGATGGAGGTAATTTCTCTGCTCTGTTTCTGTCCAGGATCGTGCCTTTAGAGAGCAGAACACGGCAGGGTTTTGTAGTCCACAATGTTAGAAATGTTCATTTCCCGGGACGATGCCGGGAGCTGAAGGAAGAGGGATTTATTTCGGGGAATCCCAGCTGCTGTTGGAGGCGTTATTGCTGCTGGGGGTGAGCATTTGCACCCTGCTGAGATGCTACCGAAGGAGAGCTTCACGGCCCGGACCTGGGCTCTCACTTCTCCGGTTACGGAACGTGTTTTACATCGATTCGCCATCAGATGGAGCAGTTCTGGAAGCAAAGACCGGATTTGTTTCCCTTCCACCCCGCCTGAGCCCAGGACCAGTTTGCTTTGGTGTCCTGCTTCCAGCATCTCTGAAGCATCCATTATTTCTCTCTGCACTTTTATCTGCTGGGTGAAATAACGCGTTCACAAACATCTGCCGACAGTGGGGTAGCCCTGGCACACTCTTAGGAAGTGGAAGTTGTGCCTTTCAGTTTCTTCATGGGGAAAAAAAAAAAGGGAATTCAGCCTCGACCTCTGGCTGCTGTGTGGGTGTGGGGAAACCGGGGAGATGCTGTGCTGGGGCCACGGGATCTGCAACAGTTTGGGGCACGTGTAGTAGCTTAATTAAGTGGTTGGTGATGTTTTGGGTGAGGTGTTAAAGCACTTCCCTAGGTGAATGCTTTCAGGGTTTCACCGAATTTAACTGATTTTTTTTTTTTTTTATTTTTTTTTTTTAGAGTTGTAAGGGACCATAGACCTCATCCAGTCCAACTCCCCTGCTGAAGCAGGACTGCCCAGAGCATGTTAGAGCATGTTACTCAGGAGCATCCAGGTGGGTCTTGAAAATCTCCAGAGAAGGGGACTCCACACCCTCCCTGGGCAGCCTGTTCCAGGGCTCTGCCACCCTCACCGGGAAGTTTTTCCTCATATTTGAGTGGAACTTCCCATGTTCCAGCTTGTGCCCGTTGCCCCTCATCCTCTCACTGGCAACTGCTGAAGAGTCTGGCTCCCTCCTCCTTCAACCTACCCTTTAGATACTTACAAGTATTGATAAGGTCTCCCCTCAGCCTTCTCTTCTCCAGGCTAAAGAGTCCCAGCTCTCTCAGCCTTTCTTCATAAGGGAGATGCTCCAATTCTTGAATCATCTTCGTTGCCCTTAGCTGGAGCCTGTCCAGTAGTTCCCCGTCCCTCTTGAGTAGTTTCTCTGTCCCTTCAGGCCCAGATTGTAGCCTGGGTCTGAAGCGTGCAAAATAAGAGTGGAGAGGACATGGGGCAGATGGACTGAGGGATGTCCCTGGCACGTTGAGAGGGTCAGCCAAGTGTCCTGCCCTATGCTTCAAACACAGACCTCTCCTGTCTCATCAGCGGCATTGCCCCTGTTTTGGTTTCTGTGGACATTTGTTCCATCGAGCTGCTCTACAAGAGGCCACAACAGCAATAATCAGTGTCCTGTTCTGGGCTTCCCAGTTCAAGAAGGACAGGGAACTGCTGGAGAGGGTGCAGCAGAGGCTACAAAGAGGATTAGGGGCCTGGAGCATCTCTCTTGCAGGGAGAGGCTGAGGGTCTTTTTAGTCTGGAGAAGAGAAGGCTGAGGAGGTATCTGATCAATGCTGATTAATACTTGAAGGGAGGGTGTCAAGAGGATGGGGCTGGTCTTCTTTCAGTGGTGCCCAGGGACAGGACAAGAGGAAACGGGCACAAACTTGAACATAAGAAATTCCACCTAAACATGAGGAGGAACTTCTTCACTTTGAGGGTGGCAGAGCCCTG
>JAOQGH010000051.1:43382468-43444772 GCA_025769975.1 Gallinago jamesoni
ACATGAGGAGGAACTTCTTCACTTTGAGGGTGGCAGAGCCCTGGCAGAGGCTGCCCAGGGAGGTGGTGGAGTCTCCTCTGGAGACATTCAAACCCCCCTGGACACATTCCTGTGGGACCTGCTCTGCGTGGACCTGCTTTGTCAGGGGGGTTGGACTAGATGATCTCCAGAGGTCCCTTCCAACCCCATATCATTCTGTGATTCTGTAATCACAGTTTAGGGCAGATATTTGAACTGTTCTTCAGGAAATCACTCATATATTAGCGTTTACTTTGACACTGCAAGAGTAGTACATAAATAAGTACCTCTATATTTAGGCAATGGTGCATAAAGGGAGGTTTGCTGGAATGGGGCATCTGCACTGTGGTGCAGCACACAGCAAACGGGGGATAAATGCTGGTTGAAGCAGGGGAAAAGAATAAAAATGCTGGATCTTTAGAGACTGAAAAACCCTCTTTGCCTCCGGAGGGCTCTGGGGAGAAGGAAAAGTATTTTTCTTTCCAACTGTTTTTCTTCAGTTCTAGAAAGTCATAGGCTGAATGACTGCACGCTGTCTCCATTAGCATCTCGTGTGCTTCAGAGAAATACACCTGCTGATTCCTCTGAATAATAGGAGTTAAATGAGGTACATTAAACACGCATTTCCTTGTCGTGAATTTCCAGGAGCTCAATAACGCTGTTTTGGCAGGTTAATTTGGCAGTCCTTGCAGTGATGTCTTTAAAGGTTCATTAAACCCTTCAATGAACTCTTGTTTTTTTTCTAAGCAGAAGACTAAACCAAAGATTTTTGTGAGTAATAACCCCCAGTGAGAAGATTTGATAAAACCTCTGTTTCATCGTGTGGTACCTCATCATCCTTACAATGATGGTACAATCGTTCTTATGATGTCTTGATGTGGGATAGCATCTAATTGCCTGGAGCTTCCCTGTGAATATGCTGCTTTCAGCAGCTCTGATGCCCAAGGTGTGCCCTGTCCATCTCGGGCAGTTCAGATTTGATGTCATTTCTTGGTGACAGACAGGTAGAGGTGTTAGGGGTGAAATCCTGCCCAGCCCTGGGCACTCACCGGGGCCGAGGAGCTCTTGGAAGGGAAGCAGGATTCATCTCCCTCTTCCTCCCGCGGGGATGGAAAGGCGGCTACAGCTGGGATGCAGACAAGGAAACATAAACCAGCCCAGACAACCCAAGGAGATGACAACCTCCCTCGCATCACCCAGCCCTGCCCCCCTCCCGTTGGTTTTGGCCGGTAAATGAAAGCCGAGCAGAGGCTTCGGTCCAACACTTGGTCCCAGGCTGTGTGGGAGAGTTTGTACACGAACCTACAAAAGGCAGACTGTTTTGTTTGGGAGGATTTTTTGGTGCGTGCTTGGTTGGTTGGTTGGTTGCCCCCCTCCTCCTCCTCCTCCTCTCCCCCCCTCCACCAATTCACTTTAGGTTTCAGAGACAATGTTAAGCCAACAACGTCAGTGCCAACAAATTGTGATTCTAATCCTGCTTCCTGATATTTGCAATCCTGGTCGTTTGGCTGGGTGAGCAGTTTGTGTCAGCTGCCTTCTCCCCTGCCTACCAAATAACCTTTCTTCCCCGCTCCCGGGAAGCTCGACGCCTGGGCCAAGCTGGGAATGGCTCTCCTGTGCCAGGGGGGCTCCCGGCTCCTCTGCTCAATTAGCCATCAGCCAACAGCCACAGCAATCTCTGCCCCATGTAGAAACATCACCACAGCCATCGGCAGCAGGATAGGGGCGAAGGAAGTACTGACTCGGACGCTGGGATGAGGGGAAAAAGAGGGGAATGTCGCTTCCACACGACAACTGGTTAATTTTCGAGCGGCCCGTGGCTATTTTAGTTACCGTCTCTTTTAAGGAGATCAACACTGAGGGCAAATTCCTTCCCAGATAAATCATGCTCATTCCACATGCACAAGAAAGTGGGGAATTTTGTTTTTCAAGTGGCTGCTTTGCATGTTTCTTTGGCTGGCAGCTTCCCCACCAGTGCCAGAGCCGTGGTAATTGTGCGAGCGATGTTTGTCCCTCCTGATGAAGAGGGGGGGTTTTAGCCTCATGTGGTGCCTAAAGGGTTACTCTCCCTGAGATAACACTCTGAAAAGGCAGAGGATTTTTGAAAAAATCCCTTTAGAGAAGGTGTCAGCCCCATGCTTTTTGAGTTTGGGGGTAAGTTCTTTTGTTGGTTGGTTTTGGGGTCTTTTCGGTGGCTTTTTTTTTTTTTGGTTGGTTGGTTGATGTTGTTTTTTTTTTTTAGAAAGGAAGGGGAAGAATAGCCTCAGGGCACAGGCTGCTTTCCCTTCAGCCTGACATTTACATCCTAAACCCGGGGCAGCTGCATCCCCCTCCGTTCTGTGGATCCGCTGCAGCCCCTGTGCTCCCTGCAGGGCGCTGTGGCTGCCCCGGGGCAGGGCAGGTGGCCAACAGCAACACCAGCGCCGTGGCCACCTCCCTTGCGCCGGACCCAGCTGCTTCCGATGTCACGTTGGGCCTGAGCTTCGCCGTTCACCTGGCCCCGTTCCTCCGTAAGATCCCACGGGAGATCCGCAGAGGCTGGGAATGATGCCACGGTGAGGACCACAGGCCTGTGTCTCTTTGCTGGGACTCCAACACCTTCTCATGCTTAGTAATGACAGATGATAGAATGGTTTGGGTCGGAAGGGACCTTAAAGATCATCCAGTTCCAACCCCCCCTGCCAAGGGCAGGGACACCTCCCACTAGACCAGGTTGCTCAAAGTCCCCACGAACACCACCAATTACTTAAGAAGATCTACCTGCTGCTTTTTCGTGGTTGAGCCACAAGTGGAGTCTTAGTTCTAGATCAGCCACAAACACAGTGTAAATTTTCCATGCCTGTTACCATGAATTGGGAATTAAGCTGTATTAATCCTTAAAATAACTCTGGTAACTTCCACGCAACCCTCACAGGTTTGCACTGGGCGACGAGGCCAACGCTGCCCTCGGATGGTTTTAAAACTCTGCCTGTTGTCATTGGTTTAGAAAATTATGACAAGTGAAAGGGACTGTAAATCATCTGGTCTGTTCCACTGGCCCAAAGCTAATTTGACTCTCCAGCCAAAATAACGGAACTGGCACCTCTTAAAAGCTAGAGGTGGCTTTTTAACATTTGCAAAACCAGCTCTAGATTTGAGGGTTAAACTGGACGCATCTTTGAAGGAGTCAAAAACACGTGGTTTGGGAGGGGGGGAATTCCCCCTCCCACTGTGTCTCGGGGTCCCTCACGCTTTGTGTGAGGTTTTAATTTCCCATGAATGAGCACCAGCTGAGATTTTCTGGCCCTTGCTGTGGGTAATAGTGTCTCTTTAGGGGAAATGCTGCAGAACTGTTCCTACGGTTTTCGGTAGCTCTTGACCTTAAGCCAGGCCTCGTTCTCTGTAGCTGGCTCCTGTCTGCAAAAGAAGCTGAAGACAAGGGCTAACTCAACCAGACCCAGCAAACACACTGATCCTGGTCTGAATTCTGCCTCTTCGGTCTCTCTGCCATTCAGTTCACCGATGCTAGATGGAAATTAGCTTGCAATGAGCTCTGCTCACGTGGAAGTGCTCTGATTTCCTGATATGTGTTGTGCATGTTAAACTTCTCCAGCAGATTTCTGCTTTGGGCAGCATCTGCTTTTCCCAGTTCCAGTCCTGCCGCAGCCCTGGTATTGTTTTACAGGGATCTGAAGGCCACGTGTGTTTGTCCCTTCCATGGATAATGTAGTTTCTGTTAAGCACCATCACATGCTTTTTTGTTTTGATCCTTTTCCCATGTGCTTGGGGTCATCTTAGCTGCAAGCTGCAGATCACGTACAGGACAGTGAATATTTATTTTCTGGATTTACAAGAAAGGTGTTGACTGCAGTTTCAATGAGTTGTTATTACTCCACGTCAGTGGATTTGACAATAAACTGTTTTCTTTGCAAACTTTTATTGCCCTGGATTTGCATTGTCCACAGCAATAGGATGTTCAGAGATAAATATAGGGCTTCCATTTCATTTAGGCAATTCTGAAAATGGTATTTCCACATGCTCATTTTATATTTTTTTATTTTTTTTTCCCCTGAGTTTCAATGTCTGAAGGTTTCTCTTTGCTCCCTTTTCAAATACCAGCATGGATTTGAGACCCTGCATGGGACTGCTGGTAATGCTCTTTCCCCGTGCAAATTTTCTTACAGATAAGGTTTTACAATATATTCTTTATCACTGTGTGTAGATGGGGAGGCGCAGACTAAATCTACTGAGAACGTCGAAGGGGGCTGGTTACAGGGAGCTGCTTTTGGGGAAATGATGCTTCTCCCTTCCCACCCACATACGTGATCTCCAGCTCGGTCAGTAAAGCTGCGTGAAAAAACCCCTCGGTGACAGGTCACACGTGGCTAGAGATGCGACTGGTGTCAGCCAGTCTCTTTCAACAGAAGCCAGAAATGTTATCGGTCTATCAGAAATACTGAGATACTTGATTAACATCTTCTTTGTCAGAGTTTGAGAGGAATTGCTGCAGCGACTTTCTCTTGACAAATTGCTGTGTGGGAGGCAACCTCGGGGCGACACTTCCAATACATGCTCCTGAAAGTCTCCCCAGGACACGTCTGTCGTTATCAATTCCTTGGAAACCCTTAAAAATCAAATTCTAGAAAAGCAGCTCTCGCTGCTGTCTGAACTCCTCTGTGCTTCTGAAAACCCTTCCTGTGTATCTTGGAGCCAAATGCTCCCGGCGGCGTGTGAGTCTGCGCTCGGGGTTTAGTTCAAAGGGGCTGGAAGGAATTCCTGGTATTGCAAAACAGGCAGAGCTGGAGGCCGATCGCTGCCCCTGCGAGCGCTGCACGGGACTGGCCGCAGCCCAGGGATGGCAAACTGGTGACTCAAAGCGTTGGGTTAGTCACTACTTAACTGGGAATCCAGCAAGACGTCTTGGAGGATCGCACTAGATAGGACGTTCTCCAAACATGGCAAGGAAAGAGTTGCTAAAACAACTGAGAATTCAACGCATGCCTTAATTTAAGCATGCCTTAATCTTCCTAGCAATGTATTGCCATGACAACTCCATCCATATTTCGAGAACAATCACTTCCAGACATTAAACTATCAACTCTGTACTCAGCGTAACAAAATAATTCATAAACCAATGGACTAAGTGCCAGGAAAAGATGTGATCAAGCGGTCTTATGATACTCAAGAGAGATACTGTGCTGCTGCGATGCGCGTTCCAGTTTATTTTTGGTTAAAAATAGATGGAGATGAATGTAAACTGAACACAGTGAATGTTTGAGATAACTTACAATAAATGCTGGGAGTGTTGAAATTGCAGCACTGAAGGAAAAACATTGTAAGATCTTGCAGGGTTTTCGATAAGACGACACTCCTTGCCTTCTGCGTTGCTGAGCTCTTGAAGGTTAAACTCCAGCATCATGCTAGGCTTTAGGGAAACGTAGATCCCCTTACTGTATATATTTCAATGACTTGTGACCAAGGACGAGCTGACCATCTGAGCTTTCCATCCCACTGCTTTCACAGCAGGACACTGCGTGGTTTTGATACTGGGAGTTTCAGGACCCTGGCAATGGGTTACTAGAGGGGAAGGAAGCAGCAATGTCTGTGGCCCTTTGTAGAAGGATCTACAAGTAGGAAGGTGTAGTTTGGAGCTGGCTTCCCAAAAACCACGCTTTTTTTAATGAATAGCTTGACGGTCTGTGCCCAGAAAGTTTGGGACCACAGAGGGAGGGCACACAGGTCTCTGTGATCCCTGTTTGTTGGGGTTTTTTCATGATTAATGAGGATGAAGCTGACTTTATTTCTGAGGGATTTCCTAAATATTCCCTTGGTAGTCTTTACCCCAGCTGCATCTCCAAAATTTTTTTTTGGGGCATGCTTTTCTCCTCCTCCTTTGCCATTCCCTGGGAGTTTGGCTGTGCAGAGTGAGCCCGCTCTGTGACCTGCACCCCTGGACAAAGGAGGTCTCGTGCAAGCCGGGGGGACAACTGGGACACCCCAAAGTCCCCCGGCCATGAGCACCCGTGCCCCGGTGGCCGGCCGAGCCCCACCGCCGTGGCCGTGCATTCCTGCCTGTAATCCAGGGCGAGACGAAGCACCAGATGTCTGACCTTCTCACCCTCCTGGCAACACTCAATGTCCTTTCCTGTAAACTTCTGCCGGGTTTTATTTTCCTTTCTTTTCCCAGTCTCTGGCTGCTGGTTATTATCATCATCGAGCATAAATGGTGTCTTTCACACTCTGCGAGTGCTCCTATGAATAGAGCCTCACTACTGTGGAAGGGCTTGCACGATGATACTGTGAGTGATTCGGAAAGCATCTTGCAACCAAATTAATAAGAGAAAGGAACATTATGAGCCCTTTTCACTTCGTGGGCGAGGGGATATTTCCACATGCCTGGATCAAGAATGTATTCCTTTTACAGAGGAATAAAATAGACCAGGGAGATCTTTCTTTTGGGTAGTAAGCTATCAGAAGCACAGGTAGGAAGGAGATTTCAAAAAGTGAGCAGTGGAGAAGCATTAAGATCATAATTGGACTCACAGTCTAAATGAGCAGTTGTTTTTCAGTGGTGAGTGCAATTGCCTGAAAGGAAATCTGGCAAAGGGCATCCATCTGCGCTACCTGACAAGGAAAAAAAAAAAATATATATTTGACATGGAACAGATGGGTATTGCCCTTATGTTGTACTTTTAATTTATCATCCAGCACATCTATGCACTAAGGGCAATCTGAATGCAAATGTTCCTTCTATTTGCATGAAGGGCTGGAAATAGCTGAATGCAGGTTACAGTTACGGGCATGTAGATATCAAAAAGCCTCTAACCGCATCCTGTTACAATTAATGGTCTGTGTTCATACCACTTCATGCTGCGATGCCCTCAAATATCACAAACTAAGCAGACTCGAGCAGGATGGTTACGAGGAGAGCTCTGAAGAATCCTCCTGTGCTGGCAGCACTGGTCGCCCCAATGCTCAGCACAGCTACGAGGCAGGCTGCTGTACAGGGGCAAACTAAAAAATCCACAAGCCGAGACTGAAATGCAGTAGTCATATATAGAGATTTTTTATTTTCTTTTTTTTGAAGGAGAGAAAATATTTTTATCTGTTCACTTTACTGTGTTTTGATGCACAGCTCCAGCATCCCAGTATTTTCCCCGAAAGGCCAGTCTGATAACCATGCGGAGTTCCTTCCTGCTGGGGAAAAGCTGTTTTGCTCCTTCCTACAGGGAGTTCCTTCTAGGCTTAAATAGAATTATCTCTTCTCCTTTCAATGGAGATGGGAGCTGTGACGCCCACAGGTGAAGGAGCACACGATGCGGTATGAAGAAGAGAGCCACCATTTTTCCAAGAGGAATTGTGAATCTAAGTCCCATTTTGGAAAATGCATCCCCTAGAAATGTCGAATCCAGCATTCAATAACCAGGAGGACGTTCAATCCGCCCTCAAAATTCAGATCCAGAAAGGCAAGGGGTGACCGTGTCCCCAGCCTGAGCGGCTGCGTGTGTCTGAGCGCAGTGATTTCCTTACGGTCGCCAAAAGCCCCAGTTTCTGAGCCTGATTTTTTTCCCCCGTTTCAAAACTGTTTTGCAGAGGTGCCGGGACATCTCTAATATTTGAAAAAAAAATGTGAACGTCATGGTCGTTTAGCAAGATTCCCCCGTCTTTCCCCTTCCTTTTGTTAGAGCAGAATGAGGCTGGATGGCCTCTTGTTTACAGTCTCTTACAGTGGGCTCTGTTACTGCCAATGCCACAAATGATGTCATTTGTTTAGCGGGAGACTGGCTATTCGAAATGCCAAATGTAATTAGGATCTTTACTTTCAATTGCCTTTCACAAACACTGATGGTGAGAAATGGTCCCTACCTTTTGAACTCTCAGAACTAGGGCTGGGAGCCTTCCTCCGAAAGGGCAGTTGGCAAAGGTTTCAACCCAGGGCGAGAAGAGATTTCACACGGTCTTCGCGAGCCTCCTCTGAATTTGGGAAGTTCAGAAGCTGTCAGCCAGGAGGGCAGTGACGTCACCGAAAATAACTCCTCTCCTGGGTGATAAAAACAACCCCGTCATTAACCCGTGGAGATGGCGGAGCGGAGGCTCTGCCCGCTTCAGGTCCTCCAAGGCTGGGAGAAACGGGGCCGAGCCTGGCCAGATGCTGCCAGCTGGTTTGGAGCCAGCGTTCTTGGGATCCTACTCCACCCATGACACTTAGAGAGAAACAAAGGGTGTAAAGGGTGTGTTAGGGACAGGAAGAGGCGTGAGGCTTGTGACTGTACTCCAGCTATTCTCCACTGTCAGAAGCCCCCTGAGGGAGGAGGTGGGAGGAGGCGAGGGGAGGAAGGCCAGTAGCAGATGGCATTAATTTAGCACAGCCCAAGGCTGCTGCACGATATGCTGAAGCTTGGTCCTCGCTTAGGACCCAGCCTTTAAGACCTCCAGCCCTGGGCTTGGGGGGCTGCCCTTCTACCCATCAGCGTGAGGAGAGGGGACCTGGGCATCCGAGCCACTCCTGAAATTCACCCGGTGAAGTCAAGACGTTGTTAGGATGGAGCGAAGCTCTGGGGGCCCATTCCAGCGCCTGCTGACGTCAATGGAAACCTTTCTGTTGACTTCAGTAGACTCTGAATCGGTCCCCTGGTTTATAATTGCAAGCATACATGGCTTCTCTCCTTCCTTCTTCTGACCAGAGATGGTAAAAAAAAAAGCGTATGAGACATCTGCTCTTCAACAGCTCTGGCTGCTCAAGCACCTTTTTTACCCTGACAAAGGCAGGATCTCACCAGAATAACGTGTACGCAGACACTATTAGACTTTTATGGTATCTGTTTTATTGGAATTTATCTATTTCAGCTTATTGGGCACTAAGAACACCACTCTTCATGCAGCTGGTGCTGCTGTGCACTGTGGTGTCCAGCCCTGCCCTCTCCTCTCCCCTTCTTCAGCAAAGGGTCACCTTCTCAACCTGATGTTGAATTGTTAGCTGGAAAAGTCACGGCCACGCAAGCCCAAAGGGGGCACTTTATTTATTCTCTATACACAAACGGTCATAATTGTTGTGCATGTAACTCCTGGGTCCTCTCTGTTCTTCCCAGACAACAAAAGCAGATGGCCCACCAGAGAGCCCAGCCTCTGACCTGGTAGCTCTCTATGGATGTGCAGAAGCTGAACCCAGAACCCTCCTCCTGCCTCCAATCCTCCGGCACCAGCTCCGTGTCCTCCTCAGACTGTCTCTTTGATCCTCTGGAGTCCTCCCACCACCACCTCTTCCAGGGATTTTTGTGCAGGTTATTTGAGGTTACGGATACTTGAGTGAGAATCCGGTGATGAAGCACCTGTGTTTTGACTATACACCATCTTTTGCTGCTGGTTTTAATGTTCCCTGCATTCCTGTGTGATTACTTTTCCCGTCTTGCCTCTCCTTCATTGAGCTTGTGAATGCAAATCGGTGCTGGGATGTTATTCATTTTCTTCCAGCTGATAAAATGTCTGTGAGGTGGGAGGGAGCAGGGAGTCTGGTCCCGTGTCCTTTGAGCACAAGCTGCACGCAGCCGGCACTTTTACCCTGCAGTTCATGGTTATTCCCATAATAAATGGATCACTGCAAAAGTTCCTGATTTTATTTGCAAATAATGGGGGGAAAAAAAGTTTTTCTCAAAAAACTGAGACAAGGTAAAGGGGTTCCATAGCAAAACTATGGAACTGGTGAAAAAAAACCAAGTGGCTGGTGCCTTTGTGCTGCCACATCTACTGACTCGCTTTTGCCAAACCCCGGGCACTATGTGGTATTCCTAAAAAGCTCAGTCTAGATTCACGGTGCAGAGCTTCCCAAAATGTTCTCCTTATTCTGTGTAAATTTGCCATCACGTTGTAGAAACCTTGTCATTGTTCACTACAGGTTTTGAGGCTAAAGCTTCCTTCCGTCTCTTCACATTACAGGAAGTGAATGAAAAATCGGCTAAAACAGATCCAATGTATTTTTCTACTTATTTAAAGCTTCTTGGTTTTATTTTTTTGTAAGTACTTTACGGATCTTTGTTACTGAATCCTTATAGGTACCTGTTTTAATCACTCCTGAATCTGCTTTCTGCTGGGTCAATATGAATATACTGTGTTGTTATTCTTAGGATACATTCTTAGTCAATAGTGGGAAAAAAATGTCAATCCCAAGTCAAGCTGTAATAGAAATATTTTTAATGAACTTCTTTAGGGTTTGTAAATCAGCACAGAATGACAGAGATTTTTAAAGAGCGAGTTCACTACCATCTTTTTATAAGAGTAAGGGACTGATTGAAATTTTTTTTTTTTGTCCTCTGCTTTTTTCTTTAGGGACAGAAGATGGGATGTGAAGCTTGTCATTGCATGTAAGTAACTTGGTATCCATTGTACAGGCCAGACTGCAGTTTAGACTGGCTATTAGGAAAAATTTCTTCACCAAAGGGTTATCAAACATTGGAACAAGGTGCCCAGGGAAGTGGCTGAGTCACCATGTAGATGTGGGGCTGAGGGACGTGGTTTAGTGATGGTTTTGGCAGTGTTAGGTTGATGGTTTGGACTCAATGACCTTAAAAGTCCCTTTCCAACCTGGACAATGCTATGATACAGCACACTGGCAGGGAAGCGGAGCTTTGGTTTCAGTGTGGGGGCATGAGGCTGCTGATTTCTGGAGATGCATCACGCGATGGGCACAGCCTGTGGCTTCTGTGAAGGCACAGACCAGCACATTCCTATGGTCTGTGTCCTTAATGACCCTGCTTTATATGGCTGCTGGCTACTGTCAGCCATGAGATGCCATGATGTGGCCACCCTTTGTCCCAGGTAGAAAGCTGGTGGAAGACCCACGTCCTGGAGGCAGGGAGGAAGAACACCCTCTTCCTCCCTGAAAGGAAGATTAACAACACTCTGAGTCATGACCCAAGTCTCCACCTGCCTCTGGGCAGCACACGTCCTGCTCACCAGGAGAGGGGTCCCGGGCAAAGTGGCAACAGATGCTCCTCATTTAAGTACTCTGAAAAAATTGCTCCTAAGTTTTCAACTTGATGTTCTAGAATTTAGTGTCTAGAATGTTTCTAAAGGTGGACATTTGGGGGAGTGTATAATGCCGTGGTTTGTTTGGGAAACATTAGGGGTGAGCACAGGTCAGCGCATGCGGTGAGATAAGGAAGGCTGTATTGCTGCTAATGCATCATCCTGGTTTGATGTCCCATCAGAGCTGGTGGCTTTGGCCAATTCCTGAGAGATTCCAAAAGGGAGCTGGATAAGTCAGAATGAGACTATCCGACTGAGAAGACTTTGCAGACTTTTTGTGACTCAACTTCATCTTGTAAGTATACAAACCCCTTCCATGGTTGACGTACTTGTTCTAAAGAGCTGAGGAAGAGTCAGGAATACTCAATAACTTCTGGCTTGAACTGTGCTGTGAGGAGCGTTGAAAGGAGGAGAACTTGCTGATGCTCCATCCTTGACCTGTGTCACAGTCCCTTCCAGGCAGGGCCACTCACTAAAGCTAAACGACCTTCACATATTTGAAGAGCTAAAAGGAGGTTTGGGTGTTTCACTAAAAGGAACTCATCAGAGATGCCCATTAACCAAGGGCTCAGTGCAGTTATTTAGCGGGATGTGGTAATGAGATGAGTTCTTGTCACACAGTAAAAATGGCAAATCTGACATCTTCTGTGTCGGAAACATAGGAGTTGTTGACAAGAATTTGAAAATTACCAGTAAAAGGGCGCCAGTGGGGAACACAGACATTGTGGGGTTTGACACTGGTTTGCCCTTTGCTCTGCCCGTGTAAATTCTGACACTTTCAGTCATCAAAGAAATCACAGAAGAGACAAAGTTGTCAAAATTCAAGGCGAAATCAATACCCAGGTGAAAACGACGCAAATTTCTGAAAACAAGGGCAGGAAAACACTGAAGGAAGGTAAAAACTCTTTGCTAGCATTTGGCTCTCCAGCCTCAGATCCCTGGAAAAGTTTGATATCTTAATACAGAGATGTTCTTGTTTGTTGCTTCTCTCCAATCTTTCACGGTCATTTGAAAGTTAAAACAGATCCTCCTCCTCCAGACAGTCTAGTACAGTGAAAGCAGCTTGTTACAAAACACGGTGAAGAATGTTTAAATAAAAATATGTAGAATAAAGGAGGAACTATTCATGACACATCACTCCTCTGACAGGCTGTGAAGTTATTTCACCCTTCAACACAAGTGCTAAAACATAATGGAATCCCTACTGAGTGTTTTCATGCCTACCAGAACATAAAAAAAAAAAAAAAAAAGCATAACAAAATGCCCAGTGTGCCCCTAACTATTAGCTTGGATGAGTAAGGAGGCCAAGAGAAAACAGTGGCACTGTGGGAAATATTTGTGGCGAGGGAAGGAAACAATAACTGAAAGTGATAAAAATGGATGATTCTCGCTCAACCACGCATCGGCCAGGGAAGCTCACTGTGCCCCTTCCAACGGAGGACAATATGCAGGCAAAGCATCAATATAGACTGTGGGGTGATTTTTTTTTTTCTCTTTGCTACCATAATGAATTTTAAAAGCCAAATTTAAAAAAAAGAAAAAAAAAGAACAAAAAAAGGCCTCCAGTTGGGAAAGGAAGCCATTTCTGATCCTTTTGGTTACAAAAAAGGCCACTCAAGCTTACGAGCAAGAGAGATAGTTGGAACGCACCAGTTTAATCTGTTCTTTTTTTTTTTTTCTTCTTCTAATTTAACTGAGAACATGAAATGGGCACAGATGTGGCATTGCAGTGTGCAAAAGTGGGGCACTAAATGGTGCATTAACATAGAGCTGAATTCTGCTGTCGTTAATCAGGCCCTATTCAGACAGAAAGCAGCGAGGCTTTTGCCTGCATAAAAAAAAACCCATATGACTTGGCCTTTAATATACAATGACTCATTTAAATTTTACTGAATTCACTGAACTTTATGAACTCAGAGTGGTTGCTCAGGTACATATTAATGGTGAACTGGCTGTAAATGATAATTTGCTCCAAAGCAGCTGTTAACTCTTGCTTTTTTTTTCCCCCGCTGATTTGCAGTGCAGGTTGAAAGCCCTTCTGAAGCCTTATATCTTATTTAATGTCTAAATGCAAAGAACCTAAGAAGAATTGTCCCAAATTATCGTCATTTGCAACAAGGAAGTGAACTTTTATGGAGGTCCAAAAGCCTTTCCGTACTCAGAAGCTGGGGTGGCTTAATTTTGTTCTCTCTTCGCATTGATGTAGCTTCATAACCAGCCACTGGGAAATGATGGTTATAGCGTTCTAAAACTAGTGGAAATAACAGGATTATCTTTGACTAACCACAGGGTTTTCCATGTCAGGAATTTGAACAGCCTGAAATCATTCTGCTCCCAGGGTTTTTTTTTTTTCCCTTTTAGAAGAAAGGACTAAATAATATATTTAGGGCTTATACACGGCATTATGCTCTTCTCAGTGCAAAGCCTGTAAAAATAAGTAGAAAGGACAAAAGGTTGGCAGGGGAAGCAACCAGCCAGAGATGGACCTCTGCAAACCAAGTCTGGTATTTCTTCAACTTAGAAAGAATGTATTTGTCAGGCAGGTGAAGGGTAGGACCTGGGAAAACCATCCTACTCAGCATTCTTATTGTCCATAACTTTTGGAGCCAACAGCAGCAGCACCAATATCTTGTAATTTGCGAGAAAACCCCAAGTGTTCATTGCAAGCTTTTCAAAGTGTCACTTCATTATCACTCTTCTTCGTTTGTGGCAGCAATAGTGGCCTGCAGGAGGGAAAGTCCACTCTCACCTCTCTGGGCTGGACCAGCTCCCTGGAGCGTGGGATGGTGTGAGCAATGGCCCTGCCTTCTGCTGGGGACATCCTCAAAGGTGTGTGTGACACCCACAGCATCCCAGTTGTACCCAATGGCAGCCTTCCCATTCTTGCAGAGGTGAGCAGAAATTCAAAAAACTTTTAAAAACTCTTGGTTTTGAAGGCACCAGGTTTCCTGCCTGAAGTTCTCCCAGTACCTGCTCAGCATTGTTGTTCTTCTGCAAGGAATACTCCTTTCTGTCTGTGAAAATAATGGCAGTAATGTTCACAAGATAAAAATGGAAGTATGCTACATGCATTCAATCTATTTTTTTATACCAAGCTTTCATTAATATCACTCTTCATAGAAGTACTTGTATGGAAAACAGAAATTCCAATTATGCTGGGTTTGCTTTTGATCTGGTTCCATCAACACTAACAGTGTTAGAAAATTCTGAAAATATTTTCTTTCACGTTAATTGAAGTAACTGCTACAATGTAACATAATTTATTTCCTCTAAAATGGAATGGTAGTAAAATTGGCATTATTTTATGACAGTTCTCAATTTCCATCAGAAATAGTCTGGCCAGTGGTGGAAGCTGGTTTATGTTCCAATTTTTCAATTATTTTTTTACTTCTTTTTAAAATGGTCACTTCTCTGGTGAAGGGATCAAATGCTAATGATGTTTGAAAGTGTTTTTTTGAGCCATGTAAGATTTAATAAAACCATAATTTTGCATTTTACTGCTTCGGTGGGGAAAAGCTGCTAATTAGGAGTACCATGGCAAAGAAAACTGCTTTTTGGCTCAGCATACCAACTGGTTTATTCTTCTTATAAACAATTGGTCCCACTTAATGACCAGACCATACTGTATTTACTAGCTACCATCAAGCATTCCCAGACCTCATAGTTTTATGTCTGTGAAACGCTTGGATATTATGATCTCACCTCATGATACAGAATCTCTCTATTCAAGTTTATACATGACGTGGAAAGTCTCCGAGATGTACTCCGAGGTGTAAAATCAGTGTAATTCCCCTGGAATGAGAGAGACGTGCCAATTTATCTCCAGTGGAGCTATGGCCCACGATGTCTCAAAGACATTTGCTTTTGTCTAGCGAACAAGCAAACCAACGTTCTTCATTTCAATGGGAAATAACGCTTACGTCTCTCCTCGCTCAGGAACAGGAGGAGATCAAAGATGGCACAGTCTCTTCTCGTCAAGGCAGCGTTTCGCTACCAGACAATTAATACGATAGGATCAGGGAAATGAAAATCTCTTCCATGCCCAGGTGCTTCCCCTCATGGACTGGAAAACGACTCGGTTTATCATTTGCTGTCTTTAGGCAAAAAGGTAACTCTTATTTGCATGTTTGTCAGTTCGTGCTGGAGAGTACAAGATTTACTTAAAAACAAGCTCAGCCAGCTAAATGAAATGCCAATGGTCTTATTATCCTGAGAGAGCAAAGCACTTAAGCCCCGTGATTAAAATGAAGTTAATTGAATTTAAGCGTGTGCTTAAAGTAAAGCGTAGCCATAAATACTTTGCTGAATAGACAGGAGATTATTCTCATGCTTAAATGTATGTAATAATCAGTATTTCCTTAAAACCAAGGTTTATAGCCTTCTGTCAGCAGTTCCAGCTACCCCACCAATAAAAACTGGCACCAAAATCAGAGTTTTTCTAAGAAATTTGTTAAACGGAATGAAGATCAAGGGGCTGCTTTTACATTAAATTGGCAGAGTAGGTCTGAAACGAGAACACAAATATTAAAATCTGGGTGTGATGAGTTATGTGTAAGAAAGGCAGGAAAGAGCTTATTTCAAGTTGAATTGTGTGGCTTTCTCAGCACCACATCCTTGGGAATCCAGACTGGAAACACCTCCTTGTTTTACAAAACCCCAAAAGGGCAGTATTTAGGGGGTACTGGGAACTGCAGTGCAACTATAACTCCTCTGGGGTTTTATACCCGAGATCCTCTGTATCGGGTTAGTCTTTAGAATTCAAAATTGGGGGTTAAATTAAAAATTTCAGCTCTGAAGTGGCCACTGATGTATCTGACATTTTGGATACGTGGTGGTTTTTATCTGAAATTAATTTTCTAATAAGAACAAAATGCCTTTCTCTTAGAAAGTATAATAACTAAATATTCTCAAATTATTTTGCTGTCCTTTTGAGCTGGACCAAAGAAACTCTGGCCTAAATCTGTCCCATTGGCATATAGAAATTTGTTAAAATGCTTTGTGAAACAACATTGTGTTTTGCTGCTACTTTTGGGACTGAGGAGAATGGACAAATGGAAAAGTTCAGCTGCAATCCCATCTCATCACTGTCAAGCACAAGTTTTGGAAATGACTTTTCCATTAGATGCTCCTCATTTTCATTGCTGTTTTAAAACGAATTTTCTTCCTATCGAAACACAACTTTTCAAATGCCAAATGCTTGTCCTCCCTGCTACCGTCTTCCCTTCACAGAAAATATAAAAAAGCCATATTTTTTTCCTGTTTGGAAAGGGAAGTTTCCCATTATTACACAGCTCTGGTGTCACTGGAAGAAACCAAATGCTCATTTCAAAACAACATTTATTGCATTTAATGATATAAAAATGTGGATGAAAAGGTGTAATATGGTTAGTTCAGTGAGTATTTGCATTGGGCTTTAAGCTCTCTATAGTTGTGCTCTACCATACTGAAGCTTCGCTAAATTGAAGCTTCTATTTAAATTACCTTTAATGGGGCGTTCTTAATGTCGATTAGAATAATTAATGCATTTTTGAGTTTCTGTAAACTCACTAGTGACTTTTTGGAAGCTTTGCTCCTGAACATATTGAGAAAGCCAGAGTGGTACACTCAACAAAAAATATTTCAGTTTTTCGACAGAAGAGTTTTATTCCTATTAACAGATGCATTTATAGGTGTAATTTGTATATATGTAAGGATACTCGCGGAATGGTGGGGAGGTAGAACTGGGATATCCCACAATTTGGAAAAAATACAGACCAGAATTTCTGATGTTTTAGACAATAAACTGTGACTGCGGTGAGACAGGAGCTCCGGGATGAAAAGCCCTTCTCCCAACAGCACGTGAAGAACGTGAGCACCACCCTACGAGGTGGGACCAAAGGGCTGGGGAGCTCAGTGTCCTGTCCAACAGCCGGCAACAGGGGATGCCCAGAGGAAGAGGGTGTAAGAAGGGCAAACACTGATGGCATTTTGCAACCGAGGGAATTCCGGAGCCAGAGGTCAGTGTCTTTATATTTAATGACCTTTAATGGGTTTTTCTTTTGTGAATTTGCTCTGTCACTGGTTCTGCTTTTTGAACACGTGTGAACTTTTCAGACCCTCAATATTCGGTGGCAGAGATTTGAACCACTTATTACACTTTGTGTGAAGAACTGCCTTTTCCTTCTCAAAAGCCTGCAGCTAAGCTTCCTCTCACCTCCTCCAGAACGGGAAGACAAAGTCTTTCACCTTCCCTGTCCCACTTGGGCTTTTTGCAGAGGTCTGTCATATCCCTTCTCAGCTGTTTCTTTTCCAGATGGAAGAGGCTATTTAGACATTCCTTACACGAGACCCATCTGATGCTTCAGATCCCTCTTTTTGGCCTTGTCTGTACGTCTGCCAGATGTAGCATTTATTTTTGAGATAGAGAACCAGCCCTCTGCATGGAACCTGGGATGCAGGTGTACCAGGAATTCACTGCGTAAGAGCGATCTTTGCTTTGTTTGCCCTGCCTTTTATAGCACTTCCTGACATTCAGTGCACTCCTTGGTGATTAAAAATGCATCCAACACCTGCAAGGAACTATTATAAAATATTGCTCTTGAGTAATAATACATTGGAGCACATCGTCTTGGATGTGACTTCACTCACATGTGTGCAACTTTGTGTTTATATTTACAGCAATTTTCATTTGCCTTTTGTTCCCTACTCAGTATGGCTAACTTCTCCTTCAGTTCTTTACACTGAGACCTCATCTTCACCTTCCTGGACAAGTTCGTTATCCACAGATTGTCTTACTGAGCCATGTTCATCCCTCCCTTCTTTACAGGGGGTGTCTGAACCTTCCTTGCTGCTGTTGGCTCAAATTGTGCCAGAAAATTGGAGCTCTGGCACGAGAATTCAAGCCTGCAGTGGGAGGGAGACCCAGGGTTTCCCACAAACTAGGATCTGAGAGGGTTGAGAGAGTCATTTAGACACAACCCTACTCATCTTGATGAAGACAAATGGCTAAATATTAGACACAATCATAATAATCTCATTATTTTAGTAAGAAACGCTTTGATTCTGCAAACATCTAATCACACTAATTTTATTTTCTGCTTTAAGTGGTTCTTCCAGGGCGTGCAGCTGTCAGACTGCTCCTATTAACTGGACTTTGACACCTCTATGAGCTCTGTTGTCAACAAGAATAATCAGCTTTTATTGTGTTTAGCTCAGTGGATTCACAGGGAACGATCCGCCTTTTGCAGACTTACACTTTCATTTACAAACGTTACTCTGTTTTTTGCCCACTTTGTATACATGCACAGAATGTAGAAGGCCTGCTATGAAGACCATTCATACTTTATAATTGTATTTTTTTACATGAAAAGCGCCATTATCCTAATTAAACTGGCCCACTTTGAGGTGTGTGTGTGTGCATGTGCACACAGACATGCCATCTGAATGCCTTAAATGTGTGTGTATGTACATATGTGTGTATATATATCTATTTATATGTATTCTGCATGTATATACACATTTATATCCATTAAATGCATTCAGATTGAGAGTATTTTTTTTGTGCCAAGAAACCTGATGCAAAGAGTCGATACACCGTGATTGTAGTGGTTCCCATTTTGCAAACTAGATAAATTATTCACCGAGAGGGATCAGCCGGCGCTGGCAAAGCCAGGATTTACACCGGCGAAGCGTTTTTGATCTGCAGATTTGTCCGAAAAGGCAGAGCACAAAAAAGATGGCTGCGTCGCATCGGACCCAAGAGCGTTATTACGGGATGAAGGAAGGCAGCAAAAATAGACTTGACACACAAGTATTGCAGAAAGTTTCTAAAGTGGGAATTTGAATTCTCCGCAGCCGGCGCTGGGTGTGCTGCTGGGTGTGTTACCCGATCCCGTCCCTGCGCTGGGGACCCTCCGCGCAGGGCTCCTCCCCAGCCCCACCATGAGCCAGGGAGGAACAGAAATCGCTCGGAAAAGGCAGCCGGTGACAAAATAAAAGGGTCGGAAAATGGAGCCGCAGTAATTTTCTGGAAGGTAAAACTGGGTTCGTTCCTTATTGCTGGTTGTTTTGGTTTGTGTTTTTTTTTTTCTGAGGAGAGAGCCCGCCTGCCACTTGATTTGTTGGGCTTTGAAGTGCGTTTTGCAGCAGGGGGAAGGAGATTCGCGGAGATGGCGTCACTTTATAAAAGTTTCCAGATTTTACCGAGCTTCTTGTTTGTTTTCTCTCTCTCCTTTTTTTTTTTTTTTTTAAGGAGGGGGGTTGTACCATTCGTAATGCAAGTGGGCGATGTGGCCGAGAGCTAAATATACGCCTGTGAAAACAGAACCACTGAGATAGCGACACTGATAGCACCGAGGCTATTGTTAACTTTTGGGATTCCAATTAAATCCTGCAATGTTAAATATTTATTTAATTGCTGGATAGAGAGCAGGAATTCTCTCTGACTACGCTAATGGAGTCAGAATAATGCAGTAAAGGGGAGTTTTTTCTCTCCTCCACCACCACCCCCAAACTAAATAGCTATAAGCGAACACAGGCAAGAATATGAACATTAAAGGACAAAAAGTTTCAGCTTTGTTTTAGGAGTTATATTTCAGTCGGGTAAGCAAACTATATTGCATGTATTTTTCCATATCTTCAGCTCAATCCAAACATAACATTCCAAAGGATAAAATCTGTTACAAAATAAAACCGACTTCGTGACAGCTGAACTTGTACGCGGAGTCTAAAAATTATCTAAAAGCACCTCGAGAATCCTAAATGTCATTCCCAAGATGTGGTGAATTGTAATTAGGGTTATGAACTATTTTAGTGACAGTGCCTTACATGGGGCCCATCTAAGCAGCTGGAGCATTTATGAACGTTTTATTTTTTTTCCTTTACTGTGTGACATATGAAGTTGTTTAGACAATAACAATAATCCTAATTTGTTTCAGATTTGCAGAAATGTAACCAAAATTGAAAATGTGTTGGTTTTCCTTCCTGTATTTCTTTTTAAAACTTATGTCAGAGGGCAGTGCTTAAAGAGTGGAAGAAAACTTATCAACACCAAAACAGTGAATGAAAAATAACATTTTAAATTATTATTATGAGGGAAAACCCCCCAATTTTGTGATTTTCTCACTTACTGGCTTCTCCAAAAAGTCCTAATTTTTGTTTTAGAAAATTATCCAGTTCCCTGTTCTCCTAACAAAAAGCAAAGAAAGAAAAACAAAATTTCTATGGAAATTTTGCAAAGAGAAGCAAATAGCTTGCAACACGCTGTCCAAAAACTGCACTACGCTATGCCCAAAAGCCTTTTAATTTTATAATAAACATTATTATGCCTGTATATGCAGATCTTGATATTGCAAAGGAAATTATTATACCCAACTATTTGGTCATGAGGGTGGTAAAAAAAAGTTGTGTCCCTAAGTGTGCCACGAAATTTAAATACAAGTTGTGAAGGCCCAGCGTCCTGTAATGTGGGGACTTTGGCAGAAATACAGCCAGAAGGAGAAAGTCAGGTCCTGTCGGTTCCTACCTGAGAAAGCTGGAGGACTCAGCCTTGCCATCACTAATTGTTTTGCGTTGTGAAATCCCGAGGTGATAAACTGCTGTTAGAAAGTTGGCTTGTGAGTAATGAAGTGTAGGTCTAGCCATTAAAACCTGATTTGTTACTCACAGGCTGCACTCATCTGCTGCGTCTCCTCCCCAGACGCAGATAAACTCGGTGTCCTTTTCACTGGTCTAAGCCAAAAGTATCTGCATAATGAATGGAGAGAGATTTTTAGCTAAAGGTATTGTTCAGACATACGTAGTGGGATGAATTACCTTTATCGTAATAAGTGCAATTATGTAATAGATCGCTTCTATCTCAAACTGTTCCTTTCCCCCGTCCTTTCATTTATTTCCAGAGGAAATGCTGGAGGATGTGTACCTTTTTTCATTTAAAGTTTAAAATACCAATTTTACTCATAAGCAAAAGTTTCCCCCCCCTTCTTTTTTTTTTAAATTTCTGTTTCAGAGTGTTTATTATATTCCAGCTTCTCCATGGAGTGGGTGTAACCAGGAGAAGAATTTGGCCCATGATGTGAGCTACATTTTCAGTGCTTCCACTATTTAGAGCTCCGTTGTGCTAAAAATAGCTTTCCTGTGGTTTTGGCCATGGAGCCACAAACACAAGTTTTCAGAGCACAGTTATTGTGGATGTTGGTCCCAACTATTGCTACAAGAAATGGAATTCCAGCTCAGGACTGCGTCAACAGATCATTGCGTTGAGTGTGAGGCTGCATGGGAGACCTCCTCATGGTCCCAAAGTGAGAATGTGTCCCACCTGAACGCCAGTCCCTTCCAGAAGGCACCATGCTCAGGAGGCAGTGCTGGGACTGGGGAGTCAACAGCTCTAGGAAAAACTGGGTCTATGCAGGCCAAAATGTTGAAGAATTCACCCAGGAGGCTCCGCGTTTGGCTAATGATGAGGGACATAAAACAAGTGGTAGGGAAGGGAGTAAATCTTTAAGAAAATAAGACATAATTTTTGCTCATGGCTAATTTTGAGCAGAGTTCTCCTAGAATTAAAAAAGCTCACAGTGATCACAGGGGTGTAGTATGTGGAAGGAAGTTAACCATGGTGTTAGATTCATTCTCTTTCTTTACTACCTTTTCTATCCTGCTTCCAGGTTCCAACTTCTCTGCTGTCCACAGGTATTTGGTCTGATCGGTGCAGGCAGCTTTTAGGAGGCAGGGGCTCTCCTTCTGAGCTTAGTAGTGGGTGTCAGACTCCAGAAAGTGAGGTCATGTTCTGGAAATAGTTGAAAATCACCGATTTAGGAGAATGAGTACTGCATGTTTCTGTACTGCTCATGAATGGTGAGGGCAAGCTGCAGGATGGTCTGGAAAAATAGCAACACTGGAGGAATACTGAAAGGAATTGTGCCATTTAAAATTCTTTTCTTTATCATTTCCTCTGAGAGAGCAGTGTATTACTTTGTGTTAATCAGCTGGGACATTTTTTCCATTCCTCCAGGAAGGCTTCCACCCCTTGTTCCAAGAAGCAGACCCAATTTAGCAGTACTCTGCTCTGACCAGATTCTGTTCACAGGTGCTAATGGAAGAGGATTCACCCTCTGATGTGGACTTTGCGATGGTTCTCAGGCAAAGGCTTCTCCAATTCATTACCTCTTATTCCTCTTACTCTTCCTGGAGCGTTCTTTGCCCCGTCTTAGGATTTTGCCTTTTTGTATATGTTTTTCAGACATTTATTTCTTGAATTGCGTGTTCAGCCTTGTACCCTTAGTTGACTCTCAAACTGGATATATGATCCCAAATACATTCACATTTTTATTCTGTAGAGCATGAAAAGACACTGTTGAGCTGAACTTACAAAACCTTTACATAATGTCTTTGTTTCTAACATCTCCATAGATGTACCAATATCCAGTTACACATGTCTCTTCCCATTTATTCTTCCGGTCTAGGAAGAAAAGCTTATAGCTTTAACCTTGCTGGGAAGGGTACCTTTGCTTTGCCCTTCCCTCTCCTGGTCTACAATTTCATGTTAACATCTTCTATCTGTGGCTTGAGGAAAGGAGACTTAATTCTTCTCTCCCTTTCTCTGTACCGCTGCGTGAGCTGAGTCACGCAAAGTACCCAGAAGTGTGGCTGTAACAATAACAGGGGGCAAAATTTATTCTCCTAGAATTCAAATTGTGACGTGGTGACTTCACAGGAGTCCACATCCCCAAGGGCCTTCTAGACAAACAATTTTAACATCCTTCCTCCAGACACTGAAGAAACCTTTTTTTTTTTTTAATTTTCTTACATATGTGATGCAATGCACACACCGCTTGTATCGCCTTCTCATTGTGAGGCAGCCACTTACCATCCATCGTGCTTGTTCTCAGCAAGCTGTAAATTGCAGGGTTATTTCAGAAGACCAAATGGCCAGAGCAAAACGCCACCTCCCTTTCCACTGGCTGAACTCCGCTCAAACATAACGCTGTTTTTCCGCCTCAAAAATATACATAAAGGTATGTATAGTATGTTAGCCCCTCCTTGGCCTTTCCCACCCTGAAACTTCTCAAACAGGGATGGCATGTTCCTCCCTTCACTGCCAAAAAAAAAGTAAATTCCTTTCTCAGCATTTCCCCCTTCCCCCATTTCTTCTCAGTTGACAGCTGTGAGTAGAACCTTCTTCAGCTTTCCTACCCATTTCCACCAATTTTAGTTTTAAGCCAGACTTGATTTAAACATCCAAGCCATCTTTCACACTACAGGATTTTAAAAAATGTACTTATAGAGTGGCTTTGCAAATGTTTAATATGGGTAGAGACGTGGTAATGGATTTTTTTTTCTTTTTTTTTTTAAATTTCCCCGTCTTCCCCCAGCAATTTAGAAAGTTGATAGGGAACCAAGTTGGAACAATGCAGTCAGTTTGGGAGTCACAGGAAGGCCAAAGTGTCATAATAAAGTAACTTTTCTCAAGACTATTTCCTTCTAATTCAAACAATCTATTTCATTTTCAAACTATTAATTTCTAACCAAACAAAAATCTCGTTAAGAAACACAGGGATCGTATTCAAAATCTGGAGAGAAAAATCAAAATAATGTAATTTAAGATACTTGTTGAACTTCATGGTTGCTTCTCAACCATGCAAGGCCTGAAGCAAACTGGTGGTGGTTTTTCTGTTGATTGTTTTGTACTTTGATCAGCCTGGAAGGTTACAGCCAGCTCCAACATAAACATCTACCGTAATGTGGGTTTATGAGAAGGCAGTTCTGTGTCTTCCTTGCCATTAGGCTGTGCTTAAAGGAATGTCAGACAGGTACTTGTGCTTTAGTTGACTTTACAAGGCAGGACCAAAAGCATAAACATCTGTGCAGTTGGTCCCTGCAGACTCTGAACAGGCAATTAATAAATAAAACATTCAGGTAAGAAGAAGGTTAGCTAGTCATTTCTCCTTGGATTATCACAGCTGTTGGAAAAACGTGTTGGAAAATCTAGGTTTGCCAATGCTAAAAAAGGATCAAGGGTTCCATGAGTTGTGAAATTCATGAACTCGTTAAATCACATGATTTCTAGAAACTGTGTTCAGGCTGCCTTGAGCTTCCTTTTGGCAAGCCTTTGAATTAACCTGATATGTTATTAGAGTGGACCTACTGGAGTGCGGCACTAGGGATTTAAGTGATGAAGTAGGCAGCGGTGAAAGTGGTGTTAATTCTGTTGTGACCTTAAGGATGAACAGATTCAAATCATTAGATAGCAACTGTAACTCACTTTGTCCTCCACTCTGTCTTGTTGACTAGGTGATCACTTGTCTTCCGTCATTCGGTCTTTGGCCATTCAACTTAGTCTGTAACAAAATGGCAAAAGAAAGAGGAAAACTGTTTATCTTATTCATTATTACCAAACTCCAAAATAATCTGTATATTGTGCTTAACAATCACTGCTTTCTGAAGAGTGGTGTGTTGCAAGCACACGTGCCAAACTTGCCTGCAGTTTTAAATTGAGAACGTTTTGGAAAAATCTTAGTTTTGGAAAACTTAAAGAGTTTTCTCATACACTTGCACGTGCACCTCCAGCTTTCCTCTTCGCTGGAACTCTTAAAACCTCTGCAGGAGGAAGCACATCGGAGCTCTGCGTTGTAGCTTCATCTGACAACACACAACTGTTTTGTAACTTCTCAATAAGAGAACATTTTGTTTTGTAGAGACATCACGGCTGGCACATGAACAACACCTAAAATGCCTGCTGCCAATTTGTTGTTTGTTACTTGGTTTATTAATTAAGTTACACAAAAGATTTGGAAAAAGACCAACAAGGTTTTTTGTTTTTTTTTTTTGTCCCATAGTTTGGAAGGCCTGGCCAAAGCAGAACAATTGCTGGTGCAGAGATACAGAGGAGTCCCCAAAGGTTAGCTCTGTTCTGTGTATAAACTACAACAAAGCTTTGCGCCTTCGCCGCTGTCATGAACTTTAGTAGAGATAGCCTGTCGGGCGATTAATTGACCTCTGTATAGATCTGATCAGAGTACACTGCTCCTAAAAAACTTCTGTTTACATAAAAAATAATCAAGAGCCACGTAGTTTCAACCCAGAAGAAAATTTCTTCAGAGCTCAAGCTCAAGTATATTTGAAATTGAAACTTCAGTTTGGCTCACTGGTTGTTTTTCCCCATTTCTACAAACTTTACATTGCTTTTTCCTCTTTTTTTTTTTTTTTTTTTTTTGTTTTAATTGGCCAATGCTTTACCCTTAATTTTCACAGATAAAACATGGGGTTTCATGTGGTTTCTTTTTAGCTTAACTATATATATGTGTATATATATACAATCTATATGTATATATAAACCCACTTTTCATTACATTTGCTTGTCTCTAATATTTTTTTTTTTTCTAAAAGGAATCTGTTTGATAGCCAGATCCAGTAGGCATGCCAGACACCACTGGTATGCCAGATTTTTAACGGCTGCAAGACGGTGTAGTTACATGTTCTAAAACAGAAATACAAATTTATGTACAAATTATGATTTTGCCCCGTATATCTGTTCCTACACAGTATCCTTGCTAGCGGGAGAAACTTTTCTTGTAGGAGCTTCTGTAGCAGATCAGACAAGGATTCAGCTTGGTTCAGTGGTGTGTCTGGAACTGGCTCTGATCAGCCTCCTCTGAGGAAGGCAGCCTTTGGGTTATGAAGTAATCTTCCTGTAGGAAAAATTTCCTCTTAAAATCACTTTGTGGGCTAAGGAGTGAATTACTTTCCCCTAATGGTGGAAATTCCCCTTGCCCATATAAAGCTAAATTCCTCAATGCCATCAGGGTTGGGGCCTCGACCGCACTTTGTGGCAAGCAGTTCCACCCGCTCGTGGTCTGAGTGAAGAGGAGCAGAGGTGGATGTGGATCAACCTTCCATGTGTTGCTCTACGGCACCTTGGCTTTTGTAAGGGAAACAAGACTGCCAGTCTTTCCCGATGATGAGGCCTGTGAATGCACAAGTTGTTTTTATTATTAATTTCAGTGGACATATGTATTCAGACCTAGTGGAAATGTAGGTGTTCGGAGTTCCAAAAATCTGTTGTATATTGAGGGTAATTAAAAAAAATAGCACATTTTGACCTCAAGTCATGGCATGGAACACAATTCTTTAATTCACCCTCATATTAAATCAATTTACTTAAGTTAGACATGAACAATTACACTTGCGCCATGCTTTATCAACGTCAGGCATTGGTGGAGGTGGTTTTGGCCTAGTACCTCTGAAACTTTCCTCTGCACTGATCAAAAAGACGCTTTGAGGAAACAGTGGTCTTTTCCGTTTCTTGCTGTAACTGTGAGAAAAGTGTACAGCATGAAAATCTTCATCATATAGTCCTTTCTGGAGTCAATCCTAACACTGCTAACTTGTTTTCTTCAAGCTTTACTATGTGGTTTTAGTAACTTGCCATCTGAAGGGCCTCAACGGCTCCTCAGCACTATGGAGAAAAAACAACCAGGGTCGCCAAATAACCCTCAAGTGCAAGAGCTGGGACTGATGGCTTGGTATCGGCCACCAAGAAGTCAGCACCGGGCAGCGGGCAGGAGAGAGTGCTGGATCTCAGCCCCAGCACCGCCTGACGTGAGGCCTGGACAGGCCTCAGCGGCTGCTTTCCTTCTGAGGGGATCACCATCGGCCCGCGCTCAGCTTGAGGCAACTTTTTCACACACCCTTCCCTTTTGCCTTGCTTTGGGGCAAATTACTCTTCCGACAACAAAGCCGAACGCCTCTCTCTCTTGTTTATTTCACTGTCCTTCTCGAATCCAGGCTCTGCACGCCCGTCCCACAGAGGCCCCCCCCCTCAGCCCGCCCCGGCCCTTCCCGCCGCGTCCGCTTCCTCCCGCCGGCGCTGCGCATGCGCGGCGCGCACGAGCCCGCCCGCGCGCTCCTCCGCTCCTCCTCCCCTCCCTCCTTCCCCGCGCACATCCGGGTCCCGGCGCTGGCCCCGCCGGCGCCGCCGCGCCGCTGTCCCCCTTCGCCGGCTCCCAATAAAGTTTTGTTGCGAGCGGGCGGTCCGCGGCCCAAGCGGCGCTTCCAACCTCACCGACACCCGGCCTCGGTACCGCCACCGGCGGGGGAGGCCTCCTCGCTCCGTGCCGGGTGGGTCAGGGCGGCCCGGGGGAAGGAGGAGGAGGAGGGGGAGGGTTGGGCCGGGGGCGGTGGGTCGGAGAGGGGTGGAAGGGGGGGAGCGGAATCTCCTCAGCGGCCTCGGCGCGCTGCGGTTCGAGGTTCCCGGGGGGTTTTTGTTTGGGGGGGGAACGGGCCCTTTCGGGAAGTTGGAGGGGCCCAGGCCTCTCCCGGCCGCGCGGGCCCGGTGGTGACAGGGTTTGGGGCGTCCCCGGGGCGAGAAGGGGCCCGGGAGCGGCGTGTGGGGGGAAGGAGCAGCCCCGGGAGGGGAAGGGGGAGCGCGGGCCGGGCCGTTGAAACGCGCTTCGTGCTGGTGAAAATAAGTCTGTGCGCGGAACTGTGGCAGCGAACTGTTGCAACGCTAATAAGAGGCTCGGTAGTTTTGGGTTTTGTTTTGTTTGTGTTTTTTTTTTTTTTTTTAAAAAAAAAGTCGAGGAACTCCGCTCGTAGCTCCAGTGAGGCCTGACCGAAGGGAAGGGAGAAGGGTAACAAACCCGCACGTTTCAAGCCCGTGGGTCCGGAGGCGATGTCGGGGCACACACACACGCACACACTTGTCCACCGTGGCCCTGGGTGCGTGCATCCGAGCCCTGACAGCTGCCTGACAACAGATGGACCGCTTAAGTGATTTAGAATGGCAATTTCTGTTTTCTGCGGGTTGTAAACTTAATAGAGGAAATATGGTCTTGCGGTTAAAAGCATAAGACTGGAAATCAAGTGATCTGTGCTCTCTTCCAGCCGTGTAGTTTCTGATGTGACTTCAAGCTAATTAAACGAAGGTATTTCTCGGTGTAATGAGGTAGAGAGGAACTGATTCAGCAGCAGTTGTTGAATGTATTATTGGATAGGTTCAATATTACTTACAGACTCTTTTGCTAGAATCTGTAGGGATTTAGAGACTTTATTCAGTGAATGACTTGAGCTCTCTGCTTTAACAAAACCTCCAAGGAATAACTGTCAAAATTTGTATCAGCCTGTAAGTTTTGTCTCGTCAGGGGAAATTAGATTGTCAGTATGTGATGGTTTTAGATGAAATCTTTTGCTGGTTTTCATCCCTTTGTTAATTTCAGGTAATTTACCTTCCAAGGGGTGGCTTCAAAACACTGAAAACTGAAGTGAGGACTTTTTCGTTGTGAATCTCAGTTATGGAAGTTCTGCACAGAATGTCCTTCTAATATTCTGAGGAATCACAGAATTTGATTGAAGAGAAGGGGGGTGGGGAGGAGGTGCAAACACGCTATTGCAATCATGTGCCTGTGCTCTTCAAAAGCTCTAACGCTTTATGAAGTTGGCAGCTGGTGGTAGTGGAAGTTAATAGAAGCAGCAAATAACTTAATTGAAGATGTTTCATAATTAGTGTGTTGTAACTTTGGAGAGTGCCCTGTCTGTGTAGGGTGGTGTTGGATTTAATGTCTTAATCCCTACCGTTTGATAGTGGTTTGCTCTTCCCTCTGATGTTAAAATTTTGTTTGCTTGGCCTTGAAGTTACTGCGAAGTGCTTAATGGCACACACTTTCACAAAATAAAACAAAGCTCCAACAAAACATGTGCTTATTGGGATGCCTGCCTTTGTCACACCTTTATTTTCCTTTCAAATGCGGAGAAAACACACTCAAGGAATTGTCTTTTTTTTCTAAAGAAGACTTTTCTAGTGGAAGCCCAAGATGGACAGTTGTGATGGTGATGAGAAATGGGGAAGGAGGAAGAGGGGCTTCCTGTGTGTTTTTTTTCTCGGGATGACAAAAGGTTGCAACAAAAGATTGATGCTGCATACAGCTGTGTTGGTTGTTTTGTGTGCTGCTGTGATGCTGCATACAGCTGTGGTGGGTGGTTTTTTTCTGTGAGGTTTGGAGTTTTAACTTTCCTGATGGAACCTGATGGAATGATAACTGTGCACCCTGTGCTACTTGGCTCTTGTGATGAAGTCAAATTTTTAATCTTGCACCTTGAGTGGGTCATGTCATGCGCAGAGTTTGCATGTTGATAGACTATTATCTGAGCTGGAAGAAATTCTGTCTCTCAAGATGGAGCGCTTGTGCTCTTAAGTGTAGTGCATGTTTTTGGGTTGATTCAAATGGTCTTTGCAAATTATGTTGTGATTCCAGAGGACACTTTTAATTTCAGAAAAATGTCCTCTATATTTTCTTTATAGTTCTCTAAAGAAAACTGTAAAAATTCTTTTGTTGCTCTTGGCTGAATTATATACCTGCAGAAGCACCACTGTGGCAATTTTCTGCAAGACTCTATTTCTGCCTTCCCTGCCAGTTAAATGTTTCATGTTGATTAAGGTGCAGCTTTTTTCTATGATAGATATGCTGAAATTTTATTGTATTCATATTTTTTCTTTAAAGATCTTTATTTTTTATAGCAGCAGGTAAGGAGAGCAGTTTGTGCTCAGAAGGAAAAGATTTGCTCTTGTGTGAGCTGCAACGCTTTGGATATTTCATGGCTAACGTTGATATAAACAGCTCATTAAAAGCAAGTCGAACAGTAATTTAAGACTTTTGCAGTTATCATTAGTCGCAGTGAGAGTTCCTGCACTGTTTTCTGGAAGCCTTTTCAGCCATGTTCCTGTGACCACGTAGGAAAGTTTGGCTGGCACTTCGGCGTGCTTGACCAGTGTGGGTTGGCAAGGTGTGGGATGCCGCCTGCCAAGTCTGTATCCCCACTGACCTACCACCAAGGTTGAGCCTGCCAGGACTGTCATCCTTGACAGAGGATCTTTGTCAGAATGGCTGCTACTGATCCACCAACTATGAGGTAGTGTCTCTGAATTCTGGGTCAGTGGATGTCACAAACTGACAAATTTAGAATACTTTGCCATTCATTCATTCTGTGGAAGGGGGAGAAGAAAAGCTTGCTGAATTACTATTGTCAGTGTTCCCTCCAAATCCTGTAGCTTTTGTAAACTTGTCACAGTCTTAATGCAATTCAGTTGGGGGTGGAAGTGTATACACACACACATACACATCTTTATTCTCCTTTCCCTCTTTTAAAGCTTTATGAAGGTCTGTACAGTGTAACCCTGCTTTCAGGTTATACTTTTTGTTGCCAATTCGCATTTTTAGTGGCAGTACTTGGGATCTTACTCTGTAATGAAGGTCTTGTATGTGAACATATAAGTATTTGGAAGGCTTTGTCCAGCTTGTTTATTTTTCAACGTATTTCAGGGTGTGCGAAAAGTATAAGATGTCCTTTATTGTCCCATTTTTTTCTCCAGGTGTTGTACTGAGGTCATTCCTAATCACCCATTTGCCTGTCTGTGTCCACCAGCATACCAGTAGAGGCATTGGCTTTTGTTTCCATGGTTAGGGAAATGTAGTGATGCTCTTGTATGTAGCTTTAATTAAGAAATTATTGCAAACTTGTAGCTATCTGCTGTGGTTAGAATAGATCTTAACCTTAAAAACATGAGGCAGTTTCAGGGCTGACTTTCAAATGTGCTGGGTACTGTTGATGATGGCATTTTTCAGCATAATGCTTCTGTTGGAAAGTGCCAATTAGCTGAAATGGAAGTGTGAGAAAATGCACCGTTTTGACAAAACACTTAAGGGAGGGAGATTTTGGTTCTAAGATGGAATTAGTAGTTTTTGAGAACTTGTACAAAAGCTAATTGCTCAGTAATTAGAGTAGTTGCAGAGACCAGGGTCATGTGAACATTGGATTTTTGTGTTCAAAGTGGATGCCTGAAGAAATAGATACCAACTTTTTTAGTCTTGGGAAGCTTTTTGTTTTTCTCCCTCCCTCTCCCCTCCTTTGTATCACAGTTAAATTCAAGTTTAGCCATGATGCAGAACAAATTTAAAACTTTCTATTACTTTTACTTTTTCTGAGGTTTTCTTGACCACTTGGAAGTGAGGGTGCTTTTGAAATGCAGTGGAGCTCTGTTAGTGAACTCTTTCTGACTGGACCTATTACGTGATACAAATCCTTATCGGTTATTTTACTTTTTTTTTGGCAGTGATTTTTGAGAAGACAAAAAAAACACCCCAACAACACAGAAGCATCACTCTTGCAATCTGAGCTTTATGGCTTTCTTGATACCAGTTCTTCCATGTATGGTGCATTACTTGCTTCTTGTGCTTGGCCTCAGAAGTTTTTGTTAGTTCCTTTCAAGAGGGTGCTAGTTAAATACTTCTCAGCTGACAGAGTTATAAGCTTCGTTGTGTTTTTTTTTTAAGCTGTGTTAGATGGTGTACAGATGTGGAAATAAAAAGAACAAGTATTGTGTGAGAAAGCCATGTCTGAAGTAGTCAATACTTTTTTTGTTTGGAGAGCGGTCACGGTTAGTAAAATTTTTGAAGATACTAAACAATTCTTCTCTGTTCTTGTTTACATGTATTTTTAGTTAGAATATATTGCCTTGCAAGCCATGGTTGAAGCAAAGGAACCTGGTGCTAGCATAAAAGCATTTATCGTATGTTTTGGTCAACTGGATGTGCATTTGGATATGAAAACCCAGTTTTCTGGTGAAAATACCACAAGGTCTTTTGCTATCATTCATAAAATTTCCTTTCATGTATTACTTAAGGGAAGGAGGGGAAAAAAGAAGAGGTAAATCATCGTTTGTGTTTCTTGACGTTGCATGGGACAGCTGAAAGAATTTTTTGTTGTTGAAAGGTTGTGGCAATGGTAAGGGAAATGTATAGGTCCTTCAAGTTTGTTGCCCAAATTCTTTAACCATTCTGTAACTTGAGAATTTATTTTATCCTCGATGTGCATGGAAAAACTATGGAGCCAATGTTTCTTCTGTATTTGTCCTCAAGAAAAGGGTGTAATGAATGCCACCTCATGGGACCCCGCGCTAGGCTACAATATAAAATGTGGGCTTGGGAAAATGATAATAAATCCAAGTGCAATCCTCCATGATTCTTGTCAGGAAATTTATAAGGAAAGAAGGGCCTTAATAAAACCAGGTGAAACTGACGTGTGAGGTTGTACTTTTAGGTAGCTTAAAGAAAGTATTGATAACTAGCTATAGCATTACGTGCTGTAATTTACATGCTGTAATATACTGTAATTGAGTTTCTGAGCTTTCCGTATGAAGGTGTAATGTGTTAACATGTGTATGGAGTCAAAATATTTGGGCATTTTTAAGTTTGAAGGGGCAATAAAGTTCAGGACAAGAACTGACTGCAAAACACAGATTTAACTGCAAGTCTGCAGCAGCTGTAATGAACTACCAATTGTGTAGTTATAAGTGGTGGTTTGTTTATATTATGAAATTGAGTCTCAAAACAGCTTCTAATCATGAGCACTGAAGTTCCTTATTTCACATTGGGTATGATCCTACAGGAAGCTTTCTTAATTTGCAAACAAGTAAATTAAGCTGGAAAAAGAATAGTGCTTGTACATTTGCAATATAAGCTCAGTTCTGGCAGCAGGAAAGGATGAGGACCATGTAGTTGTTACCCATGTTATTCTTATACTTGTAGAAAGCATCGTTCATTGACATGCTGCTTGGGGTGAAGAATTGCTTTGTTAATGGTACTTTAAAATTAGATTTTGGGGGTGGGAAATTGATTTGGAATCGATGGCAGAACATGTTACATTAAAAAATGCATCTCATTAAAATAAATACACTGTACCTAATTTTATATTGATCTGTTCTGCTGAGAGTCCCACTCAGGCCCTGTAAGATTCCTTCACAGCAAATCAAATTAATCTGCTAAACTTGCCAGTGTAATATAGTAGGCTAAGAAAATCTCAGAAAAGGAACCAAAAGGTAGCTGTGTTGCTTAGTATTTATGATGGTAGGTTGAAAGATGGTCTATTTCTCCCATCTTCACAAATGAAATGTGGTTTGTAATTCTGCTGTTAACCAACTTTGTTTATATCTGGCTGGTTTGATGAGATATTAAGAAGGGGTTACAATGGACCTGTTCACACAACTAGTTTCCTTCCATTTGCTGTAGTCATTAACAAGAACTTTAAATGTCTAAATAATGCCTGCCACAAAGTCTAGTTTTCATAGAGCATTTTCATACTTCCCTTTATATTCACCCATTAAAAGCCCCTTCGTGCTACCCCATGCAATGCATTACACTCACTCTTTAAAGAGCGTTTGTAACTGCTTTTTCAGCCGATGTTCTCTCAGCTGAAAAGTCATTGAATGAAGAAGGTAATGGATAGTAGAACCTCTGCCTGCTCAGAAAATATAGGAACTTTTTTTTCTCGTGAGAGTTGTTACCAGCTGCGTCTGGAGGTGCAACAAACAATACAAGTAATTTGTGCAACACTGTGAATGAAAATGTGACTCTTTAAGGCGTTTGTTTTTGTGCTCAAATCCTCCAGTGATGCACTGTTGTACTGCAATCACAGCTCATAACATGCACTTTCAAAGCCTTGGAAAAAATTGATTGTAAATATAGATGATCTGGTGAAGCTGTTCCTAGCAGATGTCATGATTACTCAGAAAGCTTTCAAAGAATTAGATGCTGAAATTACATTAAATGCAAGTAAATGTTCTAAATGTGGTTTATGCCATTCATTCAGAAATTTTAAAACCCTACAGCAGTTGCAGTTTCTACATTAAGATGTTTGGTTTCTACATAAATGCCCAAACGTACTGCTTTGTGACCCTAAATGGCTCCAAAGAAGGGAACACTTTTAGTCTACAAATAATTCATGACTCTTTTTAATACTGCCTTGTTTTCTTAAGAAAAAGCAAAAGCTGTAAACCTTTGGTATTTTTGCCTCCCAGAATGAACTTCGGAAAGGCCTAAAATGAGATAAATTCGGTGTCATTTCTACCTCCCAAAGCCTATCAGTTTGTTGCAGGGTTTCTTTTTTGCCCTTCTTGTTCTTGAACAGGTAAAAATACACTTCAGCAGAAGACTCTTGAAAGCCTCATGGGTGGCCAGAATGGATTTACAGTAAATGCTATTAAAGTTTTGAACTTCAACTGTCTCATTTTCCAGTGGTTACAGTTCAAGCATGTATATGGAAACTTTTCTTAAGAAGTTGAAACGGTTTTGATCAAATCTGTTATGATGCTTCTGGAATACTTGTTCTACTAGATTTTGCTTTGTTGATAGGTATTCAGACCAATATAAAGTTTTTAGAGCTAATTACGTTTCTTACTCCAAGCAGATTATTTCTAAAATCATAGTTTATACAACAGTCACTTATCAAAATTCTCTTGACACTTACTACTTACTGCAAAGCATCGTTACAGCAGAACTGTTTCAGCTTCCTTTGCTTTTATTTGCCTTGTTTGTTCCATGAGCATACTTGTGGGTAAATGATGTTGAAATGATATACAACCAGTAAAATTTCATTGCTAGTAGCTTCGTGTTACTGTGTTTGAAATACTAAAAAAAATAATAATTAAAAAATTATAAATTATCATAGAATAGAACTGTAGATCTGTAAACTTGATTGCATAATGTAGATGGGACAGCTGTAGTGGAATAGATCAGAGTGGCAACAGCCAAAAGACATTTCTTAAAATCTCTTCTGAGCTTGACTTAAGTATAGGAATTTCTAGTGTATGTTCTGCCTTGATGATTCTTAAGATTCTTTGAAAGCATAGCTGAGAAACAGAAATAGAACTTTTTTAATTGTCTTCTTGCTGGTCTGAGATTCTAGGTGGGTTCATTTCCTTTTTTAGGGGTGTGAGCAACTGCTGATATCTTACAGCTATTGAATGTGTGCAAGGCTTGGAAGTAAGTTAATTGTGGCTGTAAACAGCTTTTACTTTTTAGAACAGTAAACTTTTATCCTCAGTAAAAGAATGAATTTAATCTGTGTTCTTGGCCAAGTTTATCTCCCTTTATGTATTTCCTGTTACTTTGAAGGGTGCAAAGCTTCTCATGTGTATATAGTTTTAGGGACCTAAATTTATACTTATAGTGCAGACATGTCCTTATTTCTGAAGAAATAAGGGGATACATAGTTGTTTTTTTTCTTTTCTTTTTGCAATACTGTCTCCTAAGGACTTCTTGAAGCAGTGAGAGACTTTTGTTCTTCTAATTTTTTTTTTCATTTTGGTTTTTATGAGAGCTTAGGAAGAAAGATCTTCAAACAGTTTTTCTGTTTGCTTTGTTTTTCCCATTTTTTCCCCATATTATTGAAACAAAGCTGAATAATCAAAATACCACCAATGGTATTAAGCTACTGTGTGAAATAAATAGATTTGGGTTTTCCTGTAAAGGATGTTTATAAGTTTTTTAAACTTACACTCTTCATTGTAGCCAAGTGTCCTTGGGTCTGTTCCCTCCTTTCCTCACCTTCCACCTCCCCAGTAGAAATTCTGGGATGATTACATGTGGGACATTATAAATGCTTTGTCTAGGGGTGTTTGCTGTATCTTTTGCTGATGATGCTTAATATGTGGGTTTGTTATAAGAAAGTACCCATCCATGTGTCTGAGGGAGCTTGTAAATGCGCCCAGACACTTAGAAAAGCCTTATCAGTTGACTTTTTAGTTAATCAAAGATGGGAGGACAAAAAGATCCCTCTGATTAAAGGCAGCAATCTAAGAGAAGCAGTTCAGAGGTACTTAAATCTTGCTTTCTCCCAGCACACACACCTTTTCTCTTATGTGCAGATTTGGTGTCTCGGGGTATGTTAGGTGCTCTAATTCACCACGGTTTATCAAAAGTTGAGAGACAATGTTGTTTGGCAGTCTCTGTAGCAAGAAAGGAAGCATCTTTTGTTATTGACATCCTTTCTCTTAGCTCTGCTCTTGCTTTTTGCCAGCTGCTCATTGTCTATACTTGCTTATTTAGTATTCACAAGGGATTTTACAAGTTCTTATCAGTTCGTTGCCACAGCACATCATTTCCTCTTGTCATCATTACTCCTTAAATTGGGAGGGGGGGGATTTGCATTAGAGCTGGTGAGTGGTAGAAAACGCCACCATTCATGAGCCAGTTTGAGCTGCACAGGGTTCTGTTCCTCTCCTTTCTGAGGCAGTTTGTAGTAAAGGTCACATTTCTAGTACTTATTCTACCATGCTTTCCTCCCCCTGTCTCTTTCTGGGGAAAAGAAAACTTTTTTTTTGCCAAAGGCTAAAAATATCCTCTGCTTCAAATATTCATCTTAAAAGATGTAAGGAAGTGCAGCATAAAAATAGCCACAGCTGAAGCAGTTGACCACCTTTCTGAGTGTCTGGGGAGGGGCTGGTTTGAGGTTTTTATTGACTTTTTCTTTTAAGTGTATTTTAGTTATCTACAGTTTATTCCCTTCTTTTTTTTTTTTTTATACTCTCAGAAAACGTGGGATACCTAATTAGAGCTCGAGAACAAGTAGATGCTTTAGTATTTTCTCCTTTTGGGAAACGAAGATTCATTTGAGGAGCACAGTACTGGCTACGGAACTACTGGTTCCACCATGCCTCTTCCCTGTTTCTTCACAGCAAGTTTAAGTCTTCTGTTGAAGCTCTGTGATAGGGATATAGTACCACTTTTATAGCATATTCCCCAAGCCTGTCTTCTGAAGGAAATTCATGGATTTAAGGAATGTTGTTAACAGAAGCTGTGCTGTCCGTTTGGTCCCTTGACTGTCCTTTTCCCTGCTAATCAGTAATGCAAGAACTGGGCAACTCTGATCATGTTTTACTTATTTAGCTTTGGGATGAGGTCCTAGTACTTTTGGGATTTTGTTCTGAAACAGAATCGGGTGCATTGGCTAGAGCTGAAACAGGCATTCTTTTAATACCTGCCTTTTTGTTTTACTACATTCCTTACTTGTTTGCTAATTACTTGTTAACTTATCTTTTTAACAGAACTAAATTGGAGGAATTGATCGTTATTTTTGATGTGAAGACTTCATCACTGGCATCTACATGTTCATTTGTCGGCCTCCAAGAAATAACACAGCTCATCGGTGGCAATAACTGCTTTTGGTGTACACTGATATTTGTTTGAAAAAAAAACAAATAAACAAAAAAAACCACCCCAACGGACAAAACCCAATAAACCTTTTGAAGACTTGTGTCAAATGACGTCAATGGCCAGTTTGTTCTCCTTTACTAGCCCAGCTGTAAAGCGTCTGTTGGGCTGGAAACAAGGAGATGAAGAGGAAAAATGGGCAGAAAAAGCTGTTGATGCTTTGGTAAAAAAGCTGAAAAAGAAAAAGGGTGCTATGGAAGAACTGGAGAAAGCCTTGAGCAGTCCAGGACAGCCTAGCAAGTGTGTTACTATTCCTCGCTCTTTAGATGGACGACTTCAAGTTTCTCACAGAAAAGGCCTTCCCCATGTAATTTACTGTCGCGTTTGGCGTTGGCCTGATCTACAAAGCCATCACGAGCTGAAGCCATTGGATATTTGTGAATTTCCTTTTGGATCTAAACAGAAGGAAGTCTGCATCAATCCATACCACTATAAGAGGGTGGAGAGCCCAGGTATGTTTGAAAAAACTAAAAACTGAGCAAAATCTCCAGGATCCACCCTTGTTCCCTCCTTCCTCCAGTACTTTGACAAATTACATTTGGGAGGGTGGGAGGAGCTTGGAAGAGGAATGTTCAAAGTGTATTTTTCTGGTGGGGTTTGGGGGGGAGGTGTGTTGTCCATTCTGTAGTAGCTGTTTTTCTTTGTGGTAAATCACACTTTCCCCACAGATCTTTTAAGCCTCCTACCCTTAAAATTAGTGGCAAAATCCTCATTTATAAGAAAATAGGAAAGTTGTAATCAAAAGTCCCTCAAGATCTTTGAGAAAGTTGTTTAAAAAAAACCTCAGTCCTTGCGAGGAGGTTAGTATTTCATCAATGAGAGATGTGAATTGAGGAGATTTAAAAAAAAAATAATAATTTTAAGGTACAATGTTGTCCACTTTCCCATTAGTGGGCAGTAGAGCTGAACAGAACCAAGGGTGTTGCTCAGTTAGAGCAAGGGACGTACTGCATTTGTGTCAGGGAGCAAGTCTGCTGTTAAAGCACGTTGCCGTGGGAGAAGGTGAGGAGGATTGTGGTTACGAGTGGGAGAGATGAATTATGTTGCTCTGGAAAGTATAGTGAAAGGTTGCTTCCGTTGTTCCACAAAATGGTTGTAATTCTCCTGCAGCCGGCTAGTGCTCAAGTGCTTGGCTGTAGCACTTGAATTCCAGACTCCAGCACTCTTGAATGTAAAAGTTAAAACTCCAGCTTAGCTATAGTTATATATTGTAGTATAGATTTTGTTTGTCTTGAGTGAAAAGGACTATATATAACTATATGGTTTGACTATAGTCATATAGACGACTGTATTTCCATTTTTATTGATCTGATAGTTTACACATACAGTGAGTTTTGCGCTTCTAAATCAGTGCTTTGATACATGCTATGTGTGAATTGTTTGGGTTTTTTTTTTTTAAAAAGGTCTGGTTCCATTTACATGAAACATAAGTGTGTTTGTGCTCTGATTTTTGTGACAGTAAAGCTTGAGTCTTCCATGAAGCATAATGTAAAAAAAAAAATAATGAAAGAGAGAGGATGGGGTGAAGGCATGACTGATAAATCCCCTACTCTTTTTTTTCCACTCCAGCTCCTGTTGAGATTTTCCTGATAAGCACATTACTTGTATCTCTTCCCTTCTTTCTCAGTTTTTAATCCAAGTTTCCCTGGTTTTTGTTTGTTTTTTTTCCAGTTCTACCTCCAGTGTTAGTGCCTAGACATAGTGAATTCAATCCACAGCACAGTCTACTAGTTCAGTTCAGGAACCTAAGCCACAACGAACCACATATGCCACACAACGCAACATTTCCAGATTCTTTCCAGCAGCCCAACAGCACTCCATTTTCCATTTCGCCAAACAGTCCCTATCCACCTTCTCCAGCCAGCAGCACTTACCCGAGCTCCCCAGCCAGCTCTGGACCATCCAGTCCCTTTCAGCTACCAGGTGAGTACACCCCAAATTGAAATGCTGCATGCTGTTGTGTTTCACTACCTCGGGAATTTGCGATATTTGCGATAAATTATGTTTCTATTGGCATTTTAGGGAGGCTTATTCCTAGTTTTGTCACTAGTCAGAGTTAATTGTTATGCTTTTATATTTCCAAATGTTTTTTGTCACTGATATAATAATGAGTTATTTTGCATAGCTTCAATGTAGAATAACTGATATATGCTTCAGAAGAATATCTAGCAGTGAAAAGAAAGCAGGTATAAGAGCCTGAGCAAGAAGTTTATTGATGTCGTTCTCTGAATATAGATATTTACACGTAGTAATTCACTGGAAAAAAATAGAGCAAATTTTTGATAGGAACTTAACTAATTTGGGAAAAATAGGGGGGAAATCAACAGTTGATAGGGCAAAGCAAAGAAGCCTTATTGAATCTGTCTGGTTATTGGTGTGGTTTATAAACCCAAGAGGTTAACAGATATAAGAATTTATTTTTTCAGTAGCTTAGTGGCCTCATCATCTTTCTGGCTGCCCAGTGCTGCAGAAAGAGTGTCTATTCAGGGGGTATCCCTCTTGGATAAGGACTATGATCACCAGGACAGATGGATTCATGGTATCTAGAGGGAATTTCTGAAATAGGGGATAATAATGTGTTGGTACAATGACTGCTGTGCTGAATGGAAGAATGCAGAGGTTCACGCTTTTGTAATTAACTCAGCCAGCAGAAGCAACAAAAAAAATAGTTATTTCTTCTACTACTTCTTTCTTTGTAAACATGGAGAAGTGGATAGAGAATAAAGCTAGTGGTTGTGTGGGGAAACAGAAGAAAGTGGGAATTATAGTCACCTTGCCCAGCTGCAGGAATGCAGTTGTTAAAGAAAAAAGCACATCTCTTAGTTTCCCTCAAGTGTCCAATCTTGTTCTTACTCCTATAGTAAGAATCCAGCTATTGAAGGAGGTTACTGTAAAGACAGCTGGCTGGGCTCTCTTTAGGTTACTTTGAAAATGGGTCCAACATCTGTTCAAGAGTATTTTTGTGTGCTTACAACTGTAGAATGAATAAATAAATATTCCAAATTGTTGATGTTCTTATTTTTTTTGTTTGTAGCTGATACTCCACCTCCTGCATATATGCCCCCCGATGATCAAATGGGGCAGGATAATTCTCAGTCTATGGATACAAGCAATACAATGATTCCTCAAATCATGCCAAATATATCTACCAGAGGTAGGTTGTGAAGTATGGTGTAAAATTAACATAGTTTGGCTTCTTACAACTCATGAGCAAATTGAACGAACAACTTCAAATGGTGCAGTAAATCTTGTTGGTAAGTGGAAGCAGTCCTCCAAGGCAAACTATGGCTGTAATAGAAAGAATTGAGAAATAAGACTTGCCTTGCTTATTTGCATCTCTTGCTTTTAAAGCCTCAGGTGCTTAGTATAGCTTAGAACAAACAAGTTGAGCTTTCTTCATTTCTCAGGACTAGTCTTTTCTGCTACCTTTGCCTGCTGTTGGAATTGTATATGCTCTGAAAATCGAGTCCCAAAATATCAATTAAAACAATTTTTTGAAAGTGAACAGAAGAATCATGTTTCAGCTGATATCACAGTCATCTTTTTTTTTTGTGTGTGTTTTTTTTTAATCAGGCTTAAAGTAGGAGAAGAATTATAAAATCAATGAACTAGCTAAAATGCATGAAATTGGAAATCATCCAGATCTTAATCAGGACTGTTCTTCCCCATCATAACTGTTGACTAAGCTTTTAGTTATCTGTTGTTATTTTGTAAGGTCTGCTTTGCAGTTTTAGATTTAATATTTTAACATTTACATAAACAGTTATTTCCGTTTTGCTTATTTTCAGATGTTCAGCCCGTTGCCTATGAGGAACCCAAACACTGGTGTTCAATTGTGTATTACGAATTAAATAATCGTGTTGGGGAGGCTTTTCACGCATCTTCTACGAGTGTTTTAGTAGATGGGTTTACAGATCCCTCCAATAATAAAAACAGGTTCTGCTTAGGTTTGCTCTCAAACGTTAACCGCAACTCAACAATTGAGAACACTAGACGGCATATTGGAAAAGGTAAAGCTTAGTTGTGTTACACATGATTAAGAAGCTAAGTCTGTGTTTTTATTTCAACTTCTCTATCCTGCAACAGTGATCATTCTCAGATAAGAATAGTAGAAGTAATCTGTGATTTACCTCTCTGGTATCTGAAGACAATGTACTCGGGCATAGCTTAATTCAAATTAGTCTAGGTATTGCATGCATTTTTCTTTGGCACTAATTTCAAAGATTAAATATTGCATCGTTCTTACCAAACTATGTTGTTATAGGAGTTTGTTTGTAACAGTTAATGGTAGTCTGTGTGTAAAATTTTGTGTTTCGGCCCCAAGACTTTGATATTCTGTGTTGTCTCTGCTTCTTAAATCAGATTCTTCATACCACTTTAGAGTATATCAAAGAGATTATTTTTTTTTATTTTGTTGTTCATGCAGGGTATTATGCTGCTGTCTACAGTATGTTCAAATATCTTGCATGAGTTGGCAGCAGGACTTTGAAGTGCTAATGCAAAACTGCAAGGGCTCATTTGTCTTGAGTGAATCCATGGGGCGTGTACGTGTGTGGGAGGGATTCCTGGAGACAGCAGGTTTTGCAAGATCTTCTAGTTTTCCCCTGCTGTTTGGCTGATAGCACATACAGATGCAGGGTTTTCATCTTTGGTGGAATGTGCTTGGATTACCTTAAAGCGTAGTATTCCTTTTCTGATTATGTCCTTTTTGTAACTAAGTCAGTCCTGAGAAGAGAATCCCGTCTCTATTACGCGTTATCTAGAGGCATTTTTAACACTTAAAAGCTTTTGGTACAGTTGGCCTTGAGTTGTTTTGTTGGGTTTTTTTTGTTTTTTTTTTTAATGAAAGTCACTGCTGCTTGTAGTATCTCTTCAAGACATATCCTGTCCCTTAGCAGTCTTTTGATTAGAAACTACTATGAATATGGCAAAATTTTGCAGAATCTCTGGAGACCAAGAGATACATTAATATCTGTTGGAAACTTGGCTCTGCAATTCTGTTGCTCAAAATTTATTGTTATAAAGGGGGAACAGCTGAAGTCTGGGACGTGGGTGGTTTGTCAGGTTCTTTTGTTTCGACTTACCCCTTCTGATGGCACCAGCAGAGGAATCTTGTGCATCCACCTAACGTCAGAAATGTAACAGATCCAACATTATGTTGTAGAGTAACATTGACTTCAATGACCTTTAAAATGTCTGCATCTCTAATACTAATTATTAAACAAAACTTTGCTTTATGGTTACAGTTCTGAGTATGACTAAGATTGTTTTGGGATAAAATATTAATTATTTATGGCTCTTGTTTGGAAGGTTGTGGTTTTTTGCCTCCTTGAAGTTACCAATCCTATTTGCTAAGATTTTTTTCTGTAGAATTGTTGCATTGCAACACAAGTGACTTCTAATTGTGCATTGGATTATTTTTGAAGTATCTGTGTGCTTCTCAGACTGTTATATTATACAGCTCCCCTCTTCAGAAATCTCTTGGAAGGTCTTTACCCAAAAGACCTTAGCTAGCAAGTGGTGGTCTCTGCCTTTTTTAAAAGAATAGGGTTGTGTTGTCAAAATGTGTTCTTGCCCACCCCAGATTTTCTCCTAGCTGCTCATAGTTGATGAAGTTCCTCTGTGCAACCTTCATCCTACCTTAGTCTTAAGTGGCTCTAGCAACGTTCACAACAGTTGCTACTGTCTGAAAGATTAACTTGCATCTGTTGACTTGCTGCAGCCTCATCTGGCAAACCATGGGATAGTCTGCCGTGGATTCCCAGGATATTGCAAGGAAGACTTAAACTGAACTGTATCCCAGCTGTGTAACAGTGGTGGGTGGGGGAAAAGGAGATCTGGGAGAAGGAAGGTATCTCAACTGAAGTAGCAGCAAGAATCTGTGCTCAGATGCTGAAGAGATTAGCACTTGTATATATTAATTTTTAGTCAGTAATAGTGTTATACAGGCTCAGAACATAAAGGGAGGGAAGCACAGTGCTATTCGGTACATAGCTGAATCCAGGGAGATGTGATAAATCTAGGGGCACTGTTGATTTTAGGGTCTGTAAAGCCTGATGGTATTTAAGTTGTGCAACTAATTGGACTTACCTCTCTTTTTGCTTGATAAAAATACATGGAAAATTAGAGCAGACTATGGATATACTTTCTCATTCATGTCTATCACTGCCTCTTCTCCCAGGATGTGTTTATTTCTGTTGGAATTGCCATAGGCAGAAGCTACCAGGTTAATAATAAAACTGGAGGTGTAAAATCCACACAAGTTCTCTAGGAGAATAGCTTGAAATATAATTGCTGATGTGTGGAAGTATTTTCATTCTATTCTGTAATTGATGAGAGAAGGACATCTAGTGGCTGATGTATAATGAAGCCTACTATATTTTAAAATGAGAGAGTATGTTATAGTGTGGGCAATAGAGCATTTCTGATCTCAAACAGAAATTTTGCTGTCTCTGATTTCAAGGGGATTGCATTAAGTACTATATTTTTGGAAGGAAAAGTAATTTGAAATGTTTTTCTCTTTGTTTTCAAGGAGTTCATCTCTACTATGTTGGTGGGGAAGTCTATGCTGAGTGTTTAAGTGATAGCAGCATATTTGTACAGAGCAGGAACTGCAACTACCACCATGGCTTCCATCCAACAACTGTATGCAAGATTCCTAGTGGATGCAGTCTGAAAATCTTTAACAATCAGGAGTTCGCTCAGCTTTTAGCTCAGTCCGTCAATCATGGATTTGAAGCTGTATATGAGCTCACCAAAATGTGCACCATTCGAATGAGTTTTGTAAAGGTAAACAAATTATTTTGAAGGCATTTCAATTTATTATGCATTTGGGTATTCAGCAGTAATTATATTAGCACTATGAGAATGTAGTAAAGCTATTCTGACCTGCTGCGGTTCTTACCAGTGATAGGTATGTTAAAAATGGGTAATTTGGGGAGAAGGAAGAAAGCAAGCAAGAAAGGAAAAGCACAGATTGCACTATTGGATGCTGGCTATGTATTTAGTTACTTCAATATTCAGGATAGGGATTATTTAATCATTATGGCTGCTAGAATTTTATTAAACAAGATTTGAGCTCATGCTCTAAATATGACAGAACAAACAAGATCATTTAAAGAATGTGAGAGGAGCATAAGTCATTGCAGAAAAAATTGCAATTCCTTCAAATATATTAATATTGGTTTTTGAAAAAATTGTTTCAGGAAAAAAGACATGATTTGAATTTCTGAAAACAAACTGTGCTGTTATTCTCACAGTAGTTGTTTTCTCAACATTGTTTAACCAAGTTGCCACCCATTTCAGATTTAGCATGCAGTCTAGACTTTGGCCTTCCAGGTTTTTTCTGCATCTTGTCCAAAAGATGTCTTGTTTGCTTTATCAAGTATGGTAAATACTTCTCAGTTTGAGAGTGTGGAGGACAAGGAGCAGGAGGGAGAAACGGGAGAAAGATGTGGCTGTAGCCAGGAGTCATTCTCGAGTTCATGGTGCACTCTAAAGAGGAGCTGGTGGAGTCGCTCCAGGTCTGTAGGAGTCCAGACTCTATGCAGGCTTCCAGGTGCAGCTTCCTTCTCACTGCTTCCCAACCCCAGGTTTTTTTTTTTTTTTCCTTTAGGTAAGAAGAGTTGGTAGGTTGTGAGCTGCCTTCAGATCTTAGAACGTGATTTCCTGCTTCTTGTTGGTATAGTTATTTTGAAAGACAAGCATGTTCTCAACTTGATAGATAACATTTTGTTCATTTTTATAGGGCTGGGGAGCCGAGTATCACCGACAAGATGTCACGAGCACCCCGTGCTGGATAGAAATTCATCTTCATGGGCCTCTCCAGTGGCTGGATAAAGTACTTACACAAATGGGTTCTCCTCTTAATCCCATCTCATCTGTTTCATAGTGCTGAAATTCTATCTTCAGCGTTATTTTTAGCGAACTTAATCTAATTCTAGAGAAACTTCCAGTGTGGATACTGTGAGCTATATGGAGAATGGATCTTATGGTTTAACTTTTTTTGTTGTTGTTTTTTTTTTTTAAAAAAAAAATCCCTTTGTGACCAATTCCATTGTGTATAGCTAATCAGTTTTACATTTCAGTTTGTTCTTGTGATGCTTAAGTGACAGTTGAGCCCTAAGGGAAAAAAGTCTATTGAAAAATTCAGAACACTTTTCCCCTCCTTCCCCTAGAACTTAAACAGGCATATGTCTTAACTGGAAATCTTTTTGTTTTGTCCTGTAGGGACAAGAATTTGAAGACTAACTTCAGAAAATAAATACATATCATAGTTTGGGATTTCTTTTTTTAACTTTTATGGAACTGTTTGAACATGTGCAGCTCCAGCTTGCAAGCTGTATTTTTAGCATAGTTTTTTAACATCTTACGGTTGACATCTGTCATAAGCAAAATTAGACTTTATTATGGCTAATTTGCCTCAGATTGAACAATGTGATTTTTTTTTTCTAAGTGTACACATGAAATATACTTTTTACAAATATTGGAGTGGTGTAAAAACACTTGTATTTTCTATTGGAAAATGCTGTCATAAACACACTGTATACTAATGCAGAATAGCAGTTTGTAGCCTTTTCCCACTTCAGTTTTGTAATATCTCTTTTAACCACCGTTTTAAATACTAATTGATACAAGGTAAACATCTTGCACATTTCTGGAGTAGTAATTCTTGTTTTGCTTTGATTTACACTCATGCCGTTTGGATTTGGTTGCCAAGGCTATTTCTTATTAGGTACCCTTCTCTATTTTGACATAAACACTACTATTTGTAAATGGCAGTGCTTACTACTTTTTGGAAGGAATAAGTTGGGTTTTTTTTTTTGTTTTGTTTTGTTTTTGGTGTTCTAGCTGTTTATTTTACCTGTCTGGAATTGATCTGTGTTAGGCCTTTTTAATCTCTCAGTAGACATTACGCAGTATTAGTGATTACACTGTATTTAATTCACTTTCAGTATGAGTTTGAGTCTCTTTGAAGACTGTGAGTGGCTTAGCAAATTAGTTACTGAATGCAGAAGCTTTTATTTCCAGATCATGTAATTTAATACAGACCTGTTGGTAATGACCAAAAGTAATCACTTCTTTGTAGCCTACACGAAACAGTGGTCTCGATCCTGTCTCTGATGGCAGGAGTTCAATCAGAAGACTTGTAACTGTAGTTGGCAGCTTTATGGGATTGAAGGACTGCATTAATATGATGATGAAATTTCTCTCTCACATGTAAGGAATCCTGTTGCCTGTGCTGTTGTATTACTCAGTAGAGAATTTAAACACTGTACTAAACACTAAAAGAAATCAGTTAAATAATGTATGCATATTTTTCCCCTTTAAGTAGTAAAAAAGGAGGCTGAAAGAAATATTCTAAGAGAATTAGAAGTGAATTATATACAAAATTTCTTTGCATGCAGAAAAAGACCTATTGTATTTTTTAACTTCTCACCCTCCTTGTTCTCTTTCCCAAACACCTCTTCAGAAAAGGGTTCGGTATTTGGGGGAGAGACTGAAAACTCTAAAATGCAAATACTTAATAAAAGACGTGTTGCAGTTAACTACTGCAATCCTGAGACATTGATTGCTTACACAAGTTCTTGTGTCTTCTATTGAATGACAGTTTCTGCTCAAATGTGGAAATCATGCATCGTATGGTACCTACGTAACAAGTGATCTTAAAGGAATAAAATTGTTTATGTGTCATTAAAATGTTTCTTATGAAATGCCTTAAAGGAATAAACTGTAACACTTCTGCAGAACCCTAATGTTCTCTTGTACAGGAATTTCTGTATTACTTGGTGTTTTGTTCTTTTGGGTTTTTTTGTTTTTTTTTAACCAGTTTCCCAAGTGTGTTTAAAAACAAGTGCATCTTCAGGAGAAGGGAAATAACATTATTTGCCGCTCACCTTTGGGGTCTTCCCTTTCATTCTTTGGAACTGCAACCCACAGATGGTTCTTTTAATCATATAAGATGCAAAGTCAGTTGGCCACAGGATCAGGCTTCTGTTTTCTTCTCCCTGGGCCTGGCTTGTCGAGTTGCTGAATATGTATATTTGACACTACAGGATGATTTATTTTTTTTTTTCTTGACTAGCTCTGTAATAAATGTCATGGCACATTGGATTAAGGAAAGATCTCGGTTGTAGGTACAAGATTTCACCTTATCCAAAATGTTTTTCACCTGGCTTCGTCTCTGTTCACTTATATGTTTAGATGTGGCCAACTCAGTGACTCACAAATGGGTGCTGAAGTGGGCGTTCATGAGCCAGAGCTGGTGCTGGTGTTGTGGTTAGATTGGCTACCCGTGCACTGAACTGTAATTTCTGCAATAATATCCAGTTAACCCACTTCTGATGCTGTCATTAAGTACTAAAATACTCTGGCATTTTTCTGCTTGTGTACATATTCTTGAACTGTAACGTATGCAGTGTTGGAGATATCCTTGTGACTGCTGATTTTGCCAGGGCAGGTTTGCAGCGGCAGACCCAGTAAGTTCTATGTTCTACTTTTCTGTTCCTTTTAAGTAGGACTTTTGAGAGCTTTCTAGTGAGCAAATTTTGTGTGCTACTGGTTCATGGCGTTACTAGTCATGTTTTGTTCGTCTGTGCTGCTGATAGAAAACTCAGATTTCAGTGCAGGGATGGATTGGGTGGAGAACTGCTTGACCCTAATGATGTTTTAAGTATAGCGATAGCAGAGAGCGCTGCTCCTGTTGTAACATGCTTGTGTATAAATCAATTCTTGATCTAGATGGAGGGATGGAGAAATTGAATCAGCCAGTAGTGTGGTAGCAGAAGATGGAGCCTTTCCAGTGTAGCCCAGCTTAGAGTGAACGTTACTCTTCAGTGAAAACTGGTTTGGCTTTCGTAGTGTATTTTCTTCTCTTTAAGCATCTTTCTACTTTGCACCCACCACAGCATTAACTAACAGCTTTGGCAATAGCGGCAAAGAGCAGACATAGACTGAAGTTCTTCCTGGGTTTGCTTTTACAATCACTAAGATGAGATAGTAGCTTGGATATTCCTCCTTAGAGGACTTCAGTCTCGCTGGCAGTCAGTCCAGTGCCTTCTGTAAGTATTACGTTCATTTCAGTGCATTAGGCATGAAGTAGTTGTACATGAAGGGATGACACTGGGTTATAGCATGTATAGGACCAAAATAAAACTTCATAGTATGATCGATGAGAGACGAATCTAACACAATAGCCCATTAATCAAAAGAATGATGAAACAGCCCATGTATTATGATTTGGTATAGAATTGTTTAAAATACCAGAATTCTTTTGGGTTTTGCTTGAAGCTATTTTGGTTTTCCTCTGCAGTATTACCATGTGAAAATTGTCAGTTCTTGGGCAGATACTCTTTGCAATGTAAGTCTAGAGAACATTAAAATGTGTCAGGCTTTCTCCATAGTTTTAAATAATAACTTTTTTCAAGATACTGTTTCAGTTGCCTGAAGTGTTGCTAAACAAAACCAAACCAAAACATTTGCTAAATGTTTTGCTTCAAAAGACAAACATGTGACTTAAATTTCACAACTACAAAAAAAAAGTTCTGTTTAGGTAACCCATTCTGAATTCAAATCAATAGACCAAACTATCAGATTACAACATAATATTGCTTTATTGTGCTGCTCCATAAACCTGCTTCTGTGTTTTGTTGCGAGCATAACCTTTATGCTTTTGTTTACATTGTAGGAAACACAGTTCTAGTGATGAGTTGTTTTTTTTTTCATTTAACTCTAAACATCTTTTAATTTTGTTAATTTTAAAAATTATTAGGTTTTGCTATGTTATGTTTTTAAAGATATTTTTTGCATACTGCTGCTCATATTTCAATAAACAAAACAAAAACCCTACAGGTTTTTCTGATTTCCTTTATCTGTAACATAGTATGTCTCAAATATTTCTTTACAAGGGTTGATTTATGAGTTCTTGTAACTCTCAATGTCGATGCCTTACCAAGTACATATTCCTCCTCATACAAATGAGATCGTGTAATTTTAAAAATACTTTTCTATAGCTCTTTGGTAACACAAAAGCTGCAGTGTTCTCGGAAGCAGAGACTAAATAATTTAAATTGTTCTTTTTTCTTGTTGTAGAATGAGGCCAGCCAAAGCGGTAACAATTTCTTGGTATTTATAAAAATATATAAATCAGTAGTACAAAAAAAATGTGTATCTGTAAGACTTCAGCAACACTCATGTTGGGGGTGGTTGGGTTGTTTTTGTTTTTGTTTTTTTTTCTACCATTGTGGCCAACCATAAGGTTTTTAAACAACCATCCCAGTGTCTGAATGTGTAGAGCTTTAACCTGATGACCGATAGCCTTTTCATTGAAAGAAGGCTCTTCGAATATCTCTTGAAAAACTCAAGTACCGTTCCAGTAAAATGGAAATCGAGAAGTTTAGTGAGGTGTTCTTCTACTGTCTATTAGCCTTATTTTTTAAGATCGAGGCGGGGAAAAAACCTTTCCTCTCGTTTACCAAGATACTATAGAAATAGAAGTTGAAATAATAATTGGCGGTGTGCCCAAAGTAAAAGAAATCTCTTTTTTGGCAGGATGAGTACAAAAGTACTGAATCCCGATTCCACAGAGATATCCATATAAGAACTACAGAAAGGACACAATATTTTAGTATAAAACTGAAACGAGTTTTGATACTGCTTGGCCTTGTTTGTGCTTCCTCCTTTGGGATTTAATTTGGCTACAGGCTGCCTTCTTGCAGTAATACCCTGTGAAGTTCTCCCATCTTCTCCATAATCACAACTTTTTTCATCAATGTGCAACTGCACTATACGAGGGAGCATCCAATCACTCAATAATATTTTCTTTTTTATATTTCCTGTTGTTGTTATGATGGTTTTGCTTCCAAAACAATGATTGCCATTGGAGTTCCCAGAGGATTTACCTAGATGATACAGTCAAATTTGTGAGTAACATCTTGCATTAAGTGTTGCAGTGACTTGCTGGCATTCCAGAAACTTTGTGTGGAATTGTATTAGTAGATTTCTATACAAGTAAAAAACAACAAAAAATCTTGGTTATTAAAAGTTTTAAATCATTTTATAGCACCGAAGAGTTTTCTTAGTCTTAATACTGTCTTGGTCTTGGGGGAAGTTAGAGGTATAGCTACCATTAATAATTATACCTCTGAGTAGCTAGCCAAAGTAACCTCTGACATTGTTCATTTATGGTTTTTTTTTTCAGAAGGAAAAAAAAAAACTTTGGGCAAAACACACCTCTTCCACCCCCACTGTAACCTGCATTGTGTGTTGAATGAGTCAAAGGCCACTTCTGTTCACTGTTATGGAAAAAGCAAATATCTCACTGGCACTTAAAGTAGTTGAACGTTGAGTGTCCAAAATCCGATGCCAAGAGAAATCTGCCTTTCGTGTCCCAGAGTGCTCCCTGCCCTCTTGCAGCCAAAGAGCATGTCTTCTCTGACACCATCCTGAGAAGTCTATTCCTCTAGGAAAATCTGTTTCAAAGCAATTAGGAAATTATTTTCACTATGGACACACTGGTCAGAGGACATTGGTGATCGGGGTGTCAAGTCAGTGCACCAAAACAGGCTTTTCCAGATAATTTTCCCGAAGTAAGCACTTGGTGGAAATGCAGATACCATTTAATTTGCTGAATTTGGTATTTTGGCCTGTGTGATTTAGAACTTGTGTGTGTTTTCCAGATGCTGCTACCGTCAAAAAAATCCCTTCACTCGGTGATGATACTGGCCCTAGTTTCCTTTTTAAATCTTAAACACTGTTAATCTTCTGATTTAGGATGCAGAGCAAGCCATCTTCTTCTGGGTGCGCTGAGCGTCTGTAAAAGGTCCCAAAGTACCTGTGAATTGTCAGCCACTCAGTGAAATGTAAATGTTTTTAGATACTTTGTCATCTTAATGCTCAATTAGTATTGGTGAGAGAACTGGCTTATGCTGATTAGCATTTTGCAGTCAGCTGGCGTTAGCACTCGGGGTTGGTGCCGTTCACCACAAATAATCATTCCCCTTAGTGTTGGACGTGTGTGTATAAACTTTGAAGTAAAGAAATGTCATCCTCTGCATTTTTTATCATACAGGCACAGCGAAGGTGGTTGCCTGTAGCTCTGGAGTGTGAATTCTCTCTCCAGCCACTCGCAAGTTTAATAGAGAAGCTGAGGAACGCTGCGTGCTTGGGAGTAGCATACCTAGACTGAAAAACGAAGCCTACACAAGCTGTAGAGTGGGGAGGTATGAGATTTGTGCAAGCTGTGTGGCTTCTGTCCCCGAACAATGAAAGTAGAAACTAAATTTTGGGGCAGAAAACAGCTATCAGTTCCCACAGCATAAGACCATCACCAAAGCCACTGAAAGGACGTAACTCTTTCAGTCTTGATGTCTTGCTGCTTCTCCCAGATGTTCAGTTGTTCTTTTCCATGACTTTCCAACTCTTGCGGGTTGGAAGAAGGGCGCTTTGGCCTGATAAGAAACATCATTTTGAAGTCTCTGTTCCTTTTATCATGTGTGATGTCCCCTGCCCAGGTGAAGGGGACTTGTGCCCAGGTTTTCAGACACACGGGGGGAAATGGCATGTTGTGCATTGAGTGTGTCCTAGCCATCTGCTGCAGGTAGATTAAAACACGTGGTCTGGCTTTGCCCTATTTTTCTATGTTTAGTATACTAGTATTTAGTTAATTTTCCTCCAAAACCCATCCTGAGAGATCTCCAAAGTCCAGGACATTCAAAGGGCTAGACCTCAGGATTCTGAATAAGATTTCTCTGGCTGATTGAGTTCTTGGAGCATGTTCCCATTAAAAAGAGGAACAAGCCTTAATAAAAAGACAGTTTAGCCTAAGCACAAATACATCCAACACCAGTGTGACAGGTGCTTCAGTGTTTTACAACTTCCCAGCAGTTGCCATCAAATTCTTTTAAAATATATTGTTCTTGTTAACTGTCTTACAGGCCAAATGCTCAAGTGTGCTGTGCAAATATTTCTTGTAGCAGCATTTTCTAGCTCTAGTGGAGTGGAAGCCCAAGGGAAGGGCTGTCTTGGGGTTCTCTGAATCCTGTGATGGGCTTCTAAAGGTAAGTGTGAGGCCACAGTTTCATCGGCTGGTGGTTGTAGGACATCTGGGGATCTGGTTAAAGCAAACATCGCAGCCACCAACAAGAGTAACATTTGAAATGGCAAAAAAAAAAAACCAAAACCCAACGAACCCAGTCTAAAAGTTTCTTCTAAAAATCTGGAGGCAGGAAATCTATCCCAACAGAGATATCTTGCCAGTATTTTTTATTTAATTACCACCTTAAGTTCTAAGGTTATTCATGGCAGTGTCCTGTTTTCCAAGCATGATGGTCATGCCTTCTAGAGCAAGCGGTTGCCCTTGGGTGCCCCCGCCGTGAGCACGTCTGCGTGAAGATCTCTGTTGAAGGAGCTCTGCTCTAGAAGAAAGCTAGAAGTTCTGCGTTTAATCCATGAACTCCCTGTATTGCCATTTGAATGGTCCCGGCTGGTGCTGCGCTGGAGGGAAGGGAAGCAGGAGGAAGGCAGTTGGGCAGCTCATCCCATGGGTGCTCCTGGGGTTGCCGTACGTCACCTGGAGCCCACCAGCCTCTGGCTTGAGGTAGGAGTTTGTTTGGGCTGTCACCAAAGGGGATGCTCTGAGGAATCGGAGACTCGGCTGCTCCAGTGGGAGTGGTGGCTGTGGAAGCAGCAACGGTGGTGTGGGAATGCTGTGGGTTCCTGTATGTCCTTCAGGTGATGTAGGACAACTGAGGCATGGTAATAGTCTAATAAACACAAAATAATAAGTAGTTCTGACAGACATCAGCAAGTTAATATGAAATCTCATTTTGTTCGGTCCGAAGTCTTGTAAAATTAAATTCAAATTCCTGTTCAGAAATAAGTCCCCTTTAGTTATTAAATCCCTCCCACCAAGACAAATTCTATAAAACTCTTTCAATCCCACAGAGACGGAGGTGAGAGTTTTGGGGAGTGAGGTTCTGGGCTGTGGAAGCCATGGGGTCATCTCCAGCCATTCTGTGTTCCTGCTCCTTGCAGGCTGTCCCCTTGGTGAACCTGGGCTGCCAGACTGGACAGTGGCAACCTTTTCTGCAGAGACTAATACTCTATTTTGCATTTTTTTTTGCCTCTGGCTCATTGACTCTACTAAACAGGAGGGGGAGAGGTTTACTCCGTCACACTCCAGTGTTGGTAGTGCAGCAGGGCTACAGTCTTGTATCTTGAAATGCAGGGAAGATAAATGCTGACTCTTTTTTTTTTTTTTTTTAATTAATGGCTCTTTTGTTCTCGTGACAGTTTTGTTCTTTATAAATAGGGTTTTTTTCCATTCTCTTTTTGAAGTTGCCCATCTGCTGTTGCAAACACCACAGTTATTTCCAGGACCGAATAAGAAGTGCTGTGTAATCCAGTCGCTCCTGCGAAATCTCCTTTTCTGAAGTCTCTTAAATAGAGAAACTGCTTTCAGCAAACTCACGAGCCTCTCGAGAAAGCTCAGGGCTGTGTGGGCGATTTCAGATTTAGAGCAGGATTGGAGGAATTGGAGAAGACAACACAAAATAGACAAAATAAGCTCATTTCTGTAAAAGCCAAGTGGAGGCTGGTTATCCTGAGATCTGTGAGATTTCAGGTCTCTGTGGTCTGCCTCACTCTAAGAGATACTTAGAGAAGGAACTCTCCTTAAGTTTCCTGTAAGAAATTAGAGGTAAATAATGTGTGTTGAATCTGAAAGTACAAGTTTAGGAGCAAACAGGTGGTGACCCTGGAGATGATTCACCGGTGGTACTGCAGGTGCTGCCTGGGCAAATCCTCAGCCCCCCCGGGAGGAATTTCACCTTGCAAAGGGGGGCAAAAATGAGAGAAAGGGGAGGGAAAAAAGCTTACGACGATGCGACTGTGTGTGTGTAGCCTGCCCAAGAGACTTTCTATATGGATTAGTGGATTTAAACCAATTTTCTTTGCTTATACCTGTATTTCTGTATGTGCTCAGTGTCCCATGAGTTAAGGCTTGGAAGAAACAGCCTCCTGAAGCCAAATGAGCTGTGAACACAATCCAGCTGTGCCTTCCTTTCACCTCCTCAGTCTGATTTAGTGTTTTAAATGTTCCAAATATCAGGTAGATAACGCTTCTGGCTCTGAAAAGGTTTAGAAGAGGACCATGGTCGGAGCAGAGTCCAGGGAGGGACACTGCATTGGCCGAGCAGAACCAAGGCTCTTGCCCAAACACATCACTGGCATCGGGTCCGGCCACACACTCCTTTGTATGTCAGCTGCTTGTCACTAGGAAATTAAGTGTTCAATTTCTCCGGATCTTCTCTGAAATTCCTCTTTGTAAGTTTGGAAGGGCAGCAAAAACTCAGGAGGAACGCGACTAAACCCTCGCTCCTGCTAGAGCTCACTAATGGCTTTACGTTAACTCCTCAGCCTTTTTTCTTAATGGAAGCCGAGTTGCGGAGGAGCCTTGGTCTTGGTGATTCCTGTTTTGAAGTGGTGTCTTGGGATGAGGGCTTTTCATTTCTTTTGATGATGCTACTAGAAGAAATCTCATTAGAGCAAAGCGCAGTTAGAAACCTCTCTGGCTCCTGTGGTTTGACGCCAGTTTGGAGACCGTGGTTGTGCAACACTCTCTGCTTTGCCGTGTAGCACCAGGGCACCTCCCAGCCTGGGGTATCCCAAATAGATGTGAAATATCTAGGTTTTGGGATTTATTCTTTGCTCTTTGCCTCACTGTGTAATTTAACACAGAAATTAGTCCTTTCCAGGCGTGAGCTGTGATGGCCGTGTGGGGTGTCGGGAAGGCTCAGCTCGTGGTTTTTGGTTTTGGGGGAAAGAGAAGTGCAGGAGGGCGAATGCACACAGCAAAACACACCTACAGCTAGGAGCACAAAGAAAGATGGGTCCTGCTGGGTCCCTGAAGCGTTAACAAACCCAGTGTTCAGGCAGAGCAATGGGATGAGGGAGCTCCCAGTTTTGGGGTGTTCTTGGAGAGGAGCATCGTGCTGGTGGCTCTCCCGGGGTTACTCAGTACCAGCACTGGCAAAATCCGTGTGGGCAGCATCTCTCCCAACAGCTCAGGCAGCTGGGTTAAAAAAACAGCCATGGGCTAGGAAATTAAAGCCAATTGCCTGAAATACAGCAACAACAATAATAATAATAATGATCCATTGGAAAGGTGGTACCGGATACTGAAGATCTCGCTGCTTCCAGGTGGAAGCGATGAGTTGTTTCCTTGACCCAGAGGAAAAAGAGTTAAAAACTTATTTAGCACACAGGTCCTGATTCAGCAGAGTACATAGCCGTGTATTTAAGTGTACGGATGCTCTCCAAAGCGTTATGGGAGCTACTCCTCCTTGGAAAGCCCAGCACATAATTAAGAACCTCTCTTAATTGGGGCCACCCCTCTTCTCACAGCCTCGTGTCCCAGAGTTCTGGTATTTTACTCATCCTTCATTTTTGGGCATATCGACCTCCAACCTGCCTGGAAGAGAAGCCACCAGGCAGGAGGCTGGTGCAGGACCAGGGGTGTCGGGGGGCTTTTTTTGAAAGGCACATTGAGAAAGTGGGGTTTGCTGTAAAGATGCAGTGAATGGTGTGTTTGTGTCAGGGCAGGACTATGACTGGCAGAAGGGGAGGGGAAGGGATGGAGAACACACTTGGGACCCTGCGTGTGTCGTGCACCTAAAATAATGCAGTTACAAGTGAATAAATGCCCATCGGCCCCTCTCTGGCATGCCTGTGGTCGGGAGGTGGGTTTTATGGTCAGCTTGAATTTTGGGCCTCGTGAAGGAGAATCTATCAGATTTTTGCTATATATATACATTTCATACATCACTTGAAACAGCATTAATAGAATTTTTTTTTTCCATAGTAGAAGTGATTCTGAGTATTGATGAGAGCAACACAGGGCATGCATAAAAGCTTTCCCAGTAAATCAGCTAGCACTTTAAGAATGACAGGTTCTTTTGGTGTATTATTCCAACTATCAGGCTGTGGAGAAAAATAGGATTATTCCGGGATTATTCTCAAATATTTAAATAAAGTACAGGAGGGTACAAAGCAACATATGCTTTAACACGTTCTGAGGCCTTTGCCAACAGAAATTCTTAGACCAAACTCATTGTGGCTGATAGCTGAAAACAAGCTGGTGTTACTTAAAAATAAATAAGAAATGTCTGATTTGATAAAACTTGATTTATTCAAAAAGGGCTGATAAACACACTTGAATTTATTCTCGCTTTCTACATTAGAGTAATTACTTGGAATTACACCAGTTAAATTTGGTCCAGAGGAGATAAAAATTGGCCGCCTATTGAGGAATAAAATATTTAAGCCTCTTATATAGTAGTTTAACTTACTTGAGCATAATAAAACATGGTAACCAAGACAATGACATGGAAGTGTTATCGACTGTGCAATTTCTGTGTTAAAAAAAAAGGCAAAAAAAGCTTGCAAACAGGCTCCCATGTGTGCACGTTCTGCCTGGGTGTTTGAGTGCGAGCCTGCGTGTCTGTAATTGCATTGTAAAGTCTTTTCATCTGGATTAAATAAGTTATGTACATATATACACACACAGCAGTGGTGCTGTGCTCTGCATGTTAAGAAGGGATTTCGGGGCGCAGCATCTGACACCACTTGAACGCCGTTCTTCTGATAGGTGATCCACTTCAGCAAAAAAAGGAGCAAAAGTAGGATTTAGGAGTCCGTGTTTGTGGATAGCTACGATTTGGTTGTATGTTGAGTTACCAGGGCTAAAAAACCCCAACAAACAAACAAACAAAAAACACCCCCGAAAGGCCTTTGCCCACTGTTTGTGGGATACAGAAATACTGTTCTGGGGTTTGTGCAGTTTGATTTGGAATTGTGCCGTAACCACAAGTTTATTAAAAATAACCATCTATAAAATGGCATGTCAGCTAACAAAGTTAAGCAGGAGCTTTTAGAACAAAATATGCGAATAATTTGAACCAGTGTTTTTTTTGCTGGGGATCGAAGTTGCATCAAACTGTTGCCAAATTGATAAAGCAGCCTCCAAACTCTTCCAGATTTTATATAAAAAGCAAGGAGTGGGGATACTGTGCATTAAAGCAACTGCTCCTATAAAACTGTGTTTTATGGCTTTCAGAAGTTGTCTACTTTGTGTACTGAACTCAGAGCACTCTGCTCTCCCCTTTCATTAGTTTACATACATATTAATGCTATTTATTTTCTCTCCTTCCTTCTCCCCTTCTTGATTATTTTAGTTTCATGCCGTGGCAAAAAATGTCGGTTGTAGCTTAAGAAAGTTGAAAACAAATTCCTTAGGTATTTAGCGTTTCACATAAATGGTAACTCAGAGCCTGTTCGATGATGCAGTAAAACATCACACCCACCCTTAACAGAATCACAATCAAAAGTCTAAATTAGAGGTTTCTCGTTTTCTCCTCCTGCCTGGCAGGACTCCCGCCGCGTTACCCCGCAGCTTCGGCAGCACTTGAGAGAAATGGGTCTGGAAAGTAAATTCATACCCGCAGCTCGGAGCCCTTAGGTAAATATAATATGGTTTGGTTTTTTTCTTTTTTTTTTTTTAACATTTGATGCTATGGTTTCATAAACACGGGTAACAAGCTCCACCACATGCCCAAATCAGAGATTGTTGTTAATGCAAATATCCTTGTATGGACACTGAATGGGTGGATAATGACATTTGCATACATATAGAGCTTAATTTGGAATCAGGGGGCAATTTATTTTTTTTGCACAAAACCGTACAAATTTGCTAACGCTTTCTCTCTTTAGTTCATCACAGAGCTTTTTATTTACAGCTATTCCCATTTGCATACAGTGTGTTTTCAGCAACCTTTTCCTGCGCCGCAGCCCGTTTAAAGAGGGTCACATCCATCCACATGGCAAGAACACCTTATTGCCCGGGGTTTCTGGTGCCTGCTCCTGCTGCAAGACATAGTTTCTCTCTAGTGTCAGACAGCTTGTGTCCTCCATGGGCTCCTGGCTTCTCGGAGCGATCTGTCGTAAGGGAGAGTAGCAAAAAAAGAATTTTTCAGCTGGCAGTTTATGAAGAGCACGATGAATGTCACGGTCAAGAGCAGAAAGAAAAAGAGAATGATGTAAGTCACCAGGTCTGGTTTGTTTATTTCCCCTTCTTTTAACACCCTGGCTGTGGACATGTAGAAAGCGGAGGAGCTCACGGGTCTCGGGGTGCCGCTCAGGTAGGGCGTGTTGGTCTGAAGGATGAGGTGAGCTTCAGTGGCACCGGTTGAATTTAGCAATTCACTATACATGTTCTTGCTTAAATTTCCTCCACAGTTGAAGTAAAGCAGGAGGGCGAGTGCAGTCAGTCTTTGGCATAGGAAAGGAATAATGTTCCTGCTTGTAAAAGGCTGAGAACCAGCCACATTTTGTCTAAAAGCAAATTAATTCACTTATTAATGAGGCTGGGGGACTTTCTTTTAAATCTTCTCGGCTCATATTTACAGCGTTCACCCACAAACAGTAATGAAAAATGATAGAGGTACCTCGTGTCCTGGCCCTCCTTTCTCCCAGCGTAGTTCTTTTGGGGAGATGCTCTGGATCATCTGCTGGTCAGCTGGGATGGACTGGGAGCTCTGGGAATCCGCTGGGAGCCCCTCTCCGGGGCCGTGGGAACAGGGCAGAGGGGGGGTCACTCTCCGCGCAGGGAAGGCACCGTGGGTTTCCAGCTGCTTTTCAGGAGTGGGATGCACCCAAATCCGGGGTTAAATGGGATCTGCGGGGAGAGGTGGATGCTGCTGCTGCTGCTGCTTTGAGATCCTGCTGGATTTGCTGTGGCGGTTCTGTGCCTCGGGAGGCTCCGTGCTGTCACAATCCTGGTGCTGCGAAGCATTAGTTGACTTTCTTAATCCCAGTTAACGGCGCGCTGCGGAGCCCGCGTTAAGAGGGCTGAGCTCTCTGCTTGAGCTTTCCAGGCACTCCTTTCCATTGCTTTGGGAGAAGTAAGTAAATAAATAGTAATAATTAAAAAAAAAATTGACCAATATCCCTTAGGTTCAAATAAGAAACACCAAAAAGCCTCCCTGTGGATGGGAGGGGGGGGTCAGTTCTTTGGAAATCTCCTCCCTGCCCAAAATTCAGCCCAGCTGGGAGGTGGGACTGTGCAGGGTTCTCTCAAACATGACTTTTTCCATCCCCCCCTCCCTACCCCCCCGCCAGGAGCTCCACCGTAGCGTCACTTGCCTCCGTGGGAAGGGGAGAAGTGCGTGGTGGTGCCGACCGGCTCCGCAGCCCGTGGTGCATCTGGCAGCGACAGGATGCTAAAAAGGAGGAGATCTTCTGCTAAACCCCTGTGGGTGCCTGCGGCTCCCGCTGGAGGTTCTGAGCTGGGGGAGGGCAGCGGAGAATGGGACAAAAAGAAGAAAATTGCCTCAAAACCTTTCTTTCTTCCTCAGATCTCTATTGTTAAAATCTAGAGCAATCAGAAAATGTCTTTTTTTTTTTTTTTTTTTTTTTCCTTTCTTCTTTCCTCCTTCTATACGGTCCCCGGCACACCCTCTCCAGCCTGACAATTAGCATGTTAATTTTTTTTTTGATTTTTTTTTTTTTTTTTCGTTCTTCACCAAATTGCTTTTAGGCTGCTATTAGCTGCTGGCTGCTTGCCAGCTCCGCCGTCTCCATCCCTCGCTCCCGTGCATCAGATGATAAGCGCCCCTTCATACTTTTATTTTAACACAGTGCAACTTGTAAAATTAGGGGCAAAGCCGGGGGGATGGGGTCGGGGACGAGAGGAGGGAGGAAGAGAGAGAGGAGCACTTGGGACTTGGGCAGAGGAAAGGGGGGAAACGGCTTCTCCAGTCCCAGGGAGCTGCTTCTGATGAGATATTGCAGCCAACAGTCCCGGGTGGTTAAACGTTTCAATTAGCCTAATAAATGTTTCGTGCTGGGGGGGAGGAATGAAGAGATGAGAAAACTTCTGGGCCGGTTAAATACAATGAGATGAAGTCTCTGTAAGAGGGCAACACCTTCTTGAGGCCCTGGTCAGCCTGTTCCTTGGTCTCCTGCCAAGCTCCAGGTGCTCCATTTAAACCCCTCTGGTGCCTCCAGCAGCTCTGCTGGGGTGGCTGAAGGCTGTTACATCATCCCTGTTTGTGACCTCCTGCATCTGTCCTCAGAAAACCTGGGTCTTTACCTCCAAGTCTTGGGGACCTTTTGAATTCACGAGGAGATCTTCCTCTAAGGGTTTTCCTGATTTTTTTTTTTTTTTTTGTTTCTCTCTTCCCTGTCCCCCCACCTCCTTGCCACCCCACTTTTCCAGCCCGAGTGCTGACTCTTCCACACGCTGCTCTCCAGGATGGTCTTTCCCTGCCTGTACCCTGCTCTTCCTGGGGACACATCTCCAGCCCGTCGAGCCGCAGTAGTTCCACCTATTTACTCTGTGCAGGTTCAAAGAACAGGGCGCCGAGGCAGGCGGCCAGCACAGGGGTTGGAAAAATCAACAGTCAGTAAAAAAAAAAAAAGAAAAAAAGCTAATATAGTTCATAACTGTTTTTACCTACCCTGTCTCCTTGAAATCAGAGAGTTTGTGAGCAGCAGCACAGCATGGGTGTCTGCGAGGCTGGAGGTCTTCCCAGGACCATCCCGAATTTGCCTCTCTCTTCCCTGAGCTGTTTTTGAGTTTAACTGAACTTTGCGCCCTTTTTTATGTATTTATTTTCTTGTTTTTATTAGTCTGTAGGAAAAGCGGGAGGGCATCTGGGGGCCGAGTCCTATAAATAATGTGGGCAGTCTTAATGTTTCGCATACTTTAGCCAAAAGTTTGTTATAAACAGCTTCTCTGCAAATGTTACTGACTCTGCAGGAGCTGGGGCGGGGGGGGAAATGCTATAGAGGATGCACATGAATTTTGTAGTCATGGGTGCATTTTGTCCTTGCAGAGAAATGTGGTTTTTTTGGAGCCCTGGGGTGCTTCTGCTCGATGGCTTGGAGTCAAACTGGGCGGAGGTGGGGGAGGAAGGGCTCTGCCAGGGTGGCTCATCCTCCACCTCCCTTCTTCCCTCAACCCTGCAGGGATCCTTCCCCTGAGCCCTCGGAGATGTCCCTGGAGGCGGATGGGACAGTCACCCCACTGCTGGGACTGGACAAACTGTTTGCTCTGCCAGGTCAGTGCCTCCCTACGACCTCCTGTGGCTGCGTGTCCCTTCCCTGCAAACAGGAGGTGCCCCCTCTTCCCACCCCTGTTCATATTTCACATGCAGACACTGACCTGAAATCTTGCCTTTTTTTTTTTTTTCCTTTTTTTGTCCCTTTTACTCCTACAAAATGTTGTCTTTCACGCTTAGATTTATTTCCTGCCCCAAAGATACAGTAGTTCAGCTCCAGCGCTGGCACTTTGGGTTGAGAACCATCATTAATGGTCACAGTCCAACCGCCCGGCACTGGGATCAATCCTGGGGATGTTCCGGAGGTGGGATCAATCCTGGGGATGTTCCGGAGGTGCCCTGTGCACACTCAGGCCTGGGAGCACACAAAACTCCTCCGGCTTTTTTGGCTGGCTGCTGGGGCTGATAGAGAAACTGATGAGAAACCCTGGGAGTAAATCCCTGGGAGAAATGTGTTTTCAGCAGCACTGTATCCAGGCTTAATGCGGAAAGAGCTGAATTGCCATAAATACTACCTTAATTGCAAAAATAAGAGCTGATCCTTTCCCTTTGTTCTCCTTATTTTGGAGGAGCATTTAAAGTCTTCAGTTCCTTGTAATTTGTACTCATTAATTTATTTCTTATTTAGGAGCTTTGTTGTTATTGTTGCTTGCTTGCTTTTTTTTTATTTTTTTCTTTTAAGATTTTGTTATCATAATGACTTGTTTTCCTTAGTTTTTTAACGTGCACTGGCAATGGTGCTGCAAGGACAAACAGCGAGCCTCTGACACTGCCTGGGCTTTAACAACAAGAATAAACTTTTCAGCCTTGCAACATCCCAGCACATTCGGAAGCTGGGTCAGCATCACTGGCTATGGTGGCATCACCGGGACAGTCCCAGGGGTGGACAGGCCTCCACGTACTCCTGTCTCATCATCCCCTATGGGCATTAAATTATAGAATCATATAGTGTTGGAAGAGACCTCTGGAGATCATCGAGTCCAACCCCCCCACCGGAGCGGGTCTACCCAGAGCCGGTCGCACAGGAACTTGTCCAGGTGGGTTTGGAATGTCTCCAGAGAGGGAGACTCCACCACCTCCCTGGGCAGCCTCTTCCAGGGCTCTGCCACTCTCACAGTAAAGAAGTTCCTCCTCATGTTTAGGTGGAACTTCTT